>OY776277.1:20175613-21375613 GCA_963675445.1 Linnaemya vulpina
ATGACTGAATATTTTGAAAGGGTTTCACTGCCTACCCTGCATTACTAAAGTTTCTGCATACAATTTCAGCGGTTGCTCTTTACCAAAGTCCACTATTTTGTGACGATCACTATCTTCTTCATAACTATTAACGGAGTGGTTCAGCCATAAGCCGGCCTCATAGTAAAATTTGTTTATAAACATGTAATAACCCATAAAATAAGAATCGAGGGCTTTCATATTGGCGCTTAAACAGAAACTCGTATTAAAGCGTGAAATTTAATTTAAAGTAAATCTTCATACTCGTATTGTGTGCCATTTATTATGCCGCGTGCAAGATCATCAACGCGTAAATCATAGACGTCTTGCAGTCTGTGTATAGCGGCTGAGGCTTCTATTAAATCGCTTTCCGAGGGCATGTCGGACTTGCTCTTTCGTATTGTAGACAAGTGGTCTAGGAAATATGCGGCATAAAAATATGTGGGATACGAGTATAAGAAAATTGAGCACCATGGCCACACATCAAACTCGCTTTCGTCAACCGTGTGCTTGTTTTAATAAGTTCTAGTCCAAACTTGAGATTATAAAACAAGTCTTATTACACATACAATAATATTTCATGCTCGTGTTCCTTGTACGTTTTCAGCGTAATAATAAATTTCTTGAGGCTTCAGTGTGACCACGTTTCGAACTTTAAAATATCACAGAAGAATCAGTTATTTAAAATCTCTTAAAGGATCATTAATCCAACTGTAAACATTTAATTGTAACGCCCTATTTTTTGGCAAAAAATCATACTCGAACTTTTCATTAAACATTTTAAAACATTTAGATGGTCACACTGGCCACCTAGCCAAAGTGACTTCAGTCCCTGCTCCCAAGCATTTTCAATCAAGTCTAAATTTTATCAGTATTCTTCCACGGTCGCACCTGAGCCATGCTTTGCTTGACTCGGATCTAACGTATTTTGATATTCGACAAAATCTCATGTCAGTTTTTTGTTAATAATCAGGAAAAGGAGCGTCTGAGCAGCCAGTTTGATTTGTGGCCCTACCGCTTCGATCGAAGCTCACCTTCACCTACAGGCTTCGAAATAAATATTTCAATTTGATTCCAGTCGTCGTAGAGTCGTCTTATCAGACTAAAACCATTTAAGGGATTGTGTAAATATTCCTCGCGTCTATTTAAGGATTTGTGGTTTTCATACTTTAACTCGTCAATTAAACTTCAAAATTTCAATCACAATTTGACAACTTTCTTCATATTATTTTCTTTCTTACTTCTTTAAGGCATCCACTTTCTTTTGCAAGTCAGCGGCATACCGTTCAACGCTGCTGATCAACAGCGTTTCCAGTTCCAGCAGATCTACCATTCCGCTAATGGAAGTCGAATAACTCTTTTCTCTAGCATTTAAACTCGAAATTGAGTAAAACAATTGCATCACAATTATTATTTTTAAAAAAGACAAACCCGACGACATCGTAACTGCGTTGTGACTGTTTGATTTACTGGTGAAACTGTAAATCTACACCATGTTTTTTCTTTAACGATATTTTTCTTTTCTAATTAATTAGTTCCCGTTTTGCATGACAGATCTTGAAATGTTTTGTTTTGGGGTTATAGATCAGGCAGGTGTGCAGGTGTATTGAGAATATTATTGAGTTTTACTATTTAATTTTTTAATTTTAATAGAAAAAAGTTAGTAAGAAAATAATGGTTTCGGTTTCACTTATTTAGTGTAACAGGCCTTGGATTTTGTGTCAATAATACGGCGACAACAAAAAGTAAATAATTAATATACTTTTAAAATTATTTTAATTGAGTTTTAGAATTCCAAATTCACCCTTAAAAACACAACTTATAAATTATATTGGAAAATTCAAATCATGAAAGCTTGAAAAACATGGAATGAAAATTTCAGAAAAGTAGGATATGAAGAACATAATCAAAACGGCAATACAGGAAAAGTGTTTTATCAACGGTTTGATACAATTCTCGTATCCTTTTTTATAATAAAATTGTTAAAGAACAGAAAATATTATCACACTCAATTAAGCCATTCAACAAACGCTAGTAAATAAAAATAGACATGAGCACTGATGATGAAAGTATAGCGGCTTTCGAAAACAGTTGTACTGCTCTGTTGTGTAAGTTGGGTATATAAAACTGAGGGTTACTTTCCCTTGTGCTTTGGAATATTTATCATGACTTTCTGGATTAAATATACTTTTCGAACAATCGGCCTATGAAATTGAACTTGAAATACAATTCCTTTTGTCTATTTTCTCGAAATAACTATTAACTTTGTAGCCTTTTTCCTGATTTCAAAATGTTACGCAACTTTGCATAGAAAACAAATAGAGCCTCAAAGGACAATAAGTCCTATATTTAAAATTGTTTAAAATTCTAAATTCAAGGAAATTCAAGGTTTTGTCAAAAATGTTGCATTTTGAGGACGTCATCAAATTTAAAAAGTGAGAAAATTATCTCCACAAGTCACTCTACGGCTTCAATTATGTCATGCCGAATTTTTTACGGTCACCCATTGGAACTAGGAAAGAGGGGATAGGGTTGAGAGGACAGAGATAGAGAATTTGCCAACGAATATAAGCTTAAGATATTTACGTGACAGTTGCGATTTTTGCCGCTGATGGTCAGTAGTCAGTGCTACGCCTTCGTCATGGAAGTAGGCCGATAACAATTAACGCCGACATGACCCAAAGCATTTCAAAAAAATTCGACTGAAAATTTATTGTAAATATTTTTGAAAATTTTTTCAAATTCATTTTATACATTACGAATATGCGGGATAATATTTTTATATTGAATTAAAAAATATCAAAAACTTTTGTAATACAAAAAAAATTTAAGAAAAAGTTGATTAAAAAATCAATTAATAATAAAAAAATCCTTCAAATATCCTTTGAATTGTTGTGTAAATCAAAACGGCAGCACAGGAACTTAACAAAAGTATGTTACCACCGGTCTGATAAATATCTGGTATCCTTTTTCATAATAAAATTGTTACAAGTAGAAACTATTATCACACTCAATTAATGAAACAAAAAATGTGCATGAGTACTGATGATGAAAGTGTACCGGCTTTCGAAAACAGTTGTACTGCTCTACTATGTAAGTTGGATGTATATGACTGAAGTTTACTTTTTTTTGTCTTTGGAATATCTAGGATGACTCTACATCCTTGACAAGCTTTTTAATTCATCACAATCATGCGTTCATTTAAATCGAGCATTTGCAAATGCAGAAAGAAGTGTGTTTAAGGACGAAACTTTATTTTAATAAATTAACAACCCCAAGGATAACGACAAAAACAGCAACAAAATTTACTTTAAAAACAAGCTCATGGACATACAAAAAAAATTTCTAAATAGTGCACAAAGACTGAGTGGGATGCAATCATCGATTTCAACACAGACTAACGCGATCTTCAACCAAAATTTAGCCATAAATTAATTTATAAAACTGAAACTATTAATTTGCTTAGAAAGAATTTGAAATAAATTCCCTTTTGCGAATTGAAAAACATCATTGAACTCAAAATATCTTTTTTTCTTATCAATTACATTCAATAAATACTTTATTAAAAACATATTATTATTATCTATAACATGGTTTTCTAAACACTTGCGCTTTGCTGCGAATCCATTTGTTGCACACTGGAAAAAAAAATAAAAGATATAACGAATCTGTTAAACGCTTCTGCAAACTAAAGCCGACCGATGAAGTCTTACCCCACTTGGAGCCCACAATAACCGGACAAGCAGCATGCAAAGTCAAATAGTCACCCTCTAGTTTATTATCGAGATTGTACCACATAACGGCAGACCCTTTGCGAGGAAATATGGCGGTGTTGATGTTGGGGAAAACAGTAGCGCCGCCCTGCTCAACATCGCTTAGCTAAAATGAAATGTTTTCTATAATAAATTGATTCTCCGAGAAACTTAAAATTAATAACGATTTTTTTTATAATTATTTTTTCAACAACTTTCGATTGACTTACATAAAACAAGACCGTCGCTATACGATCTCCTTCATTGGCCACCACAGGAGTGTCCTAAAATAAAAATATGTAAATCTTAATAATAAGAACTTGAAAAAAGAAATATAATAAACGACACCCACGTATGTGACATTAAAGAAGTCATAGTGTCTGTCATAATGACCGCCCAGTCCGTAGTTCATCACTTGCAATAATTCCGAACCGTTTATATCGAAACCGGTCATATCGATGATTCTCTGGTTAATGCGCTTCGTGACATCGTCGGTGTTGTCTGGGAACCACGAGAATTTCGATGTTCTGGTACTCACCACCAACGAACGGGCACTTTCTTCACTATAAACAGTGGCCCGTTTCAAATTTGGTATGGCTAAACCTTTCAAGTGTTCGATTTCTCGATCAGAGATGACATCATGAAATAGTACCATGTACGGTTCCAGATGTAAAATTTCCACTTTTAAAGGTGCCAGTCGTAGGAAGGGAGTCGCTGTTGTGTTGTAAACACAAAACATTTTTGACGTTTGATTGGCGAAATGTCCACGGCAGCCTAATTCATGATTAGAGATTTCATTTACAGGATACTAGAATTGTGGGAGACAAGGAATGTGTTTTATTAAGTCAAGTGAGTGTCCTTTTGCATAAGCTGCAGGGCCGTACCTTAATCGGTGAGCCATTGCTTGTGTTGGCCAATTGTTGTATTTCGTTTTTACGATTCAATAGCCGTGCATCCAGTGGTAACAACTCCGAGGCCTGCTGTATAGCACTCAAAGCGTCCTTGGGGCGATCTTTTTTTTTTATTTATATAAAAGAATATTTTTATAATGATCTCATTTCGTTTTTAAAATTAATAATTAAATTTACTTTGTGCCATTAAAGCTTCTGCGTACATTTCAAAGGCCTTCTCCTTGCCATAGTCGACAATTTTATTGAAAATACTGTTCTCCTCGTAGTTCATTATGGCCGAGTACAACCAAAAGCCGGCAGGGTAAACATGCTTTTTGCTCAGCAAATAATAGCCCATGAAGTAGGAATCTATTGACCTCCATTTGGTGCTTTTTGTAAACATAAAATATTAACTTCAAGCAGTTTGTAACAGCCAAATAGTTGTACAGGAACTTACTCGTATTTTTTACCATTCAATATGCCCTGAGTCAGATCGGAAGCCATTAAAGCATAAACCGTTTGTAGCCGATGAATGGCTTCTGAGGCTTCTTCTAAATCAGTGGCAGTGGGCATTTGTGACCTGAATTTACGTATAAGAGCCAAATAGCCTGCGAGTAGAGATTTTCTTTATTATTATTTGAAACTTGCTTACAGGTCCTGCAACGTCAAACTATGATGTCCTTAAAAGCAGAATGCAGGGGTCTCCTTCGTCGTTATTGTAACAAAAATTCTATGACAAAGTAAAAAAACAAAAACAAGCTCTATTTTCTAATTTATCTAAACGTAAATGTAACGTTCAAAATTCAAATCAAAAAAGCTCGACTTGAGAAACAAATAAAAAATATTCAGAAAAATAGAATAGAAGAAAAACCATCAAACGGCAATGCAGGGACTTAATTAAAGTGTGTTGCTATCTGTTTGTTACAATTCTCGTATCCTTTTTTACAAGTAGAAACTGTTATCAACTCAATTGATAAAACAAAAATACACATGAGTACTGATGATGAAAGTGCAGCGGCTTTTGAAAACAGCTGTACTGCTCTGCTGTGTAAGTTAAATATATAAAACTGATGTTGACTTTCCCTTTCACTTTGGAATATTTATCATGTCTTTCTGATTTAAAAACACTTTTCGAAAAATGAGTGAATAAAAAATTAAATCTAATATAGACAAAACATATTACAGCTGGTCTTGTATGTCATGGTCTCGGCGAAATATTTTTTATTGGATTTCCTTTCTATTTCATTTTGGTTTAAGAGCAATAAAATTGTTATACTTTGATGTTAAATTTCCGCATTCATAAAAGCCTGCTAAACGTCAGCACTTGCGAATCTAATTAGCTGGCGTTATCTGGAGAGCACTGCATTTATAAAATAATTGAGAAACTATTTGATTAGCTCATGTAACACTCGCGAATGAAAGCATGAAGTTATTTTACTTGCAATACTGGAGATCAAACGATATTTCTTTGCTAACGCTCGTGGAAGAGGACCTCATCTTATATACAAGAGAAAAATCTAACAGCCTAAGCAGTCCTTGTAAAGTTAGTCATGCCTCTTTTCTTTATGCGGCCAATAACTAATTAAAGCAATTATTTGCAAGATACCGTTTAAAAGGAAGATTAAAAACCACTGCAACATTAATTTCAGTTTCATGACTTCAAAACTAAATTTTTCCCAGCACTACTTTTTTGTTTAAATTTCAGTTACTCTGCATTCCACCTGAAACGAAAAAAAAATTTCAAAAATAAATACTCACCTTCTCCAACCGGCTGAGTCATAAACACTTCAATTTGCGGCCAATCGTTTTGCATGCGTCTTATAAGACTGAAACCATTCAATGGATTAAACAAATACTCCTCGCGATTTTTCACCGACTTATCGTTTTCTTGTCTCAAATCTTGCACTAAACTTTAAAATTGAAAGGAACACAACAACAACAACGACAAAAGAACGGAAAAAACAATCGTGAAATGTGTGTATAACAAAGTTTCAGTTTTCATTTCAATATCTCACTTTCTCAAAGCATCCACTTTCTTTTGCAATTCTGCTGCATAACTTTCAACACTATGGATTAATAACATTTCCGTTTCCAGCAGCTGAACCATACCGGATATGGAAGTGGACAAACTCTTTTCATTATCACTTTGAGTTGCAGCAAATTGCATTATGTGCAACACAAACAAAATTGTGCACAAAGAAGAACTGGTTTTTAAAAGCAGGGCCTCCATTTATTTCTCTTTTGGTTTTGTGGTACTTCTTCTCCTGTTTTCTTTTTTTTTTTTTTTGGTTAGTGTTTTGCCAAATATTTAGGCCACAATATAATGTACATGTAACTACGATACGTTTTTGTTTCAAATAAGACGTGGTGTTGCACTCGCGTGCTTGGCCAAACTACTCAGGCGTAGTGGTAAGTTTCGCACTACCCCGTTAACAACAAACGGGCTTTTGATTTTGATTTTGTTTTAGTTTCTGTTTTGGTTTTGTTATTAAAAGTGAATTGCTTTTTTCCAATTTTCTTATCTGTCTCTTCTGTTCGAGTACAACAGACTGAAGTTTAAAAATTTGTATTATTGGCTGTCAGCGTTGTTGATAAACAGTACGCGTACTTTTTCTTCTTGTTAAATGGAAAACATTTCTTAAAATATTGTTATTAAAAATAAAACAAAAACAACAACAACGAAAAGATTGCGGTTATTGCACATATTCACACACACAAGCACACACACATATTTATTGCCAGATAACAGTTACCACTTTTATCACTTAATTGTAGTTGTTACTTCGTACTCTAGTTTTGAGTTTGTAAATTAAAAGTAAAAAATAAAAAATAAAAAAATACCGCAGAAGCGGAGTTGAAACAATCTTAAAGTTAAACAATTCAAATTAGCGATTGTTGGCCAGTTTCAGAGATTGATTGCTTTTCTTCCATAACAACTGTTTTCACAACGCTTCCAACAAGGTCACGTCTGATTTTAAATATTCAAAAAATAAACTAAAAATGAAACGCTGTAAAACAACAGATTGTTTGCAGGGCAAATGTGATTGGTGGCTGGTAAATGATTTATGTTGCAATCAATTTCACTGCTAATAAAGTTTGAGGGAAAGTGCTTTTTAATGCGTTTATTAAATTGATTGTACTCCCGGCTTAAACTAACTGTAAACGCATTCAACAATTTGTCGCCCTGTTATAATGCAGCAGTATAAAGGAAGCCACAGCAGAGTAACAAATCTGTAGAGTTTTTCGTGGCGAGATGCGGGCAAAGAAATGTTATTCCAAATTTTTTCTTTAAGTTATTTGCTTTCTTTATTACAAACCAACTGACAAATCTATATGTCTAATTTTTAATGCAGCGTACAAATATGTTAAAGAGTTTAACGGCCATTAAATCGAGTATTTAATTAAAACTTAAATAATTGAAAGTTGCTAAAAGCACTCAACATTTAAAATAGTTTTTATTAATCAATTAATATATTCACTGCAAAAAAACGTTCTCTTAGTCTTAGTCCAGCGCTGGCACTTTTACATTTTAAACGTTATTTTAAAGTTGTTCTTATTTCCAAAAAATGCAACATTTCTTGCACTTTTCCAAGAAAAATGGCACTATTATGGCATTTGGAAATATATGTGACATTAATTTTGAAAATTTACTTTTGTGAAAATAGCGCTTAACTATATCTTATGTTTGAGAAAAAAAATGGAAAAATTTTACATATTTTCCGGAAAATAAATCTCTATAGTCAACGCTACTTTGCGTTTAAGATCTTCGTTTGTCTAAAATCAAACTGCAAAACCAAAACTAACGTAGTGGAATTTCAATCCAGCGCTGGCGCTTTTTCGTTTTAAAAATTTCTCAAAATTATTTTAAAGTTGTTCTTATTTCCAAAAAATGCAACATTTCTTGCACTTTTCCAAGAAAAATGGCACTATTATGGCATTTGGAAATATATGTGACATTAATTTTGAAAATTTACTTTTGTGAAAATAGCGCTTAACTATATCTTATGTTTGAGAAAAAAATTGAAAAATTTTACATATTTTCCAGAAAATAAACCTCTATATTCAACGCTACTTTGCGTTTAAGATCTTCGTTTGTCTGAAATCTACATTTTATTTAACTTTAAATAAATAAAGCATAGCTGAAGCCGGTCTGCTTGCAGACCAAATCATGCGTGAAATAAAACTCTTCTATTTTGTATATTCAGAAGAGTAGAGAGCTTCATAAAGAAAAATAAGTTCAGGACTAAAACGTTGCACAAAAATGTTGCTGGTGGTATTCCTCATAATAAATGTCAATATAGTTTTTATTAATCAATTAATATATTCACTGCAAAAAAACATTGCAGTTTTAGTCTAGCGCTGGCTAACTCAAACCTCTCAAAAACTATTTTAAAGTTGTTCTTATTTCCAATAAAATGCAACATTTCTTGCACGTTTTTTAGAAAATCTAAGTATCCGCTCATTTCTAGTTCTGGCACAATGCACTGCATGTGTATGGGTCATCCCCCGTTTGGATTCCATGTATTAATAAAATATATCATCTCCAATCGATAAAACCCGACATTAGCTAATAACCGATTAGCAAAGAATCGGGTCTTTTCTACGTCGCAAAAGCCGCTTAATGTGAACTGGCATAAATTGTAACATAAAACACTAGTTCTCCTTTTCTCAACATTTAAAATAAATTTAGAAAAAGTTGCACAGTTTTTTTTTTCAAATCTATGATATTTAAATACCTTTAAACATCTGCAATCATAAATGTTACGTGCATATGAATACATAAATGCGCTTTTAGCATAATGGAGCGTATGTTTCCAAGTGCACAATGAATGGGTTCATAATGGTTTTCAAATAAAATGCGGAAAATTAAAAGTGTCTACAGCAGATAAAGATTCATGGTGTTAAATACATAAAATGCTTATTATTATATATCATTTTTCCCCCTTTTATAATAGAAAGGTAAAAGGAAAATGGCTGAAAACATTTAATAATAAATCAGATAAAACATTATGTATTCATATAAGTAAAGACTTCTTTGGACATTTTACTAGATACAAAAGCATAATAAATTTTAGGCAACTCAAAATAAGCTCTTCTTAAGCCGAGGTGAATGTGCCCTGTTATTACAAAAAAGCTGCTGCGTCTCTGCTCAGCTGTTGACAAAGTGGCTGCATTTTATTGACTTCAGTCAACGCGCAAACATTCACCATCAATTTCAAGAGTGTGTTAATTTGTTTACTTAATTTATTATTTTTTATGTTTTTTTTTCTTTTTTTCTTGCCAAAAGCAACCAACAAGTGTTTTAAATGACAAAAAGTTTAATAAACAATTCAAAATTTTTTATGAACTTTTATTTTATATGAGTTTTCCGGTTCTCGCTGACGAGTTTTTAATTGTTATCAGTTAAAATGTTTGAATTCATATAATTTTGTTACAATACTCGTACATTTTTTGTTTTTGTTCTTAGCCATGATACTAACGTGAGTTGATTAGGTTTAAGTTATAATAGTCGTATCTGTTAAATGTTATCGCCGAAATTCTTGTTCACTTTCTTGACTGACAAATTACAAAAAAAAACAGATGAAATAGTTCAGGGTTAAATAGATAATAATTGCGATTTCGAATACAGCACAGCGGTTATAAATTTGGCTAATTAACGAAAGCGTTAATAAAGATCGCACCGCCCCGGTAGTCAAAATTTGACTACCACTTGATATTTAGAACTCAAAAACATATTTCTATTGTGCGACACATTCTCGAATTTAACGCTTCTAAAAATTAAAAATTTCTGGCCAACTTTTTGCGTAGTAAATCGGCTATGGCGGGGTTGGTTACCCTATAATGCTCGATATATATCAAAGTTTGAATCACCAAATTTCCAAAGAATAAAAACTTTTTTTTCTCCGGTTGTTAAGCGACCCACGTTTCTAAATGGAAAAGCTTTCACTACATAATTAAATTTTCAGCTGACAGAACTGTTGGAACTAACAGTATTGCCTTACTAGCGGTTTGAAAACCACTAAATGGCTAATGCGTTGCATGAGTATTTGCAAGTACAGCGCAAAGTTAATAGAAATTGTTATTGTGTTTATAGTAAAATGAAGAGGCTTTTTATAATTTGTATGCTAAAAGTTTTTTAAATTTATTTATATATTGCAAAGCTACATGAAAAGATCTTTGAAAATATATATAATTTGTCCATATTGGAAGAAGACAACACTGTTAAAATTGTACCACAAAAAAGGTGCGGAGTTTTTATTTACAAAATACTATAAAATTTTTGGTTTCTTATCTCATTATTTGATTTAATATTTATATTTTATTAAATTATACTTTATTAAATTTTTATTATTCGATATTTCCTTGACCGTTTGAAAACATTTTCAGGATATAAAAAATTCAATTTTATTTTCCGAAGATGTTAACAAACTTTTAAAGAAATATCGAATCATAAAAATTAAATAATATATTGGTTTATAAAAAAAGACTTAATTAATATTTATATTTTATAATTTTTAGTGAAAGATTGCAGTATTCAAAACAGGATCTTTACTCTTTACAAAAATCCTATATGTTTTACTTCAAAGAAAGTTGGACTAAGGCCGGCTTTAAAAACATCAAATTTGGATCCTCTAGTTGTCTTGGCAGCCCCACCCAGATACCCAATTTAACCTTATAAAAGTCTTCTTTTGCTTGTTCGTTACTAATGAAATAAATAATAACAGATAAAATATAGAAATTAATCTGTTTTAACAGAAATGCGTTTTGTTCTCTTATAATTAATTTGTTGCGAAAATAGTTTTGAAAAATAGTTTGACCAATTTTATCTCAGTTTGAACATGCACTTTTTAAGATACGAAATTAATTTCGCTGTACGTGTATAATCTTTAAAAAGTGTTTGAAGAAGTCACGTATACGATTTGCACAGTGGTCTGCGATATTTTTATTTATTGAATTCTTTTATATATCCAACATAAATTTCAAAATGTTTCACTGTAACAATATATTTTCAAATGCATGAAATTATATAACAAAAAAAAGAAATTATGAATATGGGCGGAGTAAACTACTTAACAAAGTCCGGTTCATTTAGCTCCCGAGCATACACACAAATCGCTTGACGTATTTGAGGTTTATTTTTCATAAATTTCATTATGTTTCCATGTGAGGTTTAAAGCAACATTTCAAAAAGTAGCAAAAGTTTTTTTTAATATGAGCAGTTTAGGAAATTATATCACAACAGTTCTTCTACATGAATAAATTTCGATACTTACTTTGTGAATGGAAAACAACAACAACAACTAAACTTACCTAAAAAGAAAAGAGAAACATAAAAAAATAATTAATATATTTTGCAAATGTCGGAACCAAAGTTTATTTATAGTTATTGGCTAAACATCTACAACAATAAAATTAACATCTAAGCCAGAAGCATCTTTTCCTGAATTGTCAAACGCAAAATTAGCAAAGAAAAAAGAAAAAGAGCATCATTAACCCTTCCACGACCCGAGTAAATAATTCTAAACACAGTTAAATATAGTAACAGGCGTCTAATATATGTTTTATTATATGCAGAAAATTATTTTTACTAGTTGTATAAATATATATTTGGCTCGTATTTAGAGTCAGAAATAAAGTATACTTTAAGGCTCTTAATGCTCGCTGTGGTTATAGTGTTTTCAGACAGGGTTTTAATTAGTTCTGGCTTTAACGTTAAAACCAACTGTTGAAATCTGGTTGTGCCATACAAACTGATTTAGTTAAAACCAGCTTAAAATCATTTTGAATAGGTTTTAAACAGGTTTCATAAAATGCCTGATTTTGTCCGCGCTAAGTTAAGTGCTGCCAAGTCATATATTGGAAACATCTGATAACGTGTGAAGAATGCACGGAAAATTTGCACGATTTTTATATGATATAATGTTCTATTCACTTTTTATATTTATTTTAAAATATTTGTTCTCGATATATAAAATAATTTATATATAATGAAGGGCAACATAAATTTCATAATATATAAAAAAAAACAAACAAAAACAGCTGCCGGACAATTTGTATTGTGTGTTGTAAAAATCAGAGAAAAGCACAACAAAAAAATTTAATTTCGATGAGAGATTTAATTTATTGTGATGTTGACTTTACCTTGTACTTTGGAATATTTACCAAGTCTTTCTGAGTGCAAAAAAACAATTTTGAAACAATCGGCTCAAGTCGATCCTTTTTTTAATTCGAGGAAATCAATTCGTTATAAAAAATTATGCTGACACCCTAGAAACACATTGACCAAAATTTAAGTTTCATGGAGTTAAATAGTGAATTAAGAGAATAAGTTTTTTTGCATTTAAGGTAATTAAAGACCAATGAACTCTGGTTAAAATACACTTTAAATACCATTGAAAACAACTCTGTTAAAGACTTGGTGTTTGTAGCAACAACAACAACATAAAAGCACGCCGCATTAAATCATATTTCGTCACGATCATGTGTGAATGCTACTATCATCTTTAGTGCCGTCCACTAAAGAAAACAAGATAAATTGCACGATATTCTAAAAACTTTAATTAGATGTATTCATTGAAAGTCAACAGTGTTGCCGGAAGTAGAGAAAAATCCTTATGGTTTGTCACTACACCCAAATCGTAAATATGACTTTTTTCTTTCCTATAAAATATATAATAAAATTATAATCTGAAATTTATTTGTTGGGTGGTTAAGCAATGCCTATATGCATTTCATTGGCGCTTTATACCAAATCGTCAGTAGACTTTAACCACAGTTTTGAAAAGTTTCAAACTTCTCAACTTTTATCAAAAGACTTTAATAAACCATCTGAGAATTATGTTAATAAATTAACTATAAAAACTCACAAATGATTTTAAAAAATCACATTATAATAAGTGAAATTATTTAGAAATACTATTTTTCAAAAATAAATTATTTGTGGTATACTTTTTATGCAAAAATCCCAGAAAACAGTAAACCAACATATTCTAAACGATATTTCTCAGAAATAGAACGCGTGATGAGATGAAGAATAGGAACAAAGAAAATTTGCTTTTGATTAATTAATGCCTACACACATTAAAATATTGCTGACACTAGAATTTATATTAAATAAAAGTAAATAATTTGAGTCAAATAATTAATTGACTTTATGCCTTGATTTGTGCCGCTTTTGGTAGGAATTTTCCCCAAGCAAAAATGGTGGCATCATTAATTGAATCTCAATAGCATAAATTTATATTTTTAAAAGCCAAAACATTTGCTTTTGAATAAAACAAAAAACGAAATAACAAATTAATTTTTTGAAAATTTATGCATAAAATTATACATTTTGAGTATTTTAATATTTTGTTGAACATTTCCTGAAAAGGCGATGTCAGCAACAACAAACGGTATACTCGAATGTTCCACAGCATTAAGATCTCACTGCCAAAGAAATCATTGCAACCGGTTTATTAAGAGGAAAATGTTTGTGAAATACAATAATAACGCAACGATCTGCCTTTCAGAGAGAAAAGCTGAGATTATAAAAAAAATTTAAATTTATGGAAAACGCGTGACCCTGCATGCCATCCCTGAATTAAAGGCAAAGCTATCGTACCCTGATTTGTTGCTCTATTCTGTGCTTTTAAGCTGTTTGAGCTAAAACTCTATTATTTTAATATTTAAATAAACCGATTCCCACGTGAAACACGATGTTTGATATAGTTTTCGATTACTATAAAAGAAACGAGAACACTAACTGCCTGTTCGCCGATGTCGAAAGCTATCGTTCGTTCGAATAAATAGCATTTAAAACAAAAACAATTTTCAAAACTTGTTTTTGTTTTCAATGTTATTTATTCGAACGAACGATAGCTTTCGACATCGGCGAACAGGCAGTAAGTGATCAGAATAAAGGGTGTTTTTTATAGAGTGATAATAATAAAATCATAATAAAACATAGTAATATATTTTTGATACCAATGAAACGGTCTTTATTGGACAGACAATTTTATGACATTAATGTTTAAATATGATTTCGGCCATGTGGCCGCCACGGCTGGCGCGTACAAGGCGCAATCTTGAGCACCAATTTTCACAAACAGTAACATTCTGACCATCATCGTTTTTGAAGACACATGGGCCAATGACTCGCCAGCCCATAAAGCGCACCAATATATATATATATATATATATATATATATATTATAATTTTCTATCGATGGAATGGTGTTTCGACAAAAACTTGTGAATTCTCCCCACTCCAAATGCGACAATTCTGTTTGTTTACGTACCCATTCAACCAAAAATGGGCTTCATCGGAAAATTACATTTTGAATGGACGAAGTGGACGGTAAGTTTGACGAACAGAACCATTATTTTTATTAAAAATTTTCACAATTCGCACGCGTTGCTCTGGTGTAAGTCGATCCATAATAAAATGTCAAACCAAATTAAACAAAAAACAATTTTCAGCTGTTAAATGGGTGGTCAAATAAAGCAGTGATGTCAACTCAAAGTTGTATCACTCTATAAAAAACACCCTATATTTTTATATGTAACGGTTCGAATCGGTTCAAATTCACAATAATCTTCAGTTCGAAAACACTGTCTAGAACTCTGCCAGTTTTGTTAAGCAGGTTGCGTACATTTTCCTCACTATGCAAAAAGTGCTCAAGCAGAATAACTTCCTTTATTTCTCACAAAAACTGTACGCAACAGTAAAGAACATTAAAGAAAGTGCATCTTCAAACGGTAGAAAAGACTAATTTTTGAAAATAATTATCGTAAAATTTAACCAGCAACAATATCGTACAATAACAATCTAAATCCAATCTAAAGCCTTCTTTGAATCATAAAATCACTTATCAAAATCAATTCACTAGAAGTTTTAATTTTCCACATTTAAAAAAGAAATGAACACTCATATTTTACGTTTTACCACACATTTCGGCCATGGCGTTAAATTCAAATAGGGGAAAAACACAACCAACACAATTTTCAAAATTAGTTTGCATGCACGCACTTGCACGTAAACAACACCAGCAATAATTCGTTAACAGATGTTTGACACACACCCCCACTCTGAATTCCCCAGATGCGATATGATTTGCAGTGATTGTTTCAAAATTGGCTCAAAGTCTAGTGAAAATGGCTAACAAAGTAATTCTAGGCAGGGGGGGTGGTAACAGCTTTGCCAAAATTGCCAAACATCGATATTGCAAACAACTGCAACAACAACAACAAACACAAGGACGCAAACTGACTACAACACTTGAAAATAAATTTGGAACTTGTGAAATATTCAGTTAAATGCTGTTTAATATTGAGGACGAAGGCGTCCTAATGGAATAGAAAGTAAAAGTTCACATCAAAATGAATTTATAATTGATTTTAGCAGGTCGTAAAGACTTATTGCAAATTTATGTAAATCTTGGCAACATTTTCATGTTAATACTTTTGTTTTCTTTTCAAAAGTTTTTGAATTTCATTCGCCTTTAATTTGTAATGATGGGAATTATAAGCAGAGAGTTGAAAAACTATTTTTTTTTAAATATATTTAAGCGTCAGATGTTACTGCTAAACACAAAACAAGAAAAGCAATTAAGATGGAAAGTGTAGACGCAAAAGTATTTATGAATGAAGAAAAGTGTGTAGCAAGACAAACCTGAAGAGTGGAAGAGATGAAAATAATGAGAAAAAGACTTGCGAAAGTCACGTTTAACATTCGCTTTTCGTTGCTAAATCAGTTTTGAGTTCATTAAATTTAATTGTTTTATTTTGCAAAAAATTATCGGTAAATAAATAGGAATTAATGGTGGCAACAGGATGAGGCTACGCAACGTGAATTGTTGTGCTGTTCTGAAAGAATCGAGAACTTTAACGAAGTTAAGAAAACTCGCAAACGGATTAACCGATTTTGACCCGATTTGCTGCGATTGAAACAGTTTTTCAATGTCAAAAGATAGATAGTTTGCGTACTCGATTAGAAAAAGTTAAATACGTTCCAACAAATATTTAATATATTTTTTTAAGAATCTACTGGATCGAACCGGTTTGAATTAGCAAGTAGTCTAAGGTATTTACGGTGGCAATTTCTCACTCACGGTGTGGCTAAATTCATGTCAAGTTTTTGTATGCAAGTAAGTCCTCGTTGTTGTGTGTTTTGTTAAAGTGTTTTGTTGCCTTAATTTTTGACCATGATTTTACACAAACAACAATTGCTTTGGCTGTTGTATTTGTTGCTGTACCAAGGCCGCCTTAGTGTTCCATTATGCCTTTAGTCTTATTGTTGTCTCAGCCTCATTAAGTTGTACATTTAGGACTTTTTCAAAGATTCTCAGAAAATGCCATTCGGAGTGTGTGTGGCGAAATAGCAAATAATCCAATTCATGACAGTCATTTAGTCACACCATCACGTGCTATTCGTGCTATTGAAACAAACAATTTGATTTTTTTATTGATACAATTGCTGAGCTTGAATCGATATTTTGCCACTTATCACACTGCCAGGAGTCGGCTAAATGGATGAATTGACGGCTGACGCATTCAAGTGTACAAAAATTGTTTACAAAAAAAAAACTTTTGTAATACTAATGGAAAGTTACATCATTTACTCTGACATAATGGACAGGATATGGGCGATGATGATGATTGACAGGATTGTTAGAAAGTTTAAAAGAAAATTTAAAAACTGTTAAAATGATACTTTCATGGATAAAAAAAAAAGAAAACCTTTCATTTCGGTGACAACAATTCAATACGAATAAGTCTCTCGATATTTGCACGATAGTTAATTTGAGTTTCAACTCAAATAACTTGAACAACATCGCATGTGTGGCCCATCAGTTTTATTATATTCGTTTCTTCGAATTTATTGTTGATTTTCTCCTCATTCTAACACTCCCATATAAATTTATAACTTCTTCGCAGATAAATAAATTTCAATCTGGGTGTCGTCTTTAATTTCAAATTAAATCTTAATTATCTTCAAATAATTAAATCCAAATAAATATTTAATTAGTTGTTTGCGTTTTTTTACGACCCCGTCGCCTGAGTTTTTTCCACGGCTTCTTTTGTTGCCAGCGTGTGTTTGTTTGGGCACTTGTCAGTCAAGCTGAACATATTTATGACAAGTGACAGCAGAGCTAAATTAGTCAAATTTATGTATCGCGATAATGGCCAAAAAGTGCTAAAAACGTATTTAAACAGAAGTAAATAACAGCGAGCTCTTGGGGTCAACAAGAAGTTTTGTCAACTTGAAATTATAATAAATTGATGTGGAGATTTGTAAATAATTTTTTTGCACTTTTCAGTACAGTTGCACAGGAGTATATAAATTTTTATGAATAAGGTTACCATTCCATTTAAAAGTTTTTTTTAAACGCCTTAAGTATGAGCAAACAAGTCATTTCAGTGCAGATTTCACAACGTTTCCAATCAAATTTTATTTGACATTTTCGTCTCCTCCGAGGGTACTAAATTTTATTTTGGAGTTATTTTGAAATTTCAAAATATCTGTCAGTATTAAGTCTTAATACAACGATGTGAACTCGGAGTTTAATTCATAAACAAAACGAAGACTGCAAATTTTCCGAACTCCAATTGCAAACATGCCAGGAAGTTCGGCATAAAGTATTTATTGAACAGAAGACCACGAATGACGCGATAGCTAAATTGATGCACAATACTTTCAAACACGTTCTAGAAACTCTTTATGTTTTTTTAACTAAATCAAGGCTCTGAGCTGATTCTCTTAATAGTTTTGAGTTGAAAAGGCACATGTTTCAGCAGCAATAAAATCCCAAGTTTATTCACTTAATCGAGAACATCTAGAAGACTGAAGATGTCATCATTTTTTAATAGAATTTCAATCGAATTTATTTCCTTGGCTACAGGCAGGCCACATAGAAATCGCTTCTTGCGAGAGCGAAAAAAAGTTGTTTCATTAAAAATAAATTCAAATACGAACAACTTCTGTAAAACAGTTCGATCTCTATTTTGGAAAAGAATTATGTATTCAAAACACCTGTAACCATGAATCACTAACGCGGCCGCTTTGTTTTAGCCAAAACACCATTTTCAAATCTAAAAACTGTAAAAAACATAATTAAAAATACATAAATTTTATCTAACACTTGTAGATTTAATTCAATTGTGATTATTTTGTTTTAACTGGATATCAGCTCATTAACGATCCCAAAGCCGAGTATCATCGGTTGCTTGATCGAGTTGTATTATACACGATATGAAACAAAAGAACAGACAACAACAAAAATAAAACCACTTCCCATCACATCTCAAGTTTTATTGTTGTAATTTTAAGTGTTTTTTTTTGTGATATTTCAGAAGAGATTAAATTGAAATAAGATTCAGTACAAATTGATTCTTTGGGCAACAAAATAATTTGCTTAAAATTAATCTGTTTTGTTGTTTGTCTGATTTGATATTCTCTGCTGACATTAATCGTACAGATGAACAGAAAATAAAGATTTTATTGAATTGCAGTGTTCAAGAGATTGACAATTTGATTTGCAGTGAATTGCGCCGGTAGCCAACGACAAGTCAATAAAATAAAAGATCATATTGATTTTCTTACATTTGGAAGGGGCGGGCACACACTTACGGTTGTATTCATAAAACAGTTTTTATTTCCATTAATTGTTTATTTGACAAACTTCTGTACAAAATGTCAAGAAAACGTCATTTCTTGCTTAGCACGTATGCAAACTTTTATTCCGGTTTTAAAAAATAAAATTAATTTTTATTTGAGAGAAGTGCAAAAGCAAATTTGATGTTTTAAAATTTTTATGCGAAACTGAGTTATTAGATTTTAAAAATTTCGTGTTCAAAATATGGAGAATATTAAAATTCCTCAATGCGTGGTTGTATTCGCTCGACAGTACTAGAAGCGATTACTATTATTTAGTACTAAAGCTGCACTTTATAGCGAACGCCCTTGTCAAAGTTCCAGCGTAATCAGCAGAGGTGGTAAAGCGTTATATAAATATGCCACACGCATATATTTTTGTGGTACACTTTTAAGCATCTTATAATGAACCGATATTGATTAAATTTATGTAGTTAGAAAGGTATTTTGGTTAAAATATGCACAACATACATATTTTATCTAATAAAACAGTGTAAAAGGGGTTAAAAACTGCTTAAAAGCAACAATAAATATCTAATTTCTTTTTTGTGTGGTAACCTCGAACAAGTGCTCCTCTGCCGTTAAAATATGTCGTATAACGAACAAAATGACTTATAAGAAATTAAAATCTGAAGTCACGTTCACATCTATCAAATATTTGATGAAAGAGGCGCAACCCATAACTTCTGGTTTAATTTTTTTAATTTTATTAATACTTTTTTCGTAAAAAAAATTAATACAAAATTAGTATTGATGCTTAGAGTTTCATTTGTGTGGTATACACACGAAATATTAAAAGAAACTTTTGGCAAATGTAGTGGTTACGCTTATTTCATCAAATATTTCAAAAGTGTGAATGTAGTTTCACAGAAATTAAAATATATCTATAAAGAGAAATTGTATTCAAACTCTTTTTAAATTATTTTAAATCAAAATTGTGCCATTTTAAAAATTACCAGAGTTAATAATTACAATTTTAAAGATTTTCGCTTGAGATTATTAACCACTGCCCTACACAATCTCACGATTAAACTAGAAAAAAAATCCTGCAGAAGTCTGACCTGACCGACTTTGAAATTCTCTTCAAAATGTGTTTGTAAGTAACACAAGACTAGTATTACAAAGAGTGGTCCAAAGTAGCCGAAGGACTTTGTCTTCCTTATAATTTTTTAAATTTCTTTCCGATATTTTTTAGAATAGACTTGGGGAATTTAAAATGGAATAGTTTACAATTGAACAACGTGCCCAAAACGTTGAACTTTATTTTCCAAATCAACAGGCTTTGACTCAGCGTGCATATCCGCGAAGTATATTTCCAAATAAATGGTCTGGTTGATATGAAAGCTGCAGGTTGTGAAGCTGCGGAAGATACAAGAGTAGTTCACTTAAATTAGCTGTTTGGTGGAGTATTTCCCTGGAATGAATTATTATCTTATAATTTCGCACAGTGTCGCAGTTCCCATCACTATTGTTAGATATCAAAAAAATCCATCCACATTTTCAGCCCCAGCTCTCAATCTTTCTTAGGACAAAACTCATATATAGCAGATCTCACGGTGGCAGAGGATAGTGAATCACTGCCTTTAGTAATATTTTACTACAAGTTTTCAAAATTTTTACAAATATTTTCTTGCAATTGAGGTGTAGTTTTAATAGCAAAAAAGTTTTAAGAATTTTAGTTTTCGATTTTATTCAGTCTGTTGCAGGTCGTAATTCAGTAAAACAAAATGCTGGAGTACATGAATTTTTATTGCATAATAATTTATTATTATTTTTTTTTATATCGCGAGACGGGTTGGACCATTATTGACTTTTAGTTCTTGCAATTCTATCTGTAAAAGCTTCTATGCAAAACAGTGACATCACAAAAACCAACAACAACAACAATAGCAACAACAAAGACCCTCTAAAACAAACAAAAAACAAGTTGATATGCACACAAAAACAAGTTCGTTTATTGTTAATGTTTATTAAGTATTTTCTAGACAAGCCATTAAATTTTACTTCCTTAACCCTAGAAATGGGTTGGGGGATGTTTTCGGCATCTATCGTGAATTCTATCGTTTACCTTGGTCTCGCTAAATATTGTTAAAGGCATTAAGGTTAGAGACATAAAGGGATCAATTGCCAAGAGCATGTATTGAAACCATGTATATGGTCAGCTAAAATTCTAAATGGCATAACAGCCAAAATTTTAACGCAACATATATGATTTATTGTAACGCATTATAATCAATGAAGAAGTAAATTTTGATTTATTTGGCAGCCACAGCCTTTTGGATTTCAAGTGGCGATATGGACCGCCACATCATCAAGTATTCCAATCTACAACGATACTTTCAGTACCAAAAAATAAATTTTTGGCTTATCGCCTTACAAGGGTTAATAGAAACGTCCAGCAGTAAACAACTGCTTTAACAAGTCAGCATGTTGCTGGCTGTTGCCGGCATCACCGCTCGTACTGCGAGCCAACTTTGACTGCGACACTTTATTGATCATCATTTGAAAGAATCATCATATAAAAACACAATACAAAATTTCGTTTTGAACAAAACATTTGAATAAACATTTTTAATTTAGTCGATAAACTAACTTTGGCCGGGCAACAAGAATAGAGTTTTAGACAAATAAAAATATAAAAAGGAAAACAAAAGGTTTTGGCTAAAGCAAATCATTAAGAAGAATAACAAAAAATAGATCGCTAATCGAGTAAAAAATTATGTGTGTGCGTTTGTGTGCATTAAATTGAATTTAATAACGGAAAATAGATTAAATTAACAAACAACTCCATCCAACAGTTAATCACAAGAACCAACAACTTTATCCACAATGAAAAAGTCTAGAACAGTTGTCAGCAACAGAAAACCAAAATTGTTTCTATTTTCGAAAACAATAGCGGGCCAACAACGGCTGCTGTCGATTTACGCGCTCACATCCGCGTTTATTTTAATTGTCAACTGCTTTAGTGCCGTCAAGTGTGTTAAATATGAAAAGGAATTCTATTCCTCGGTGGCTGGCTTAGAGAGTCTGCTGAATACCGAACAAATACTGTTGGCAGATTTAAAGGATTATGTCGCCGCAACTAAACAACAAATTGCTCTTTTGGAAAAGTGAGTGAGGCGAATTGATGTAGACAAACATATTGAAATACAAATTGTTAATTCAGTTGGAATGAGTTCGTGGGATTTTAAATAAAATAGAACAGATAATAAATTTCCATATCGATTATTCAGACAGTGAACAAAAATAACACTAATTTTTTACAAATTTCCACAAAAAGAAAACTCTCTTAAGAATAACTTCAAACTATTTTCAGTACACCGAAAAAAATTATGAATGATTGTAAACTCGAACCAGTGAAAATATTTGTAAATTTATACTAAAAACTGAGAAAATGTTTTTAATCTTTTTGCTAAAAAATAAACTCAAATAAAATGATAAATAAACGACTTCGAATAAAATCTTTTTGCGTACTAAAATTTTAAAAAAATAATTTTATATAGAAACTGATTTCAATATCATGAACAGCCTGATTATTTATAATCCGACGCCAAAATAAAATTTATTTGAAAATCAACAACATAATTTTTAAAATTTGAATATTTAATTTTTGCCTTCCACGCAAATTTTATACATTTTGCAGCTTAAAGCGACTCCTTAAAATCAAAACATTTACTAGATGGGAAAATATGTTTTTAGAAAAAAAGTCTGCAAAATTATTAGGGATTGAAAATTTTTTAATTAAAAATCTTTTTTGCTAAAAATGCTTTTAATTTAAAAACCAAAATTTACTTTTAAAATGTTTCAGCTGAAATAATTATTTTACCGGAATAGCAAATCTGCTCGCAGACGATCAATATTAAGCGTCGTGGGCAACTATTTTTAAGGTTAAGTTAGACCGCTGATTATATACTCTCTTTCCACAGCTTCGGATCTCAAGCGCCCTACTTCTTTGCTACACCTCAGATAACTAAAAAGATTTAGGGTTTTTCTAGAGAATATTCTATGATCAACTATGTTCTCACCAAGTCCTTTGAATACATTCACAAGATCGAAACTTAATAATAACAACAGCGACAAATCATCCACCGATACTTTTTCAATTCAAACGACTAAAGATTTTAACAGTTTTTATTACACATTTTAGAGAACTCCTCAAACGGTGATTGAACGGTTGTTGGCAGAAGTGGTCAATACTGAACTACGAAGCCTAAGAAAATAAAATTCCTGCAATAAATTCTTTATCCCCCAATCTTTCTTCATCTGTCCCCTCTTCTCTAACACAATGTCCAGTATATGTAGGGGTTATACACTGACAGATGGTCCTCCAATAAGAAAAATCACACCAAATCATTGTAAATAATTTTTATTACGAGATCACACATTTATCGTATATCGTCACCTAAAATCCAAAAGGCCGTAAGTGGAAATGAGTTCTAAATATATTTTTTAGTGATTGCGATTTAATTTTATTATTTCAAAATCAATTAGAAATCCTTTTCTTAGATTTAGAATTTCAGTTAATGATATATATGCGAGGTCAGTTCAAGTGTGTGATGAGTTTTTATTATTCTAAATGTATAGATATTTATTTCATCATTAATTTAAACTTTGCGCTTTAAAAGAAATTTTTGTTAGTTCCTTCAGCACATCCAGCGAATCACTTTTTATCTCCTCACGCGTCGCAAAACGCTGTCGTTTCATGGGTTTCTTTAATCTTGTGTGTCAAAGCTGGTGATTAAGACACAGTTTCCATTTTATTTTTGGCAAAACAATTTTATGGTTTTGTTTGTCGAAATTCACCAATTTCGGATTGTATTTGGAATGCCTAAAATTTCCGAAAATATTTTATGTCATAAGTCAACCGTGGTGTAGACTTTTTAGATACTTCTAAAACAATCGTTTCATAATTCTCATCATATTTAACGATTGTTAAAGTGCTGGACGAGGGTCACGATTCACATCTTTTCGGACTTGTTTGGAAAACCTTCTTCATCACTTGTAAACATTCTTCTGACTCGAAGTAGAATCTGCGTGTGCCACTGTAGACTTTCCAAGTGCTTTTTAGCTCTTAATTAATATTTTACTACAAGTCTTTTATCCTGTTTTAGGAAGCCAGCAAAAGTGTTCATCTCTTATAAAAATTTAGCTTTGGCATGGTTTCTTCTCTCCAACTTTTTAATTTTGAATAGACTAAAATGTCGAACGCACAGGGCAGAGAAGTGGCTGGTGTAGTTAGTAAAGTGTTGCCATTTCAACCACGACGTTGTGGGTCCCATTCCAATCAGAACTTTGTTTGATCTGTTTTAATTAAGCAAAACGGGTTTGAAGCCCACCGTCCTCAGTGAAAACAATCTC
Organism: Linnaemya vulpina; assembly: GCA_963675445.1. NCBI lineage: Eukaryota > Metazoa > Arthropoda > Insecta > Diptera > Tachinidae > Linnaemya > Linnaemya vulpina. The sequence continues at coordinate 20,200,267 of OY776277.1, forward strand.
TTAAATATATTCAGAATTCAATATTCCACACATGGCGAATTGACTATGAGTTTGTATGCGTTGTGGAATAATTAAAAATAAGTTCCGAATTAATGAAAGTGTTTAGAGAATCGCCTTGGAATCTTAGATATTCAGAAATTGCAAATTTTCACAATTCGCCAGTTGGCAGAATTGATATCCATTAACTAAATAGCGATAATTTTTTTTTAATTAAAAATCTTTTAATATTTTGATAACAGGCTAATGAGATAATAAAACGTTTAACATTTCAAATGCTAAACAAACAAACAATGATGCAAACTTTTATAGCACAAAAACTTTTCGGCGGCCAAGAAGTCTGTCTCTCCGTGTTCGAATAAATTAATGCAAATTATGGATAATTATGTTAATCTAGTGATTATTCTTTAAGAGCTCTGATGGACATTATTCTCATGCGAGAATATAATAAATTCTTGTTTCCTCAATGTGTCAAATTAATGGGTTTAGCTTTTTGCATTTTTAGCTTTTGCCAAATTTAGCATGTGAATTGTGTTATACAATTCTAACGATATGAATATAAAAGCACGTTAATTCAAAGGTGTTGTTGGCTGGCTTATACTTGTATTTCGCCTATTAGAATTTTATTGAATATTTTTTCTTAATTTTTTGTTTCATCTCCAGTTCATAATTTAAAAATTTTGTTGAATAATTATTTTATTTTTAACATCTTAACTTGTTAAACTCGTTGAATAATTTATTTAAAATATGAATTTATTTCAAACACACCCAGCACAACTGCCAGCATGTGCAGTGCGAATTGGGGATTATTTGATAAAAACAATTCAATTTGTTATTAAATTAACATGTTATTTATTTAAAAAAGAATAACTAAATGCGATGGTATTTGATAGTTATTGCAGACTAATTTTTAATTAAAAGATTTAACTAAAATTGTAGGAAAATTTAAAATTCTCAATACTCGAAAAGCTATTGGTTTTTCCCATTTAAAAAAATCGAGTCCTCATCACATCTCTACATTTTGAGGTCTTAGAAAACTTCCCAGACTTATTCTGATAGCCCGTGAATATGTCTTTAAGAATCTATGACCCGCTTTTGAACTGTTGAACTAAATTCTGAAGGGCGTTCCTGAACTTGGATTTTCTATTAATTTGAACCGATTCGAACCGGTAGATTTCCAGAAGAGCCAAAAAAACGTATGTCGATTTCTTTTCTAGAAAATAATGCAACATTTTTCACCTTTTTTAACAGAAAAAGGCAACATTTTGCCATTTCCAAATAAGGAATTTTTTAGAAATGAATCCAAAATCCTTCACGAAAAATAATATCTGTTTCAAAACTTTTCCAAACCGCCACTTTTTAGAAAATAAGTGAAAAAATATTACATGTTTTGTAGAAAAGAAAACGCCATTAGAAAACACATTTTCCATTGAAAAGCTTCACCGATCGATTTCACAAAATAATCAGCTCTTGGCATTTTAAAACCACGTCGGTCACAGTAGAGCGTATCAAAATCGGTTAATCCGTTCTTGAAAATCATTTACAAAAAAATTATAAAGATATATATTTTTTTCTTCACAAACTTCGAAATTATAAAAATTATCAGTTACTGATCTCTTGAGCACATTCCGTTGTAGCAGCGTTAAGACACTGTCACCGATGAGCTTCTTGCGGTAAAGTAATTATTTTTATATTTTCGGAAATTGTTTTTCAACACTATAATTTTTTATATTAATCGTGAATATTATTTTATTCGCAAGACATTCAAAACATTTCAAAATACCATTAATAAGTCACTGCTGTTACCGCATATCATGAAAGGATCTTTATCAAAAAAAAATTTAATTATCTTTAACTTTTACTTGTTTAAATAAGGAGTTAAGGTTAAAAGAAAAACTCAATTTTCAACAATTTATTTCTCATTTTATTGAAAAAAGTTCAAACACAAAAAAGAGATTTAATTTCTTGTAACAATCACTGGAATTGTGAAAACATGGTGATGCTGAATATTTCGGATTATTAAAATTATGAAAAAAGGATATCAATCAACAGTGGAGGGACAAAAAAAGATTAAAATAAATTTTGTATGTTGGAAAAATGAGCGAAAACTTAATAATATTCAATTAAACGTTAAAAATTTAATCTTGTATGTGAGTGCGTCACAAATGTGGTACACTTTTATATATCTAATCATCTGCCATTATAAACGGCAGATTTTTGTGTAAATATGCACAATACAATTTTCTTTTTCTAAATTCTTAACATAAAGAATTTTAAAAAGACATTAAAATTTACTTTTAAATCGACTACAAAATCTTAATGTTTTGTGAGTCGAATTTCCACCACCCGGTACTGCATATACAAATTGAGATTTAAGAAAAAAATTTCAAATCAAAAGTAACATAAAAATTGGTTTAAGGCTCCCTTAATATAAAACGGGATACATGTTGGAAAATATATGGGATTGAAAGATTTTCAAATCCTTCATTTTTATGTAGCGTTTATCTGCGATAATTTTTATTTTTACAAATTAACAGCAATACAAATTCAGAAACATATGGTCCATGATGACACCCGATATCGTTTTGTCCACCAAACCACATTGAAAATAAAACCAATTTCTAAAATTTTATTTTTGTTTAAATGTGTTTTACCGACGGATGTCGTTATCAAGCGACATCGTGGGCCAGGGCATTTAATATAGACCGGAAATATGTAATTATTTCCTTAACAAAAAGAGAAGATTCACTACAGGGTATAAAAATTTTTAATCGTTGCAATTCAACGAAGAAATCGGAAAGATCAGAATAACTGAAAAGTCGAGGTGTCACAGATTATCAAAACGTTACCTTGACATCGAAAGTCTCTCAGACGAATAGGAAAACCTGCACGCCTTCTATCTACATTTTAGCCTTCTTCTTCTGACATGTCAATAATTGTCTTACTATCAAGCGGAAGAAGCAGATAATAAAAAAAAATATTTTTATAAAAAAAATATTATTCGATTAATAGTTTATGCTTGAAATGATTATAAAATCGTAAAATCTTTTATTGTAGGCCATAATATTATTTTAATTATGCTACAGAATATTTAATTGTGTGTTTGCGTTTTATTTTTTTATTACAGAGAAATATTAAAATTGGATATGGAACATGAATTGGCTGCAGACGACATGGAAAATTATCTTACCAATCCGGTGAATGCATTCAAGCTAATTAACCGCCTGTTAAACAAATGGAATAAATATGAGGATCAAATTTCTGAAGCTTATGGTTAGTAGACACACACACACTTGCATGCTCGTTTAAATAATAATTTATTAAAATTCACAAACGTCGTAAAGAACAAGTTTTGTAAATATTTATACAGAAAAGTGGGAACAGTAGTGTTCAAATATATAGTTTGAGGTTAAGATGAAAATGTAACGATAATAATGATAATGATAATGATAATGATAATGATAATGATAATGATAATGATAATAATAATGATAATGATAATGGTAATGATAATGATAATGATAATGATAATGATAATGATAATGATAATGATAATGATAATGATAATGATAATGATAATGATAATGATAATGATAATGATAATGATAATGATAATGATAATGATAATGATAATGATAATGATAATGATAATGATAATGATAATGATAATGATAATGATAATGATAATGATAATGATAATGATAATGATAATGATAATGATAATGATAATGATAATGATAATGATAATGATAATGATAATGATAATGATAATGATAATGATAATGATAATGATAATGATAATGATAATGATAATGATAATGATAATGATAATGATAATGATAATGATAATGATAATGATAATGATAATGATAATGATAATGATAATGATAATGATAATGATAATGATAATGATAATGATAATGATAATGATAATGATAATGATAATGATAATGATAATGATAATGATAATGATAATGATAATGATAATGATAATGATAATGATAATGATAATGATAATGATAATGATAATGATAATGATAATGATAATGATAATGATAATGATAATGATAATGATAATGATAATGATAATGATAATGATAATGATAATGATAATGATAATGATAATGATAATGATAATGATAATGATAATGATAATGATAATGATAATGATAATGATAATGATAATGATAATGATAATGATAATGATAATGATAATGATAATGATAATGATAATGATAATGATAATGATAATGATAATGATAATGATAATGATAATGATAATCAGCCAGATTTACACTTAATCTCAGTCATATGGAATTGTAATTGATATATCGAAATTGCAATTAAGTAAAATTTCAGACTGAGCTAAACCGAGTTTAAATTTAATCTGAATCTCAAAAACACGGCCTTAATATTTAACAACGCAAATTTCACTTCCAGCTTTTCTACATCAACTGCGATATAGAAGATCAACTTTAGACTTTCCATCTGAAGATGATTTGGAGGAGTCGGCATTGGCTTTAGTCCGACTGCAGAGGACGTACAACTTACAGGTGGAGCAGGTGGCATCCGGTATTTTGAATGGCGTTAAATACGGGTAAATAGCAAAAGGAATGAAACATTTTATATAAAATTTTATGAATGTATTTTAAAATCATTAGCTCTGACATGTCCTGGTCAGACTGTGTGATGTTGGGTGAACAGCTAATAAAATCGAAAGCCTTCAATCAAACCAGACCCTGGATGCAGGAATCGATTAAACGCTTAAGCTTTGACTCCCTCCCTGTCAACAAAGTGTCGTTGGAGTTTATGGAAATTTTAGCTGGCAATTTATTAAAGACTGGGGATGTTAACTCAGCCTTAAAGGTGGTGCAAATTATATTGAACGAGGACCCGCTGCGTAAAGGTAATATAGCAAAAATATTTGAGGCCACTGAGACTCTGCCTGATACGGAAGATGAGGACAATGAATATCATGTAAGTTTTTCCTTCCTTTTTCTCTTTGAAATCAGGTGATTAAAACAGTTTTACTGAAATTCCGAATTCATTTAGGCAACGGAAGAATTCAAAATATATGAAAAAGTGTGCCGCGAAGAGCTGCAACAAACACCGGCGGAGAAACGTGAACTGCGCTGCCGCTATCACAAGGGGAATTGCGCCTTTTGCATACTGGCCCCCTTTAAAATAGAAGAATTAAATTTAGATCCTCTAGTCATGATAGTCCATGACATGATTAGCGACAGGAGGATTGAAACCATAAAAGAATTGGCCATGCCCAGCATGAAACGTTCTTTTGTGCAGGCCTTTCAGGGTGAAGCAGCCAGAAAACGAAACTATCGCATCTCCAAAAATGCCTGGCTGCCGTATAACAATCATCCATTTACACAACAAATGCTACGTGATGTACACGATTTAACCGATTTAGACATGACCTACAGCGAGGAATTACAAGTGGCTAATTATGGTTTGGGTGGTCACTATGAGCCACATTTTGATTTCTTTATGGTGAGTTGAAGAATGCGATGTGGTCGTAAAAGGCATTTAATGGTCTTAAAATTTCAAACATGCAACCTCATCGTTGCACATCCTATTAAAGCCGAGTAATAATGGCCGTATTTATCATTTTCATTTCTTCTCTTATCTATTTGATGTAGGAAAATATACCAGAAGAGCAAGGCAATCGTATATCAACGTCCATTTTCTATGTAAGTAGACACTCACACAAACACTCACTTATATACAACATGGATTTGTACATATCCATGCATGCACATGCATGCTTGTGTGTAACGTATGCAGAAGGACAAAGTGCACAAACTCTCTGAACTGCACATGCAAACAGTTGTATGTTGTGGAATGTTTTTTGCACACAAAATCCACTTCTTTTGTTTGGCCAGAAGATTCATGTGAAAGCTTATGCAAAACTGGTCAAATAGCCATGCGAGTCTATTGTGTTTAAAACTACCCAGAATCGTCAAGGGCCAATCTACACAATTGTTGTGGAAATGGAAACCCAAATTAAGATTATATTTAGAATATGATATTGTGTGGAGTTATTTATTATAACCCTAGACTCAAACTATGGAGCCCAACAGAAAACTGTTGACAATCGAACATTTTTATGTTAAGACATGAAAGCTTAGTTAAGGCCCAGGTGTGCGGAGGCAAACATTAAAAACAATCGGCCACAAGTAGGTACTATTGACACAAGACTATAGGCGTTAGATCCTCCGTCGGTACTGCAGCAAAAATTAAGCGGCGAGTTCAGCTGGTGCAAATTCTTCATTTTTCGATTCCTCTCAAGCACTTTTTGATTTTCATACATCAAGCTCTTAAAAGTTATTCTTAATTTTTACCCGATTTTTCGCTAATTAAGACGTTTTCGTTATCGAGAAAAGCTTGAAAAATTATTGAGTATTTACGAGGTTACTTAAGACAACAAAAGGTGCCCTTAAGGCACTTTACATTAACTGAAATTGTGAAAGAAATACCAAGTAATTTATTACTCCATAGTAAGACCGCGCGAAAAAGGTGCCGTTGTAACCTCAGCTGATTATGACTACTCGGTTCTAAAACAACAGCAAAAGTTGATATTTATTGTGTTGTAGTACAAAATGATTGCGTTGAGAATGATTTTTCGCTATATTTTTCTTCTAATAATAATCCAGACTTATTATAGTTCCCGTGTTCGCCACGAAATCAATTTAGTGTGGCAAGGCTGGCCGTAAGTTTGATATTGAAGCTGTACATTTCCACTACGAATGCGGCAACCGTAATACCGAAGTCACTACCTTTTTACACCCAAATTTAAAAATTCTTAGCGTTTTTTACCCCACTTTTGTTTGGCTAAAGTTAGCCTTTTTTTACCCTGTTTTTTGTTTGACCACAGTGATTTTGGTGATCTAAAAATTAGCATCACTGTCCGGAGCAATAGATTGCATGTGTAGAAGTGATCCCCAAAGTGCTGGTCCTACTAAAAATATTAAAATGAAAAAAAAACTTAATTCTTTTGCGTGCTTATTTACTACAAATATACAATACATGTTGTATAATTAGACGATTAGACAACGCTGAAGATATAAAAACGAGTTTGGGCATGCGACAACTCCTTTCACCCTGCCATAATAAATTTGAAGAGCACTTCCAATCCTAACAAAACAAATTATTATAGAACGAAATGGGCTTTAACACACATTTACAGACGTACAAAAGCTTTCACGTACTTTATGCTGGTTGTATTGCATTTCCATAAATCGTTCTTTTTTTATTATTGTCTTCTCCTTTTTTTCTGTTTGTTTAACTCTGAAAAACCTGCAACTGCTGTTGTTTTTTTTTTTCTAGCTATCGGATGTAGAACAGGGCGGAGCCACTGCGTTTCCATTTCTGAGAATTGCCGTTAAGCCTGCCAAAGGCAGTGTTTTATTTTGGTACAATTTGCATCGTTCAACGGACACTGATTATCGCACAAAACATGCCGGCTGTCCGGTCTTAAAAGGTTCCAAGTGGAGTAAGTTTTTCATTATTAATTTTTATAAATCGCATGATGTCATTTTGAACTTCCTCGTTTTTGTCGTTTGAATTTCAGTTGCCAACGTTTGGACGCATGAACGCAGACAGGAATTTGTTAGACCATGTGGTCTGGTCAGAGATAATGAAAGTTCTTTGCAATATGAAATAGTTAAATAAGTTGAATATGTCAATCAAGTGGCAAACGCACTTGTTTTTTATTACAAAATGGGATAACAAAAAGGGTTAGTTAATAAGTTGTTAGAATAAGATATATAATTTTAATTCCAGTGATAATTTCCATGACCAACTGTTTGTTAATGTTTTTATTTTATTTTATTTTATTTTCTTTTTTTCTATTTTGTTAAGTATTAGATAAATCAATACTCACTAGCAATAGATTTAATATGTTTGTAAATAGTTGTAAATAATGATGATATATTTTATACAAATACTCGCATTTAATGGTTCTTTATTTTCCGATTATCTCCGTCAACTATAATTTATGGTTGGATATTATCGTGCCATACGCTGGTAATAAATTATGCATATAAAATGGACAGGATTGTTTATTCCGTTGTTTGTTTATGACTTTGATATTTATGAAATTATTAATTGATTTTACTGCAAGTTTTATATACATTTAATAAAGACTAATTGATGAGTTGTATGCACTGACAGAAACATTTATCTGATGAATGACGACGCGTAGCAAGACAGTGACACGAATATTATCTCAAAATATAAAATTAATTTTGCATCCATGGACTTATAGGATCGCCCTCGCATATTAGCATGAGTTGAGAACTGCATATTCCACTTAATAAAACAATTTTTATAAATAAAAGTCGCCACGCTTCCATCACATTAATACTCATGTGCGTAATTATTTGTCACGACATGTCAGTTGAATGTGAAATTAGTTTTCAAATATCAACATTTTATGAGGAAATAGTATACGAGAATTGTATGAATATGAAAATGATTTTAGCAGAAATTAAGCTATCGTATAAACTCTTTATTATTTTCTTCATTTTCTAATTATTTAAGTTTTATATTTTACTAAAATGAAAGTTTGTTGGTTACTGATAATACAATTGCTGCGGTTTATAAAAACAGCGCTGTTCTGCTCTGTTGAATCTATATCTACAAGTAGCGAAGTAATAATTCCAGAACTATCTGTAGTCAGTCCACTGGCGATTTTTTTAGAGGACTGATGAGATAATTGAGACATTTCTTAACCACTAACAAATAAACTTGGTTATTCTATATCTTTTATATAAGAAAAAAAATTCCTTTTGTCAAAACTTAATTAGTACAGTGGAGTTCGGACAAGCGAATACTGTTCGACATGATAAATTTCTTAACAAAAATAATATATTCTTCTTTATCGTGGAAATCGGTTAATTTATGCAAGAAAAGCCCCGATTAACAGAGATAATAACCGAGTTATTGGCTCATTTTTATACCCTTTTTATTAGTTTCACATAAATGTCTGTTTGTATATATTTAATTCTCATTTTGTATTGTGCTTCCACGCGTATACTTAATACTATTAATAACAATACTCATACGGCACATTATACTCGTATAAGGTATTTGGTATGTTTCATGTTCTTATCTTCTCATAGCGTGTAAGTATTTTTGCACGCTTTCGAAGCACTTTAAACTTAAAAATAAAAAATAATTATACTTTGAAGAGACTAAAAAATAAGTTTTTTTAAGAAAATCGAACTAAAGAATTAAAAATGAATTCTAAATATTTTTATTTCTTAAATAAGACAAGCTCACAACAATAATGAAGCAAAATGCATTTATTATTGTGAGAAAAAAGAGTGGACGCTTTAAGCCCAATTGTTGGCTTATCGGGCGCCCGACTCTTTTTTACCATAATACTTTTATTTATTATTATTATTATTACTATTCATTAGATAAATAACTAAATTATCAAGCCTATTACTAAATATAAGGAGCATTAGCAATGGTAGCCCCAGCTTACTTTTATTTAAATTCATTATTATTTTAAAATTTTTTTTGTAAAAAAAGTTAAATTTTCTTAAAAAGAGTGTTTCTTAAATTTATTTTTAAACGAAGAATTCAGGGAATTCCACTTTTTCACTTCAGCAAATTCTAGCATATTTCCAATTTTATAACTCTACAAATAAACATCCGACAGACTTGAATCCACTCTCCAGTAACACATGAAACGAAGCTTTAAGAAACTTTCAATATATTTACCAATTGTTGTCATTGAATTACTATAATACGATATTTATATTTCAGAAACTCTCCTTCAAAATCTTACACTTTCAAGATACTTTTTATTAGCGACATTTCAATTCACATACTTTAATTTCCAACAGGGTATTCCATAAGCAACCAGTTATTTTGGCAAATCCTCAATAACTAATTAGCTTTTTGTGTTCTTGTTTTTGCAGTTGACAATTCTAAAGTCAGTGCATAATAAATTTATTAGCTAACAATTTATATAACATTTTAGACAACAACAAATTAAATGTGTGACATCTTGTTATGAAATAGATCAAGTCATTCTGTGCATAATTTTCATCCAGAACTTGAAATTGCAATTTTTTCTCAAAGCCAATTAATTACCAACTTTGAAGACAAAAGAACTCTGTTTAAAACTCTACACTTAGTTAACTGATTTTTATCGCATTATCTTGACATACTCATACATAACGCTGTTGCTTGGCTAAAAGCGCAAGGCAAAATTAAAGTTGAAAAAATTCAATTGCCAATAAACTGCATGAGATACGGACAGTAATAAAACTGAGCAAATAATAGCGAATATTTAAAAATAATATGCAGTCAATCAAAATCATAGGAGGCAAAAACAAAATATGACCATCAACATGATCATAAAAATTATGGATGAGATGTGAAACACACATTTTTTTAGCAAAAACGCCGCAAACTGATGAAATTGCTTAACCATTCATATGCAATTAGTTACGGATTTATATGCACACATAAAGATAGGAATACACACACATACATACATACACGTGTTTGTGAGTTTTTTCTTATTTTCATTAAAAAAAAGATACAATTAAATTTTAAAAATGCTGTGTCTCGTGGTTGTTGCATAATTTTTCAAATATGAGTTTCAATTATTTAAACTTCACGTACTAAAATTTTCAGAAAATGTTGCTGGTTTTTTAAAATTTGTGTTGTACAGTCGAATTCGGTTAAGCGAAAATTTAAATTTTGCAGATTTTCAATTAAAAGAATTTTGTATCAAAAAGAAATACAGTGCACTCTCGATAATGTGAACACCCCAAAATAAGAACACTTTTTGCCTTCTGTTAACTATTATGAAGTTTTTGCAAAAGCTTTTAAATATGAACAGCTTATTTGTTGTTGTTTTTTATTAAGGAATTTTATTTAATTATACGGTCTTGAGTTTAAAATTCAGTGCCTCGTTTCTGTAACCGAAGTGAGAACTTCTCGCATCGAAAAAAGTGTCGTCACTCTGTGAAACACAAAGGGTGAGTCAGAATATATTTCTTAATGCATTTAACATTTTGTTGTTTTTTTATAATAACAAATATATTATTCCAGTATATATTATTTACAGTAAAAAGTATGACAACCATAATTATTTAGTTTTTCGTTTCAGTTACAGAAACGAGGCACAGGATTGTTTAAATTCTAATTGAGCAGCACCATAATTTGGGGATTTCCCCATGCGTCTACTTTTATATTGCCTTCAGCTGTCAATCTAAATTTTTTTCAAACATTCAACTGCAGTTGAATTTGAAAATTTTAACTTTGAAGAAAATATGTTGAATAAAATACATAAAAAGTTCTTCTGTTACAAAGAAAATCAAACGCCTTCACTAGGGAAACAAAGAGAATTTTTCGAAGTTCTATGCTCACGATGGATGCGTTGAAGACTTGAAATATCTGGTGAAAAAATTTCTTCACAGGCCCAGTTGGTGGATTTTTACAAAATTAAGCTTAATGTTTATGAATAAGATCAGCACCCAGAGGATGACTTCTACATATACAGGGCATTGGGGTGGAACTGGGAAAGGAAGGAATGGTGTTAAGAGGATAGATGAAGGCAGATTAGAGGATAGAGAATTTTGGTAATTGTTGCTACAAAATGTGTACGTGTTTGAACTAGAAAAATACCTGGTGCAAACACTAAAACAGCAGCGAGTAACAGTTTTCGGCTCCTCAACTGCCACAAGAGAGATACATTTTTTTTTTATCTCTTATTGCCCTGTATATTTTGAAATACATTCGAACGGATCCGAAGTAAAATGGTCGATCATCAAGATTTTAAAGTATTAAAGCTTTTTCATTCCAGTGAAATGAATCAGCAAAGGAAAATTATAGACTTTATAATTTTTATTTGCTGAAGATGGTAACTGATGTTAAATAATAATTTCATAAAAAAACTATTAAAAGCTTAATAAATACTGTAGTTTCCTTTTTCCAAAGTAAATTGTAGTTTTTTCTTAAGTCCAATAAAAGTTTTGCTAATGAAATTGATATTTATATTTATATGTTGCAAATCTGGCTCGACTTGGCTTTAACTTGTTATCGCCGAGTGCACGTATGAATAATTATGGTTGTCATGACATCTTTTACAGAGTGATCCATAGATAATTACACGTATCCTTCTACCGAAATGATAAACATAGATACATAATATGTTAAAATATATTCTAACTCACATTGTGAGTTATAGAATGACAACAATGTTTTCGATATAAAAAGTTCTCATATAATCTAAAGAAATGGAGCACTATTTAATTTAAACGAAAACTATTCTTTTGAAATTATTCCATAACACCAAGTCATGCCATTAAAAATATAATAGAATTGAGCTGATATTGATTTCAGACTCATGTTATATAATCAAGTAAAATAACACTTCATGCTGTTTTACTATATATAATAAAAAACTTTTAAACAAACTTAAAATATTTTTCAATACTTTTATGTCAATAATTTTAAATAGTTTTTATATTGAGCACATCTCTATAAAAATGCCTCTTAAACCATGTACGTTTCATTAATATTTAAGGATTATAAAACACTTAAAAAAGTACCACAAAATAATTTATATAAAACAAATCAGCAATCCAATACCATTTCGCTTTACCATGCGATTAAAATAAAATTTGAAACATAAAAATTAAACACCATTAACTTCATCGTATTTGAACTCTAAATGCTTTTCTTTAGCACTTGTAGCGTAACGAATGGTTATGCCAAACGAATAGTGGGAAAGAAGGAATGAATGAACCATGTCTTAATGATATACTTTTTTGTTTTTGTTTTTTCTTTTTGTTGTTGTTAGCATGCCAGCATACTGTTCCCAGATTCATTCATGTGTGGGTTAACTGTTTGTTATTCAAACACTAACAAATAACATCGGTTTTGTTTTCTGGTATTAAACAGAAAATATATATTAAATAATAAACTTTATTTTTGAAAGCCGGTATGGATGAAGAAGAAGAAACTAATTGCTGCAAAAAAAAAGCAAATTTCATTCAATAAAATAACTTGACTCAGTTTACAAACAAACTCAGTAACGATAAGACGTTGTTAAACTAAAAAAAAAGCCCAACGCCGCGTTATTTTTTTAAGGACATGTTTAAAAATTCAATTCCTTTAGTAATTTTTTATTTGCACAGCGCGCTAGCGGGGGCGGCAGCTGTAGAAAACGATTATTTCTCTTCGGTAGCGGGCTTGGAAAATTTATTCAAAACGGAAGTGCAACTATTGGCGGAAATGCAAAACTATTTAATTAATTTACAACAACATATTGATGTGTTGCAAAGGTAAACCAGTTGTGAGCAATTAAAACCAGATGAATCCGAAAATATATCGAAAATTCGATGAAAGCAAATAAATTGTTATGCCACAAAATGTGGTTAATTAATTTATACTCGCTCGCGGAAATTCGCAAACAAGTGTTGCAGTACGTTCATGTTTATGAATCCGACATGCAGGCATGCAACACGAACTGCATTAATTGGCCTACTAGTGTGGCATAATACTGCAAAATTTGTTAATTTTGCAACTATTATTTTCATCGTCTGTATAAGTGTGTGTGTGTGTGTGTGTGTGTTTAAGAAGATTATTGAATCTCAAATTGATTTCAACACTTGGTCTGATTACCAGCCATTTAAATGGAAAACGAAATGCGAATGAAATTTCTCTGCTGTTATAAATTCAATATAAAGAATTGCTTGGCAACATGTCCTTTCTTGGTACATTTTGATTCTATCAAATGAAAGGATATAAGAATTGTTTTCCAATGTATTTTCCAATTGACTGATTTTAACACGAATTAATAGATAAGAATTTGTGCAAAGTTGGCTCCGTTTATAAGGAGAATGACACACCCCCTCATCAGTCTTGCTTGTTCTTGGCTGTACTTGATGTTTTGCCCTGCATTTTTTTTAGTTTTATATAAATTTTTTTAAACTGAATAATTATTTCAAACATTCTAATTACCACCGTTAGAAAGTACGGCAGTTGTGCATCATAATTGTTAACGATCAAGTGGCCAAGGTAAGAAACTCTACGATGTTTATACGTGACTCATATCCATGATGTGAATGGTGCCCATCTCTAATCCACAGATAAATAGAATAAATTGAAAATCAAAACTGGTTGAATATGTAACATCATGAGTTTTACTAATCATTCCAAATCCAGTGAATGTTAGAAAAATTCTAATGGTTGAGCTGAAATATATTTAACTCCATATACAGAACCGACTTGTAGCATTTTATTTGAATATTCAAATCAAAATATCATTAAAAATGTTATTCAACATCAATATACATGTTGTTGTTGTGAAGACATTTTACGAATTTTATGCAAAAAAAAGTGGCGTGTGTAAAGTGTTTTTGAGTGGGCTCCTCAAGATTATATTTTTATTCCTGATTAAAAATACAACATTCTTAATTAAATCATATGCCTCTTAATACGCAATTTTCTATTGGCCACAAAGTTGTACAATTACAATTGAAATGTTATTGGTAAAAGACAAAAAAAGGAAAATAATGCGACATTTTTTGTCACTGCAGTTTAAAATTTCCAATCGGCATTTAATGCAATTAAAAATGTGTGCAGATGTACAGGATTTGATATTCAACACTGAATAAATTACATTTCGAATTAAATAATAAAGTTCGTTAAATGAAACCAGTAAATTGAGTCAATTAAATGAAAGACAATTTTTATGGAATAAATTAAATTGACAGAGAAGAATGTTCTAAGCAAATGGAAGCAGAGTAGAAAGCGAAATAAAATGAATTCTTCTTTTTTTTCAAATCTGTACAGGATTGAATATCAGTGATACCGGTCACAAGATTTATAAATTATAGCCGAAAGTTTATAAAAGAAAAAATTTACATAATTTTTGCAGGTCTGTAGAGAATGTTTGGCAGAAACATTTTCAGCCTTGAAATAATAATGCTCGTGGTAAGAGCTGCAAAAATGGGGGAGTTGTCGACACCGTAAAAGCTTAGAACTAGACCAGCGAATTGTAGTTGAAAGACAAACAACCCAGCAAAATATTTAAGTAACAAAAAGAAATCATTTTGACTCATTTTATCTAGAAAAAGTTTCCTTAAGTCTGACAGAAAATTATATTGTAGAAATTAACACACCAAAATATTTGGAACTACTTTTAACTGCAGTCATCGTAAAATTATTTCTATTCATTTTCTATGTTTTTTAACTCGATAAATAAAGTCAGCTGATTGTCATGTTAGTAACGGAATTGGCGTACTTTTCCGAGTCCTATAAAAGAATTGAAAACACTAATTCATCAGATATATAATTTCAGAGTTTTTCATTACTTTTTTCGAATTTTTCCATTCACGATATCTCATGAACGTATCAGCAGGTTTCGCGATCCACGTGGTTATTTAATTTCAGGAACTTAATATTCTTTGGGATCGTTCGGTTAAGCCGTTTAAGAAACCTTAAAAAAAGAAATAAATTTAAAAATATTGTTTTTTTTAGAATACTGATAGAACTTTTTGGAACGCACTCAGTTCCGTTCGATTCGTCGAGATGTGATGAGAACTCGATTTTCGAAAAACGGGGGAAAACCAATAACTTCAGATTTTTTGTTTAACTTCAAATTTTCTTAGCAGGAAGTCAAAAATTTTAATTTAAATGATCAAAAGTGACATTGATTTAATTTTGGGCCTCATTTTCACGCTTCGGCTGTGGGTCACGAATAAGGTAGGTTTCCCAGACGTTAATTATGGCTAGTCTAAGCCAAATACAACATAATAACCGAGAGGTTCAAACCTGAAACCAATTTATTGCCAAATCTCGATTTCAATAAGTCAATGGTTGCGATGGCGCAGCGTCATCAAGCTAAAACAACATCTCGCCCAGTTTAATTAATATATAATTGGTAACTATATTCACTGACTGTACCGCCAGCTCCGGCTTTATATATGAATATATGAGGCCCGATAATGCCAATAAAGTATTACTTTATGCATGCTTCTGCATGTATTGAAATCGATATGGATTTTTGTGGACTAGTTATATGCCCTACGGGACAGTTTTCATTACAACAAACTCCCCATTGCAATTTTTAAATAAACATGCGATGAGTTTTCGGCCGCATTCGATCGCTTTTCATATACCCTTTTAACGTCGATAGCTCTCCGTTTTACTGAGTTTAACGCAAACTCCTGGATCACGAATTTAATCTACGAAAGTTCCTCCAATTTATTTTTCTATATATTTTTAGTGAAATTAATTTTATACATGAGGAGCATGCGGATGCTGCAAAAGATCTTGAGGGTTATCTTAACAATCCCATAAATGCGTATCGTTTGATAAAACGTTTGTACACCGATTGGCCAGCATTTGAAGAGTCTGTAACGTTCGATACCACACGCACAAGTAGATAAACTATTTCCTAAATCTTTACCCATTTTTATCCATACAGTTTTCTTCTCTTTTAGACTACTTGGAGAATTTAGAGGCTGTAAAAACGAATCTAAGTTTTCCCACACAAAATGATATGGTTGGCTCCACGCTAGCTTTGGTACGTTTACAGGAAACCTACCAATTGGATGTCTCCCAGGTGGCCAGCGGCATATTAAATGGTGTGAAATATGGGTGAGTAAAAATTTGCTTTTGGCGAATGCATTTAATTGTTAAATTTTAGTTCGTCTATGTCATGGCAAGACTGTTATTTGGTTGGCGAATATCTGTTTGCCATGGAAGATTACAATCATACAATACCCTGGCTAAAACAGTCTACAAAAATGTTAATGTCTAGTGATTTTGATGATGCTCAAGTGACTTTGGATTTTTTAGAAACAATTGCGGAATATTACAAAAGATTAGGTAAGTGGGGATGGGCCAATATAATTGTGAGAGTGAAGATGATGACGATTAATTGTAGATTTAAAAGTATTTATTTATCATTTCACTGCATGAATACGTTAGTAAAAAGTGCAAATTATCCAAAACACAAAATTAAAATAACACAAAAGTTGTATGAAAGAACTGGCACTCAGTTAGATAACAGCCAATAAACCTAAAATAAATTAAATAAGTAACATCTAAATTTAATCCAACGAATTCAAACCAAATTAAATTATAGTCACGCCATTTGAATGAAACAAATAAGAAGCAAAAATATTATGTAAGTCTCACTGAAATCAGATTCAATATTATAAAACAAGATAAAACATTTCTTAATGCTTGTGAGATCTCAAAAACAATATTAAACAGAAAATAATATCCTGTTCTTGGTAAAATTCGTAAGGAATAAAAGTCAGAAGGATATTATGGAAGAAATAACAGGCAATTATTTTTTTTTATAGTCGCAACTATTAAATTTTCTTTAACATTATTTTTATAACTTCCCGCTAGGAAAATTTAACATTTTAAGAAATCGGGAAGCTATTGGGGTAACCGTCTTGAATAAATCTCGCGTTTTGAGTTCACAGGAAGCTTCCCTGCACTCAAGCGTTCGGAAAAGCATTCATGAACGTACGTTTCTTATGAATTTAAGCCGATTCGAGCCGCTGGATTTCAATACATCCCAAAAATTCTTAGAAAAAATGCTTTTTTCGAAGTGGTGTTTTCTTAGAATAACTTTTAAACGTCTTAACCGATGGATTCCATAAAGCTCTTGATATTTAAATACTGCGTCCATTACCGTGATGCGGGTTAAACTAGGTTAATCTTTTCTTGAGATATCATGAAAGAAAAAATTAGATTTTCTGAACTCCGAAATTATATATCTGTGCCTCGTTTCTGTAACTGATGTGAGAAGTTCTCACATCGAAAAACTAAATAATTAGGGTTTTCATGCTTTTTATTGTAGGGGTTATCCATAGAAAAATATATTTATTATTATAAAAAACCAACAAAATTTTAAATGCATTAAGAAATATATTCTGACTCGTTCTGTGTTTCGTGGCGACAATTTTTTTCGATGCGAGAAGTTCCCACTTCAGTTACAGAAACGAGACACTGATGAAACAAAAATTTTTCAAATTATTAATTTTAATAACTTTTTAGTGGTTTCACCGATCGAATCCATAAACTGATCTGCTATTAACATCTTAATATCACGTCCATCACCGCAAATCGGGTCAAAATAGAATAATTCGTTCGTGAGATATTATGAACGAAAAAATGGATATTAATAATTTTCTGTTTTTTAACTCCGAAATTATATATCTGGTCAGTTAGTTTCCTCGATTCCTTTTTAGTAACCGAAAACTATACAAATCATAGCTTATCACGTGGGAATCCGTTGATTTAAAAATTAAAATAATAGTATTTTAGTTCAATGAGCTTAAAAGCATAGAAGAGTACAAAAATCAGGTTACAATACCTTCGGGGTTAATGTTAGCGGGAAGTTGCAGGGACGGCCTTCAGATTCAACCGTTTTCCATATTTTGTTTTTATTAAAAAACTTTTCAAGCGTTGCTGGTTTGCGGCAACAACTTTGAATAAATATTTAGTAGTTTTTTTAAATTATTAAAGAGCCCTAAGAAAATATTTGCGTGCTGTTGCTTTTGCATATATCCTGGCTAAGGAGTATTTCAACTTTGTTTAGTAAATAACAGTCGATGTATATACATAATGATAAGTGTTTTAGGTTCAATGCATTCCTACTGTCGTCGTATAAGCAACTGTAAGACTATTTACCCTATTTAGAGAAGTTTTCTTTTAGGGGACTTTGAATCGGCGATGGAACTAATCAAGTATGTCCTTGTAAATGATAGAACACGTCAAAGTGCCTGGGAAGCTAAAAAGCAGTTGGATGAGATCATAAGAGCGGGCAAATTTGAAGGGCTCATTTATCAAAATTCTACTAAACGAAATCATTATCATGTAAGATTTCCTTCTATTTACTACGCGACTCACGCACAAAATATATTCAATCCACTTTTAATTCTTAACAATAGAATACCAACGAGTACAAACTTTATGAGAAAGTTTGTCGAGGTGAGTTGGACAATCTGCCTGTGCAACAACAAAATCAACTGTTTTGCAGACTTCACACCAACAACCATCCCTATCGGTTGCTACAGCCTTACAAACTAGAAGAGCTGGCGATTGATCCGTATCTGATAATTGTGCATGACGTCATAAGTGATCACCAACTGGAGGTGATTAAAGAAATTGCTCAGCCTTATATGAAGAGATCTACAGTGTTCACAACAGATGGCAGCGATTCGGAGATCACTCATTATCGAACGAGCAAGACTGTGTGGTTTAAGTACGCGTATCACAAATTTACCACCGAATGGTTGCAGCACGTCAATCACGTGACGGGACTCAATACAGAAAATGCAGAAGATTTGCAAGTAGCAAATTATGGTCTAGGCGGTCATTATGAGCCGCACTTTGACTTTTTTACGGTTAGATACACTTAAAGAAACTGCTTTTCTCAAAGTCTGGTTTAATATTTATTTGTAGGAAGATTTCAAGGTAAGCGACGAGGAAGGAAATCGGATTTCGACAGCTATTTTTTATGTAAGATTTTTTCATAGAAAAGTGCTTCTTGTTAAAAGTGCAAATGAACTATTTTTTTCCTCGTATTCTGCAGCTTTCAGATGTTGAAGAGGGAGGTGGAACCGCCTTCCCTTTCCTGAACATTTTGGTTAAGCCCCAAAAAGGTTCAATGTTGTTTTGGTACAATTTGCATCCCTCGGGCCATGGTGACTATCGTACTAAGCATGCCGCTTGCCCTGTTTTAAAGGGCTCGAAATGGAGTGAGTTTTGTTAGGCATGATTTCCATTTTTAAGTCAAGAAAATAATGCTGATATTTTTTTAGTTGCTAACGTGTGGTTAAGAGAACTCTCGCAGTTTTACAGCAGGCCCTGTGACTTGACTACAAACCATGAAATATCTATGATGTATAAGAATTATGACTGAATAAAGTTGCTCCTACATTTTAACACACTGTTTGGGACAACATTGTTTTGTAAAGAAAAATTTTTTTTATGTAAGATTTGAAACATCATGTAAAAAAGTTATCACAGAACAAAAATGTTATACGAAACATAAAAGAAACAAAAGTGCTTACGACTAATTAATCTTACTAGTTCCCTTTGGAGCATTTGAAAAATCTTTTAAATAGTAATTTAATGTCACTGAAATGTCCCAAGAAGAAAAACATTGACGAACAGCTGTACCAAAGACAGATCGAAAATTGCTGAAAAATAATTTAAAAAAATTTAAAAACCTTTTAATACATTTATGGAATTTTCTCTGCACTTAATAAAGAATTAATTAAATATCCTGCTTTCAATATCCCCTGAGTGGAGGGAAATATGTGTTTCATTAAATAAGTTAATATGACATTTACTTTAAATATCAAATGAGTTTGTATATGAATTACTTTAAAATATGTTTTTAATTAATAAGTGTATGGAGAGCTGGTAAATTATTCCTCAATTTTGCAAATGCATGCATGTGCACGCACGTACGAGTACGGGTGTGTATGTATCGGCATGATAACAGTTACAAACTGGCATTGAGGTTAATTTTAATTAATTTTCATGTTTTTTGCATGTATGCAGAATCAATCAGTTGTAAAATATTATTATTTATGGGATTGTATTGAAATGTATTGGAAATATTATTTATTTACATAAATGCAGGCATACGAGGGATGTCTGTAGCAATTGTCGGACCAAAAAAAAATAGTATATGTACATATTTTATTTCATTATGTTTAGGACCTTCTTAATCATTTTTGTTAACACAAGAATTTTAGAAAAAATTTTCGGCTCATATAACCCGCTTCTTCAATAAGACGTATGATTTTATTTACACGAGGATCAATAATGATTTTCGACGATTAAGCAAATAATCAAGAGTGCCTTTTTAGTAAATAGTACTTGTGTTTTTTACAATTTATTGGAACATAAAAATAAATCGTGAGCCGTAGGGGTTATAAGGGGTTATAATCACAATTTCCTAAGTTTTATTTTTTGCTTTGAAAATAAATCTTGATTTTTATTTATTTTTCAGAAAGTAACAGTTAGTTCTTAAATTTCCTACGATCAGAAAATAAAAGTTAGTTCTTGTTTTTCTATTCTCTCGAAAAGTTATTTCTTCATTTTTATATATTTTTCAGATTCTTATATTTCGATTGGAAAATTAAAGTTATTTCTTGACCCTAATTTTTCGATTAGATGATAAAAACATAAAAGTTACTTCTTCATTTACTCTATTCCTCAGAAAATAAAAATTACTTCTTCAATTTGATATTTTAGTTTTTAAACTGCATATATGTATATAAAAAAAATTATTTAATTAATATCTCAAATAAGAGTTTTTGACCGGAATATGCAGAAAAATTCGATCTAGCATCGGTTAATATTATTTTAACAATATAGAAACTCACGATACATCGTTTGTTTTCCATTAACTTATTTAATTTCTGAGAATATATAGAATATTAAAAAATGCTCTTATTTTCTGATCGAAAAGTGTTAAAATATAACTTATGTATTTCCTGGTGAATATGGTATAAAAATTAAGAAAAAATATTTATTTATTTAATATAAAACTAGGAAACGATTCGGTAAGCTTTTTTTTTTAAACTTGTAACAAGAACTAATTCGTTTTATTGCTCGTGCACGTACTACACCGCAGTTAGTTTGAATTTTCAGTAAAATTTTTGAAAAATGTCGCTATTCAAAAAGTATGTTTTACATATACTTAATTTAAAAAATTTTGATACCGAAAAGCCTAATCGATCGAAAACCCGAAATCAGGGCTTAACAGAACCAAAATAAAATTTTTTTACTACCCAATCAATTTGTCTGACAAATTGAAATAGTTCGAACTCTGTCGAATTACTTCCGTTGAAGCTTAAACATAATCTTTACGACTACTTTTACACAATAAAATCTTTCAGGAAAATCTTAAAACCCCAAAAAAATACTCTCAAAATATAGAAAAATATATCACTTCTTCAAAATTATCGATAACATGTCGACAGTAACCCAAATCCTCAAATTAATACCGATCGAAATGCGTATTTAAATCGTATTGAAATTTCAATCGATATCGAATGCGTTCATTTGACCCCACTGACGGAAATGAATTTCACAATAAGAGTAATTGTCATAAAATTATATGTAACACTGCAATTAATTTTAATAATTTTTAAATTTACGTCCACTGTGCGACTAAGATTTATATATTAAAGTTTGAAAACTAAGTAAACTTACCTCAAGAATATATTCAGAAGATTACCACTCGTACATGAAAGTTGATGACATTTCCTTGACAGAATAAATTAATAAAAACACCATTCGGGATTATTAGGAACTTGACATTGAATATATGAATGAAACACTTAACACTTAAATTTCAAGCTTCACAAGACAGGCCATATTTTTATTTTCCTTTAATTTTTTTTACCAACATATACCCAGAAGTAGGTAATTTTTATTGCAAATATAATTATATTTTCTCATATTTTATTTATAAGATTTAACTTGCTGGATCATCACCTTATTTTACTTTGATATTTCTTTTGCACACACAAATTGATATACATACAACCATACAAACATATTTATGTATGAAGGCGTGTGTGAGTTACTCACTGTAGTAACATTCAAAAACACAAAAGGAATATCAATAAATATAAAAAACATGATACTTAATGCTTTTCTCACAAACAAACGCACAACAACAACACTTTCATTGACTGCAAAAACCAACGTTCTAGATAATGAAATATGTAGGAAGATTCTTGCTATTCCAAAACACAAGTGGATAACGGCAAGTGAGGAACTTATATTCATGGAGCATTACGAAACTATAACACGGAAATATATGTATATATGTATGACACTTTTTACTTCTATTAATGTAAAAAGCTGCACAAACTTCTAGAATCTAGATGCTTCCATGGAAGACAGACGAAAATATAAAAAACACTTTCATTGCTGGAAGATTTAATTTTCACTACTCTAAACACATCCACTATTATTTTATATGTACGTGCAACTCCACATACAATTAAACTTTTAAATAAATACTTTTAACCACATATTTTTCAATTTATATAAATTAATTGCAATATATTAACGACAGCATGCAAAAAGGCGGCACTTGTTGTAAAAAGAAAAGAAGAACTAAAAAGAATTGTCAAAAATTTTACTTATACACCATTCCAACGATTGTCTGCCAAAGTGGTGGATAAAGTAGGTGGTAATCTTTGATGTTTAGTTGGGGTGAGGTTGATTTATTTATGCAGTTGGGTATGCAGGTGCCTGTGTATGTACAAACATGTTGGTGCATATTTAAATAAATATGCCACTGTTCTTTATTTTATTGCAATAATAATAATAGTAATAATAATAATAATAATAATAATAATAATAATAATAATAATAATAATAATAATTAGTATTTCCAATATACAATAAAAGAACGATATTTATATGGGAGTTTATTTCTTACCGGTGAAGATAATACCATGGCAGTGCACAGTGCTGCGCCTCTGTTATTACCAATCAATGTTTTTATTTTGGTTTTCTTTACATAGAAATAAAGGAATCTAATAAATTTACTTTAAAAAAATAACAACATAAAACATCTCATATTAAAAATTCTGCAGGATTCCAAGGACTTGTTATAGATTAAACCCATCATTATGAATGTATTCAATTTGTACCAACACTCCCATACATAAATTGCTAAGAATATTTCAAATAAGTTTAATAAGATTTTATACATTTTCAATTTAAAAATATTTTCACTGTATTTATATACTTTGCTTTGCTTTTTGCAAAGGCATTGAATCACCAACGTGGCAAAAATTTATGTAATTTACTCTTCCCAAGTTTTTATTTGCATAAAAAGTTTAATTGGATAGAAGGAACAACTTTAACCATTTTCAATCATTCATACATATTATTCTTCGAACTAGCAACTAATGCTCTTCTTTGTTTTTAAATTTATCCCTGACTACTTTTTATATTCTTATTATGGATGTTGTGCTTTTCTCCATGGATATTGATTGGTGTTGCTCCCATGTTGCCTAATATTTTCAAACTATCCACTGAAGAATAAAATTCACTATTGGCCTTTGCCCAGCCACTACAGAAAAAGAATATAAACCACAAGCAACAAAAATATGATAATGGCATTAATAATCTGTGTCTCATTGTTGTTGTATATATTCTTGTCAGAGTTGGTGTATTAAATCTGCTATTTGTAGTTGTTGTGTTTATTTTATGTTCTAACGATAATTAAAGTTGGCAAAGTAAATAAAACATAGTTGGTGCAAGTTTGCAGGAAACATAATAAATGTGCGACTGAGTATAAGTGCCAGGACGATACCTTTGCTTTCTGCCTACATCTATACCATTGGGCCGACCCGTTGGAAACTAGTTGTTCGATATAAAACTCAATTGTGTTGTGTGCTTGCCGATGATGTTATTTAGTTAACTGAAATTGAATCTATTGAAATTTCATTATAAAACTGTTTTTGGTTCCTTTAAAAATTCTATAACATTATTTATCATGAATAAAAAAAGCCTTTGGTCTATATAAAATGCATTCACTGCATGAGCAACAACATATATTCAAACGAATGAACATGGAGTTAAAAATATTTAAACAAAACTAACACAGAACAGGTCGTACAAATGTTAGACGTTAACTTTTTGAATAAATTTAATACAATAATCGATGTATTGATTTAGTTTTGAATTAAAAATTATTGTATTTTAAACATAATGTTGGGTTATCCATTTATAGGTTTCAACACCGCCGTTGAAGTTTACTTAATTTATAAAAAGGGTATCTGTTTACGAATATGGCTCGTCAACAATCGAAAAAAGTGCACAAAATTTCGCATTATAGTGCGAAATATGTGCAATAAAACTTAATTTCTTTAGTAACAAATTTTGTAAAATTTTGAATTTATTAATCTCATATTTTTTTTCATTTTGAACAATCTACACACAATTAACATATAATTTTTAAATATACAAAATATGATATTATGCACGATTATATTGGCAGATTTTAATTCGATAATTATATTTTTTAACAATATCAGTTTTCAATTCTTTAACAAAATCAGTTTACAATCTGTTCATAATACTCATTTACTAAAAAAAAGTCATAACTTATTAATTCTCAATTAGGCGAAAGAGCATTTAAAACCTTTTCTCTTACTCCGCATAGCAAATTGTTTGATATCCTTTTTACAAATGCGAAGCCATCGATAAAATATGGTATTTTGTGCGATCGCAAGCAATCAAAATGGTGTGTACTAGTTGCTACGTTTCTATATTTCAACACTAATGAGATGTCACAAAATGTTTCAATGTGCTCCCAAATTAAGTATCTGTTTATATCGATTGACATTTTTTAATAAATTTCGTCTATATGTAAATGAAATTTGGATATATAGCGTTATGACAATCTTTTAGTAAACAACTACTATGATAAAATATATATTTACAAAACTAAGAACACTTTCATTGCGATTTTTTAAAGCATTAACGATGAAGATATTTTATTTGTGTCTTCTACAAAAAATGTATATTAATTTATTTAAAAAAAGTCATTTATGTCATTATTTAAATGAGGATGTATTAAAGTTTGTATAACTACAGAAAAAAGCTCTAGTGAAAGAGACGGGTAGGAGTAGTAGTTTGAAGAGCTGTGGCAAAAATGTTTTATGAATAAATTGATTTTTAGCATATATTTAAAATTAAACAATAAGAATAATTAATTGCACTATATGGCAAATTCGCCATGATCCGGCTCTAAATCACAGGGACGTCTAAATTCTTGGCGGCGTTCATGAATCCATTTGTTAGAAACTATAAGAAGAAACAAAATTATATATTTTTAAAAACGAGATTCTGAGTTATTACATTTAAGCTAATTCAGCAGCTTTTTCTTTTGAAGAGCTTTTGGTAAGTTATCTAGAAGGTAACAAATCTATAAAACTACAGATGCTTTTATAAACATCATTTTAATTTTCGGTTTAAGGAAGTGTATTAAAGAAGTGTGTCTCAACGACTAATAAATGTTTTGCGTGGAAATAATTGTACATTAAAAATTAGTTTCTCTGTCAGAGGAATAAGTTAGACTCGCTTAAAAAGCGCAGATAATATCTTTATGTTTCACTTACCCCATTTCGAGCCAGTGAGCACCGGACATGCAGCATGTCTTGTTCGATAATCACCTTCTCCGGATTTGTGTAAATTGTACCAGAACGCTGCCGATCCTTTTTGGGGTTTAAGCGATATATTAATAGCAGTGAAAACGGTGGCTCCACCTTGTTCAACGTCACTCATCTTGTGAAAATACAACACAATGGCAATTATGAATATTTACATATTAAAAATAATATAAATAATATTTCTAATACTTACATAGAATAACACAGTGGCTATACGATTGCCGGAATTGAGACCTTGGAAGGCACGTACTTCTTCGCGCTGTAATACAGAGAAGAAAATACAATTTTAAGTTACAAATAAATATAATTCAGTAATAAAAATTTGTAAAAGTAAAATTAGCTACAAACATTCGTGTTAGTAAATACATTTCACAATATTTTTAGCAATTTGTTTAAATTTGTACTACAAGCAAATTCAGTTTAAGTAACTAAAAAACTTCTCAAAAAAATTTTCACATTTTTAGGGAAAATTTATTTCTCAGAAAACAAGTTTTTATAAAATTCTTTGTTTTAAAATATTTAATTTATTTTAATATTATTGACCTTTCTCGCAAATTTTTTATTATTTTTAATTAAAACAATATTAGAACACGCAATAATTTCTTAACATTCTTCAAATGTATAAAAAAAGTAAAATCTCAAGTAAAAGTTTATGCATTTTCCTTCTATACAAACAAACACAAGTACGTTTCTATGACCTCTTAAAGCTGTTATTGAATATTTTTTTCAATTAAATGCTACAACATATAACAATATGTAAAGGCGCACAATTTAAAGTGGAAAAAAATCGTTGATGGGAGTATCGATCGGACAAGGTTGGAAAAACGCAGCATACAATAGCCACTAGTTATGGATTGTCTATAAACATTAACAAACACTCTTATAAACTTGGTGTCATCAACGTAAGAATGCATAACTAATAGAAGTGTTTCTCATATTAATCCTAGAACTACCAATACAAAACTTAATAATGTAGTCCAAAAATTAATTAAATTGAGTGAATATTTTTTTCATGAACTACAGAACTCTATAATATTTTGGATAATCAAGCGAACTTGAAACTTAGAAATTAATAACTTGTTATAATGATATGAATTGCTGTTTTCTTTTCTAAAAAGGAATAGTACATTTCTTTTACTTTTTAACAGAAGACGGAAGCTTATGTCCTTTGAAAATAAAGAATTTATTAGAAATCAATTATACATCCCTTACAAAAAATTATTTCTGTTTTAAATTTCCTTCAAACTGTCACTTATCAGAAAAGAAGTGAACAATTTTACATGTTTTAGGACTAATTTGAATTTAATACAAACCAAAAAGTTTTTTCTAAACTCGAGGACTTGAACTAGAGCCTAAATAACAATTCTTGACAAAGAAAATAATAATAATAATAATAATAATAACGATAATAATAATAATAATAATAATAATAATAATAATATTATTAATAATAATAAGTGATACAGATGAATGACAACTTACCCTGGCAAAATCAAAGTGCGGTTCGTAATGACCGCCGATGCCGTAGTTAACGACCTGTAATTCTTCGGCCGTTAGCATATCCAGTCCAGTCATATCTTCGGTTCTTTGCACAATATTCTTAATGACATCATGTTCTTCCGTCTTTAGCCAGGCCGATTTACTTATACGATAATTGGCCGTTTCCAATTCGCCAGTTACAGCATTTTGCACAGTAGCCCTACGGAATCTGGGTCGTGCCATTTTCTTAATAACTTCAATTTCACTGTCAAACATGACCTCATGATATACCACAATATAGGGATCCATAAAAGCTTCTTCCATTTTCAAAGGACCGATTTTTAAAAAGGGCACTTTATTGTCCACATAACGGCATCTCAAAGGTCTCAGTTGACTTAGTGAAGGCTTCAGCTTACCCTGGCATAACAATTCATAAGTTTTTCGTTCCGTTTGATCGAAATGCGTGTAGGGCTCAGCTTTGGAAATTGGCTGCAAATGAATAATTTTAATTGAGAATAAGTTTTTAAAATTCGTTGATTTTTAATAAGCAATTTTTTGTTTCATACTCACCAAATCCGATTTGGGTGTTTCATCTGTGCCATCATCACCTTTAACCTTTTTTCTTACTGACAATTCTTTTAGTTCCTTTTCATAGTAGACTTTATTACCTGTGGCACGTTCATGATTTGGTATCAGTTGCAACAATTCATTTGTCATGGAGAGGGCACTTTCAACGTTGCCTTTTATTTTATTTTATTTTATTTTTTTAGCAGACCAAACGGGGCGAGTATGCGAATATAGAAAAGTAGGAGCAAAAATAAATAAAACTATTTTTTTATAAAGAGCAATAAATACAAGGCTGCTGCATATAAATGCATGCTGTGTTGCATGATGACGTTAGTGTTGTGGTGCATGGAGCTGTAAATGTATGGTGCAATTAATTTTATTCTCTCGCTGTAGTAAAAATAATGAAATTGATAAATTGCAGAAAGCAAACAGATAGCCTCTACTTTCTACACTAGGCCACGCGCACACACCCACTTGCAAATATTGCGTTAGTTATAGATGAATGTACTACAGTGGTGTGCTATTGCGGTTGTGTTATTTCAGTTCTGGCCTTCTAGAGGCTCAAGTGATGTTTTATGTTGCTTTGACTAACTGTTTGTGATGATAAACTATGGATTCCGATATGACACTGGAATACACAAACCAGTCTTGCATTTCTTTTTCTGATTAAATTTCAAACTTTTTTAAGTGTGAATTTTAATATGCAACATATTTAAACATTTTACCGAATTGATACAATAAAAAGGATTAAAATTTTCAAAACAAATAGGATTGTCATATACATACTTACATAAAGATTCAAAATTTTTTGTTTTTTTTTTTGTATGACAACAATTTAGGTCTTTGTAAAATATGCCAATTAAATACTTTTAATTAAGAAATGTGGAGCATCATAATGCTTGTGTGTGTGTGTAATACCATAACCATATAAATGCTTGTATGTGTGAGTGTACATGAGTTAAATGAATGAACGCATGATTTATTGCCCAAATTAATAATTAAATAACTTGATACAATAAAAAGTTGTAATTTGTTAAATAAATTACCTTGTTTGTATGTAGAAAATGCCAGATACTCTAAAATGTCAGCTTTTGTAAATGCCAGCGTACGATTTCTTGGTTCATCCAACATTCTTGTCATGGCTTCATTCATCCATAAAACAGTATGATAATAATCATGATTGACATACGACTGACGTCCCAATTCGAAGCAATCATCTGAAGACATTTCCGTACTGCAAACATTTAATACAATAGAGAATTAAATTTTAAAATGTTTTGTATCAAAGTGTATTTATTTTACTTGTGTGTGTGTGTGTGTGTATGTGTTTTTGCATGTAGTTTATTTAATTGCTAAAATTTAATTTATCTTAATAATTCATTTAACTTTATCTTACCTGTATTGAATGCCATTCAGTTCACCTCTGGCTAAACTGGAAGTGTCCAAATTGTAGGTGTCTTGCAAACGCATTAACGCCACCGCTGCTCCATTCAAATCTTCATCGGAGGGGAATTTCAAAATGCTGCGATAGTGTGTTATATTGGTAAGGAATTCTAAAAATATGTACAAAAATAAATTGTTATACTATTTTAAATAAATAAAAACTCCACCTCACCTCCTCCCACATCATGGGCCATAAGATTTTCCACTTGCTTCCAATCTGTGGTTAAACGTTTTGTCAGCAAATAAGCGTTGATGGGATTTGACACGTAATTTGAAATATCTACTGCTGCTTCAGCATGTTCTCTTTGGTATTCAAACATTTTTCTGCAAATAAAAATAAGGAAACAATATTGAAACCGGTTCTCAAATGCAAGTCGAAAACACACTGTGGCATTTTGTGCCATCACATTTAAAAATTTACAATTTGAAAAATTTACAGTTGATACTAGAGCTTGCGATGGCGCGAGATGGCATGGTGTGTTTTCGGCTTTATTTCTAAATAATGTTGTTACTATTCGCCTGTTCGTGTCTTTCCGAACTAAAAATATTTTTTCCAACAATTAGACAATAAAATTCAAATTTAAAGTTTTTTCTTTTGTTCATCGAGACATTTATTGATTTATATATTTAATAAAACATTCTTAAATCTAATAATTATTTTAAAATTAATACTATAAATAAACTAATTTAAAACATGTTAATAAACTTTAAATAATTATATTAAGTACAACCATTTTATCTGCACCAAATGGAATTATTTACTAAAATTACTTTCAACGTATTCGACAATTTCATTTATATATACAGTCTTTGAGTCACAAAATTCGATTCGGAGAATCTCTTAAATATATTATGGTTTTTGATAATTTTCCTTTTTTGGTATTTTAGCCGTCATGAGATGTATTTTTAATTTGATAAATAAAAATAATAATTTAATAAACAAACTACAAACTAAAATATAATTAAATAAATTACACTACATCAACACGATTATCCGGCGGCGGACGAAAGCACCACAGAGTACCGATCACACCTAATCCAATGAAAAACATGGTGAATGTTGAGAGACCCAAAATTATGCCGGTAGTAACATCATGCAGCGGTAAACCGGGATATGGATCCAACACCAGAATCACTAGGAGGCCGCAACATTTAAGTAAACAAAACACGGTTACCAAAATGTAGCCGGACGTGTAGCTGCGATTGGGTAACCATTCGCAGTGGCGCGAACGAAACCCTAAGAAACCCAAGCCAACGCCACTAATTGCAGCCACTAAACTAAATTGAAGGTAAAATGATTTGCCCATCTAAAAGAGAGAATAAAAACTTTTAATAAAAATGTTTAAGACTTGATTTATCCAAATAAGTAAATAAAAAAGTTAAAATCGTAGCGATAAGCAGCAGCTGCTTTTAATTGAATAGTTGTCAAAATTATAATACTGACTTGTGTTTGTAGTTTAACACTACTTTTGGCTTAGACTGTATATCTTCGTAGATGCTCCTAATCTTAAGGACTATATTTTTATTAAAAAAGATATAAATAATAACTAAATAAGTGTAAGAAAATTTTAGTTATAGAGATTTCTTTGCTACAAAAAATGAGGCATTTTTATTTGCTACAAATGCAAGTTAATGTTCGTTTGTCAAAATACTGCTGCACCCAAAAGAGGGCCCATATTTTTATTATTAGGACCGACACTCGGGGAATGTAACCTATTCATCTCATGCATAGTAACAGACGTAGGAAAATTGGAAAATTTTTTAGGAACACTAGATAAGAACAATTCCATATTAACAAGAAAGTCTTCTCCTGGAAGCAGTTGCACCAAAGAAGGACGTTATGCCGGAATTAAACGTCAGTTTTGATAATGATTCTTTATATGGCGCATTTGGAATAAAAATTATCTCGACTTAGTCTAAGATCGGAGAGTGCAAGTTTTATAGTTACGATTCGTAATTATTCTTCTTTGAAGTATCACACAAAGCAACTATAATTGATGACAACACGATGCTGGTGTAGAAGCGTGCATGTGTGTGTTATATTACTATAAAAAATATAATAAAACTTAAAGCTTAATAATTAATTCAATTATAAAAAGTGATTAATAATCTTTATGAAATATAAACTTCTAAAAAAAGATCAATTCAAAAACAACCCTGCTGATCGCTTCAGTTGTTATTGGCAAACATTTTCAAACGAGTACTTACGTGGGCAATCATATACACTATTAGAGCCGAGTTCATGGAACTTCCCAGTACCAACATTAGCGATACTATCGCTAAAGTGACAGTTGCATTGGCGATTTTCTGAGGATACGAATTGTTATGCGCTCCCTTCTGCTGTATACTGCTGCAGTCTTCGTCTTCTTCTTCCTCTAAATGGGGATGTATGCGCGATCTCGCCAGCCTTGGCTGTATAATCGCCATGGTACGATCACTTTGTATGGATGTTGCCGGTTTCACAGTTTCATAGTGCAGTCTTTGAGGAGATAATTGAGAGTTTTTTCGCGGCAGTGTGGGCGGTGGAGGAGGTGGATCGGAATGGATGACATTTTGTAATTGATGATTTTGTTGTTTCAAATGCATTCTCAGGTCCCTGTGAGAGGCGTACATTTGCCGGGGTGTGCTATTATGCAAACGAGTCAAGGGTCTAACAGGGGTTTTGCGCGGTGGCGTGGACAAAAGTTCGTGTAGCATTTTCGTTGCATGGGGATTTTTTAGCGGCGTATTGGTATAAGAACTTAAATTGGCCATAGAGACTCCCTTTTGTGGTGTCGAGGTGCGCATGGAAGTGCGCGATTGCTCATAGTGCTGAGGCAAAAAGTTTTCACTGCGATTTAGATCGGGATTGCTCAAGCAGGTCTCTTCTTCATCGTTACGTTGCTCAAAGTCTTCATCATCTTCGGCCGGTATCATGGCATAACGATGGGCTTTGCCGTTGTGCATTTGTATAATTTCCTGGTTCTCATCTACCAATTCTTCATCCTCGGCTGTGGGTACCATTTGATATCTTTGATTCGAATTCTTGTCCACAATCAAGAACGTTTTGCTACCGAAATCACTGGAAAAGGCATGTTTTATTTTAGGCTGCTGACGATTTGGCAAAGCAAGTTTGCGTTTAGGTGGCAACTGTGGTTGGTCCAGTATTGGTGGCAGACTGGCATACGGTGTAGCTGAAGGATCTTCGTGAAATGAATGCGGCTCGTTTGGTTCCAACTGCTGTTGAGACGCATAACGATCTAAATCGTCTTGGGATCGGGCATAACGCTTGGCAGTTACTAGGGGCAACGGAGAAGTACAGTTATTTGCATTAGATAACTGCGGACCCGGCACAATGGCATAGCGATTGTTTTGATTAGTGGACAACTCTTCTACTGGAACTAGAGCATAACGGCCAGAACCTGTACGAGTTTCAAATGATTCATTTAAACGGTTGCCATTTTGGGTTATTATAGAACGCGGCGTTGTCGGCTGTTGTTGTGCGAAATGCTGCTGTTGTATTGGCTGGTGTACAGCCGGCGAGCTTTCGCCCTTTGACTTTCTAACGGCCACCGAACGCGTTGACATGCTTCGTTGCATGCGCAATGGACCTTCACGCGGATCAAGGCGCGTTGCATTCGAATTAAAGTTTATTTGCAAGCTGCGATTGTAAATGGATTCCACATTTTCTTTGCTGGCAGAGGGCACGGGATAAAATTCACTATTCTGGCAAAAGGCCGGATTCGTGTAGTTGTGTTTGGACATTTTGCTCTTGTTATTTACACTTTAACACTTCTGAAGTCATTAATTAATTTTTTTTATTGTTGTTTTTGTAATATTTGAAAAATATATTTCATTTGCCAGCGAGACGTGTTCACTCGACGAATATTATTTCAAGACTGTTTCTAAAACTCCAGTTGTTGAAAGTAATTCACTTCGAAAAATACTCAACCAACAAAAATTTTAACTCACACAGAACAGAAAACAAAAATACGTTACAGTATTCAGCCAAGTATATCAAGAACGGCCTTAGAGCTCAGCTCAAATATATTTTCTTCCCCCTTCGATTTTAATTCAAAAAAAATTTTATTTTTTATTTTTGTTTTATTCTTTCAAGATACCAGTACAACATGCAACATTCAATACAATTTAATACACAAACACACACACAATAAGTGCACGTGTAAAAAGGTTGGCGCGTTCCGCTTAAGGAAACATCTGCTCCTTATGGATGGATGATAGACTGAGTACAATAAAAAAAAAAAATTATATAAAAATATTCTGCATACTCGCACTACTTATTAAATACACACAAACATGCCACTCATTCCATCTGAAACACTGTTAAGTCGTTGACTCGTGTTATACTCTCGTATTCAGTCAAGACATGAGGGTTGAAAAATAAAAATTATTATTTTATATCTTTTGTAGGAAAACGAAAACGCAAACGCAGCCGGCTTTTATTAACTTTTTCACAAAAATAATTACAAGCAAACAAACTTGCGGACTCTGTTCATAAAAACCTTCTTATTGTTGTACAAATAAATAATATATTATTAATACCACGCACACACACATATTTATGTGTGTGTGTGTGTGTGTGTGTACAAACATTTCTCCTTTTGGCTCAGTATGATAAGGATTTAATAAAACGACCGTTACTTTTTTGCTTGAGCACACCACCGCCCAACCCCTTTTCCCGAATGAGCTCGATTTTATTCAAGTTAAAAGTGAAATTATAATAAACCCCCCCACATTTTTACTATCGATTTTCACACCTCGTCAGTTGCTATTTGTTTTACCAAAATCCCTTTAAGTTTGTCTACATATTTTATCTTAAAACTATATCTTTTCTTTTTACAATAAAACACAGCCGTTTATTAAGTTTTTACTTTCCCTGGAATATCTGATTTTAATAGTTTTATTTGATTTATTTCTCAGTTTTTGATTACAAAAGAAAGTCTTTATTTCGAAAGTTGACAATTAACAACGAAATAGTTACACAGACTATTTTAGTTTGAAGATAAATACTCAAGAAAATAAAAAAAGAAAAGAGAATACTGTTTTATAAAAGAACGGAGCAATAAATATTATTTATTTGATAATAGACAATACATGGAATATTGAAAAAAAATTAGATTTATTTCTTTTTCAAAAGTCCTAAACACTTCTCAAGAATTTTGTACTCAAGTGTTTAAAAGAGCGCTTACACTTGGCAAACCTGTGGGCAAAAAAGCGTAACCGCTAATTATTAAGGAAAAGTATTTTGATTTAAATAAGTGTTTTTTAAATAAAACCGTTTCATATTATTCCATATTATTGGATACGGCTTTCGAAAACATATGTGCTGTTCTGTGGGGTAAGTTG
Organism: Linnaemya vulpina; assembly: GCA_963675445.1. NCBI lineage: Eukaryota > Metazoa > Arthropoda > Insecta > Diptera > Tachinidae > Linnaemya > Linnaemya vulpina. The sequence continues at coordinate 20,235,327 of OY776277.1, forward strand.
AATATATAGGGTGTTTTTTACAGAGTGATAGAACTTTGAGTTGGCATCACTGCTTTGTTTGACCACCCATTTAATAGCTGATAGTTGCTCTTTGTTTAGTTTGCTTTGACATTTTATTATGGATAAACTTACACGAGAGCAACGCGTACAAATTGTGGAAATTTTTAATCAAAATAATGGTTCTGTTCGTCAAACTTATCGTGCACTTCGTCCATTCAAAATTTTATCTTCCGATTAAGTCCATTTTTGGCTGAATGGGTACGTAAATAAACAGAATTGTCGCATTTGGAGTGAGGAGAATCCACAAGCTTTTGTCAAAACACAAACACATCCACAGAAAATTACTGTTTGGTGCGCTTTGTTGGCTGGCGGAGTCATTGGCCCACATGTCTTCAAAAACGATGATGGTCAGAATGTTACTGTTTGTGAAAATTAGTGTTCCAGATTGCGCCTTGTACCCGCCAGCCATGGCGGCCTCATGGCCGAAATCATATTTAAACATTAATGTCATAAGATTTTCTATCCAATAAAGACCGTTTCATTGATATCAAAAATATTTTACTATGTTTTATTACGATTTAAACTTGTATCACTCTATAAAAAAACACCCTTTATAAAACTGATGGTTAATTTCGCTGGTGCTTTAGAATCTTAATCATGTCTATCTGAATTGAAAAGAAATTAAATACGTTTTATTTTTGAATTAAATAATTGACTTAAGTTTGAAATTTAAAAATTATTACACAAGAATAAATTAGAATGAATTGCAAAACAAACACAGCAAATTGATTGCATTCATACAGACATTTAATATCAAAATATAAACAAACATTATTATTATTATTTTAAATTTATTAATATTAAAATTAGAATAAACTAAAGAGAAAAAAGTACCATCAACTTTAGGCTTATCGGCTTATGAAAAAATAAAAAAATATTTAAGATTCTCGATCAGTTCTTACACGAAAGTAAAGCAAAAATTGTTTAATTATTTTAAATTTTTTTGCTTTTTTAATGTTTAATGTTTTTGCTCTCTTAAATCTGTTTTTTATAAAATCATACATTAATATTAATAATATAAATATTATATTGTTCGTATGTTTTTTATACAAAAAAAAAACGCCTCCTGCTGAAGAGCACCGCAGGTGTTCGATGCATCGAAAAATGAAATTTACATTTAATAGAATATGTTGAAAATAGTTGATACAACAACAAGTTACAACAACAAAATCGGTGTTTTATTCCAACACTGTTGTGTGACCTACAGCCCTATTAACTAAACATAAATACAATTCAAAAAAATTAAGGTCGAATTGTATAAAATATTATTACAAACAAATTTGAAGATGAAACAACTTTCGTAAAATCCAAACACTTCTTCGTTTCCAACTCATTTACAAGTCTAAATCGATTGTCATCGTCAAATATGTGAATAATTTTGAGACTGACTCAACGCTGGTTATCAAAATCGGTCGGAATGCATAAAGCCTTTCCAAAACAATAATTTTAAAATTTGTTTGGAAAACACACACCTGAATGTTTTCATAATTAATACAAACAACATTTTTAATTAGCAATTTTATAACTTTTTTTATTAGAGTTACGATATTTTTAGATCATAAATAGTTCGCAGCTCTATTTCCAATTACCTACACCTTTTTTTGTTAGCAAAAATCTATTTACAGTCGAATACGGCTAAACGAAAATTTCTTCCGCTTCTGATTTCCAATAAAATAAACTTCCGATAAGTGTAACCTGCTTCGCTTGAATGAGTTCTTTATTTTTAAATACAGAATATGCAAATAGAAATCAAATAGATATGCTGTGACTCTGATATCGCTTAAGAGAAATCAGTACTTCTGATTTATTTAATTAATTAATTATTTTATTTAATTAATGGCGTGTTCTTTTCTAGAGAACATGCAACATTTTTTCACTTATTTTTTAAAAAGTGGCGGTTTGGAAAAGTTTTAAGACAAAAATTATTTTTCGTGAGGGATGTTGGACTCATTTCTAATAAATTCCTTATTTTGAAATGGCAAAATGTTGCCATTTTCTGCAAAAAAATTTGAGATATGTTGCATTATTTTCTAGAAAAGAACATAAAAAGACAAATAACATTTTTATGTTTAAATATATTTCAAAAATATGTTTTTAAAATGCTTTCCTCATATATTATGAGATCATCCACATTTCAATCTTGTTCTATATGCCTGCTATTTTTTGCCGGAAGATCTATAAATTCCTTGAGAAAGTGCACGCCATTTTAAAGTTGCGGATACAACGTTGTTAATACAACATTTTCCATGAAATATTTTTCCACGAAATATTTTTATTTATTTTTTATTTATTTTATCAAAATATGCTTAAATTAAATGAACTATCCGAATTCGAATGTACATGCGTATACCAGAGTCTGATACACTCAGTTTTTACCCTACGAATTTTAGGTATTTTAATTACAGACGTAAAATTCTCACAACAATAACAATGATCGCTGTTCAGCCGTATTTTAAGACTTATGGTACATTTTACTTTTACAAAAGAACACAAGTTTCGGCATTAAACAAAAGCATAACAAGCAGTAAGAAAACCAGCTCTTAACCACGGCCCAACTATCAGGTCATCTCAGTATTACAACAACAACACAATTTGTGTATTTTGTTTGCGTAAAATGCTTCCATTTTGTCAAAGACAACTAACTGACTACAGAACTAAGAAAACGTTTTAAAAGGCGGGATTAATGTACAATGAAAACGCTACTTCGTTCCTTGGATACCGAGTAGGGACGCATATGGGTATACCTGAGTCAGATACACTCAGTTTTTAATAATAGAAATAACCGCTGGAGAAAGAGAAGATATTCATCAACGTTCCGTGTTTGTAGCACAATTTTAAACGTTAAAAAAGTTTCATAATTAATTTTTGAAAGTGTTGAAGGATAATAGCAAACAAAAATCCCATGTTATAATACACAATATTTATTATGAGTCGCACACACACAGATAAATATTTTTGTTTATACATATTAACGAATATTTTTTTATATGTACATCCATACACATAAACGCGAACTTAATTTCCCCTGCCAGAAGTACAAAAGGAAACAGGATATATTTTCACAAAAAACACATGCATGCACACAACGAATACAAACATGAACGGACACAATTCGATATCATCACAACAAAAACTAAATACGTAACTGCAATCAGCAACCACTTCTATTGCCAGCACAATGAAAAACGGATGTGGTAGGAAGCAACAGGAGACGAGTATCAAACAAAAATATCAAACATTTTACAAAAACAATAATTTTAAATTAAAATTTCTTTAAAAAGTTGTGATCAGAAAAACTTCAAACGCTGAAGAAACGTAACAACATTAAGGGATCATTTATAGATGTGGTTGTTGTTGTTTTCCTTCCTTTTAAGAATTTAAATTAGATCCAGGGCATTTGTTTTGCAGAGCATTGACTGCTGCTCTCCCAACGAGACTGTTTTGGTGTTGTTATTTTAATACAAGACAGGATCGCAAACAGCTGTCAGCTGTTTCACAGCCAGTCATTGTCAGTTTTAGAGAATTTGTCCTTCGCTTCTCCATCATCATGTTGTTTTTGTTTTGTTTCTTGTCCTTTTTCTTGTGAGTGTGTACCAGCCTACATTTCTTCTTCTTTTTTTCTTTTCTTCTATTTACGTTGCATGTTTTGTTTAATACGATTATTAAGTTCAAGATGATGACGGTGTTTTAATGTTGTAGCCCGTGCTATACAACTGTAAGTCAAAAATTTGACATCATGCAATTGTAAACTAGAGATGGGCAGTACTCACGTGATTTGCGTGAGACATGTATCATGGCGCATGATCATAATTGTTTCCAAAGATTATTGTGAGCTTTATTGGGATCGTTATTATCTTTTTGCTCTGCACTATTTAATAACTTGAGATATATAGAATTATTCTTACGATAATAAACTGCACGTACGCATGTGCATGACTGTTAAAGATATTTTATATTATTTTTAGGGTCTTATATCTTCAACCTTAATTTATAACAAAAAGATGCTCATAAAATAAATTTTTTATGAAAATTTATTTTACCAACTCGTTACAAATCGAAAAAAATTTTTCTAGGTGTACCTTTTTAAATAAAATGTATGCACAATATTTGTCATATAAGCAGTTTATAAGCATTAAATATATTTTTATTAATAATTATCCAGTGTTACGCAATTATGCTGGAAATTTATGGGGACTAAAAATATTTCTTTCCTGCATCGCTTATAAATATAGGGTGTTTTTTATAGAGTGATATAACTTTGAGCTGGCATCACTGCTTTATTTGACCACCCATTTAACAGCTGATAGTTGCCTTTTGTTTAGTTTGCTTAACATTTTATTTTTAATCAAAATAATGGTTCTGTTCGTCAAACTTATCGTGCACTTCGTCCATTCAAAATTTTATTTTCCGATGAAGCCCATTTTTGGTTGAATGGGTACGTAAATAAACAGAATTGTCGCATTTGGAGTGGGGAGAATTCACAAGCTTTTGTCGAAACACAAACACATCCACAGAAAATTACTGTTTGGTGTGCTTTATGGGCTGGCGGAGTCATTGGCCCATATGTCTTCAAAAACGATGATGGTGAGAATGTTAGTGTTTGTGAAAATTGGTGTTTCAGATTGCGCCTTGTACGCGCCAGCCGTGGCGGCCACATGGCCGAAATCATATTTAAACATTAATGTCATACAATTTTCTATCCAATAAAGACCGTTTCATTGATATCAAAAATATTTTACTATGTTTTATTATGATTTAAACTTGTATCACTCTATAAAAAACACCTATTACATGGAGTGAAAATTAAACGTGTCAAGCATGGCTGAGCATGCCCGTACATGAGTGCAACTTTTGTCCAATTATTTTGATAGTAAGAAATTCTTAAATTAAAAAAAATTTATGAGTGAACACGAAAGCAAAAAAAGGTTATTCACGAGTTCATCTCCATTTTAAATTGATACCAAAAAGGGATGCTTGCGAGCAGAACTTTAATCATATGATTTGTTTTATTTCTACTTTTATTGAAAAAAAGAACGTTCAACTTTTAGTTACATCAATATTTCGCTCCCGACTCGTACGTCAGTCTCACATGCAGTGGTCACTGATGTTTGTATTTATTTGGGTCACGGTTTGTGACCATTAAAAATAAAAAAAAAAAGCTGATTTGAAAAAGAAAAAGGGCTTTAATTTAAAAGAACTCACTTAGCGTTAAACAGGATCAGCAATAACCACTCCAAAACCTTAATTTTTGATAAAATACTGTTCAATCCATTTCCGAATTTTAATAATTCATTGTATTGAATATAACAAACATGCTCATCAATTATGCTGTTTAAAATATATCAAATTGATGTAGAGTGTAATACAAAAGTAGTAAACTATTCCAAACAGTGACCGATCGATCTTATTAAAATAGGAGCTCTACTGTAGGCGCCACAGCCTACGATTTTAATTTTCGCGTACAAAATTAATTCAAACGTTTTTATTTTAAGCTAATTTATGCATTTGGCATTTTTGTATATCACTCAGAAGTGATTTGACCACTGTATGTGTTATTAAGACACTCTTATTTTGTAGTACACTTTTATATATCTCAATGTTCTCCAATATCGGTAAATCGTATATATTTTGAAAGGTATTTATATGTAAAAGTGCACAAAATAAAAATATTTATTCTATATATTGAAAGCATAAAAATATTTTTAAACACTTTTTTATTTTTCTTAACTTTTAATAGCTCCAAGAGTTTTAATAGTTTTTACCTTCAAGCGATTGTAAAATATTTATTATAGGGTCCATGTTTTATAATGTTTCATATTATTTTATTAGTTTATAGACTTTTTCGCCAGAAGACTATTTAATAGATTCAACTCTTTCAAAGTACTGATATTATTCACATGATATGTCTCCCCACATATAAATGCATGTTGTACTAGTTTTATTACAATTATTTTTCCAATGTTCTTCTCCCAAAGCGGACAATAGACCTCCTGGTTGGCATATGCCATTCAGCCAGTGGTTGGATATTTTAGAGTACAATCAGATAAAAGGCAACACAAGCACACGACGACACACGACACATGACTCAACAAAAGAATTAAATGAAGAGAAATAGATAAATTGATATCAAAGCGCTATTATATGAAGTGATAGGGATGATATGATAGCGATTTCATATCAGTTATGAATTTTTTAGGCACGGTTGTGTTATAGAATTGTACATACTAAATGCCACTAGAAGGAACGGCAAACTTCGCTTAGGAGAGAATCTCCAAAAATTAAATTAATTTCTAATTTTTTTAGATAATTTTATGATTTTTCAAAAATATGTTACAACTGTGCTGGTATCATTTTTAAATGCCGAACTTTAAGAAATGTGGCATATTTTGCTTTTACAAAACAACACAAGTTTCGGCATTAGGCAAAAGCATACCCAGCAGTAACAAAACCAGCTGTTGATCATGACCCACCTGTCAGGTCATCTCACTATTACAACAACAAAGCAAGTTGTGCATTTTGGTTGTGTAAAATATTTTGATAATGTAAAAGACAACTGACGACATAAGAAAGAAACAAGTGTTTAGGCTTTTTACAACAACAAACATCGATCAAATAGATAAACAAAAGGATATAATTGCGGCCAAAACTGTAAACAACTTTGGACAGTACGGAAAAATTTAAATGGTCAAAATGCAACCCCACAAAAAAATCATCCAAAGAGCTGCACTCTTACCCCTTTAATGAAAATTATGCTAATTTTTTTTTCAAGAAAAGAGTGCAACATTTTTTACACTATTCAACAGAAAATGGCAACATTGCGATTTATGAAATTAAGGATTTCATTAGAAATTTCTCCAACATCTTTTACGAAAAGTAATTTCTGTTTTGAAACTCCTCCGAATTGCACTTTTTAGAAAAGAAGTGAAAAAATGTTACATGTTTTCTATTTTTATTATTTCTATTTAAGGGGAAAATAATTTGAAAAAAACTTCTTACAGTTAAAAATTTAAATGACCGAATTAATGCACCATATTTACTCAGAAAAGAACACCCTATTACATTCCTTGGGCACCGAGTAAGGACGAAATAAAATACTTAAGTAAATATATTATTGTTTATTTTTAACTTAAAAAATTGTTCCGCTAGAACTATTTTTAAAAGTTGTTGGCCAATTCAACGAAGAGTAACAAATGAAGACTAACCGTCCAGGGTTAATCATAAGATAATAGAAGCATTTACATAATTAATTACCAATTAGTACAAATACAACAACTACACTGAATTTGCCACTAGCGGTAACGGACAAATTCCACATTTTAATCGTGAAATAAAAGTAGAATAAAATATTTCTGCTACTCACGTTTTTAAATAATCCAACTTTTGTTGTTCTACTTTAATAAAAGCCTCTAAATTACTAATTAATGCAGATTCAGTCTCTAATAGCTCTTCCATTTCCGCCAACGCGGTATAGACTTCTGTGTTAATGGACTTGATGTTGCATAGCAGGAACACAAATCCGATCACGGGCAGAGAGAGTGTTTTCTTTCGTCTCAGTTGCAGCATATTTGCAAACAATTTTTTAAATGGGAGATGGTTTGAACTGAAATTAGATATTTGAATTATATTAATTAATTATCTAAAACAAACTCTTTAAAACTTCAAACTCTTAAACTTAAAAGAATAACTTGTAGTGTTACAAATGATTTAATTTTTGAGGCAATTTTAACAACACGTGCCTGTCAATTTTAATTAAAACTCTTGACCAAATCACATCGTATATATATTTATAAAAATTAAATACCCGTTTCCCCCGGCGGTAATTATTCAATCAAAGTTAACGCAATAAATTTTGGTTAACGGCTTATCAACAACACAAAAGCAATCGTTTAGAGTTAAAATCAAATCTGTTAATTGTATTTGCGTCAGAAGTTGCAAATCGTAGAACATGATTTTCAAAACTGTTGGTAGTACAGAGAAATAAAATAACGCTAATGCGATAAGTGAAATATGACTCCAGATTAGTGTTGGCTAATTTTATGTTGTTTCCAACTTTATAATCCAGTTAGAAATTTTAATGACGACAGAAATGCAGAGAATTAAGAAACAAGCATTTAATTTTTATGTTGAAAAAGAACTTTTTTAAATTAGTATTTTAAACTTGTTTTAATTGTCTTCCTCAAAATTAGAATTTCGTATTATTTTTAGAAATGATTTAACGATGCTGGGCTATCAAAAAGATGAGATGGAAATTTATAATACATAAATACAAAATATATTGGAAAAAAATATGCAAAACAAATGATGGGTTAAGTGAGTCAATATAATTCCATTTTATAGGATTTTAATCCAATTGAATAAGATATTAAACTATATTAAAAAACATTCATCAGAACAACAATAATTATTAGTTCACAATTTTTACAAAAGCCACCTATTTTTATTAAATATTAGTCAAGTTGGATTAAATTCAAGGCCCATCGTCTTCTCGAGACAATCCACTTGAGCCTGCTGATTCGATCCCTTTGTGACGCCCTGAAGCAAAACCCATAATCGTCAAATCAAACCATCCTGTATGTTTTAAAAAGTATGATAGCCTGGTCACATTATTTAGGTCTCGCAGAAAATTAGAGGACAGAGCACTGACATGAAAGATAAAGCACTGCTTTTCTTAATTACTTCAACTTATTTAGTTCCCTTCCCTCTTGTATGCGCTCCAAAGTTCCAGTTTCATCAGTTTACGCAGGCGACCACTACGAAACTTAAGAAGTTTGCCTGTTCTGCGTAGATCATAACAATTTCACGTGGGATCCTGGCACATGGAGTCCTGTTTTCCCAAATCTGTCTGTTGAGAAAATTTCTACGATTCGAATTGAATCAAAAACTTACAACGTGATAAAGAAAAATACCATTGAAGTAGCTGACTATTGACTTACTCCATTCTGCCTTCCATCTGCAATATGGTTGCCAGGACAATCGGAGTGTCCCGGCATCCAGACAAGTGTCAATCTCGAATAAGGTCATGGCAGATGTGGACGCAGAGGTCGACGCTTTATTGTCGATAGATGTGAACATAATAAAGAACTTTCGACTGTTTTAAAATTTTGAATTCAAGTCAGGGACCGAAAATAATAATTATTGTGGAATTCTCAAAGGAAAAAGGGAATTCTAAAGACACATCAAACAGCTGATTCAAGCACACCATTTTGATAGTTTTCGACAATATTTTAAGAAAATCATGTGCTTTTTTTCTTGTCAGATATAATTGTTATAAACTGATTTTAATTCTTTTATCACAAATATTTGTCATATTCAGATTTTGACTTTGTTGTTGTCAGAAAAATTGGTTTACTATCCGATTCTTATTTTATTTTTTTTTTTTTTTTGCAGACATGTTGGCCATATTCTGAGTCCAAATTTTTTCCTTTGCAGATATAAAATTTCATATTTGCGTTTTATTTACATGCCGATCAACTTGTGAATGTCTTAACTCGACATTGTAGTTTTGGGACCCATGAAAGAAGGATGGGTCTGGAATACAACGACTTCTGCAGAAGCTGCAATGATGAAGAGGAGGTGGAAACAGTACTGCATCTTCTATGTCAGTGCCCTGCACTAAACAGCGTAAGGACAGTGGCACTGCGCTTCAACTTCCTGCCCGATCTAGATAGCCTGGCGAGTGTGGAGCTGGTTAGATTATCGGCCTTCCTAGCGTCCACAGGATGGCTTAATGCGGCAGAGGACAACTCATGAGCAGTCCCTGCTTTAGGGTATCACAACGGGACCGAATAAACGGACCCAAGTGCATTGTTTCGACAATGGCCCTAACAACTTAACCTAACCTACACGCCGATACGATGCCGGTAGCGATACGCAAAAAGATATATCTAATATATCCATTTTATATTAGATATACTTTATATATAAAATTTACACATCTCCAGTATTGTAAATTTTTTATTACAATAAATTGCAGTGTAAGATATATATATAAAATTGGTACCGATAAGTTTGATTTTATGCTCTGGTTTTGTGTGTATGAAGATTTAATTATTTATGCGTGAAAACATATTTAAGAAAACATATAGGCATCATATATCGCCGATATCGGTATAACTTTTAAAGGAGTATTGCTTTCCCACCTATTTTTGCATATTAAAAGTGTTTGGCGGAAGCCCACAAAAGGATTTCACTTCCCTGTTAGCAGAGCAGTGAACCACGTAGCTAAAATAGTTGTAAATTTTAATTCTATTAGTTTAGCAACTCCTGAGCTATAAACGAAACCCCATAACTATAACAGACTTTTTAGCTCTTGAATAGGAAAATCTATCTGCTTGCAGATTAACTTGCAGATTAACTTTAGGACAAAGTTTCTCCACCGTCTTTCAAGATATAAATACTTTAGGCCTTATTCAAGAAAAAAAAAATATTTTAGGTTTATAAGCTGCTTATAAGAAATATTTTGTATAGCAAATTTGTTTTATAATTTATATCTTACAAATATTTCTCGTGAATAACACCTTTTAAGTTTAATCTTTAATCTCTTTAAATACTGCACTAAATTTTGCAATAAATTTTATTTCAAATAATAAAAACAGAAATAAAAGATGATTGAATGTAGTCTTGTTAGACTAGTGTAAGATTAAAACAAAACACGAGTTTCAATAAAACATTTCATATGCAAATGAAAGATGAATGGGTTTGTTCACCTTCTTTTTTACACATAATAAATTCACTGTTGAATATGCAAATTTTCTGCACTCGCAAAAAAGACTAAATAAAACCGTTGGAATATATTGAATTAACCTGAATTTTGTTTATGTTTTAATTTATTTTTATTGAAATAAATGAATTGTTTTAAGGAACTCCAAACTAACCAATGCTGCGCTTTTTGTGGTAGTTTTTGTTTTTGTGTGTAAAGTGTGTAGCAAACTAATGACGGTGTAGTTCAGGTGTAGGTTTGTGTTATGGAGAAGCTGATATTTACAAATTTGTAACTAAAAATTTATATTTTTCATCTCTTTTTCTCTTTTGAATAAATTAATAAAACAACGGTTTTTTTAACTGTGGATTTTATGGTTTGTAAATGTGTAAGCAGTTCAATGAACTTGAATTTTATATCCGGAAAAAGATAATAAAAATTGGGTCAACGAATTCACCAGACTTAAAAATAATTAAATTGCCGACAATCAGTCTGCTGAAAAATTAAAACTTATTAATGAATGAATGAGTTGGCACCTGCTTGAGAAATGTTTTAATGATTTGCGTGTTAAAAAAAAGCAAAATATTAGGCGCTCATGATTTAAATAATTTATTTACAGAGCACGTAATAATTTATTATGGATTTAAATGTTAAACACGATCTACTTTTAGTAGAAAGAAATTAACTGTCTGTCATGCCAGCGGCCTTTTACAACTGGCACTAACAATTCTCAAACAATCGAACAGGCTCTCATCAATGTTTGTAGAGTATTAACGGAAATGAAATTTTCATTTGAATTTTTGATTTTAATATTTCAATTCTAAATAAGCCTAGAGGGTAAATATGTTAAGTAAGTTTGAACTAACCCTCGTATAACTACATTTTATTTATCAAAATCACCTTAAAATTGCAATTGGATCAGATATTTATTGTCACCCGTTGTTCATAATTAAAATTATATATTTTAATTATTAAATAATCAAGCAGAATTATGTGCTCCATGGAGTTGTTGTATTTATTTAGCTCTGTAATACACGAGTTGTTTTAGTTATAATCAAAAGAAGCAACATTTTATCTTAATTTTTTTGCGCAAAGTGCAGAAAATTAGTGAATTTCAAGAGAACAATAAAATCTGTACGCGGTTTACTTTAATGCTTTTTTAGAAGATTTTATCTTGAAACATTTTTGTTAGTTGATTGGAAACATCGTTAAATTCAAAATTAAAAATAATTGGTAAATTATTGGGAACTATTCCAACACTCTTTTGCGGGACAGTACAATAACCTTTTCTAGAAAATAAATTCTATAAAATCTATTAGCATTAATTAGATTGCGATTAAGAACACGTTTAAATTAAAATTTTCTTGAAGCCGAAGTAGTTAAACTTAAAGTTAATGCACTCAAATTAGATACACAGAGAAAAAAGTACTTATAATTTAAAATCAATTTAATTAAGTTTCTTATTTGTCACCGCTTATAGGGTTTTATTAAAAACTATGACGTTTAGGGTCAAGCATTTTTATATATCTTTTTTTTTCTCAGTTCTTATATCAATCAGATTATTTTCATACATATTTTTATTCCAAGCAAATAAATTTTGAATATAAGACACACTAACAGTTTTTAGTTTTAAAGGTCGCATTTTTGTTGAAGAATATTTCTGTGTTCTTGAGCAGAAATTATATAACATTTCTAAGAAAATGGCAATACCTTTTTGTACTCAACCCTATTCAGGGTTAGATGTCGCCCTTCCTACATCTCTGTTTATCACTTTTATTAAGCAAACGAAAGTTGTTTTCGTTTTCTTGTTATTATAATTCTTATTATTATTTAATTTTGGAAAAAAATGCCACCAAATTTAAATTATGACCGTTAAAAATTTTAATATGTCAATACATTTTAATCGCTAATTAATGCAGAATTTTTTAAATCAATTTAAAAATCAATATCAAGATACGACAGAAAAGGCATAACTTTACGAAGGCGTGGCGAATATGTAAAAATTATTGGCTATTTAAAAACAAGATTTTTTTCCAAAAATAAAATACCATAAGTAAAATATATTTGGGCTATTCACAAAGAATGACGTCACGTTCTATTGTAGTAATTTCATAAGGTTTTTAGAAGTTTTCAAATAGTTTCCTTTTTTTTTTTTAAGATAAACAACAATTAAATATATTTTTGACTTGGCGGCAACTTCAAAGATTTCTAAATAAAATTTGTCAAGTAATTAGTTTTTAAGCAAACATTTTATAAACAAAAAATTTTTATGAATAAGACATCAATTCTTCAGGTATTAAATCACTATCGCAATTACGAAAAAATGCGTCAAAATTTCTAGCCATAAAAAGTTTTTCAAACAGTTCTCAGATAGAACATTCATTTAACTACCTTCACATAATTTTCCATTTTATTATTTCACTTTTATGACATTCGTTTTCGTTGGTGTTGTATCGTTTTAAACTTATGAATTGCGTAAATAAAATTAAGCCATTAATTTTTGTTTCTTCAAAATCTGATGACAAAAGGATTTACTCTTCTTAAGAATATAATCTGAGAGATATTTTATTCTGAATGAACAGCGTTGTAAAATGAAATCATCTATTAAAATACGGAATAGAGTTATTTGGAAAATCGAATGGTTGTGGAGGAGTTACATTTTTATAGCTGCTGCTTATAAAGTCTTTTGGTGCAACAGTGAAAGATCTGAAGGAGTAGAGAATTAAAATTCCTCAATATGAACAACTCCAAACGATTTTTAAGACTCTTAATTTGGTTGATGACAAACACGTTCAGCCTGGTTACAGTTGGCGTTTTTCGTCTTCGAATTCGATAATTTAAATAGATTAAAATTATTCTATTACAAACCGCCGAATTTGTAGTCAAAAAACGCCATCCCTAATCAGACTGTTTTTTTATTATAAAATTGTAAATGCTGAATGTCCTGATTTTGTAATTTTAGGAGTTAAAGGCCACGTTTTGATTATCCTTGACACCGGGAAAAGAATTTAATGTACAGAGAACTTAAAGTACATCAAAATAAGTTCTTTAAAATGAATGGCCCAAATGTTGCTGAGATTGACATGTACGTGTTTAATATTTAATAATATTCATACCGATATTTGAAATATATTAAAAAATTTTTTATATGAAACAACTTGGAGATAGAAATCACTCCAGATTAACAATAAAAAATATTTTGAAATGAAAAACCTGTTGACTTTAACTTGTTGCCTATTTTTTTTAGTAACAAAGAAATAATCAAAATTAACGGGCGTTTGTAGAAAAAAGTACTTCAACTTTAAATCTCAAATTAGTTAACAAGGCTAAAAAGCTCTTGTGACGAAGTCGTGAGCTAAAATACTCCTTTAATTACATGATGACTCCGTGCATTTTAAAATCTATCAGTGGCAGTACAACGTGTTCGCCAATAACTTTGTAGGTTCTGCTGTACAAAAAAAAAAAGAATTTAATTTATTATCAAAACTGTAAGTAACTTCTAACATCCCGGTAGGGAAATTTAAAATTTTTAAACATTTTCATCGAATCTCCACGTTTTGAAGTCCTGGGAAGCTTCCCGTCACTTTGCCTCTATGTATGTATGTGTGTTTGTGTTTGTGTGTGTGTGTGTGTGTGTGTAAGTATGTCACCCGTTTAAAACTTTTGAATGGCTGAACCGGATGAAACCAAACTGAAGAGCGCTTCTAAACTTAGATTTTCTACGAATTTTAACCGGTTTGAACCGGTAGACTGCAAGTTATCCCAAAAACAAACATTTTTGAGTTTTTTTTAGTAACTTTTAAACGGTTTCACCGATCCATTCCACAAACTAATCGCTCACCGTAAGCCTGGCCGCAATTGTTTAATTAGTTCGTGAGATATCGTGAACGAAATAATTCGAAAAGAAGCGATAAATTTATATCTTATCAGACAGTGTTCTATATCAATCACTGCATATCACGTGAGAATCAGTTGATTTAAAAATTGAAATAGTTGTTTTTTTAGCTCGAAGAATTCAAAAACACAGAACAGCACAAAAACCAGGTTGTGAAAGTTTTGCGGTTGAACCGTTTTACATGTTTTTAATTTTCTTATTATTATTATTTTCTTATTATTTTTTTTTTACTGGAATTATGACGGTGAATATTCCACGTTGTTGTATTTTTCTTCCGATGTGATTTGCTCATGTCTAATTTCAGTGAGTGAAAACCTGTTAATAAACTGAATATCGGAAAATATTCAAGGGAATTATAGATGTGGGAAAACTGGTTACTTCATCCGATATTTTCAGTAACTTTCAGAGGAGTTAACATTTTCTGATGTCGCACACAAACTATTTTACAAAAAGTGCAGAAAAAAACTCATTTTCTTTTTTTCAACTGAATTGTGTTTGATTTTTGTTAAGTTTATGTAAAATTACTTAATTTCTTTGAAATGCAAAAATATTTAAAGAGAAAACGTGCGGTGCAACGTTATTTATTGCAAATTAATGAAATCGTGAATATCAGCATCGTCATCGCATCTTTAAGTCGTTTGTACAGTTGAAATATGAATAATAAAACGAGCGCAATAACAATAAAACTTTATGAATTTGCCAAGTCAGTCGGTTTCTAATAGCACAAGTTTCATTTTTTATATTTTAATAGTTTGTTTTTTTTAAATTACTTGTTCATCATGCATCATTACAAAAACCCACAAATAATTTCAGTGCACCGACCGACTGTGTGATGTGGCCATAAACAATTCAATTTTTGTTAAAATTATTACGACTAAAGTGCTTTTGAAATCAATAATAAATAAGTAAATGAATAAAAAATAAATATTTAATAGGTCGACAGAGCGGTTTGGATACTCCACATTTAAAAGTAAATTTGGAAAAATTTAAAAATACTGGCGAATGGCAGCAGGTAATAGAAAATTTGAATAACCAAAAATACTGGAATTTTTTTATCGTTTCCAAACTTTACAAAAAAAAAGAAGGTATTCAGATATCTAAGCAAATTTTGTTAAACTTCATCGAGTTTACTTTCGCTCCCAAATATATTCAGCTTAATTACGGTTGGCGTTTTTCGCCTACAAATTCGGCGGTTTGTAATAAAAGACAAATATTTGAATTTTCTTCAAATTGTCGAATTTAAAAGCGAAAAACGCCGATCGTAATCAGGGTAATTATTCTCTGAGTTACTTCCAAAGTAATTTTATGAATGCGTTCAGACACGAGTTATAAAATCAGTTGTTGCAATCAACTTTACAAGCGGTTTGTTAAACAGGGAAATTTATTTGTGTTTGCATCGAAAATACTTCAGAAGTTAATTTGAAAAATATCGGTTCCCGATGACTGCGACCATATATCGCATACGTTCTTAATCCGCATTTTTATCTATTTCAGTGACTGGCTGTACACGTCTTGTTGTGCCTTCACATAAGAAGTCTCAACTGACTAAAGAGCTTTTGAAATCAATAATAAATAAATGAAAAATGAATAAAAAATAAATATTTAATAGGTCAACAGAGCGGTTTGGATACTCTACATTTAAAAGTAAATTTGGAAAAATTTTAAAATACTGGCGAATGGCAGCAAGTAATAGAAAATTTGAATAACCAAAAATACTGGCATTTTTTTATTGTTTCCAAACTTCACAAGCCAAAATATGAAAAATTACATCGAGTTTACTTTCGCTCCAAAACGCCTGATTACGGTTGGCGTTTTCCGCCTACAAATTCGACGGTTTGTAATAGATTAGAGACAAAAACTTGAATTCTTCTTTAATCAGTTACAAATTACGGAATTTGAAAGCGAAAAACGCCGATCGTAATCAGGGTAATTATTCTCTGAGTTATTTCCAAAGTTATTTTGTGAATGTGTTCAGCGCCCATTAATAAAATCAGTTGTTGCAATCAACTTTACAAGCGGTTTGTTAAACAGGGAAATTTATTTGTGTTTGCATCGAAAATACTTTGGAAGTTAATTTGAAAAATATCGGTTCACGATGACTGCGACCACATATCGCTGACGTTCTTAATCCGCATTTTTATCTATTTCAGTGACTGACTGTACACGTCTTGTGCCTTCACATAAGAAGTCACAACGTAGTTAAAATTCCTCAGAAGAGCCGTATTTCTTTGCAGTTATCTGAGGAGTAGAATTATGCGAGAGCGAGTGA
The DNA here is from genome assembly GCA_963675445.1 of Linnaemya vulpina. Lineage (NCBI taxonomy): Eukaryota > Metazoa > Arthropoda > Insecta > Diptera > Tachinidae > Linnaemya > Linnaemya vulpina. The sequence continues at coordinate 20,252,250 of OY776277.1, forward strand.
GACACAAAACTCTCCAAGAAGAGTAGACGATCGGTAGTCTGGCTGCACTTAAAATATAATTGCCAACAAGGTTTCATGTTGACTGACTCACAGCCCCTTTGCGACTGGACGGAAATTCATGTTTGTACAACTCTGTTGCGAAGTGTTTGGAGACGTTGTCGTGTTTGACAAGTGGCTTGAAGAAATATAAAATAATTTAGATATTTTGGGCGCTACATTGAAATTGTCACAGACTGCAATTAAAAATCTCTGCTTGTGCGTACGATTGTTGTGTGGGCTGGGAATGAACCCCATATATGTACAGCGACCAGTGCTATGCTCTCGTAACTGAGTGCGGTGTCGAACTCGGAATCTTTGGTTTCGTCAACAGTATTGACATTAATTTTCTGAATGTGTCTCATTATGCCAGAGGACATCGTGTCAGTTTACAATAAATCTGACTGATTTTCAAGGTAATTCTGGTTAATGAGGTCGTGCTGTTCAACCGGCAATCTGTTCCTGATGATCTCCTAAAGTATGTTGATCCTAAAGGCCACTAAGTTCGAGCAGTATAACAGTTGTTATAACAGTCAACCCTTTTTTAAGTTTTATTGAGTTCAGGAAACGTCGTGGTCTCTGTAGACACGAATTTATTCTTGATATATGAGCTAATTTGCTTTTGAGTTCAAAGTAATTTTATTAAGTTCATGTTTAGAACTCGAGAAAACTCCTTTATCCACCCATTTCGAGCAAAAACGTACTATCAATCCCATATGAATTCTATTGGAGAGATGACGTTTGTAAAGTTATATTTAAAGCTTCGCAAACATGATTAAGTAACAAGTGAATATCAACACAAATTCAACTATTTACAGAGCAGAATAGTATTGTTTTCGAAGGCCGCTACACTCACTACAGTGTTCATGTGTGTCTTCTTTTATCGTTATCAAATCGAAATTATTATTTGTGAGTCCCATGACTTTTTCCATTATTATGGAGCAAACAAAACAGTACAACACTTAGCCTGATGTTATGAAATTGTCTATATTGCGAAGAGCAACCATGAGTTGTTGCGAACTTAACACAAATAAATAATACTATTTTCATATAATGAAACTGATTAACAATAAATAATCCGAAGTGCAACGTATGCAGCACTTGAAAAAGACAACAAGACGGTGACTTCTATTCTGCTTATGGCAAACTGGTATTTTTTGCCAGGAGCTTTATGGCATAAAGGACACTGGAAAATATTTGGCGTTATAAAAACTATATTTAACACGTCTATTTGCTTACAAGAAAACCTCGCAGAGAATAAAAATATAAAAGGTGGATTGAGAAAAAACATTTTATATGCCTGCGACTATTTGACGGAATGCAGCTGCATCTAGACAAAATATTTAATTTTCTTAAATGATTTTATCTTGTAACGCAGTTTTACTATCATTCCACTTAATGCGATGAAGAATATTTGCGGCATTTTGAAAATGCCCCTGAACAAAGAAATTGAGAATCAAGTGACATCTTGTAGTTTCTGTTTAATTTTAAATTTAAAATTTAATTTTAAAGATTAGATACACGAAAAAAAAAAACATTTTTTTTTACAAAACTAGTTTTTAATACTCTTCTTAGATTTTCAGCTTCAATCACGCCCAACTAAATCGCTAAAGTGTTAACACCTTTTGAGAAGCAACAATTATTGCTAAAGTGATATACAACGTTTGACTTGCCTGAACGACTTGAGCACATCAAATCGTAATTGAGTGTTAGTTTACGCCATTTATGCGATTTTATTTTCCAACTGAATAAAAATGACTGCTAAAAGAGTGAACGTGGAAAATATTTATTTTTATGCAATAAAACAGCGTATTTTTGCTTTGTAAGCGCAGTGAAATTGTGCTAAATGAAAGAGGTGGAAACGATTTATTAATTTTCGTAACACAATGACTGCGTCTGAAGCAGCATTTACCCGGTATTAAATAATATTTCAACAATAATTGACACACAAAAACGGTTTTTTATTATTAATTATTTTTGCACTTCAAGCACAATATTGAAAACATTAAAGTGTTTTTTGTTGTTTGTAAATGGAAAAGTCAGTCGTTTCGTTTATGTCAATAGAAATAAAACTTTTTTTGTTGAAGTTTTTGGCGAAGCCAAGTAGCATCCAAAGCCCGAAAATGACAAATTACATACAAGAATACATACACATATAATTTTATAAAAACACACTCCTGCTTATTTTGTTTACAATACAATCTGTTGCATTAATTAAATAGCAGGACATTTAAGACTTAAATGAAAATTTAAATTGACTTTCAAAATGGAAACAGGCTGCAGCAAAATCCATTTTGCAAGTATGAAAAATATAAAAAGGCAATGGTTAGATCCGGAGTGGGATCAGAAAATAGAATTTATTCCTTTATTCACATAAAAATATTAATTAAATATGTGCGTTTGTTCCCCTAAACTGAGCGAAAGTAAAGCAATAATATAAACAGAAAAAATAAACTCATTCCATATCATTTTCGATTAGAAGAAAATTAATGTTTTAATTTTATAAATCACGTGTCGTAAGTGACACTTAAACAAATTTGTAGCGAAGAAACTTCACTTTTTCATAAAATTTTTTAACCAAACAAAAGCACAGAAATTCATATTTTTCTTTATATCGGGTGTTTTTTTTAGAGTGATACAACTTTGAGTTGGCATCACTGCTTTATTTGACCACCCATTTAACAGCTAATAGTTGCCTTTTGTTTAGTTTGCTATGACATCTTATTATGGATCGACTTACACCAGAGCAACGCGTACAAATTGTGGAAATTTTTAATCAAAATAATGGTTCTGTTCGTCAAACTTATCTATTCAAAATTTTATTTTCCGATGAAACCCATTTTTGGTTAAATGGGTACGTAACTAAACAGAATTGTCGCATTTGGAGTCAGAAGGATTTACAAGCTTTTGTCGAAACACCATGACATCCACAGAAAATTACTGTTTTGGCGCTTTTGGGCAGGCGGAGTCATTGGCCTATATGTCTTCAAAAAGGATGATGGTCATAATGTTACTGTCAATAGTGAACGGTATAGGAACATGATTCGAAGTTGTTTCGTACCTCAATTAGATGGCATTAATCTTGCTGATATGTGGTTCTAATAGAACGGAGCCACATACCACACAGCGGGCGCTACAATTGATTTACTCAAGGCAACTTTTGAGGAAAAAAAATTGCACGAAATGGTCCAATTAATAGTTCCTATTGAACTATTTTGTTTGGGGTTATGTAAAGACACTTATGTACGTCGATAAACCACAAACAAATGAACACCTGGAAATCAGCATTCAAAGAGTTATCGGCGAGATACGGCCGCAAATGCTGAGAAAAGTTTGTGAAAATTGGTGTTCTAGATTGCGCCTTGTATGCGCCAGCCGTGGCGGCCACATGGCCGAAATCATATTTAAACATTAATGTCATAAAATTTTCTATCCAATAAAGACCGTTTCATTGATATCAATGATGTTTTATTATAATTTAAACTTGTATCACTCTATAAGAAACACCCTATATTTCAAAATACGAGTATTTAAAATTTGTATGAAGAAGACAAAACTTTTGAATATATAAAAAAATATTTTATTTTTTTTGTTTGTTTTCTAGTTGAATTTCACTCTGGTGCCGTGATTAATACAAATTGAACGTGAAGTATGAATATGCGATATTTCACCGAAGGATTTTTTTCAAGGAATTTTTTACTTAGACTGAACTGACAGAGTATTTTCTGTCTAACAAATAATTCAACAAATTCATTTCAAATCAAAACAAATTCGTTGTTGTTGTAGATGTAATTGATGAATTGGAATTGAATATTCAATGGACGTGGATCAGATGAATGGTGGAAATCTTGACTAAAAACTGGATCCGCCATCTTAACAATGAAAAGATTAATTTATATAAGAAATATATTTCATTGTATTAATTAAATTGATTTCCAAGTGTAAGAAAAGCAACATTAATGGCGTTTTCTTTTCTCGAAAATATGTTGCCTTTTTTCAATTGTTTTATAAAATGTAACAGTTTGGAGGAGTTTTCAAATAGAAATAGTTTTTCATTAGAGATGTTGAATGAATTTCGAATAAATTCGTTATTTTCAAATGACACAGTTTGTGGCCGTTATATAGTAAAAAGTGTAAAAAATTTTGCACTCTTTTGTACAAAAGAAATCAACTTAAGTTACACTGTCTGGCCTCACTACACCGAAAGAAAATTTCTATCGTACAATAGTTTATTTATAAAACAAGATCAAGATTTTCAAATTTGCTTTTGTTTTAAATCTGAATTAAACGAACGAAATTTTTTGACAATTGCCTAGGCCAGTAACAGAAACGTGGGGTAGTTTTTATATATATTTTTATGTTTTATATGTTCAATATTTCCTCAATATTTAATTATTTCCATTATTATTTTCTAAAAGAAAAATAAAAAATATTTTGTGACATTTTCCTGAAGCAGCTGGTTAAAGTCGTGGCTAAATTTGAATATACAAATTTAAATAAAATTTGTATGCAAAAGATAGCTGAAGTTGAAAAAATTATTATTCAAATAATTTCAGAAATCAATTTAATTCTGTTTATGACATTTTCACTTCATATTTAAAAGCGCCCTTTTAGCAACAACAATGGATCGTTGTTTTGCTTGAAAAATAAATAAATACTCGTTGTTATTAAAATTAAATTTAACCTTTATTTTGCACAGTGTATTCGTCACACATCTGCCGACACTGACAAACATGCCACAACAAAGCAAACAAATAAATTGTTCAATTTTTGTTTTCACCAGCAGCAGCAGCAGGAATTTACACAACAATTAAATTTCAATTAAACTCCAAACATTCATTCCACACATTTCGCGTTCGACTGGCCAAATATTTTCGAAGCGAGCGATTTTTATTTATGGCTACTTTTGGCATAATTCGTACTTCATGTAGATATTTATTTTGCAAGTTAACTATTTAATAATTACGTGTATAATTAAGAAATTAGTTTAGCAATGCCGAAGGGAATAAGGAAGCGATACGGGTAATTAAATCCATATAAGAGTTTAATTGCAAGATAATTATGCAACAACAAATGCCGATGTTTGCATTTAATTTTCACTAAAAAGCAGCAGCAGCATTAAATTTCATTTGTCTGTTTGGTGTGATTTATTTCCTTGCATGCAAACAAAGTTGAATTCCATTCTTTTTAAGGCACACAAACACGGCGTTTAACCTTTTGCAAACTTTAAATGCAACATGTGTCACTCACCACTACCTGCTGTTAAAAGATTTGGCGAAATGAAATTGTAAATCTGATAGAAATTCAAAGGCACAGCACAGCAGTGATTAAGGGTATTCGTTGCCATCAAAAAAAAAAATATTACACAGAAATAGAAATAATAAGTGATGAAATTAATTGTCACCTCAAATTTCAAGAATTCCTTTTAATATGTCACTTTAAATTTATCACGTCTTGAAATGTTTTGTTTTTTCATAATAGTTTTTCTACTATTTTGCTTTATTTTCGGAACCCCCTTATTTTGATATTTACTGGCATTTTTACAGCAGAGATTCGTTGGCTGCTACCAGATATTTAACATTTTCGTTGGTTGGGGCTTCATTGCAAACGTATTGTTTTCTTATTTTTATTAATTTTTTTCTTCTTTGCAACTCTTTGCAAATGACAGTAAAATTGAAAATGTTTCCATAATATTTAAGACGAAAATTTTGCTCATGCTCAAACAGCCTCAATAAATATTTTGATCACGAACTGTTGGTTGTATGAGTTCCTTTTTTGCTTTTGAAATCTAAGACATTTTTCAACAGCTTCCTCTTGAAATATGCAATTCAAGTTTCGATGGGATTGGAAAAATATTTGTATCGCCTTTGTTTCTCCATATTTCTATTAAGAGTTTTAACATTAACATTAAATTAATTCAGCGACCAACATGCAGTTACGAAATATCACACTCGAACTCGAATAGTTTGTTTAGCAAAATATTTTATTAAATTACAAAAATTTTAAAACGCATTATTTGTTTTTAAAAAAATTTTTACGATACCTTAAAACTTATCGTTTCTTACGGTAAGCAAATGCACATCCGTATGCAATAGAACGAACGAGCTGCGCTCATCGTCTAAACTGTTTTGGCTTAAGTTATAACGTTTTACTAACCAAACAAAAAGTGAATATGGGATTTGGCAACAGTTTTAAAAGCTCGCCCGAGTTTTCAGAGTGTTGCATTTATTACGTACAACAAAAAGTGCAAGTTCCGCCATTAATTAGCAAAACGATAATTAACAAAAAAAAAAAGGAATAAAAAAAGAAACAAATTTAATAAAAAAGAGTGTTGAATATGTAGAATATTTTTTCTTCTGAATGAGAACATCATTAGAAAAGAACGTATCAAAGATTAAAAAGTACACTTATTGTTAAGAAAAGAACAGAAAGAAATATTAGGGGCAGAATATATGCAGCATAATCAGAATAGAAAACGCCAAGAAAAATGTTTTTTTAACTTCCCGCTAATAAAATTAAAAATTTCTTAAAATTGGGAAGTTGTTGTTTTTGCTCCGTTCGGAAAAAATCGAGTTCTCATCAAATCTCGACGTTTTGAGTTCCTAGAAAGCTTGTCAGGCTAATTCTGAAAGCCCATCACTACGTCTGTATGTATGTACATATGTTCGTGTGTCTATGTGTGTGTATGCGTGCATGTGTTGTGTGTGTGTGTGTGTAAGAATGTGACCCGCTTATAACTTTGGGACTACTAAGCCGAATCAAGCCAACCTGCTGGTGTTCTGAACATTGTTCATGAATTCAGATTTCCAGTGAATTTAAGCTGGTATATTTCACGATATCCCAGAAAAAAAAACTTAAATGAAACACTTTGCAAAGTTTTTTACTTAGAATAACTTTAAAACAACTTCACCCATCTATTCCTAATCATCTAGTCAGCTCTTGACGTTTAAAAACCACCTCGATCACCGTGAAACTTCTCAAAATCGGTTAACTCGTTCGTGAGATATCGTTAACGAAAAAAATGGAAAAAAAATTTTTTAAGCACCCCGAAATTATATATCTGATTAGTTAGTGTTCTCGATTCTTTTATAGTCATCGAAAACTACATGATCGTTTATCGCGTGATTGTTTTGGCCCAAAGTGCTCAAGAGCGCAAAAATCGCAATAAAAACCAACAAAAAAAATTTGCAGTTGTAAATTTGATATGATAAAATATTTAATTAATATGTGAAATACAACATAAATTATGTTTTTCATTTGGTAGCATAACTAACGGGATTATTGGGCTTGCAAATACTCACGATTTTCAACCGATATTTTATTTATTATAATATTTAAGGTTTAATTTTTTCCGGCCACTATTAATTCAGTTTTAATAAAATTTTATTATTTGACTCTTTTTCTATTTTGTAGATGATTTTGTAATTGAATTGTTTGAAACTTGATACACATCATTCCGGTGACATTTCAACAACATATTGATAACCTTTAAGTTATTTATTGTTGTCAAATGAACCGATAAGTTGGGAAATATAAAACTTTTGCTTTGACTGTGGTGCCCAACAGCAAAAGGAAATAACAAATTAATTAGAAATTAATATAAGCTTAATTAAAAAGAGTAAAAAGTATTTTAAAAACCAAATCAATTAAGTCTTAAGGACTTGAAAACATGTACAGAGATCACAATTAGGAAAAATCATGCAACGAAAACAGGTAAATTTTAGTGCAGAGACTGCTTCGGCTAAGCTTTGTAACGTTATACTCAGAAAGAATTAAAAATTATTAATCAGTGCCACTGATCTTTAAAGTCTTTAAAGGAGCGTTGTAACACTTTCACTATTTTCAGCCCGATTACCAATTTTATCATCTACGTCAAGATCGCAGTTGTTTCACTACAACTTTACGGAAGAAATTCAGTGAAATGACTTTGAAAACTGCCAAACATTTTGCCCATCTCTGCTCAATAAAGGTCATGCTGGGAAATCATACAACTATTTTGTCGTTTTAAACCAGTTTCAGTAATTAGAGTTTTTCTGTCAGCCGCATAAATACAAATCAATTGTAAAAACCATCATGCCTTGATAGTCGTAGAAAAACTTAACCAGGCCTTAATAGTGTCGATTTGTTTTCATTAAATACACTTTCATTGAATTGTAGACAGTCTCCTTAAATAAATTTCAAGCAAAATTTTTCAAATATCATCGACTTTGTTGCCGTTTCCTTAATAATAAATTGAGTTTTTTGTGAAATTTTTTTTTCAAAGCAGGCAGCAAACAACACAAACAATTCTATAAAATATTATTTTCTATAAAATTGCAAAAAATTCAAGAAACAACAACATAAAAAAATATATTCATTAAAAGGTGATTTTATTCATCTATGGGATGCATGAATTGAAAGTATTTTACCTTGAAATGCAATATGAGATACACAGCAACGGGTTTTTATTTATTTATTTTCTTTCTTCTTTTTTTTTTTTTGCTGCAACAAATGACGATTTGATAAACCACACGATATTGGAAAAGAAAACAATCATGATCGATTAGCGCATCTTTATGAAAATATGTTTGTTGTATTTTATGAAATATGCCAGCAGTCATTGAATTAAGCAGTTTCAACACTTGCGAATGTAAGTGAAGTTGGTGGTGGGAAAAAGTAATTTCGTGTGTTCGGCTAATGGCGATTCATATACTCGCAATGGATATGGATTTTTAGCAGTATTGAAAAGTATTTATTTTTAAAGAAGCAACGAAAATATATTTCCATTTAATCGCTAAATCATTTTATACAAGTACTGGGAGACATTTTTTGTGCCGGACTTAGAAAGTAGGGGAAATTGCTGAGAGGACAGATGAAGAAACGACAGCAGGCTACGAGCTACAATCTGTCAAAATTAGAATACACGCATTGAAATGGAAATAACTGTTTTAGCGACGACACAGCCACACGACTAAATATATGAAAGCGGCTACACTGGTGTATGAAGAGAATTCTACTACAAACAACAACACATGTTTATTGATTTGGTGGTGTCGTTCTAAAAATAATTAAGTAGCTGACTGCGAGGCGACGATTGTAGCCAACGGCTTTTGTAGTCGGTGTTCGTGTAGCCTGCTGTCGTTATTGTGTTTAATGCTTGAGTGTCGACGAAAGAGGGTGCTGTAAACTGTTCTTTAGTCCAGGATTATGTCAATCGCTGTTGGTAATTTTCAGCGATTTTAAAACGTTGAATCTGAGAAGATGTCCTGCATCAGTTTATACTTTTTTTTGGCTTGGACTACCACTCAGAGGATGACCCCTACATAAGCAGTGAATTTTGAGAGAATTACAAATGAGAGGATATTTGAAGATAACAGATCAAGACAAGAAGAGGATAGAGAATTTTGCTGCATCTATTTTTACTTTTTACCTCGCCAGTGTTTTTTCTACTGCAGGTACCGACGAAAGAGGATGCTGTATTCTGCTCTTTTAATACATGACAGGTTTAATCCCTCTCGGTAATGTTCAGCGACCAGTGCTATGTCTTCGTCATTAAGACAAGCCGACAACATTTCGGACAATCCTGCCCTATTGCAGATCAGAAAAATTCGATATCATAATCATGACCGAATGTAGAGTCGTACGCGGAACTCTCTACTTCAGCCAAGAGCACCCTCGTGCTGTCTAGTTTATGAAAAATAGTCCACGTGAAGTTGGCTGCAGAATAGTAATTTACCGTTTTTCAAAGAAAAGAAAAAACGAATTATGAAGCTAATTGTTTGTGTATGAACGTGAGGGTTTAAAAGATAATTGAAAAAAAAGCTGATCAATTAAAGCTGATGTGAATGAAATGGAGCAAGGCGATATTTGCGAAGGTCCAAGGATGGGAGTATCTTAACTGTTAAGGGTACTGTCACGATAGTTCACCGAGTTGAAACAGGGTTTGATATCGCAAATATGCTTGTAAGCTTTTAGAGTAATTTAATGATCTAAAGCAACCGCTTTTTATGTTTTGATGATCCCACCTCTCACTTGCAAAAAGCTCATTCATTGTATTTTCAAATCGATGACAACGAAATTTACTATTCAAAATGTACAGCAAATAGACAACTGCGTTATCAATTAATGCTCCTTAAAATTTATTTATTAATATCTGATAACAGCTAAAACTCGGTTTAACTAATAACTAAAAAACTAGTCTCATTAAAACGGATTCCACCCCAAACCAAGAAGACAGAAAGAAACATCAAATGCCCGCATGTGTGCAAGTCCAAAAATAGTTGTTGGATATAAAAAGAAACATGCGTGTCAAAATATATCAGATACCGGTTACAATTCATAACCATAAATACATACAATTAACATTAAAAATGTTTAAAATGTTTCTGTCTGATACGATAAGTCACAGATACAAAACGAAATTCAAAGTTGAAGACCACGAACCGTTACGTGTGATCTGTAACCACTGATCGGTGTTAAAGCCAAATGGAAAAATATGACAGTTAAACCACGAACAAGCTGAAGAAGCAACACAAGCTAATGAATGTGTTGGAGCAACACTTGGAATCACTAAAGCGACAGGCAGGCTGGCGGACAAGGCAACACTTTCATTTTATTTACTTATTGAGTGGCCACGATCTTGCCTGAACGTTAACAAGTAGATTTCATTGATGATTTCTTCTTGTTTATTTTATTTTTATCTATTTATTTTACTTCAATTTTCAATATTTTCTTTTTGTAATTAGTTTAAATTAATTGATCAATTAATTATTAACCACTTTTGCATTTTGCACATATTTATTACGCCAGCTTAAAAACTTTTTAGTTTACGCGTTTAATTGAAATGAAATTATTTTCTAAACGAATTTGAAATCTTTGAAAATAAAGCGTTTTTATGTAAATATTTCTCCAAGTTTTTTATTATTATTGTAACGTTTTTTGCAATTAATATTATTGATATTTATTCCAAGATATATTAACTTAATATTTCAAATGATACAGCAGAACAGAACAACGCTGTTCTCAGTAATTCTTACAATGCCATCATCAGTACTCGTGCGTCGTTATTTTTTCCACAGAAAATAAATAAGTTATTCCTCAAAAAATAAAAGTTATTTGTTGACTTTTATTTTTCGACCAGATTATAAAATTTATTTCTAGATTTTTATTTATACCTCAAAAAATAACAGTTATTTCTTGATTTTTAGTTATTCCTCAGAAAATAAAAGTTATTTGTTAACTTTTATTTTTCGACCAGATATTAAAAGATATTTCTTGATTTTTAATTATTCCTCAGAAAATAAAAGTTATTTGTTGACTTTTATTTTTCGACCAGATTATAAAATTTATTTCTAGATTTTTATTTATACCTCAAAAAATAACAGTTATTTCTTGATTTTTAGTTATTCCTCAGAAAATAAAAGTTATTTCTTAACTTTTATTTTTCGACCAGATAATAAAAGACATTTCTTGATTTTTAATTATTCCTCAGAAAATAAAAGTTATTTGTTGACTTTTATTTTTCGACCAGATAATAAAAGTTATTTCTAGATTTTTAATTATTCCTCAGAAAATAAAAGTTATTTGTTGACTTTTATTTTTCGACCAGATAATAAAAGACATTTCTTGATTTTTAATTATTCCTCAGAAAATAAAAGTTATTTGTTGACTTTTATTTTTCGACCAGATAATAAAAATTATTTCTTGATTTTTAATTGTTCCTCAGAAAATAAAAGTTATTTGTTGCCTATTATTTTTCGACCAGATAATAAAAGTTATTTCTAGATTTTTAATTATTCCTCAGAAAATAAAAGTTATTTGTTGACTTTTATTTTTCGACCAGATAATAAAAGTTATTTCTTAATTTTTAATTATGCCTCAAAAAATAAAAGTTATTTGTTGACTTTTATTTTTCGACCAGATAATAAAAGTTATTTCTTAATTTTTAATTATTTCCCAGAAAATAAAAGTTATTTGATGAACTTAATTTTTTTATTAGAAAATAAAAGTTATTTCTTGATTTTTAATTATTCCTCAGAAAATAAAAGTTATTTCTTGACTATTATTTTTCGACCAGATAATAAAAGATATTTCTAGATTTTTAATTATTCCTCAGAAAATAAAAGTTATTTGTTGACTTTTATTTTTCGACCAGATAATAAAAGTTATTTCTTAATTTTTAATTATGCCTCAAAAAATAAAAGTTATTTGTTGACTTTTATTTTTCGACCAGATAATAAAAGTTATTTCTTAATTTTTAATTATTTCTCAGAAAATAAAAGTTATTTGATGAACTTAATTTTTTTATTAGAAAATAAAAGTTATTTCTTGATTTTTAATTATTCCTCAGAAAATAAAAGTTATTTCTTGACTATTATTTTTCGACCAGATAATAAAAGATATTTCTTGATTTTTAATTATTTCTCAAAAAATAAAAGTTATTTGTTGACTTTTAATTTTCGACCAGATTATAAAAGTTATTTCTAGATTTTTATTTATACCTCAGAAAATAACAGTTATTTCTTGATTTCTTATTTATTCCTCAGAAAATCAGTTTCCATCAGTTTTATATATAATAATATAAATATATATAATAATATGAATATAAAAGTTATTTCTTGATTTGTAACTATTCTTGAGAAAATAAAAATTGTTTGTTGACTTTTATTTTTCGACGAGAAAATAAAAGTTATTTCTTGATTTTTATTTCTTCATCCGACAATAAAACATATTTCTCAAGTTTTTATTTTGCCAAAAACTGTTATTTCTTTAATTTTTTACTTTTTCAGTTTGAAAACTATTTTTTCTAAGCAAAAAAATTTAATGTCACGAAATAACTTTTATTTTCTGAGATATAAATAAATTTTAATTTTATATAAAAATCTAAATATAACTTTTGTTTTCTGATCAACATAAAAAGATCGATAAATTATTTGTATTTTCTGAACGAAAAATAAAAATCAATAAATAAATTTGGTTTGCTGAGGAATAAATAAAACTCGTCAAAAAACTTTTATTTTCTATGCGAAATATAAAAGTCAGGAAATAATTTAGACTTTCCATGCGAAGAATAAAAAATATGATTTTTAAAATAAAACTTTGATCGTCAAAAGGACCCTGCAAAAAAAACACTCTCTGTACTTAAATATTGGGACTGACTCCAAAAATATGTCAATACAAAGTTTTTACGCAAAATAATTGCGTTAAATTTGAAAACGATGCTCTGGTTTGTTCTTACACCGTTTCCAATAATTATCGACTACATTTTGTTCCTAAATTGTCAATGTTTTGAAGCACTTCGCTTTGAAGGTCAGTCGAAGTTGTCTTAACTTGGCAGCTACAAAACAGCTGCTTTATTATTTGCTCGTCCACTTTCCTTCACAATTATATAAAACATACGCTCATGTGTAACCCAAATTGAGTTTCCCCATCTCCGGCACACACCTTTTCCTAATAAAGCAGTTCATTCATAAAAGATAAGAGAACTTCGCTTTGGCGGAACGTAAAAAGAATTGTTGTTTTTAGTTGCCACAGAATATCAAATATTTAAACGAATCGTAGATTATCACGTTTGCAAAGAGGAAATAATATAAAATTAGAATGATATTCTAAATTTCGAGTACACATGTGTGAGCGACTGTGTGCATGTGTGTGTGTGTGTGTGTGCGAATGACATTAATTTGCATGAAAATTATGTCCAAAGATAACTTTTCTGAACTTTTATAAATTGCAAGCCATTTAAATTGAAAAAAATGCTAATTCATTACACATTTACGCAACACATGACTGCAGGAGAAATGGCCCCAAGATGTGAAATGACCCGAAAACAGAAAAAATGCGCCATATGATTTTGTTGTTGCCTGAGGGCTTTCAAAGAGTCCGCAGCCGATGTAAAAAGTGCGTTTGAGAAGCTACTGAGAAAAATAATTATTGAGCGAAGTTAGCATTTGAATAATTTTGATTTAATTTATAAACTTTTTCTTATTCCCTCTTTATGTCTCCCTTCCTTATCCCTATTTTGCGTTCCATGGAATTCGCGATGGCGAATTTCTCTTTATGAAAAGTGAAAATTTCATGGGAACGAAAATTTTATATTTTATTTGTGACAGGTTTTTTTTTTCCGCTGTAAATTAACAACAAAAATCAGGTTACACTCTTTATATTAACCCATCGATCATGCCAAGCGCCGGCTTTACATGAAAACGGAAAGTTGCTGTGAAAAGGAATTGAAAAATATGATTCCGATAAATTTAATAATTAATAGAAATTTTTTTGAGTGGAAGTGAGTCTTGGACCCAATTCCAACTCAAACTTGGTTAATGTCATTCATTCATAAGTTTATGTGTGTGTGTGTATGTGCGAGATTCAATTTAGATTTCTTTATGTTATTTCAACAGAACTTAAGCAATTGAAATAAATTAGAATAAAGGAAACTCTTTCAAAACATCTTACAACCATCATTAACTCAAGTTTAGTTTGAAAAGCTGCAAGACGATGTTTGAACATGGAGATCAGTTCAGTTTTAGTTGTTCCACAAGATGCCAGCCAACTGGTTACTGACCTTTTGTTTTAAATGACGTGAAAAATCTGATAATGCCATCATATGTATGCAACACATACATACATAAAAATTTATGTATGTATATGTGTGCGATTATGTATTTATTTAAAATGTGAACTACATGTGGCTTCAGCGAATACTTCTACACTACCGATCATTTAAATAGATGCAGTTACAGTGGCTTATGAACTGCCAAGTAGAAGAGAAGTTTTGCGTTTGTACGCATCTGCACTGTTGTTTATTGTATTCCACAATTCACCATCACATTTCACAAGAATTCAAACATATTGAATTTCCTGACCGCGAAACTTTTTTGTAGTAGAGAGCCCAGGCCGTGGATAATTGATGCTGAAGACAGCAAAGGGAAATGCGTAGTCTATTTACCTCATTAGACTGATAAAGTTCCGCTGGTCCGTTTGTAAATTTTCTACATGGAAACATCCATGCGTTTTGCGTTTTTATAGTTTTTAATTATAAACGTACTTATTTCTATTGAAAACCAGATTTCGAATATGCGTTTACATCGTTTGACAAACATTCTTACTAATAAAATTGGAACGAGTTTAAAATTTTGGCCGATATACATTTTACTGATCTTGTGTGACGAAAAATGTAACTTCGTGAGTCATATTTTATGTGACAAAAGTACTACCTACCTCCCTCCCCTCACTTTCGGAGTTACGAACTATAAAAAATCTGTTTTTAGATTAAATATCATGTGATAGGATTTTTGTACTTAACATTTTATATTAAATTTTTAATCACTTAGAGTGGGTTTTTGAGATCTCAGTTAAAATGGGTTCAGTTAATCTCTAAGCAGATTTGTGCCGCCGTCAGGAAGTTTGTACACAAACTTTTGGTCTTCAAAAGCTAGGCCTTAGAATAATATTTTCATCCGAAATTTCTAGTAAAAGCAACCATTCAATGCCATCGAGATGATTTATGGATGAGCCCGATGTATGTCCATATTTGACGCTCTAACAAAAGCATGCGTACTGATGATGATGATAGTATGCCTCTCTTCGAAAACAGCTGTTCTGCTCTGATGTGTAAGTTGAATATTTCAAAGACTGATGTTGACTTTCCCTTTTAAATGAAAACCACTTTTCCAGAAATTAGCCAATGAAAATTTAATTTAATGTGGGAGGGTGGTTGGTGTTCTAAATTAATGTGACTATTAATTATTATTTTGATAAAATTTTACACTTCGAATATTTTTAGCATTGATTTGATCATCACTTGCTTTTTGCACTACCGGCGGTTATGAAGTGCTACTGCCAGCTGTCATGCTTAAAATTTCTTAAAACTTCTTTACTTATTCTAAGAAATTTCGATCGAAGATTCCCAGATAATCTTTATTAGGTTCAGAAAAAATTGCAGAGATTCTAGCTAAGACCTCTCTGTGATTAGTATGCACTTTTTTATAAATTCGGAATAAAATTCCGAAATTCGGAATTAGTACGATTATAATCAAATTGAAGTGTTAAAAACGACAATTAATTCCAAAACATATAAATTTAACAGTTTTTAGTTTATTTGTAAAACAAATAAATGATCTCAAGCAAAATATAATTTATAACTTCGCATTAGAAGAGATCTACCACACTCAAATATTTTCTAAAATATATCAAAAGGCCCGGTTGAGGGCGTCTATACTAATTGCAGTTGGTGTAGTCGTACTCGCGATTGGATGCTTTCTGTGTTATCCACAGTTTGTTCTCGAGCGATGTTTAAGTACTTGTTATTGATAATAATGCCACTGCAGTTCCTTCCTACTGATTAATACAGCAACAACAAGTGGTTTCAATGACCAAAGAAATTAGTAAATGACGTGTGCACTAAACATAGAGAATAAAACCTCTTAAAGCAGAAAGTGTTGCAAAATTACAAGACTGAAAAATATTTCCATTTTAACATAAAAATCAAATGAATTTAATTACATATCATTTTTAAAAACAAACTACACATACACAAGCATGTACACATGTATGGATTTCCATATGAAATACATAGATATTTGGTGCACCGGATTTTCCCAAGAACATTCATCTTCATTATGGTTAGAATTGCCGTAAGGGCACCAAAAGTGCATCGGCTACAAGCTGATGCAAAGTTTCTCAACATTGTATAGACACACAGAATGAAGACGGCAGCAAAACATTGTATTAATAAAACTTTTCTGCAAACTCTGTATTCATAAATTTAGAGGTCAGCTCTTATGTACGTTACCGCAGGGTTTTTGTGTAGCACTCCAACTACCGGGAGCGCCGAAAATCTTTTGCACAAAGTACCTGTTATACTACATGCAAACATATTGCAAAATCAATAGTCTTCGAGAACATTCAGATGCATGTATGCATGTGTGCGTATAGCCAACGCAAGTATGACAAGAATGAGTGTTTATAAACAACCACACACACGCACACACACGCACGCACAGCATAAACATTTAATGTGGAAATAATGGATTAGCAAGTCAGCAACAGAGCTGAAAGAGTTCCAAAGTAAATTTAAATTATTTGAAACATGACCCGATTTTATTCCCGAGAACTAATAAAAATAAAAACTGTTTAAAATATTAAAAACTCACTGCCGCTTTAAAAAAACATATATTGATAAGAAATTGAATGAAACTAAATGGACTTCGTTTTTATGTTATCACACACTCATTAGAAAATATTTGTATTAAAGTTCCAATAGTTTTTTTACAATTTTACAAAAACAAAATTCACTTCCTTCTTCTGGACCGATACACTTGATTTTTGATTTCTCTGTAGACATATTTTGTTTGGTTATAAAAAGTTATACATATTTTTGTATAAAAAACAAGAAAGATTGTGCTATTTTTAATTGTTAAAAACATTTGAAAAACTCCTCCAGCCCATATTAATTTTCCAATCAGAATATTCTTTGTGAATGCGGTATTTTTTATAGCATTTGCTTTGCTTACCATAAAAAAGAAAGAAAAAACAATAACAACAACACATGAAAGAGGCAGAAGGAATGAAAAAGAAAATAAACAAGAAAATGAAAATGAAAACAAAATAAATGAATGAAAGATGCAAATAAACTGTCTTCTTGCTTGGTGACAGCCTCTAAGAAACCAGCCAGACAATAACATAAATATAACAATCATTTTCAGACAAATTAAATTGTATGCTGCTCTGCCAGCACGCACGTTTTGTGTATTAAATTAATTTCTTTTCCACTTTGTATACACAATATTTTATACTTAAAACAGCAGTAGATTATTGAAAAACGCACTCACTATTTAATCAATTTTGTTGGCACCCAGTTGTTGCTTTAAATTGGAATGGTGTGACTTTTTTGTTTGTTTTATTTATTCCATTAATTTTTGTGTATTTTTGTTTGCTTTCGTATAAAATTTTACTTCTTAGCACTCATGAAAAAGGATTTCAATTCATAAATCCTTTATTTTAATAATTTTCTTTTGTTTCTTTATCACTAAACTCTATATATTTTTATTTTTTTCACTCTTATTATCCCCCACTATCAAAATTCTGCGTCCGCGCTTTAAGAATAACAAATGTATACTGATGTTATTTCATTATTTGCTTTATGTAGTTAAATAGGTACATACACAACCACACACTACACCGAAACAAATCCCCCATTCACAGTTACACACTCACTAACACTAAACTAAATCACTGTTGCCAGATTCGCCTATTTTTTTTTATATACACGATTTTAGCAGCTACAATGTTTCTGCTGCTGATGCGATTATTAGAAAACCCTAAAAGAAGTATGTATATAAAAATAATTATATATATTCTGACTGATCGCTTGTTTCACAGATTGACGGCAATTTCTTTTTATTAGTTATAGAAACCAAACACACATACATATTGTGATATTTTTCATGTGTATGTAGTGCCTAACTTTCAAACAGTTACCTCGCACATTTTAATTTTTTTATAATGAAAATACAACAAAATATCTACGTACAAAACATGGTCTATTTTATGTACATTATTGATTACTGGCAGCCAAACTATTTGTCTTAAAGTTCACGTTTTTAACTATTATTTCAACAGATATATGATGGAAACTTTACTGATACCTTAATTTTATTAAGCCAATAAAATTTATTCGTGTATATAACGATATATTGAAATATTCATTCAATGCTTCTGTTTATTTGGCACTTCCATTTTCTATGGTTGTCCTACCGTGCATGTGGTTTAACTACTTTGTGTAATATTATTGTGAATGGTTTGTGTTTGTGCTAAAGTGTGGTTAACAAATGCAAAACCCCTAATTAAATGGAGAATACAATAGCACTCACTCTCAAATATTTTTAATTACTTTAAGAAAATAGTGTTTTTAACTCAAATAACACAACGTTGCAATTAGTGTAAAATTTTTTCTTTGTATAAAGTTGCTGTTTGGAAAAAAAGCTCCAGGAAAAACGTCTAAGCTTTCGGTCTTCTGGCAGCACTATTACTTCATGGAGCAGTGCTGAAGCAAATAATCTTATATTGGTGGCAGCACTGCGGTAACCACACAAGAGCCCCATCGAGTTGTGTATGATACATGACAAATTCCAAGCCAAGTGTTAGGCAAAATATACATATAACTAAGTGACCCGTATAATATCCAGTTGCCTTCTTGTAAAATAATTTAGTCTTGGCAGTTTTTCTTCAGAGACTTACTGTGAGTGGTTAATGTTTCCGCTAGATAGCATGAGCTTATATTTAGCAAAGAGCTTTATCAAAGATTTAGATAATTTTATGATGTATTTTGTCCAAAGATAATACTAATAAAAACATATTACAAGCGGCAAACCGAAATTTATAGAAGTTGTATGAGAAGTTTAAAGTAATATGTTAGTGGCTGTCAAAGGCTATTATACATCAATAAAACATTGCAAAATTACGATGTATATACGCACTGCAAAGGCACGTCTTAGATCTGTTATTAGCATTCATTTTAGTGTATATGTATGTATATGTACGAAAAGTATCCACAACTCAAGATTTCAGGCAAATTGTGGTGTAAAATAATATTTTCAGTCTACAGATGACATTTAGAAAATCGGGGTATAGTTTTCAAATGAAACTCAGAATGAATGTTTCTATATTTCAAATACAATAATTTATTTACAATAATTATAAAAATAAAGCTTTAGATAAGTAGGAATTGTAAACTAACAAACTCTTATAATGAAAATATATTTAATTTTGTTTTTTGATTGTCTTTTAGAATCCTTTTTAATTTTGTAGATTCACGGATATTATAAGGGCTTGTTAATACTTTCTAGATGTTATTATATTATTACACAGTTTATATACAGACTATTAACAATAACATATGTTGTATGCAATAATAAATATGTGCTAAAACGTTTTTCTTTTTTATTTATGTATATATTTTTTACTTTTTTATATTTACACCCTGAAGCATACAGTCTGTGACTAGACCAAACAGCACAAGCAACACTACATCGTCAATATGGAATGATGGGGGAGTAGGTTATAGAATTCGATATCGATCGAAAGATTGATTTTACGATATCAAATTCCATAATTTGCTCTTAAACTCAACACAGTTGCCATCATTACAATATACGCATGTTGTTCTTTAGTCTTCTATAACTATGAATGAATTTGTTAGACCTTCGTAGGGAAAGATGCCGCCTAAAATGTATTTGTAATTGCCACAATGGCGTATACGATATTCACCGGGTAGTGTATTGGGACCGATGTACCAGTGTACATGAGCTTCACTGAAACCTAAAATCAAATGTGTACGCTCCCAGATAAATCTATTTCAAAGATGAACATGGATTTAATAAAAAAATTTTAATTTATGGAAAAGCATACTTAGTTTCCCAACTGGCATCAGTGTAAACAACTTTCCACCTTTCCTCATTAATTTTACGTTCTACCGCTAGATATGTTTTCTCATGGAATAGATTATTTCGTGGATTACCCGCTACAAAGGTAACTTCAACGGTATCGTTTATTCTGTATTGTTTCCGAGGTTGTTTTCTAACATAACCGAAATCTTTGTCCAAGGGATGGCCATCAAATATAACACCTGTAATCATGGACAACATGCGGTCATTCATATAGGGTGGACTAGGACCAGGATCAACAACGTCTCCTCTTAACATGGCCTTCGTTAAGCGTTCATATACATCCATGTAAATGGGATGGGTATTTGGTCCAAATATGGTAGAAGCGGCCTCATAACGTTGAGCTTGATACTCTTCTGGTGTGGTTATATAGCTGGAATATAAATTTGAAAGTCCTGCCAATATAACATCAACATCTTTGCCACCGGCAGCTGCTGCTACAGCTCTAACTTTGTTGCGCAAACGTCTGCCAGCCATGGTGGTAAATTCGCCGGGTACTGCGGTAATAATTAAATCACCAATTTGTACGATTTGAGTGGGCACAATTTTCGGCTGCCATTCATAAGGGAAAGTGGCCTGAAAATATTCACAAGATCTCGCCATATATTTTAGAACATTTAGTTGAAACATTTAAACTTACCCTGCCTGTAGCCAATAGTATGGGTTTAGGTGAATGGCAAGTTATATCATCCTGAGTGGGCGGCACTATAAAATCACGCACTAAATTCCACATGGGATTTTCCGTTAGTGTACCCTGTTCAAAACTAAAAGCGCCGGGACCATCTGTGGTACCCGCTGCAAAACTGTAGCCCATGGCCGGTTGACAGCCACGAATTTTATCAATTTTACGCACTAGGGGACTGTATGTGGTGCCATTGTAATTGGGCATATCAATGAATTGATGAATATAATTTAAATCGCCAGTTATTTCACGTCCATTATTATCTTCTTCACTAGCTTCATTAAGCAAACGCTATATATAAGAGTTCATATTTGAATTTTTATTAAACGTGATCATGAAATGAAGTATGAAGAGAAGGTATGTGACGACAGCAAAATGTTAAATTTTGTTATTAAGAATAATTAGTTTTATGAGCAAAATTCTTTAATATTCGCACTGCTTGTGTTTTGAAAACTATTATTCTTATTTGGTTATATTTTGAAATATAAAAATATATACATATATTTTTTGTTGTTGTTGGCGGAATAGTTCTTCGAGTTTGCCAAATAATTCTTCGGTTAACCGGAGTAACAGAATAGGGCGAAAAAAATTTTTTATTATGGCAATAGTGCTCAATAGCATAATATGTCAATGGTTTTTATTAAATCTGCTATTTTAGAATCTATGGTTATCTTAAAAATTCTCTCAACACCATACTTATTTTTGTTTTATTATTTTCTATTTTTAAAATAACCAATTATTTTTATTTTAATGACGATTTATGCAATTGCAATAGAAGGAAAGCCATTAGATTTCACTGCGTTGGGTCTCAATTTAAATAAATATGTAAAACAACTGTTTTAAATGGATGCTTTGTTTTTAAAGTCACAAAATAACTGTTATAAAAAGATTTTTTTCATATCACTTATATATCGTTAAGATCACTTGACTTTTGATATTGATATATGATGATTGCCTTCCGACAACATCTGGCAATGTTAAACAAGTCCCGAGCAATGAAATGTATAAGTTCGCATACATATACACATACACACAATATTTCAGAGCCAATTTTTAGTTCCCAAATATAATGGTAACTAGTTTATGTAGATGTATGACATATTAGGATGACAGTAAATTAAAGCATTAAAAGGATTACACCACTTACCAAAGCTCCTTCCGCCAAACGTTCGCCAATTATTTTAGTACTTTCAAACATATCCCTACCAGGACCAGAAGCAAAACATTCACCCTCTTTAGGTGGGCATTTGGAAGTTAGTACATCACAAGGATTGCCCGTAACAGAACATTTGGGACCCAATATATTGGGGGAAACATCGCCCAAATTAGATGAACAGAAGGCACCTACAAATTTGCCCTGGAATACACAAAAATTATTGAAACATTATGAAAATATTTACGCAACTGCTTTAGGCCCTAACTTTTGTACATCACTTTGCTTTAAGGAAATTTAGAGAAAAACCAAAATACTAAAGTATGTATATGAAAATTGCTTTGGGTGAACATATTGTGGTTCTCCGAATAAACGCCCAGACATTTATGTATGCGTTGGTTTACCTTCGAAAATTTAAAAAAATAAAAAGTATATATAAAAGCCAATTGGGTAAATAAGAGTGAAGAGAGTAAAAGTATTTGAAATTTAGTTTTTTTGTACATATAAATCCCACTAAAGCCAAGTGATTTACACAATTACAGCTTTGATTCCTAAACTGACCTTTCCTGGAACTTTATTAGCATTGTATTCCTTTTCCAAAAGTAAAGCAGCATAGCCGACATTGTCACTGGATACTAATTTATTGGTATTGTTCATAGAAGTTGCATGTACCGCATACCAATTGAAGACACCCATTATATTATTTTCCATATCCTTAAAACGTAATTGGGTCAGTTCTTTGTCCACATCATGTTCATATTGAGCACGTTCTTCGGCTGGGTTACGCAAATATGAAGTGGGCGAACGATTGATGTTGGCGTTAAGAACCACTGTGCGAGAAAGATAGATTCTACCCTGTGCCATATTGTCGGTGGCCCGTTTAATACTCTATTTTAAGAAAATTCAAATATAAAAATTATTGTTCTCCTAGGAAAGCAATTAAGAGAATTTCTTACCAAATAAATCCCATTCGCCATGGCTTCGAAAGTCTGTGGCACAAAGCCCAAAATCGATATGTCGTATAAAAGATGCATTAGAAAACCACCGGGTGCTCCGTGTGTATGCGTACCACTAATTACAACATTATCATTAGCATAAATATCTCCATAACGTGCTTTCAAACGTTTAATTACCTGCAATTAAGAATGCATTTATTTTTTCTTTGGTGCAAAGTCTCTATTCACTTTTAATGTGTATTAGATCAATTAGATAATAAAATATCTTAAATAAATTATTTACCTCACGTTTAACACCGTAACCGATCATGCCGGCATCTACCGATACAAAAGCGATGCGTTTATTATTTTCATCCTCAACCACAAATGCACGGGCAAATTGTCTCAAATGAATGCCTCGACCAACTTGTTTGATACTAGCGTAACCCATCTGGAATATATAATAATACATACATACATATATAAATAAAAAATATACTTTTTTAAGGTTGAATACAAATGAATGCTTGCGCAAACTTCTTAAATAGACATTTTTCTCATTTTTGTTGCGGATCATGAGAAAAAACATATTTTTAATTTGTTTTCTTTTTTTAAATGGTGTTTTATGGTTTTTTCATTAACATAAAATTTTTATTCATGTTCGTTTGCAAATATTTTAATTTTTTGGATCTTATCGAAAACAAAATTCCAAATAATAGCTCATACTCACAAAATTTATTTCCACTGGAGGACCTGTTATATCAGCTCTTCCTACGCCGATTTGGTAGGCTTCTGTAATTTCCCATGCCAATGATAAAAGGCATAAAAATGCCAATATGCAGGCTGATATACTATAACTCATATTTCCGAATGGAAATCCTCAACAAACCATGAGGAACCACTTTTGAAGAAAAACAGTAACACCAAAGAGAAGCTGTAAAATATTAGACATAAAATTTAGATCATTAGTCATGTAAATTTTGTTTTTACAAAATAAATATTCAACTTGGAAAAATAGATAATCAAACATAACACTCATAAATTGTGATAGAAAATTATCTTTGAACATTCAAAAATCTAAGCTGAGTCAATCGTACAAAATATTAGTCATCTAACTTATCTAAAGTTTTATACAAATTCTTTAGTTAAAAATGTAAACACATATCGCCATAGAAAATGCAAAATGCCCTATTTAACAGAAAATTCTAAATTGGTTTTCTTCCCAAAATATTTAAAAATTTGAAATGCATTTTTAAGAAAGATTTTATTTAAAAAAATTTTTAATTTTTCTAGGGAAGGGAAATATTCCCCTTTGAATGTTCATATATGTATATAAACACCTGGAAATTTTTCTTCATTGCCCATATGTTTAGATAGATTAATCATAACATATTTATACATTTTATTTATTTACATTAATTCGAAATAAAATATTTTTAATATCGCGCATGCTGTTAATATCATCTTCACTATACTTTTAAATATTTGACTTTTATAACTTGCATTTCAATTAATAAAAAATATGCTCGTAGCAACAAAAGCATGAGTTTATTCATAACGATAAACAAAGAACAAAGAGGTTTAATGAACTTTTTATAATTATTGTTTCGAACAAAAGGAAAAACATTGACACAACGCAGTTTTATCAACGAACCAACTATTGGTTACAGTTTTATATAAATCATTGTCAGCTAGAAGTACAAATGAAATGTAAGAATATGCGAGTTTAAAATTTTACAAGGATATTGCGCAAAAAAGACTTGCCAATTCCTTCAATAATAACAAAACATGAAAAATGAGGCACAAAATTTTTTTTTCAAAGAAACTGTCTTCTATAATTTGAAAAGTGTGCTTTGAAACAACTTTCATACATTTTAAAAGCACCATTCTATTTCTATGAATACGACAAAAAGCTTACACTGTAAACCTACTACTGCCTAAGTCCATGCTTAAGTTTTTGGAAATAAGGCTTGATTTTGACTACTGCACATTTTTGTAGCAACAAACAAATACGTGAATTAACACGCGTCCTATTTAATCAGGTCTGTTCTGCATTCAATGCGAATTATTAAATTAAAAAAAAAAACAAAATTTTATTTTTGTAACATTAATATCAGAGCAATTCCAATCCTTTTAAAAACACAACCGGTCTGAGTATAAAAATTTTCAAAGAAACCAACTCACGTATAAAATATTTTGTATAAAAATATGCAAAATTAATTTTAGTATCAATCGTTAAATACTTTATAAAGAAATAGGCAAAATTTTATTAAAGACAAAAAAATATTCTAAAGTTTCAAACCCCGAATGTTAAAAACAATATATTTAAAATATTCTTGAGTTGTACGCACAATATTAATACTTGGATTAATGAATTAATATTATAAACATGTAATTTATTTTTTTTAAGTTTATTTTTATAAACAAAACACAGGCTGAATTAAGTAGCAACGAATTTATATATGGAAGGAACAATAACAACAACAATATCAAGCATTTAACTTATTTAAACTTCAGCTTAATGTTGATACACTAAAAGCATTTTAATTATTTATTTCTTTTTATGTTTAGTACTCGTCCCGTACCAAAGTACGTATTAAGCGGCTTTATGACATTGAAAGTAAGTTGTTTCTGTCGAACGTGTTATGGTCGTATGTATAACAATAATATTTATAACAAATATTGAAGTCTTGAAAAATTTATAATAACGTGCACATTTTGAAGAAGAAAAAATATATGCACTTTGTAATAGTTGAAACTTATTTGCTCATAAATGTAAAAGCAACACAAAATAGATTTATTCTCTTCTTCTACGTTCAAATAAACAGAATTAAGTTTTCTGTTCTAATAAATTCTATTATTACGTATGAATAAACTAAAAGGTGGCAAACAAGATCAAAATAAAAACATAATAAAAATATTTTTTATTTTAATTAAATTAGAAAGAAAAAGTCTTACTTTCCGTTCAATAAAATGTCTGTAATAATTTAAAATTCTATGATCTTATTTGTAATTCTTTTATACAAATTATATGTAAATTGTTTATTAAATAGAAACTGATGCCCAAAACTTCTGAATAAATTTTTGAAGCTAACAGACAAGTCCATCTGAAAGGATCAAATAGACTGAATTATAATTATATTAAAAAAAAAATTTTAAATTATAACCAAATTATTGTTATAATTTGGTTATAATAAGTGGATTAAATGGCAGATACTTACTTCCAACTTCAAGTAGATGTGGGAGTAAGAATAAGAGGACTTCTGGATAAAATATCATAATACCCCATGTTGACCAGGTAGATTTATACTTTCCACTCAGTCAGAGAAAGTGTATTGGAATTTGAAATATAGTAGAATTATTTGAATGAACCATTCAATTGAACCCGTTCGGTCATGAGCTCCTCTATATTTGAACAGGGATTTTTCTTTGATTCTTTTTCACATCCTTTTTATTCAAAAATAATAGAAAAGTTTGCTTTTATATTTTAATTCGCTTTAATATTTCCTTGCATGTAAAGAAATGTATAGGCATAAGGTGTTTTTTATGAATTAGGGTTCTTAGCATTTAAAATTATCTTAAGATATGTAATTGAAGCTTAAAGGCCATCCCATAGGCCAATCAAGCTTAAAACAAAACTTTATTGTGTATAATTTTTTGCTCAATGCAAAAGCCTTGTTGTAACTTATAAAGTTGTATTTACATTGCCCGTCCTAGAAAATATTTCTGGTTCCCCCAATGTAACCGCTCATATAACAATATCAAAATATTGAATAAATAGAGTTTATGGTATATTAAGAAAATTTCTTTTTGTCGCAAATATTTACAACAGTTGCAATATCCTTCAAATTCTACTAACATAAAAAATAACTTGCCATTGACAAGCTTTAATTCAACACCAACTTACGTGATCGATTTTTTTTATATCGCCAAATTTATAAACCTTGAAATCGATTACAAGGATGTTCTTTTGCAAATAACAGGACAATTATTTTAGCAATAATATTTCCTTTGAACTTTTATAGTTTTATTTTAAACACAATTTCGTTTCTGTATTTTCCTTTCCAAAACTATTTCCACAACTAATTTTAATAAAAATTCATTTACACAATATAATTCATTTATTTCAATTCACAAAAACAAAAAGAAGAAAAACATCAGTACAAAAAACTGATGTCAAATTCACATTTATCACACGTTATTTATCAATTACACACACCGTGAGCATGTTATGATGCTGATAATGATGTTTGTACTTGCGCCCGCTGTTTTATATTTTTACGCTTGACAAGTGAAAACTATTTTAAATGTATCTATGTATGTGGTATTTACTCGTATAAAACAAATTTTGTTATCAACTATCACATTTTTTTTTGGAGTTTTCAAAATATATGAATTAAATGTATTGTTTTTATTAGCATGAGCTAATAATTATATGATGTTTTTTATGTGGAATACAGTGTATTTGTATCGGTGTTTATTCTAATTAACACCTTCGATTAGCCAAATTTACATGGTACAGAAAAATTCGTACATACATGGTTTAGTATTTTATCAAATGCTATTTTACACTGTAAAAACTTATGTACATACTACACACACATATATACATACATACATTGGTATGTTTGTACATTTATTATTGTCGCTTTTGTAGTGGCTACTTGTACCATCAATTGCACCCTTTTTATTTATTTAAATATATTATTTATGTTCAAAACACAGCGAATTTCAGTTTAATAAGCGCAAACTATTGGAAGACGTGCCAACTTCTTGTACGATTTTTACAAAACTGACCGATCGTTGATTTCGTTTATATTTCCAGCAATACTTTGTTGTTTGTTTGCACATACATATTTGTTTTGGATTTATTGCATGACACTCAAATCTCTTTTGTCTTCTTGTTTAATTTGTGTTACGCGGTTGCCAGACCTGACGATTTGTCGCTTTTTTCATGTTCCCATAGATCTTGAGGGATATCAAAATCTCCTTTGTACACACTAATCAAAACAATTGCAGATTTTAGTTTTGTTACTCCTAAGGCGCATTAAGCAACATACATCCCGTCTAATAATGATAATAATATATAAGGTCATCTTGTCATGTAAAACTTGGTTAATGTGAGAGATGGTTTTAGACAGAACAATAGGAATGATTTTTTTCTGGTCTATAATACTTTTTTTAAGTTAGTGTTTTTATATACGTGTTTGCGTAGAGTACTTGACGAGTACAAGGTCGTGGATTCGATGCAGCACACAGTAGTGAATTTTTCTGATCTAAATTAGCTCATAATGACGAAGGCTTAGCAATGGGTGCTGAGCAGTATCGACAGCGATTGACTATCATGTACTTTATATATGTATAATATGCCAAAAATTTTCCCCACATTTTTTTTCAGATAAATAATTTCAATTATGTGGCAATAATTATTATGATGAGATTATTATGGACTATGTCCAAGCGTGAGAGATTTACTCATAAAACATTCAATTATGGAATGCGTTATTATAGTGCGAACAATTTATTATTACAAATGATATATATAACAGCGTATAGCCATTCCATTGATAGACCACTCTTTTATTCGAATACATATTTTTAGACAGTTATATTTATATCGGCAACACTGAAAAGAAAAAAATCATAATAGTGTGCTGCACATAATTGAGTGCAATAGTACAAGCACCCGCACATGCCATACTTCGTAAGCAAAAGTCATGAATTTTATATTTCTTTACTCTTGTTTCTCTTAATTTCCCAGCAAACATATTTAATTGACATTGTAGCTGACAACAATAACATCTGTAGGAATGCCGACTCTTTTCGTCACGTCTAGTGCCAACATAAGTTCGACATATATATATATGTATATATATATATGTATATATATATATATATATATATATATTTATATATATATATATATATATATATATATATATATACATATAAATATATATATTTATATATATATATATATATATATATATATATATATATATACATAATATTAATAAGGACATTGTTTTACTAAATCAATTTGGTATAAGTATAATTGGATACTCTCCTCATTATCGTGTAGCTGAATATATAACAATCTTCTGTATTGGCGTAAATATTTTCAGGGATATAATTTAGTTCAGGAACTGAAAGAGAGTAAGTTACTGATACATTCAATATATAATCGTCACTAAATGAAGTTTCCATTTTCTTAAGCTCTTTTCATCTCTTCAGTTATATGTGATATAACGAATATACTTGGCATAATTTTTTTTGGATGAGTGAAAATGTTTGCTGGGTATGCGCCTGATAAGTTTGCGGTTCTGCTGTTTGTTCTCTGTTAATATTTCATTTACAACGCCTTTACAAGGCAACTTCTTGTTGTTTCTTGTCCACATGCGTTTGCTGCAAATAATTATCAGTGGCAGCAGATTTATACATTTAATTTTGTGTCTGCTCTTTTGTCAGTTTTATTTTTGGTATTTATTGCTCAATTTTATTTGGATCGGTTTTTCTGGTTTTTTTATTTGTTTTTATTATCTGATTGTTACGTATATCAAAAAGTGTGCCAAAGTCAAGTTGTAAATAAGATGTTGCTTATATTGTGAGCTTCATTTATGTAGAGATGAATACATGCATTCGTACAATATGTGCGTACTTACATATCGTGGGTCTCAAGTAGAAAGACTCTAACTCATATAATAATAAATTTACAGGTGAAGGTAGATAAAATAATAACAGCAACGATGTTGATCATAATAGAAAATGTAACTGTCAATTGCTGATAAAATCGTTGAAATTCAACATTTAAGTGACGAGGTGGATTCGTCTTAAAAACTCAAGTTTTTAACAAATAATAAGAGCTCCGACTAATGACATGCCTAACTATTGTACTTTATGCAAATTAAATTTTTTCTATTCTTGGCAGCCAAGTAGTTTTTCCTATTTTATTTTTCTTCCCTTTTGCTAGTGATAGATTATTCTTATTTGTAGAAGTATTTAACAAAAATTAATAGTCTCTATGTTTATAAAACGTTTATCAACTTATTAACTGATAACAACTAATATATTATTTATTTTATGCTATTCTTTAAAACCTCTGAGTTTAGGGTGTCCGTTATTTATCAAGTAGATATATTTCATTTGTGGAAAAAAGAGAAGTAAATTTAACTGAATTATTTTTTTAATAAGTCAGATTTGAAAATTATTAGTAAATTATACTTAAATGCAAAAGTATGTATACAAATACGAATCGTGTGCGAAGTCACACCGTATATATATTTTGATTTTGTTGTTGTATTATTGAAAAATAGAAGTTTCTCGAGCGCTATTTTTCCGCCGACTATTTAATTTGTTCAATTTACTTTGTTACTGGACCTATTAATATACTAACATACATGCACACATATATGTATATCTACGGACAAAAGCGCTTAAGTAGACTTAAACAATTTTACAAATTTTAAATCGATAATTAATTACGTTTTGTACGTTTGTTTTAGGTTTTTGCGACGCAACAACAAATTACTTTAAATTCTGCTAAAAATGCTAAATTTTCCTCTACATCATAATCAATTCGGTTAGAGCGAAATATATATGAATGAATATATTAATGATGTTGGTGTCTTGGAATATTGTTCACATAAAATCTTAAAGGAATATAATATTGGGATACTTGGTCTTTTGTGGACTTAAAAACATAATTACCCCCAACAAAAAAAAAATTAATGTGTAATGAATTAAGAGAGACATATCTCAAATAAATTACATAAAATTAGAATAATAACTACATTTAATATAAAACTCCACAGATATATTTTAACAGATTAAAATAAAATTAAAAATTAAAATAAAATTTCCTTTTAAACGAGAAAACAAGGTCAAAGTTCAACATTTTCTCTCTCTCTCTCTCTCTCTCTCTCTGTTTGTACAAGAGAATCTCATTTAATCGATTATAACCAATGCGATTTGTAAGCACTTAACATTAACTTCCTGTTGATATAGTCTTGTTTTTAGAAAAAAATTTATAGGTCGTTTTCTAATTGTTTAAATAACGAAAAACGTCCCTTAAGGACGTGAATAATAAAATAAATTTTTTATATTTCTTTTGATTAAAATTACACTTACTTGGCTTGATAATCGTTTTTAGTTGTCACACGCACTTAAGAAACCTCAAAGACCAACTGACAGCTAATGTTATTTGAAAATATACAAATACAATCTAATGGACAAACTACTCGTTCCGCAAATAACATCAATACCAAGATAAAACATACGTAATCGGATTAGCATTATTTAGATTAGAAAATACCCGATGGTTCGTCTAATTACAAAATTTTATATATAACTACCGGGCATTTTGGAAGCATTCAAACAAAAGCAGGCAGCAAAATGGACTCTTCTGACCGAAAATATCGTATATGATATATTTTTTGGCACAAGTTTATTACAAAATATCTCACAAAATATATAATTTTTTTAATTAATAGAATGAATATTAACATTTTAGTATTAAATACGGGACAAAATTATTCACACAGGATTGTTCAAAAGTGCTTTAAGGTATAAAATATTCCTTTTTGGCGTTTAAGATAATTTTGTACAAAAGCGTCAGTCAACATGTATTTTTTAGAATTCTAGGAAAGCAGAGAAAAGTAAAAGTATAGAAATTAAAAACGTATCAAGTGATTAATATGGAACTGATATTAGAGAAAAGAAGGTATTGGAAAAGAAAGTGCGTGACACATTTGTACATACGTAGTTTTCAAACACTTTCGAACGCAATAAAGTTTAATCACACATTCGTTGTTTGTGTATTTCTCATGCAACACAATTAAAATAGAAGGATTAATTAATTATTTTATTCTTATAAATTTGATATGTTTATGGATATATGAAACCAAATACTTCAACTTACTTGAAGCAAGTCCTACTTTGAGTTATGATTGTAATCAGCTTTTAATATTTTGTTTATTGCATGTTATTCCGTGCGAATTATGCTTCCACGGTCAAGCAATATTTTATCCGATCTTACAAAAGCATAATATTAACAGTTCAGAGAAAATTCTGTACTATGAATAATATTAATATATTTTTTGTCGAGTTAAGAATTATTCTAAGGAAACCATAAAAGGTGCAATATTAGCTTAATTTTTATATTCTTAACAATGGCAAAAATAAATATGTGTATTTAATATCTTACATGTAATTCAAGTGGTTACATATCATTTACTTTTTTATATATACCGTAACTATATTTGGAACGCTGTCTGTTAAATAGTTCACTTCTAACAGCAAAAGCGCCACCTATAGTATTAATTTATAAATCAACCGCCGCATATTAATTATTTTGACATTTCCCTTTGAAAAGAAATTCCTTACTTCATATTTTGTTTTGATCTCTACAACGTAATGAGTAATTATCAATTGTTGTTAAAAATTATGTATTACTAAAAATAAATAAAAATTTTGACTATCAAATATACACATGAATTTTAAATAAAAAAATTTTTAGTACAGAAAGCCAAAATAGAAAAGTTTCTACACACAACAGGTATTTGCATGTGCGAATTAAACGAAGATGTCTTCGAAAGCCATAAATTACATGGGCATGAGTATAGTAGAGCCCCAGGAAAGGATGCGGTACTTGGTCAACTACGGCAACATGATAGATGTTGATCCTAAACAGCCTATTAATCGGTAAGTTTGGCTTTTATCAACATAATTTCAAGAAGAGACTTTTGCGTAACTTTAGCCTTGTCCGTACATGACTTCTTTTACTGCTGGTCTTTGAAAAAATAGAATTGCAAATTGAAAAATACAAGGTTACTTAAATGACCTTACGAGTTTATATTAATTCCTTTTTGTCTATACCTACAAAAGGTTAGCCTCCTGTTGATATGTATATAGTGGAAAACTATAAATAAATAGAAAAGTGTACATATTTGTGTGCATGAATGTATGTATGTATTGTTATTTAAAAATTTTTATTTGCTATTTTTTATAGATACTATCGCTCTGGCACTGAAATGTTACGAATGGCTCAGGTATATCTTGCGGAAGGAAATCATGAAAATGCTTTCATACTCTACATGAAGTACTTGACTTTATTTGTGGAAAAGATACGCTCTCATCCTGACTACAACAGCATTAAGTCTGAAATGAAATTTATCAATAAACGTATCAAAGAAGAAGTTATGCCCACTTCGGAAAAGTTGCGTGTCAAACTTCTTGAACGCTATCAGCGTGAGTATGAACAATTCTTGGCAAATAAGGAAGCGGAGCGTGTACGAGAAATGGAACGTGATCGTCGTATTCGTGAAGCAGCAGCAAAGAGTTCCTCCAAAACAGCTTCGCTGATTCCCGCCAATCTGCACGTTAAAATGGATCCTAATAATCAACCCACTGCTCCAGATATGGACTTATTAGATCAGGTGGTGTATCCAAATGATTTTCCAACCGGTGGCCAAAAGTCCAATTTACTCTTGCCAACGGACAGTTTGGATAAAGATGATAAACGATCGAGGTAGTCATTTATTTTATATAACTTTTCAAAATAGATGTAACAGAAAATGATCTTTATAATCAATTGCAGCATTCCTTCAAAGCCCTCTTTTGATCGTTCGCAAAAACCCCAATACGACCGTTCCAATTCACTGTTGGAGGGTTCCCTACGCCCTGTTGTCATACCCGAAAATACCATGGAAGTATTTTTACAACTCGCACAGGCAAATACTACGAAAAATATTGAAACATGTGGCATATTGGCTGGTCATTTGGCTCACAATCGTTTGTATATAACACACATTATTATACCAAAGCAACAAGGTACCCCAGACTCGTGTACTACGATACATGAAGAGGAAATATTTGAAGTACAAGATGAACAAAACTTAATAACGCTGGGATGGATACATGTAATGGAAATTTTTTATTTTGAATTATTGAATCGAATGAAATAAAATATTTTTTATGATTTTAGACGCATCCCACGCAAACATCCTTTCTGTCATCGGTGGACTTGCACACACATTGTTCTTATCAGATAATGATGCCTGAAGCAATTGCAATTGTCTGCGCACCGAAATATCAAACGTAAGTTGCCAAAGAAAACTAATTTTCTATGGAATTAATATCACGTTAGCATTGAATTATTTCAAAAAGAAGTTGGATTTGAAAAAACTGAAAGCGATCATATGCAAAATAATCAATTCTAAACTTTCGAAACAGTAAATGTTTCGTTCAGCTTTTCTTTTACGTTCTCGTTCGGCTTTCTTGCCCAAAAAGAAGTAAATAAAACATATTTTGTATTATTGCAGTACTGGTTTCTTTATACTTACCCCAACTTATGGTCTGAATTATATTGCTGAATGTCGAAACACCGGTTTTCATCCTCATCCCAATGATCCGCCATTGTTTATGGTAAATTGTCCTTAAAATCTCGTTAACTCTTCAACACATATTTACACTAACTTTCATTGCTATTTTTCAGGAGGCCCAACATATTCAAATTAATACAGATCAAAAGATTCGTGTTGTGGATTTGCGTAGATAGTTTAAGGAATTATTTATCTAAAAAAGAAAAACGAATTTAAAAGCTAATTAATTTAAAACAGAGCTTGAGAAAAAATTGTCTTGATAAAATCGATAAAGTAACAAAGTTCCAACTAAAACTATTTTATTCAAAATTCTAACAAATAAAAAAATTTTGGCGGCATTAAATGTAAAATTAAGTTAAACTCATTTTTTATTTGTCATGAGCTAAACTTAACAAGTTGAAAACGAGCTTTTGCTGCAATAATCAGAAGTGAAAATTTTTTTAATATGAGATAAATATGAAGAAATGTTCCTTAGATAGATGCCTGTATTCTAAAAGAACAAAATGTCGCTGTAGGCTGTACTGAGTTCAAGTGAAATCGTATTTGTTATCAGTTCTGGTTTTTTCTATGTGATCACTCACTCTCTATTACAGCAAAGGATCAATAATTATTTATTTTAATATATATGTATATCTTTGAAAAAAGTGCTTTAAGAAATAAATATTAAGGAAACCTGTTTAAATAATAACGCATAAAGCTAAAATAGAGGAATGAATTTGATAGATTATATGTATTAAAAAAATTATGTATTATGTGTGCATATTTTTGGACGGCCTTATTCATAACAAATAATGTGTACATAATGCTTTACGAAATAGTTTTTAAAGCATTCTGTAAGTTCACGCTATTTTGTATGAAGACGGTAATTGAAAAAAAATATATATATTTAAAGAAATGGCTTTAAATCGTTCACTTTCAAATTATTTATTTGTGGCAGAATTTACTAAATTAACATTTTATATTATTGACCATAACTTTTATGTTTTATATACAAGTTATTTATTTAGGATTAAATATAAAACTTGGGTGTTCACAGAAGATAGTTAAATAATGAAAATGGTATTTCAAAGCACACTTTAAGTCCACATTATATTTCATAATTGCTGGAGCAATAATTTTGTTTCAACTATTGTATTCGTTGTCTTTTACTAATGCATTTTATCACTGTTATTTATATTTTTACTACCAAAAATGTTATTATTTATCGAGTTATGATTTCAACTCGGAGTTTAACACG
Organism: Linnaemya vulpina; assembly: GCA_963675445.1. Lineage (NCBI taxonomy): Eukaryota > Metazoa > Arthropoda > Insecta > Diptera > Tachinidae > Linnaemya > Linnaemya vulpina. The sequence goes on from OY776277.1 coordinate 20,288,091, forward strand.
TTGATGTGATATTTTAAGTTTATTTATTAAAGGTCTCATTCATAAAAAGTGCTTCATGTTTATAACCTTCACGTTTGACAAATTTCTATACAAATTTTGTTGAATAAGGACTTTATAAACATACAATATTTTTTATGAATTAGGCCTCAAAAGCTTTATAATTTCTAAATACAAATACTACTTGAATTACTTTATTTAATTAACGTTTTTACTTGTTTTATAATTTTAATAAATTTTTTTTTGTAAAAGCTATTAACAAAATTTATCTTTATGACCTTTTTGTTCCATAAGAATAGAAACAGAAACACTTTATATTTTTAAGTTCAGTCTTAGAAATGTATTCTATTTGAAATGGATATATTAACCGAGCAAAATGCTTGTAATTTATTTGAATAAAAATACAAACTGGATTAGTTAATTTTTTTTTGTCTTCCCAGTTTTTGGATTAAATTTTGTATGTTTCAGATGCTTTAATGAATGTTAGCATTATTTTAATTATTATTTTCTTGGTATTTATGTTACAGGTAAGAAAATTCAGTATTTACGATAAGTTGTATTCAATCAAGTATTCCCAGTCCTACGACAAATAAAAAAATCTGTAAAAAACAAAAAAAATTTTTTGGTACAAATGAGCCTAGAAGTTGACAAAGTATCACATATATAATTTGACGTTTTGCTAGTTAAGTTGGCTGTGCTTGTGGGCATATCTGATTCAATGTGCCTTCCACAATTCTACCCCTCTCTCTCTCTTTCATTCGCTCTCTCGGCGAAAAATCCATCACATTTGGAAGGAAATATATTGTTTAGTTTCCTTTGTGCAGTGAATAACAACAAAAACAGTTCACAGTGCATTTCGTACTCAAGAGATAGTTTTTGGTTCTCTTTTTTATGGTTATCAAACTGAAGCTGTTTCGACCATGTTACACAAAACTCGTTTGTATGCAGTGGATTTCAATTTCAATCTTTATTTACCCGATATTCATTTTTAACATAATTTAGTGCTTAAAACTATTATATCTTATTCGCTATTCCTCACATTTATTAAATATTTTTCAAGGACTGCTGTCTTTATTACATACTTAAGTAATTGCAGCAAAGCCACGACAATTTTATTGATACTTATTTAAATAGCTTATGGTATATCCCCCAAAAAAAGGGTTCAAAAAGGGGATTCTTCACAAATAACAGCATTCGATATTGAACGATATTTATATATAAATTTTAGTGAAATTTGCTTCGATATCGAATGCGGTATTTTGGCTCCAGTACAGTCAAGAAAATTCTGAGACAAAATGTAAGAAATACTCAAATTTCAATTATAATACACAAACAAGCATGTTTTGTTAACTCTTAGCAAAGTGTTTTAGAATCATTGAAAAGGATAGAATAGAGAAGAGTATATCTATCCAAGCAACTATGCCGTTTTAAATTTGAGATTAAATATTTTAGAATTGAAATTGTGTATAATAAATTTTATGTAATTTTTGGTTTTCATGCATGTTTTTTCAACACTAGAGCTCAAACGCACTGACTGAGTTGAAATTTACTTTTGTCCCAGCTAACCAAGATTCCTGGCCACCATCTTAAAACACATCCCATGCTTGATGTGCAACCTACACGTGTGTAGAGAACACTTTTGCATTTCTGTATGTGCAATTCCTTCACTTTTGTGTAATTACATTTTAAAATATCTGGCAGTTTTTGCAATTGCTCAAATGCAAAATACTGTTTCCAAGCAACAACATCGAGTATTTTTTAGTCCCTGCAGAACATTTTCCTCAGTTCTTCGTGGTTGGTCAAGTGTTAAACATCGTACAATACGCAGACGTCCAAAAGCAAAACATACGAAAAGTACACAGTGGCAAAACAACAACAAAAAGTTATATCCAAAATAAATTTAAGATAAATCTTCACTTTTGAATATATAACAACGAGTGCGGTTTTTTTTTCAAATATATTCCAACTATTCAGTTTATGTGTTTTAGAGTCTAGATAAAAAACGAAATAAATCAGAAAGTTGAAAATCAATAATATCAAATGCAATAAGTGATTCCTTCATTGTTTGTGAAGAAGAAAAAAAAAATAACAACAGCCCTTCCCTTTTTTTATTTTGTTCAGCAAATTGAATATTATTTTAAACAATCCCAGCGAAGAAAAGAAGAATCCTTGATTTGAAGTGAAGAAAATTAGGAGAACCGACAAAGTCTCACAGAAGTTCTGTATAAAAAAAACAGGAAGTTTGCCTATAAAACAATATAATAAACTTGTGAAAAACGCATCCTTTTTTATTACAAATTCCTGCATACTACTTCCCTATTTACATACTCACATATGTATGTGTGTGTGTGCATGTGGGCACGATAAAAACAATTCCTGATATCGGTTTTAACTCAAACAACCTTGATAAATTAATTGTTAAGTGTTAACAACAACTTGGCCAATAAAAATCCTAAAAGTAACTTGAAATTTGCAAAAAATTTCTGTCGATATTATAACAAATCAACGTGTATTATTAAGTTTTTATTTTCGCTTTCTTTATAATGTTTAATAACTTGCTGCCAATTGTTTGGATTATTAAGCCAGTTCAATGTGAAGATGTAAGTTCAGGGAAATAATTTTTGTGAGAAAAATAAATTATGTTTTAAATTATTGTTAATTTTAATTACTCTGTAAATGACCTCTTAATGACATTTCATGCTGGATTTTAGCAATTTCTCTTGTTTTGCTGTCAGTCGCCAGTTGTTTCCTTGTTAATTTTATAGTTATGCCACTTTTATTGATTTGCTTGCTAACCATGACCCGTGTGAGAGAGTTTACGTGTGTATTCTTTCGTGTGCCAGAGTGCCTTGTCAGTTTATTCGATGTTGTTGTTGTGTTGTTTATTTCATTCAGATATCTATTCCGAAATGTTGTTTTGTTTCCATATTGTCAAAATCTATTAATTACACCTTTTGTAAAACAGCCATAAACTCATATGTAAACATCATCTGTATAACGGTTTCAAGTGTCAGCGTTTACTATCGGGGATGGACGTTTTAGTACTATTGTAATTAGTATGTTTGGGTTGTTACATGCTTAATGGCCAGAGAAGAAGATATTTACGGTAGATAAACGCCAGTACAGCATGCTTCGTAACGATATAAGATACCATCGCTCCGGCAGATGACTGGACCATTGTTTGTGTAAATTTTTTCCATTAAATCAAAGACAATTGAGTGCAACAACAAAAAGTTAAATTGTAAATAAACATCTGTAAGAGATAAACAAAATTTACAATGGCGGCCAAAAATATAAGCAACTTGGCCTGCAAAAAATCATCCCAAGAATTGAGATGAACTGTTTATTGTCTGGCCTTCTGTCAAATTTTTTTTTATAATAAAGGCCCAACTATAATATGCGTAGGCTAGCTTTGGCTACTGTCAAAACTCGACGAAAAGAATGTTTCCATTAATTTGTGACATTATTTATTCAATTATCTGTAGAATTGATTTCGGTGTACATTGCAGCTTCTCTTGTGTGCACGTATCACAGTCTATGGTATGTGTGTATCTAAAAGTAATTATCAATAACTAACAAACAGTTGGCCTTTCAAGGAAAATGCGATCAGTTTCGCTCTATGCGTAGGAAAATTAAATTCAACGAAAAGTTAGCAAAGCAAATTATGGTTGCACACATTTGATTGTATGTATTCGCAAATTCGCCTGCGTTAGCGTACGCATATTATAGTTGGGCCTTAAGTCTTCGTTGTGTTTGTGTATGTGATCGTTGTTAATAACTGCGTATGAGTGCAGCACTGTCTGTGGCTAAAATTTTTGAATTATACCGTGACTGGTACCCCAGCACTGCCACCTTATATTTTTGAACGATGGATTTATATATGCAATTCCCTAAGGCATTTCTATGATTATTGTGTACCAGGGATGATGAATTTTTGTATTTTTTGTATTTCGCAATGCAACAGTCTTGCAGTTACACTCTACAAAGCCAAATAAACAGAATATAAGAAGAGTATAGGAAAATGCTGAAAGACACTCCTAAAATGAAATGCTGCTGTCACAACAACAACATTAACACAACAAGCAGCTGATTTTACATTGGAACAACATGATTCAGGTGTTCACCATAGTGTAGCTTCAAATGTCTCGAAGGAGCTTGCGAACCATTCTTTTTTTCTTTAATCAAATCATAATTTGTTTTTTTCCGCCTATGAAATGTGTTTCGAAACAAAATAGACACCAAACAAATCAATCTATTCAAATCAATTATTCGACAAGTTTCACGAAACATCAAACCATTTGAAGTCGACTGCCATTCTTTGCAACAGTATGGTGTTCACAAACACTATCTAATAAAGTTAGTCTTGGAAATAGCTCCAGTCGCAGCAGTTCTTTTTTTTTTTACTTATTATTGACAAACAGGACAACAGTGTTTTTTTTCTCTTTGTATGAAGGATGTTTGCAAGTCGCTATAAATCCAAATCTCAGTGGATGTCCAAGACAATCAACTTGTACGTGCACAGACATCTCATGATACGATATCCTGGCAGTTGTAAAGCACATTTTTAATGCAAAGAATTTGCAATAACATCCCCCTTAAAAAGAGAATTTTATTTAAAAGTTTCTGTAGCTGCTTGTGCATTTTAATACGTTCTATTTGATATATCAAATTCCCATTTGAGCTTTCATTTGTGTGTGTGTGTGTGGCACTTTAAGCCTTTTCAAATATTTTGCCAAAAGACATTTAAAAGTCATTAACACATGCACAAGCAGGCACAACAGATCTTCAATGTCACTAAATGCACGTGTCACTCATTTTTCTATATCCCTCCTCAGGAAGGAACTTGAACTTTTGGCGAAAAAGTGTTGCAGTTGTTGTGCTGGCACTTGTACACGATTATATTAAGACTAACACACTTGCGTTTTATTTATAAATAGTTTTATTTTCCGCTGCATCTTGTGCAGTACTTTCGGCGAATTGTCGCACTGTGCTGTTGTTGACAACAGTAACAGCGAAACACTTGAGTTAAGCTTGTAGCCATAAGCGGAAACCGGAAAGTAGTTGCAACTACACTTTGTTTTTGTTTTTATTTCTATTGTATTTCTATTATTTATTTCTATTATGTATTTAAAAACTTGCAAAGAAGTGAAATGCAATAATATAAAGAGACATAGAATTGCGAGAATGTAGGAAACAATAACCCCGAATGTAACTGGTAAGAAAAAGGGACAGGGAAGGAAGTTGTTTTAATTTAGAATAAGTTTAGACGGTAAATTTCGTGCAACACTAAAGCAACAAATCTGTTAATCTGTTCTCTTAACACTAACCTCTCCTTTCTAGTTGTGGTACAGGATATGTGAGGATAAGTCCTCACATATGTGAGGGTTATCCCTTGGCCCCCTCAAAGCAATTAAAACCCACATTCAAAAGCTTTTTAGAAATGTTTGTTTATCGCTATTTTCCGGGTAGCGAATGATATTCGCGAATATCATGATGGTAAATGCAATTGAAAATTGTTTGTTAAGAAGCTCTTGGGGGCATTGGAAATCACGCTTTGAAATTTATTTGTTATCTCCAGTTGTGATTGTTTGTTTTACTCACTGACAATTTGATAAAAATTAGAATTCCATACACACACACACATTCGCCCAATATATTACCAGGGACTGACTGCGTATGATTAATATATTAATCAGCCCGAAGCTTAATTCCTTCAAATTGTATTTCATACGTCATGTGGCACGTAAATAAAAATAACTGCCTGTTCGCCGATGTCGAAAGCTATCGTTCGTTCGAATAAATAGCATTTAAAACAAAAACAATTTTCAAAACTTGTTTTTGTTTTGAATGTTATTTATTCGAACGAACGATAGCTTTCGACATCGGCGAACAGGCAGTAAATTTCATTACAAACGAATAGAAAATGTTGCCCTCAAAAGCAAATAAGAATTAATATTTTCCTTTAATTAAAAAATTTCTGCATGAAATGTTGTCAATGCGTTTCTAATAATTCTTTCATATATTTTTTTACTGTTTTATTTTATCTGCTTTTAATATTGCAAATTTATGATTTAGATAATAAAAATAGTTTTTATTAGAATTTTTGCTTTTTCATTTCTTTTCACAACCGTTTTGCTTCACCAGCAAGGCCACTTGCAGGCTTTGAACTTATTGTCATAAAAGAAAAAAGAGTCATCTGCAATTTTATTCAAACACACGGGCAGCAAATCAGTCAGACAATGCCGAGGGGAAGGAGCAAAAGGAAATGTCAAGTGCAGCAGACAAATGCTAATAACGATAATGAATTCCATATTGTGCTGTAAAAATTATTGGCCGCTTTTTGCTATTCAATGTATTTGGAAAAAAAGAACATGCAGACAATAAACATTTTCAAATACTTCGCTCCACATTCTTGTGCGGCACATAACTTTCATCGTACTTTCGAGGCGTCAGCTTCTTTCTTGTTATATTCTGTTGCATTTTGCTTAAAACAGCAAATAGCAGATACTTAAAACCTCAAGCTGCTAAGAGGCAACCACAATGGCAATTATGGGATTATAATTCTAAAAAATAATTTATTAACAAGGACTGTTATCATAAAGTTTTGTAGTTTTAAAGATGATAGTGAGCGGTTCCGTTGATATTTCTATCGAAAACCACTCCCATCAAAAGCTGTCAGTGGTAAAATGGCGGTTCTTCATGTTTTATTAGAAAAAAAATGTTAAAAATGCCAATAATTTTCGATTAAAATCACAATGAAACGTGATATTTAGCCAAGACACAACATTAAACGGACTCAACAACCACTTGATGGAGATCCCCTTTTAGATTCCAAGAACTTTCGTCGGGATACCCAAAATCCCGATACTTTTTGCGAAACACAACAGCAACACTCTTATTCTCAAAAGTCCACCCAAGTAGAAGTTTACTGTTGTACCACCACTTGATGGAGATCCCCTTTCAGACTCCAAAAACTGTCGTCGAAACACCCAAAATCCCAGAAGTTTCTCGGTAGTTCTTGGGAAACACAACAGCAACTATCTTTTTATCAAAAGTCCACCAAAGCAGAAGTTCACTGTCATTACCTTGGAAAGAAGCAATCCACCACAGCAGAAGATCATTGGCACTTCTACGAAAAAACAATGGCAACACTTTTCTCTTTTAAATCAACTCATTTGGAAATCATAATCCGGGCTTTTTGAATGTTATAAAAACTATTTAAAGAGCTTTTGGGAAATGTGTGCGTCACTCTCTTGCAAACACATTTTTTGTTGTTAAATTTCTCGCCTTCTCTTAAACAGTGATTTTTATCCGCAGTTTTTTTTTTCATGTAGTCGCTAATAAATGCAAGTCAACAGACACAATAATTAGTTTGAAATTGCACGTTAATAACACGAAAACAAAATGATAATTAAGAAGCACATTCAGCAATTAAATAGAAAAGCTTTTAGGATAATTATCTGGTTAAAAACAGATTAATGGAAATTGTTATAATTATTTCATAAAATATCCAGCTTAAACACGACACGTTTCTTACGTCGGACTCAACATGTCAGTCGAACGTGTTGTTTAACAGAAGGTTTGCCTTTAAATTGCTTGTGATATATTCTCTGCCAACAGCTGATTTGGTTACACCGAAATTGTTCTAATTTTTAAAGTAGGGTGTTTAAAAAAAAGATTTATCCATGATATAATAAATACAAGGTGGCATCGCTACGTCTGCATATACAACATTACAACAACCAAAGCAATTGATGTTTGTGTAGTCATGGTACACGTCAAAAATTAAGCAAGAAAACACATTGATATGCTGCACACATGCGCAATTGCAAACACAACCAGGATTTGTTGTATATAAGGACTTGACATCAATGTAGTGTAGCGATGCCCCTTATATTTATTACATCATTGTGTTACTTTTTCTTCCGCAAACAACGTTGTAACATTTTAGTTGGAAGGTTGTGGAATTAATTAACATAAATTTTTGTTTTGAAACTTTAACTTTTTGAAAAGTGATTTTTCTAGGACGAACACTTAGGAGATGATCCTCATTTGTAAAATACATAATGCTGGACTTACTTAGTGGATGTGATGGTGTAGTGAAAAAGAATATTTTGGTTCGCTGCAAGAAGGCCAAGAGAGCGTTGTGTGTATCGATTTTTAGCAGATGATTTTGTTAATCGTTTGCTTCACTGTCCCGGGATCGGTGACATGCCTTCGTTATTTAAACAGATGTAAAACAATTAAGACAACAGACAAGAAACAACACTGAACAGATACAACATCCACTTGGCCACTGCCCACAGATCGGTGATATGTTTTCAGAAAAGTTCGATCGAATATTCATGACGTGGCTTCGTAGTCAGTGCGTGAACAACTTCATAATAAAGTCTGGTGTTAAAAGCAATTAGAAATTTTAAGTAGGTTTTACGAAATGCAACCCTGTTTTTGCATGTTTTTTACTGAGCTGAATTGAGTGCTGCCAAGTTATATATTTTAAACACCGAATACACAAAAAGTCCACCCCAACTGCGTATTTTCTATCAGAGTTTGCGTGATTTTAGAAGAAATCAAAGATTTCTATACTTTTAAAATATTAATTTGCAAAATATAAAACAATTCCATTTTTAAAATGCAATACAAATTTGTTTACTTAAAAAAACAGCTGCAGTACAGTGTTGTAAAAGGACAAGAAAATAACAACAACAAATTTAGCTTTTTCTTTGATCAATTTAATTTACAGTGATTAAATTTATAGCACAATGCGTGTGACGTAACGCGAATTTATTAAATCTGAATTTATTGAATTAAAATGGTAAAACCAAGTTTAAACTACTAGACAAGCGCTATCCCATTTTTATCTAATAGATTTCATATTATTAATATTAAATTTAATGCTTCAAATGTTTTTCTCACAAAACCAATTTTATTTAACAAAAGAGAAGAAAAAAATAATCTAACAAAATTAGTTTGTGTCAATGGCAGGCAAGTGCGTTCTATTTTGCCAACAGTTTTCCTCGTGAAATTCACAAGATATTTATTTATCAATTAACAAAGTTTGTTAATGTACTTCATTATTATTTCAATAATTATTCTTAATAATTTGCACAATTAAAAAGGCATTTTCTTAGCTTCTGCACAATAAAATATTTTGTATTTCTAATTTATGCCGCACAAAATTTATCCAGTGAAATCTAGCAAATTCTCAATTGACGACCTACAACTTTCGCTATTCTATTTATTCTTCTCTGGCCTTAATCGTTGCAAAATTTTGAGAACAACAAAAATGAAATCCTGTTATATCCAGTAACAATTTATAAAAAATATTTATGAACTATTTTGTGGGTGAAGATAATTTGTAAAGTGGAAGATCTGCATTCATTCGTACAACACAATGACGTGCATTTAATGCAACCAGAATAAACGTTAATGTGGGTCATGTTTGCGGTTGTAATGGAATTTTCAAATTGTTTCATGGTCAAGCAATTCCCACTGAAATCAATTAAATTAACCCCAAACCTAACATTTTAGCGGGTTACCATTCGAAAAAATATGTGCTGTCACACATGAAATCGTTTGGTCTGTCTGCAATTTTATTAGGAGTTGCTGAATCAGTACCAAAATCTTGCTCGGAAACCGAATTTGTTCTGTATTTTGGAATCTCAGCAAAAGATACGGAATCGACGAATGAAATTAAAAAAGATTTCATTTTATATTTTCCTTTCTTGTTTCTCAGGAATCAAAATGCCGAATCCAATCCGTTTTTGATATTGAAATAAATTTGGATAAACATTTTAGCGTGGCTGTAAAGAATAGTTGGCTTATGCGGCGTTCATTGTTTTTGCGGTTGGTTTCATTATCACAAACAAAAGCAATAAAAAGTCGCGAATAAATAAAAATTTCAAAAATTAATCACACGCAAACGTATTATTTATTGCAAATCAAGCAGAATAGTGAAATCACAACAACAACAAATATATAAATAAATAAGTAAAATTATTGCTGCAATATTTTCATGACAAATTTCGAAAATGCAATAAAAATACAACTTTTAAAAAAACTTTTGTCAGCATACAATCAGATGAAGAGGAGGAAGTTTTCACTTCAATTTATTTGAATTAAAAAGTAAATCATACAAAATTTATAAATTTTTTTGTTGAGTTAATTAAATATTTTCATTATTTTTAATCAATTCGATTATATTTTAAATTAATGAAATAAATTTGCATCGTTTTTTGTTGTTGTTGCAAATAGTATTATCTGTAATTATTGTACAGTGAAAAAAATATTTGTTTACACATTTCAGTTTTGTAAATATTGTATGTGTGTATGTGATGAATGATGCATATGAGTATGCATGTTTGTGTGTATATTCACACATACTTTACGAAAAGCTTTTCACATATTTATTCTTAATTTAGTGAGAGCAAAACCGGACAGTGCGGTAGACGAGAAAATGATGATGGGGAAAATGTGTTCAAATTAGTTGAATATTTTCAATTCAAAATTGAGGTGAAATGGATTAACAGTCTTATTTATAATATTTTTTTAATTACAAGAGGTTTTTAAAAAAATTTATGTATGAAAATCAGTTTTATTAACCTGTTATAAGCCAGATATAGTGATGTACAAATTTTGAAATATAAAATTAAAGAATTTTGCCACGGAAGGTTGTCCACTCCGCTTTCATTTTTCATAAAATTTCTATTAAATTACAATTCATATTTAAAAGTTTCATACAGTTTTTTGTGAAGTGTATCATTTCGCAAACTTTGCCAGGCTCAAAATTATTTTTTCTTTGTCAAAATTCAAATTTTTTATTAAGAAATTTTTCTTAATAATCAAACGGAAAAACTATTTTATAAACTATATTCCCCGGTGTACGGCCGCCCCTGTACGAATTATTAATTTATACAATTTTGCTAGAGAATATTTTCTAACGTGGGAAAAATGCCTTTAACAGCAGAAACAATTTTGCGGCAACAGTTACGGAACAAACGAGTCTACAATCAGACGTATCTTTTCTCGATTATAAATAAGAATAATAATTTTTAAATATATTAATTTCGTGTTTGTCCGTTTGTATGTTTTATATCTTACGAATGTCATTTCTTACAAATAAATATCGCATATTGAATAAATATTGACGCGGGTGTTTGTTTAAAAAGATATTTGCTTTTCAAACATTTTTAGATTCTCATAGTTTTGGAAACTATTTTTAATTTTTTATTGCAAATCAAAATGATAAATTTGTTTCGCTAAGAAAACATTTTTAAATGTGAAATATATGAGAAATTGTAATTAAAATACAATATAAATTTGTGTTGTTTAAAACAAACAAAAAGACAAAATAATTTGCATTTAAAAGAAAATTAAAATAAAATCTTAAAAGTGTTCCTTGAAAGTCTGCTGTTAGTTTTTGTTTTAAATAAATTTTGTCTAGTGCTAGTTTTATTAAAAATAACATATTCATAAAAATAACATGCCTGAGAAAATACAGGAGGTTCGTTTGAGATTTTTTTATATTATAAATAATTCGCAATTTTTTCATCATTTTAAATTTTCAAAACTATTTACATCTTGTGATTTTGAAAATATAAAGCCGCCAGTGTTTTGTTGAACTGTGTAAAATCTATGATTGAGTATATAAAAATGTTTCACCAACTGCGACAATATGACCAGATACTGCTGTAGTAGTGACTGTGGCGAACATTTAAAAATCGCCCATAATATGCTTGGCCAGGATCATAGTTTCTTACTAGTTGTCACCACTAGAGTTGCACTAATTCCCTAGACTTATAAGAAGTATCTCGTCTATTAATGAATTTGAAATCGGTAGTCTATTTGGTACACCCTTTCGCAGAGTTTCCCCACGTGCATGTCAAAAACCAAATATTTACATCCTTATTCACAAACAATGGTTAGAGTTAATGACTGCCTTAAAGGCGATTTTATTACTCAAAATTCATATTTAAAAGCAACTTTAAATTTAATAATGTCATGTGAATAAGACTGTTATAATATTAAAAATATTTTTATTATGAATAAAAATTCCGGCAAATCAAATTTTTATTTATTTCAAATTATTAATTAAAGTATTTCTGATTTATAACAGATTAATAAAACAAATTTTTATACAATAACTATTTTATAAGCCTCCTATAAATCAAATTTCATTCTATAAATTAGCCTGTTTATCTTGCATTAAAAGTTTAACTACAACAAGACCACAAGTGTTAGTCGTACGCCCAGATAATGGCTGAAGTAATTAACGCCTAGACTACAAAGTCGCAGATACCGTGCTCGATTCTGCGCTCAGTAACAAATATGGTATCGAATTTTTCTGGCCTACAATGGCCTGTTTCAATGACGAAGTCTTAGCACTGGTCATTGTACAGTAGAGGCCATCCTTTTAGTGTCCCAGCTCCAGTTCAAAATAACACAAATTCTACACCTGCTTCTGTGTTTGCATTTACTTTCCGCCGTGATCGGGTCCATAATAAATGTTCGAAAGAGCAGAACAGCTGTTGCCGGCTGCAACTTTAATTTCTTCCTTAACAATCAGGTTAAGTTGGGCGTGGCACTGCACCTCTAATTAGTCATGAAAATGCATTATTCAAGTTTACATTTCATTTATTACAAGTCAAGTTAGCAGCAAAAGCGTTGCAGGTGGAAGGAAATAAAGAATAATTTCTTTATCACGCACAGTGACCGAGAAAACTAAGAATAATAAAAAGCTTTAAATCCTCTGTTATTAAAAACGCTGTTGCACGAGCTATCAACGTAAAAAACCGCTACAGTTGTACACTCTACATAGTAGGAAACGTATCAAAACATTTTGCTCAAATTCTATTTTTTAATTTAAAAAAAAAAATTAATATTAATAAATTCTGAAACGTGGCTAATTATACGAATAATCTCCATAAATCATTCACGTAATATTTCTATGATCACGTTTTTTCATCGCTGCTTTTCCATTTTGTCTTCGTCTATTAATAGTTAAAATAGTTAATGAAATTGGAATTTAAATTCATGATTATTCGTTTAATAGTGTGATTCAACTTGTTGATAAAATGTCCAAAATGGCACAATTATGATGGAAGAAAAATAAATGCTAAAAAAATAGAATAGTCAGGCGATAAATGCACTTGATGTTATTGTTTTTGTTGTTGTTGTTGTCCGTTTGCATTTGAGGAAGTCACATGTGCAAAGCGAGAAGCAGAATGAAAAAGTAAAACAAGTAAAAGCAATGCAAAAGGGTACATGGAATAAATGAGAATGAGTGTCATAATGACTTTAGACAAAGTCAAAGTTAATAATACAAACTTTTTTCCATCACAATTGTTAACAGTGATTTGTTAGAAAAAATTAATTTAATGCAGGAAATGACAAGTAGGTTATTAGCACAGAGCTGCCATGTGGACCAGATATAGGAAGACAAACTGTTGGAAAAAAAGAATAGAATGCAAAAGGGTATACTTTTATATTTATAAATATCAGTATTTTGCATTCGCACAGTGGCTCGAAATAAAAGTGTTGAGAAGGAAACCAACTGTTTTGAATATATTTTTTTTTAATATATTTTTGCATTTGGAGGCAAACTGTTGCAAGGTCAATATCATTAAAGTTGGAAACTTCGATGTCGGAGCTTATAATTTTAATAAATGTCATCTGTTTTTAATGATTTTTACAGTGGAGCATGAATGGCAATAACAACACTTATTAATTTTTGTAATTCTACTGCCTGGCCCACGATATCACTTGATATCGTTGTGTCGAAAAAAAAAAACATTTAAAATAAAAATAAATTCTAAGATTTCCCTTTTGCTTCAATATATTTTGTAGATAGAACGGTATCGAGGGGCCTATTGGGCCATCCACTTAAAGTTATTTGACTTGGAAAAATTTATATTTTTATTATATGCAATTACGACCGATCTTCGTAACGTATTTTTGATTAAAAAATAGACGATGAATAAATAAATTTAACTATCCAATTTATACAGCAGAACAGAATAGCTGTTTTCGAAGGCCACGACACCTTCATAATCACTACTCCTAAGCATTTTTGCTTAATAAATTTTCAATAATACTCTTTATTTGTAAACATTTTATTAAGAATACAAATTTTTTTACATGAATATCGCTGGCAACACATTTTAAGTGCCTGTGTTGCCGTTTGCTTATTTTTTTTTATTATTATAGGTTCTGAATTCTTGTAACAATTTCATTTAATTCCTTAAGTTATTTATTATTAGTATTATTATTTTTTATTTGATGTTAGGCCATTGTTTTTTGTTTGCCATTATATTTTTAATTTAATGGCAATAATAATATTCCAATTTGGATTTAAGAAGTAAAATTTTTTTTCAAAAAGCAATTATATATATTTCTTTAAATTGTCGAAAATTACAAACAAGATTATTGCTTTAAAAATGTGTTTATGGGACACACTGTAAGAAAATATTTTAAAAAAGCTCGCCCATCTATCATTCGAAAATTAAAATTTTTTATAAAAAATCATGTGTTACAGAATTTCTCGTTTTTGTGTATTTTATTTTTTTGGTATTTTCATATAAACAAACTTCTTGAAAATATTTATTAACTACTGCTGTAGTACACATCCGCAGAGTTCACACGATGATTTAAAGTCATGATTTAAATCATGAAGTTTTCGTTATGGCCGAGCATTTATAGAAGAAAGAGGAGTAGCATAGGAATCACGCCTTCTGTTTTCTTACATTCGTTTTCCTTTTAGCTTTTCTCATGTTTTACTGCCGGTTTCACGATGCCGAAAGAATTATTTCTTTCCCATAATTATATTTCAAACGAAAACTATATTTTACAAATTGTTTTTGTTTTAACTGTAGTTGTGCGAAAGAAAGAGATGCTTCGACGTCGTGAAATCGGCCATTATTCTTTTGCTACTTTCAAAGAATAATAAGAATATATACCCAAGAAAATAGAAAATTGTTGTATAAATACAAGAGGATTTTAGGAGATATTTTTTAAGATAAATACCAAAACGGCACGCTTTGATTTTTGTTTGGCCATTTCTGTTTTCAATGGAAAACATAATATTAAATGGTTATGCCGGTCTCCAGCATTTAAAAATAAATCTGCCTACATAATTTACTACGAGGAAGTCCCACTGATGGTAGCACCCCGTCTAACAGAATTAGCCAATGCACTGCATGATAACAAATACAAAATTACTTTTAAGAAATCTTTTCTTTATCAGTTGAATTATTTAGTGAAATGTGCACCCAGTTCTATAACACATGCAACCATATAAATATTAGACTCTACAACGACCAGGGTTTTTACTTGCACAAATAAAACGAATACTTGTGCAAAGCAACTAATCGCTTTGAACATCATCGCCCCGTCTAAGTGACGTGTCCACACAAACATAATCTCTTCCAAATGTGCTCAAGAAAATTGTTTCTCAATCTCAATCTCATAAACATGAACAAAAACTGACGTCTTTTGGTTAAGTTGGTGGTGCAAATGTACCTGATTGTTCTACCCGAAAGCAGTTCTTAATTTCATGAAGAAATATTTCAAATTTCTTTTTCTCACATAATAAAGCAAAAACAAATTATATGAAAATAAAACTTATTTACATGATTTACTTTTTATATTTTTATAAATGAATACACTTCATGTCCTTCAAAACAATTCACATGTGTGATAATAATTCACATATTTTCCAGCTAAAATAATCATGTTAAGAGGAGGAAGAATTTTTAAATTTATTTTCTTTTTCTTTTTGTTGCAAAAATTGACTTGAGTAGAGCGCAGGAAGTAAACAATTTTAGACGTTGAGGCGATAAAATTCATTAAAACCGTTTTAGTAAATTGAAATGCTGCACTTACAATTATGGTGCGTGTTGTTTATTTTAAGTACGGATTGTTGAAGCAATTTAATGATGCGTTGCAAAGTGGATAAACACATAATGAAAAACACTTGGAAAAACTGATACGCTGCATAAATATTTACTTGAGTTTTATTTTGTGCTACTCGCATATCCATGAGCGGCAGTTTAGTGGAAATTAAATCTTCCCATATAAACTGCACTTTATTGTTGGTTTAAAGCGAAATAGTATTAACTTTATAAGTTTAAATTTTAAAATTGTGGAAGAAAAAAGCTCCTCAAGCCTGAATAGTTACTCTTCATTTTTGTAACGAAGGTTCCTCTTCGTTCGGAACAATTTTTATGGTTAAAAATAAAGAAAAATATTTTTAGTCAAGTATTTTATTAAAAATGGAATAAAAAAATATGACATAAAAACTTTTTTCCCTCTTAAAATTCCACACGAATTTGAGAAAAATAAAAGTGTTACATGATAAAGAGTAAATGAACTTCTTCGATTGGAGTAACCATCCAGGGTTAAACGTGTTTTTTCTGTAACAATTATTTGTAAAAAATTTACATCTAGTATTTACGTTGATGGGGGAGTTAAAGATCTCTCTTTGCTTGAGAAATTTGTGGATTTCAGCTGGAACTTTTTTCCACTAAATCTTCGGTAAATAGGCTTTTTGTTCTTTTCTTAAAAAAGGAAAAACATGGAAATTTTCAGTAGCTAAAATCCCTCAATTGATCACTTTGAATTTTTTAGTAACATTTGGGGGAAAAAAATAATCAGCACGATATTAAAAAGGAACTTCAAAACCGATATCGATATTCAGCTAAAAGAGCACCTGATATAAATATAAAGAGTAAAAAATTTCCTCATGGGGAGAAGAAATTTAAAGGTTGATTCAACTTTTTTTTATAATATTAAATAACCAGAGCAATTCTCTGACTGTAACGCGATTAGATGACAGCAGTCAAATAACTAGATTAAAGGGACTTTAGGTCCTTTAGCCTTTTACAGGATAATCTAAATTTCTCAAAAATGTCTACAAATTTTAAATACATTTAATTTTACTTTCTTTTGAAGTTTATTTCAGTTATATAACTCCTGGGGACAAATTACAGCACTTGAAACTGATCGAAATTTTTATTGAAATTTGGCCCCTGCTTTTTATTATTAATATTAGAAAAATTAGCTAATTGTCTTCAATTAAAAGAATTGGAAATAAATAAAGAGAAACATTTTGGTATTAGTGAGGCTTCTATTATAAATAAAAAGATCCTCTGCTTTATAATATTTAAAAAAAAATTACCTAAAGAAGAGAGTCGATAGCCGAAACCGATCTGTTTACAAACCAAATATTACATGGGACGAAGAAACACAAAATTTTTGCAACGGTTTATAAATCGTTAAAATCTTCTATTCAGTCATACGAACACAGACGTCATAATCACTATTTTTAAAACAATTTATAGCATGCAAAAAGTGCGCGTACGTCACACTGCTTTTAGTGTATTTTAAGGTTGCATATTCGAGCAGATGTGGAATCAGGGGAGATTAAAACGCTCATTAGAATATGATGTTCTAAGTTCATAATACAAAATCATTATATGAAAAGTTTGTTTTTAATAGAAAATGGTGGAAAAGTTCAGCGCTTGAGAGAAGATAAAAGAACATACTCATGACCCTAACATTGAAATAAGCGAAAAGAATATGTGCGAATACAAAATACAACAGCCAACAATTTGCTTGTTTCGTTGCCGTTTTTTGCAAAGAGCCAAAGCAAACACTTAATCACTACAGTGGCGTGAACTAGAGCCACCTATTGGGACCACCTGCTCGTAGTTTTGTTTTGGCCATCAAACAAAGTGGAACAAAAAGAAAATAATAAAATATGACAGCGATAAACTCGAGCCGGTACCAAAAGCAAAACAAAAAACTAAAACAGTAAAAAAAAAACAACAGAATGTCATGTCTAGCACAAGACTCAATTTAAACAGCGAGTGACATCAGCGTGAACAAAAGAAGCTTAAAAGAGTGCGATGTTTGTTTCGCATTAATTTTAGCCGCGTCTCTAAGGATTTCAGATTATATTAATACAGTTGAAAATTGTTACTGAGACTGCCTCTCTTCCACTGGCTCCATTAGAAATTTTTTTTCAAAATATATATTTTTTTTTTTGTTCTTTTGCACTTTTCAATGTAAAATATAGATAATTGGTACTTGAAAATAGTGAATAGATCTACCGGCTCTTTTGAATGTGAATTTTTCTTTGAAAGCTGTGCCCAACTGCAACTTCAAACATATAGAAAACGGTTGCTTCTAAAGGACATTTTCATTTTCAGACTGCTATAATTTTTAAATGAATCAGCTGATTCCCAAGCGACAAGCGGTAATTCATGTAGTCCCACAAAATAATCGGGAACACTAACCGATCAGATTATTATATTTTCGCAGTTTTTTTAATCACTTTTTTCGAATTTTTTTCAATGAATGCACTCCATTGAACTGCTGTGCAGTTCCACAAATTTCTTATTTCGTATGTCTTTTATATTTATTTCAGTAAAAAATGTATTTTACAAGTTGGCATTTGCAAGTGCACCCAACATTGTGTACGACTGATTGTATTGTGGAAAACTTGGCAAAAACTGCAGGGCTTTTTTGTTCGCATCTTTTTCTCTCTGTCTCTCTCTCTCTCTATTTCCCTTGCATGAAGGTCATCTTTTCTATAGAATATTTACAAGAATGTGTGTTTTTCGCATTATAAATTATCGCATGTACATGCAAAATAAACAACAAAATATTTCCTAACAAACTGAAAGTATTTTTTTATCGGTTGCATCGAATCTTTTGAGCCTCTTGCATCAGCCTGCAGTAGATACGGACCAGTTGTATATTTTGTTGTTGAAAAACTTAATAAAGAGGCAAATAGCATACATGTGTGATTTTGAAACAACTTTACAATAGGCGTAACTGCCGATTTTAGTAATTTTTTTGTTCCTTTATAGTGGGCTAACAAGTTTCACCATGGATTTGCTAACAGCCGCATGACTATAAAAGATACGTGGTTGACATGGTGATCATTTTGAATAGCTTTCAAATGATATATAATAACCTAAAACTATTACCCTGTAGAAAGATTCAATATACTGACTTATTTTTACAAAACTGCAGTTCATTAAAAAGCGCTCTCTATATAACGGGTATTACCAAATACATTTAAATAGAAAGTCCACCTTTAGTCTAACCTTTGCTTTGATATATAACATGAACATACAATACCGAGTGCATACAATACACAGCGAATGACAGTTTTATCTTCACATGAAGGGTGTACAAAATATATATAAAAAGATAGAGAGAGATAGAGAGGAAGAGTAAACAAATGATAAACTCTTTTTGTTTTCATTTCCTATTATTAGCAACACTTGTTTCAATAAAACAGCATAATGCCGTGTAATTACACGCACACATTTAAAATTAGCACATAATGTAATTAAAAACACTTACAGGTTGTTAATTGTTTTTCTGTTGTATAATTTATAGCAAAAGAAAACATGAGAGTGATTTCAAAATTGTACAACCACTTCTGCGAAAGTAGTTGACGCCATTGAATATAAAAAGCACTGTTTTTTTATTCTAGAAAAAAGTTTTAATCGCGTAAATAGGCTGTGAAGTAGGAATAGAAATAAACGTCAATTTAATTTTCAACTCACACAGCAGAGTAGAATAGTGCTATTTTCGAAGGCCGCTGCTTTTAAATAAATTCTCAAGGTCTTATTCACAAATTCAAGTTGAAGATCTTTTCGTTTTAATAAAAAAAATTTAATTTTAGGAATATGAAAAAAGAGCCGTTAAAGTGACCGCGTCTGGTATGACACAACGATTAAATATTTTGCACACATTTTTCCCCGTCTGACCTACTCCTAAGATTTTAATATTTTCAAAATATTTTTAACTGAATTATTTGTTTGTTTTTATGAATTTTATTGTTGCTTCAATAACACAAATAAATTAATTTCAAATTTTGCATTGTCCTGACGTCATCGCAAGTACATAAAAACTCACTATCTATCCAACTACGACAGTGCCAGGGATAATATTGAAAATTTATGGAAAAAAAATTCCATGACTAATTAAAAAAATATATAATAGAATTAACTTAATAATAAACAACAAGATGAAAATATATATGTGATAACTAAAAATCTCTGATTAGTATTAAAAAATAAATTAAATAAATAAATATTCGACTCAATAAATAACGCATCGATAACAACTTTGCTGGTGGTCAGACCATCCAGCGGCGATGTTATTGCGCTGACATAAAAAGATCGTGATGAAGTGATAGTCGCAAAAATTGCCACATAATTAAAAATTGTGTTTAAATAAAGACTATTTTCATAAATGAGCACACACACATATGAACAGTATTTTTTTATTTTCGTCGAAAATATTTTCAAGTCGTTTATAATGGCATTTAATATCGAATAACATTAATGAAAATGCGGTGAATGAAATGAATTCGTTGCATCTGATGTGCATTCAATTGAAATTACAAAATTATATACAGTCATAAATACACAGGCCCATGATAGATTATTTGAAACAATATAACACGTACAATAGGGTAGCCCCCTGTTGTATGATCATATTCATATGTCCCAACAAATAAGGGATAGTTTGAAAGCTGATAAAGTGGGCAAAGACACGCCTATAAAAACATCTAACACTAACACCGTTAGATTTTCACAGCGTGCATTTATCAGTGACGTGCGGAACGCCAATTTCTCGAATTCGTGACACGAAATGCATATAACTGAGACGATTTGTTATTTCTATTGTTTTATTGAAAAATTTCGCACAGCATATGATTATGAAGTATTGATTTCTATTTTCGAAATTATTTACAAAATTATTATCATTTTAAAAATTAAAATTTTGGGAAGTAATAGAATTTAGAATTATTTCAATAAACTCTTTAAAAAATGCCGCAATATTAAGGCAGAATTAAAAGAATTGTAGCAACTTTAATGTGGAATTAATATATATTAAGCAATTTTTAAAAAAACTTAAGCAATTTTAAGGTAAAATTTAAAAAATGCAGCAATTTCTAGGCAGAGGTCAAAAGATTTCAGGAGTTTTAATGCAGAATTGAAAAATATTAAGCAATTCAAGAAAATAAATTAAAAACTTAGGGCGATTTCGCAGCAAAGCTAAAAAATTGCGGCAATTTTAAAAAAAATGTAAGCAATTTTAAGGCAGAATTTCAAAAAATGCAGCATTTTAAAGACAAAATTAACAAAAAAAATTCAAAAATCTTAAGGCAGAATGTTAACAAACTTTAGTAATTTTAAGGCAGAATTGAAAAAAGTTAGAGTTTTTAGGTTAGAATGGAAAAAATGCAGCGTTTTTAACAACAGCAAAACAATTTAAATAAAATTTTGAAGTTTCGATGTGTAAAAAACGTGTATGGAATCACTTCACCGATTTGAATAAAACTCGTATCACATGAAAGTTATTTGAAAAGCTACTCAACGAGAGCTGTTCAGCCACAATTTAAGAAAATATTAAATTTATTGATATGAAAAAAAACAGCACATATTCTTTCTTATATTTTTCTTTCATTCGAATAACTGAAATATCTAGAAAATACAATTTGTCAGGAGTTATAATGAGCTCTTTGGCCTTATTTTCATAACAAAAAGAATACACTGGCCAGTGTTACATTTCAGTGGAATTTTATTTAGTAAAACCTTTCTTATTTGGAAATATCTTTCTGAGCTGATAACGTTTAGCATATAATAATACAAGAGAAGCCCAAAAGATTTATGATTCTTTTTAAAATGTAAAATTTTTAGAATTCATGGTGCGCAAATGTGACATGCAAAAATCAATTCTTCACTCATTTTATTGCACACAAAATTTTCCAAATATGGTAGTAGTTGTTAAATACATACACATATATAGCCATGTATTTCTATATACAACAACAACTATTTTGGTTTGCAAATTTTATAAACTGTAAACTGTACTTTTACTTTTTGTTATTTTTGAGATCAGTTCCATAAAATTTCTGCTGATTTGTGATAGAAAAGTACAGGAACAAACCTACTATTTAGAAAAGCAGGTAGCAAACTCTCTTTGTTTGGTGTAAATATAAACAGGGGTAAGTTTTGCCGAATATTTAAGAAGGATACAAATTGCAACTAACAATAATGCAGTGAAACGAATATATTATCATCGTCAGATGATGCCAGATCATCGTGATCAGCAATGACTGTGCCATCGCAATCCAACACAACAGTTTAGTAGTGGCAAAGTTTGTATTATTCGCATAAGAATTTCGTTGTGTTGTACTACTTTCCATACTACCGACATATTATAGCAAATATATGATGTCAACAACTGCGTGTTTTGGGCTTAAGTACATGAAAAAACTTATGTAATTATTAATATTAATTAAGCCTGTTCTTGTTTTTAGTCAAAATAAAAGTTTGTTAACATCTTCAGGAAATTAAAATTATAAATTTTTATTAACAACCTGTCAACCAAATATCGAATGATCATTAATCAATGCACAGTTTTATAATAAACGACCATTACCGTTTACCAATTACAGATACTATATATCTGGTTGTAGAAGTGTAACTATATATATTTAAATCAACATCAGATAGGCAATATCAAATAGGAAGTGTCCCCTATTTTAAATTTTTTGTGATCTACTACCGAAACTAAAATAAATAAAATTGGCCAAAACTATAACATAATTTTACTTGGAATTTGTAACGAGTAAAGTAGCCAATTTTTCTTTACGTATTTGTATAGGTGTACACAGAGCTACATAGGGATATATAAGAGCTTACATATGAATTTACAAAATTTTAAAAGCATCTACCTGTTTATGATATATAAGTAGATATATAACTACATATTCTAAAAACCCAAACATTTTCAAAGATCAAAAATTGGGAATAAACTATAAAATTAAACTGGAAACCCTAATTACATATGCAGTCAACATGAATATTGCGCTCAATTCCCATTATCTACTCGTTTCACAAAATCACTGAATTTTGTGTTTTTGGATATTCCACTATTCTCTTATAAATATATGTGTTTATGTGTATGTACTCATACCACATGCTAGTTTTTTCTTATACCTAAACGATCTACAGAAGGAGAACGTATTAACCGCATAAACAAGAATATTATAAAATTAACATATAAAATATTTAAACACATGTTTAATATTTTGTCAAACAGTATTGATTCAATAAGATACTAATTGGATTTAAAGTTTATTATCCGTTAATATATAATACGAAACTATTTAAAACTAGTTGATTACTCTGCCATGTTTTTTTTTTGTACAAACCTAGAATTTCTGTTCTAAGTAAGAAGAACTCGACTCGAAGTGCTCATTTGGAAATTGAATGCTCCCTCTTTTTTATTGTATTTTGTGGATCTTGCAGAAAATACATTCAGTTGCCAAATGGAGAGTAAAGAGAAGAAATTTCTAGGGTGGATACACGGCATTTAAAATATTTTTATTGTTTTCGACATGGAAACAATAAGACCTTTAATTGTTAATCTGAAGGAATTTAAAGTACCTAAACATCAAAATACTTTGCAGTGATGCATTTTACACTGCAAATTTCTGCAGCATATTTTGCTTTAAAATTACTTTTATGCAAAATGCTGAAAACTTCTATCAAACTAGGTTAGTTTAGATTAACTTCATTTCATTTCTTGTCAATTATCATTAATTAAACTACTCAATTCCTTTACAACAACAGTCAGTCACATGTTTATATAAAATACAGAAAACACCGTTCACAGGGTATATTAAGGGATCACGCATTCATTTAAATAGAAGTGTGAAATATTGACAGCATAATTTATTAAAATTTTTTATTCAAAATAAATTTTGTTCAAAAAAGTTTTATAAATTAGGTTTGTGTAATATAACAGCATTTACTATAATTATGGAAGTTTTCTTAAAACTATTTGCATTGCTAATAATATGCTGCTTTACAGAAATTCAATTCCAAATAATATACTTTCGTCTTATCATTACGATCTTGATATATGATAACATATTATAATTTAAGAATTTTCGTTAATATTATATGCGTATTTTTCAAATGAGGATCAACTTTGTTTCTATTAATAGAATATAAAGATGTTTATTTGCGAATGTATAAAACAACACACGAAAAGAGGTACGATTTAATATAAGTTACTGAATATTCCATCTCTGGAGTAGAATAGGAAAGAACAATTATTTATTTAATGGTTGAATATTTTTATTCCTTCTGATGTTGCTTTCTTTTAGTTTTTATTATCGAGCAAATAATTACGATCTTCAGTTTCATAAAATTGACGTTGTTTCTGATGCGATCTTTAAACGAGTTTTATTTAGTTGCCATTTCGTCGACGTTGCGATCGGATGTAGTTGCGTGTGCTAACGTTGAAATTTAGGCTGTTTTTAAAACGCGTGTGTTATTCATGTGGAATAAAAAATTAACTATAAAAGAAACAACAACGGAAACGTTGAATTGAAATTGTTAATTGGATTCCATCCGCATTCAACTTATGCATACGTTTCAAAACAGAAAACTGCAAATAATCCCATTTCTGTAAAAAGAATCAATTCGTTTTGGAATCCAATTGAGCAGATAGTTTTCGACAGAATAATAAAAAATGCCGCTAACGAAAAGTGTATGTTGATTGATTCATTTACTAGCCAATTAGATAAATACATATCGCTGATCACATCTAACAAACCCCTGACTCAAATACATAATCATATATTGACAGAGTTGGTTGAAATCATAATGGTTTGCTGTAATTATTGTAAAAGCATTATTTTCGATACTATTGCATTAAATATTTTTTTTAATGAGTGAAATGGAATCACTCAATTTGTGAGATTTCATGTTAGGGTTATTCTACATGAGACCAACGACATGTATCTCATTTTATTTTATTACTTAATTCGTAATGCATACACTGAGATAAAAGAAGTACTAGCAAAGCGGTGTATACATACATACATACAAATGCATGTAGGTACGTACGTAGGGAACAAAGCCTGTAATACAGTTCGCTTTGATTTTCAATTGTTTCTACGTACAATATTGAATTGGAAAAGTAATAACGTCAATATATAAACAGCTGTTTATGTTTACCTCAGAAAACTAAAATACTTTGGTTGCCTATCGCGTTGTATTCTATGGTGGTTTGTGTACAATTACTATCTTATCAAGGTTTAACAAAATTTGAGCAAATAATTCTATCTTATGTGTTTTAAAAATTAGAACAAACCTAAAAATTCTAAGATTTAAATCAATTTGAATACATAAATGTCTAGGTTAGAAGTCGTTTTCTCTAAGTGTTTTTTGAATTTGTAAACTTATATCAATACGTAATCGCTCTCTCTTCCTCTCTCTCTCACTGACTGGTATTTTTCTCTGTTTTGCTTTGCTCTTGAATAAAAATCCACATGTTGCTGTATGACCTTGTTACACTATTACATTTAATCTGGATATGTGCATTCATGAAATTTTTTTCTCTCTTTTTCCCAAAGATGTAAATTACACAGGGTAACACTTGTTTTGTTGCACTAGATTTGCCATTAAATTATGGAACGTGCACTTGAAACATTTTTTGAATTGAATTTGCATTTTTAGATAAACTGTTGCATCATCTATTAGCGTGTATGAAGATTGTTTGGCAAAATTCGATTGAATAAAACATATTAAGTATACAAAATCCCTTTTAAAAGAAAATCAATTTGCATTCAGACATAAATACTCGCGCACATGTGTTCATAGATTTTAATTAATTAATTATGCAGTTTTATGTGTAGAGTAAGAACAGAATTTTGTATACAAGCAATTTGTGATACAAATGAAACAAAAATACAACTT
The DNA here is from genome assembly GCA_963675445.1 of Linnaemya vulpina. Taxonomy (NCBI): domain Eukaryota; kingdom Metazoa; phylum Arthropoda; class Insecta; order Diptera; family Tachinidae; genus Linnaemya; species Linnaemya vulpina. The sequence goes on from OY776277.1 coordinate 20,313,887, forward strand.
TCTAAATGTGTCCTTCTCTAATCAGTTCCACATTAGTTTTATCTCGGGATCAATAATCTATTCAGGAAACATAATTAATAAGCTCTATCATAAATATCGAAATTGACAACAAAACTTTTACAGAAAACAAATATATATCGTTGACTTGTGTTTTTAATCTTTTTTCAATTTCTTATGCCTCTATTTCCGTTTCTAATTTTTTATCTTTTCTTCTCTTTGTACTTAGGGACAATCGCCTTTAAAACGTGCCAGCACTGATAAATTACGTGAAATCTTCCTAAAATACGCAACATTCGAAAAGAATGGCGAGCACTACATGACCAGTGACGACTTTGTAAGGAAATTTTTGGGTTTATTCACAGATGCCGAATTTAATGATGTAAGTATGGAGCAACTTAATTTTTTATATAAATTTGACTTAAATATTTTTTTAAATAAATACCGATTTTGTGATTTCCTGACGCTCAACGTTCTAATTTAGCTTGGGAAGTCAAGTGTTTCTGACAGGCTACGCCTACACTTTATGGCCTTAGGCAAGAGGCTGTTAGAAATTATTTATTGTTGAAGGACATGGTTACAGAAGTGTTCTACTTTTGATATTGTTATGATCTGATGTCGAGAAATAGTTTTAGAATAAGGGAAATCTCCCTGACATCAATATTTTGAAATTTATACTCTAAAATTTAGTTTTAAAAAAATCTAAATTAACAAAGAGTTTGATCAATATATTCCATAGTACGAAATTTCGAGTCAAATTCGATATTCGCAATATTTTGTACAGACTTTTTATTCAAATTTTTTCAAGTTGGTTATGAATTTGTATTGAAATACTTTTATACAGAACCTATCAAGCATTATAAAATATGCAAGTTGTTAATTTTGTTTAAGAGTGGTGGGCGTGTCGGTATACCACCATACAGTTTTCCCATTTCCGCCACAGGCTCTCTCTAGTCTGCCACACTACGCTTAAATTAACTTAAATAAAATTTGTATTCCTATTTTGGCATTTAGTAAACAAAAATAATGAAATAAAAAAACACATAAATATCTTCTGCAAATTGCAGCCAAACAAAATAAGATAAATTGTAAATTGCACATGCATAGACTTAATTGCAGATGGTCTATGCAGTACGTATGCATAAAGCTATGAAGTCTAGAAGCTGGCAAATATCCAAAATAAAAAACATAAACAAAAGCTCACACCCACCATTTGTAAAGTAACGAGGGAATCGACCGACCGCATTTTGTTAGTTGTTTCGATTAAGTGCCACTATTTACAATTGTTTGGATTTCGCTTTTACATATTTTATTGTTGCGGTGAGTTTGTGTCTCAATTGCTTTCGGTTGGCAATTGCAAAACAAAATCTATGATCTCTTACAACAATTTATACTCTAATTGGGGATATAAATTATGTTACAGCAGAGACTTTTTATTTAGTAAAAGTTAAATGTATTGGAAAAATAACGAAAAGGTCTAAAACTATTACGAACTCTGGCCCACACTCGTAGCCATAAACAAAGTATATTTTAAAGGCCTTATGAGCAATAGAACTTTAGTTGAGCTTTAAGGTCTACTTCAGTTCCCAAACACGAACACAATTATACACGAACACAATATATCGAGTAGTGAAAGTACGTTTTTCTTTATTATTATCTGGTAAGATGATATTTTTCAAAGCATATAAACAATTTGACAACGCAAATATGTAAAAAAGAACGAATTACGAAAAGTTCGCTATACCCCGACTGCACTGCATGTACAATAGAGAAATAAAATTTGTTTCAAATTGTAACAGATTTTTGTAAGAAATAGCAAAACATAAATTGCCAGAGATAAATTTTATAAAATCTTGATTTTATATAAAAATCCTAATGTTTTATCTCCTCAAGGGTAAAGATCCATTCTGCTAGTGTGATGATTGTATCAAATATTTTAAATATTAAATTTAATGAGTAATAATTCTTAATGATAAAAAGTTTTTAAAATAAACCGATCAAATGCTGAGTGTCTATATAGGCGGAAAGTCTGTACCTCTTTTCTATAATTGATATGAAAACTTCTCAAATGCAAAAAATTCTCGTCATATAAATATACATATATTTAATATATTTCCTTATTATTTAATACCTATTAATTTCTTTCCATGCGAATTTCTGAAATTTGTTTTTCATCTTGAAAGAAATCATTTTTTGTCACTTTCATAAATAACTTTACTTATTATTATTAAGCGACGCAAACTATAATTTCCACTTGTACGTTAATACAATCTTACCGTTTTAATACCGCTTTAAGTCATGGCGATAAGTAATGACTTTTCGTTAAAAAAAACTTAATCAATGAACGTCAAAAACAAGTCACTTATTAAACGCGTGTTAATCTTGACTGCACACAAACACTTATTTTTTCCTCTCTTTTTGTTTGTTTTTGAATACAACAACAAATTCTATATATACTCGTACCTTAGAAACAATTTGAAACATTTAAAGCGCTTCAAACAAGTATTTTGATTAGGTTTAGTTGTTTGCCTACAATATAATCAGTCATTGAGCAGTTTTGTACGATTAAAAAAGTACTTTTTTCGTTTCTCTTTTTTTCATCTATCTTTTTGTTTGTTTTTAGAAAAATTTTTAAACTTGACACGTGATGTACTTAACGTGCAAAAAATCCCCGAACGCTTAAACTAATTTATATTTAGTTAAATGAAAATTAGTATGCAACTAAGCATAGCGATGATATATTAAGATTTTATAATGTTCGAAAAGTTGCATATCAAAATTATTGCATGAATTTTGGTATGAGGAGTTTATAAAATTTAAAAAATCGGATAAGATTTAAATAAAATAAATAAAATAAAATGTACGAGATTTGTTTGATAACTTTATGGCTTTTTGAATTTCCTCGCAGTAACTTAAAATGCAACACTGCTGGCACCAACCAACACCAACTCCTATTAATAACTTCGTTATTTTGCAAAAAACCTTGTAAATTTCAAGAAAATACCGAATATGTCGTTTTCATTATTGTATTCATCGAGATCGAAAAACATCAGGCGCAGATTGTTTTCAACAAAACATAATTACAAAACATGCAGAATATCAAAAAATATTTAGCACTAGGTGCGCCCCGCGGTTTCACCCGCGCAAGTCTACATCCCGTGGGAATAAAAAGTTAAAAGTAGGCTATGTATTGAGAGATATATTGTCTCTAGTTGGAAATAGTAGTGAAATCCCTTAATAGTAGTGAAATACATATTAATGATAATAAGTTTCATTATCTTTACGATTTGCAATTATAATTAAACATAACTTGCATTAGTATAAAACTCCATTATCAGAGGATATATTAAAAAAAAAAAAAAAAAAACAACAAAAAAAAAATCCGTACAATAGGTAACGACAAATATTATTTGTTCAAATTAAAAAAATTTAATACTTTTTCCATCTTTCTTGACACATGTCGTTATATTTTGGACAATTTACACAACATCTTTATAAATTATAGCCTATGTGCTATTCTGACGTATAAGCTATATTATTGTAAAGTTTAATTAAAATCCATTCAGTAGTTTTTGCGTGAAAGAGGAGCAAACATCCACACATCCACACACTCACACATCCACAATCACAAACATTCTGCTTTATAATATTAGTAAGACAAGAAATAAAACTTAAAAATTTGTACTGCTAACATAAAGTATTATGAAGAAATTATTCTCATGCAGATAACACTTATCAGCGGTATCGTGTCTAGGACAAAAAAATAATAATTACAGAGATACGACATTAAAACAACTAATTAAATCTAACACTAGACAGCAAAAAAGCTAAGGTGATTAATTTAAATCTAAATATTTCCGAAAATATTTATTTGTTGTGGGTTGCAAATAAAAAATAATAAGACACTCTTGTTATTGCTTATTTTCTTCATGGCCTATTTTCTGATATTTTTGTCAAAACTTTAAGTTTTTTAAATGTAAAAATTCATAGTGGTTGGTCATTTGTGCGACTACTGTCATCTACTATCTAAATTCGATTAATCCACTTAAAACTACTACACACAATTATTCCGGAAAAAATGTTACACAGACATTAAAGAGTTGTCGACTAGTGTAACATTAAAAAATGTGTCAACTATAAATATATTCAAAGTAAAAATATCAGTTTTCACCGGTTTAAAATATCTGTCATAAGCAAAAACTATAATTAAAATAAAAGCAAATTATTACAATTAGAAAAAAAATTAATTTAACACGTTTGGTCTTGCAGGAATCCGTGCGTTTATTAGCGGGCATTGCCGATACAAGCAAAGATGGACTCATATCATTCTCAGAATTTCAAGCTTTTGAAGGTTTATTATGCACACCAGACGCTTTATATAAAACAGCTTTTCAATTATTCGATCGTCAAGGCAATGGCACAGTATCCTACGGTGAGTGTTCTTTTGAAAATCCAAAATTTAATCAAACGCATTTAAATATTATTTTTTATATACTTGCAGCTGATTTTGCTGATGTCGTACAAAAAACTGAACTGCATTCAAAAATACCTTTTAGCTTAGATAGTCCCTTTATCAAAAGATATTTTGGCGAAGTTAGTATTTTAATTTAATTTTTCTTTTCTGTTATTGTTTTATTTAATATCATCTTTAATTTTTATTATTTTACTAACAGAAAAAACGACGCTTAATTAATTACGCCGAATTTACTCAATTACTTCATGATTTCCATGAGGAATATGCGATGGAAGCGTTCCGTAGCAAAGATCCAGCTGGTTCTGGATATATTTCTGCCTTGGATTTTCAAGATATCATGGTTAAAGTGAAAAGGCATTTACTCACCGCCGAAGTTAAGGATAATTTAGTAGCAGTAAGCATTTTGTTTTATAACATAAACAAGTTACCTTTTGTTAAAATTTTTTCGTACTTAATACTTTTGCAGATCACCGAAGGCCATAAGGTAAGCTTTCCGTATTTTATGGCTTTCACATCGTTGCTTAATAATATGGAATTGATAAAAAGCATCTATTTGCATTCTACGCAAGGTAGTCGCACAGAGCCCGTTACCAAAGACGATATTTTATACGCTGCTCAAACCATGAGCCAAATAACACCTTTAGAAATTGATATTCTATTCCAACTGACTGGGTTTTTACAACAAACTGGGTATGTTTTGGTTTTTAAAACAATTCCGCATAGTCGTTTCAAAAATTAAGGTTGTTTAATAGTTAGTTGTTGAATTAATCTGATAGTTTTTTGGAAGCCTCAGTAGAAATGATTTTTAGATTAAATAAAATCAAAGAACTTAAACAAAAAATTCTACAACTTGGAGCGTTTTATTTCGAAGCGCCTATTAGCTAGACTATTTGGAATATAATTGCAAGACAGTTTCAATTAAATGTTTATATTTGCTTCAATTTTCCGTAACATAATTGTATTATTTACTCCTTTTGTTTTCTCTTTTAATGTTAATTGTAAAAAAAAAAAAAAATATTCTCTAACATTAGTTGGTGGAGACGTAAAAAGATACAACCAAGTAGGCAAGTGTTATTTAAAAAAATAAAACTAACCTTTTTAAGCTCCTGCTGATCAAAATGAGTTTTAGTTTGTTGTAAGTCCTCTTTTTTATTTTGTTCCCTAAAATCCAACAATTGGTACACGATATTCCAAAAATTCAAATACCTTCCCTATCTATTTGCTTAACAATCTTCTAGCCTAAATATTTAAGTAATTTTATAACAATAATTATTATTATTTTTTCATTATTACAGCCGCATAATTTATAGTGATTTAAGCAATATTGCACCCGAACATTACACGAAACATATCCCCACTAGACTGACAGAGGTTAAAGCAGTCGAAAATCCAGCTGATAGATCAGCATTTATACAGATCTTAGAAAGCACGTACCGTTTTAGTTTGGGATCTTTGGCGGGCGGTAAGTTTAACGAAATAAATCCATCATTAGATAAATTAAGTAAAAAAGAGGAAAGAAATATGTACAACCACGTAAAAATTTCAATTCCGTTCGGAAACGGATTTCATTAAATAGTTTGGCTCTTGAGAAAGCTGAAACCGAAAAATTTTCAATATCATGAACGGAATTGTTTATCCTCGTCTTACAGTGCAAACTACATTTTATAAGTAAATAAACTTGTTTTTTAATAAAATGGTTTTAATAATATACACTAATATTTTTAAGCTTAAGGTCTCTTTATTTTTATAAAATTATAAATTGGTTTTTCTAAAAACCAATAAAAATATTAGTGCATATTATTAATTAAAAAGAGGTAAAAAAAACTAGAAGAAATAAAATGATTTTAGAATAAATTTATTAAATCATTCATAATTTTGGAAATTTTTGAAGTTTCTTAAAAAAATTTCAAATACAGCAAAATTATCGGAGGCATCTTTATTCAGTTGATAACAGCTTATAAATCTGTAATTAAAGCTTTCTTTTATTAAACTATTAAATAACATTAACAATAAAAAAAACACTGCACTTGGAATTGACAGATAAAACAAGAAATTTCCTCTACGCCTTGCAACATAAATCGTTTCTATGCCTCAGATCTAGATAAAACATTTTATAAAAAACTTCAATTCAGTAGCTTTTAGTTTTATAAAAAAACTAGTAAAATATATTTTACAAAAGTGTCTGCCTAGTTTGTGATACTAACCATTTCTCTTTTTAATTTAAAGCTACGGGTGCCACAGTGGTTTATCCGATTGATTTGGTTAAGACTCGCATGCAAAACCAACGCACAGGTTCATATATTGGAGAAGTGGCATACAGAAATTCCTGGGACTGCTTTAAAAAGGTATTTTTTTAGAGAAAAATTATTTTTCAAATTTTAGTTATCAGAATTTTTTTCTGCCAAAAAATAGTTTTAACTTTTTATGAGAACGTTTTTACAAATATATTTATAATTTGTTCTTTTTACAATTTTCATAACAGGTCATACGCCACGAAGGTGTATTGGGTCTTTATCGTGGTCTGCTGCCTCAACTGGCGGGCGTGGCGCCCGAAAAAGCCATTAAATTGACTGTCAATGATCTAGTGCGTGATAAATGTACTGATAAATATGGTGTTATACCCTTATGGTCTGAAATATTAGCTGGTGGCTGTGTAAGTGCTACTAAAATTTATCAAATATATTTATTTATTAAAAGTTTTATATATTTTTAGGCCGGTGCCTCTCAAGTGGTCTTCACAAATCCTTTAGAAATCGTTAAAATTCGCTTGCAAGTTGCTGGCGAAATTGCTGGCGGCAGTAAAGTTCGTGCCTTATCGGTTGTGCGTAGTTTGGGTTTGTTTGGTCTGTACAAGGGCGCTCGCGCCTGCTTATTACGTGATGTACCATTTTCGGCCATTTACTTTCCAGTTTATGCTCATACAAAAGCCAAGTTTGCCGATGAAGATGGGTGAGTTGAAAATATGATAAAAGATTTAGAAGAACATTAAGAATTCATAGTTTGCAAAATAAAAAAAATTGTTTATATTGAAAATCAATTTCATAAATATATATTAAAATCATTTTAGCTATAATCATCCCCTCACTTTATTGGCTGCTGGTGCAATTGCTGGTGTGCCTGCAGCTTCTCTAGTAACTCCTGCTGATGTGATAAAGACCCGTTTACAGGTGGAGGCCAGAACAGGTCAAACAACGTATACGGGTGTTTTAGATGCTGCAAAAAAAATTATGGCTGAAGAAGGTCCCAGAGCGTTCTGGAAAGGAGCAGCCGGTAAATTTATCAAATTTTTGTTCTAAGCCAACAAATTCAATTAATCATTATTTATATAATAGCACGTGTCTTCCGTTCATCACCACAATTTGGTGTTACATTGGTAACTTATGAATTATTGCAACGTCTTTTTTACGTTGATTTTGGTGGCTCACATCCCACTGGCTCAGAAGTGCACAAACCGAAACCCATTGATGTCCCCAATCTACTCATTAATGCCGATCATATCGGTGGCTATCGGGCTGCTGTACCTCTCTTGAATGGTATCGAATCGAAATTCGGTCTATTCCTACCACGTTTTGGCCATGCCCAGCCTCAAATGACCACAACAACCGACAAAAAGACATCATGATGACGATATCGTAGTTTATACTAAACACCAGCTAATTTTAATATTTCATTCATTTTTGTTTCTTTTTTCCTAAAGTAATTCTTCTACGTTTTCTCTTTTATGTTTAAAATAAAATAAACTTAGTGCTCATGCAACAAAAGTCAAGACAAAAATGAGCAAAATAATGTAAAATGCAAACTAGTAATTGAATAAATAAATTCATTAATCAAACAATCATTAATAAAATGTTTCGTTAAGAAATTTAGTTATAAAAAGAAGAAAACCATATAAAAATTTATTAAATGATAAATATATTTTTTGCTAGATTCTTGTATTTCAATTAAAGTAAAAGATGTAACACAAAAATTAAAGTATAACAATATAACAGTTATATATAGACAAAATGATGATACTATACACACGGACATTTTATAAAACAGAACAAATAATAAATTTAAAAAAACTATAAAATGACAATTTCTTTTTAAAAATTTGGCCGAAAGAAAAAATAGTTTTTTGGGTAATCTTAAGCATAAGAAAATTTGAATTTTCAAAATACAAATTGGTATTAGGCAAGTGCGATTAGTCAAACTTTTTGATAAATAAATATAAGAATTAATCTGTCAATTTGTTTAGTTGAGCTTTCATGGTATTCAAAATATGTTCAATACAAATTTCATTAAAAATTGTTCATGCAAAATTTTCTTGGAATAAAGTTTAAAAATATATTTAATCTTTTTAATTTTATCAACAAAACTATAAAACGAAGGTGTCTCACAGAAAAAGATAATTTAAAGCCAAAATTATGTAAAATCGAGTAAAAAATAAAAATTAAGTTTAAAAACTGTAAAAACCATACATTCAATTTGGCCTCATGATTTTCAAATTTTTTTTAATATCATAAACAGGAAACATTTAACAATTTAAGATTACTCCCATTGGAACTGTTGCGGAAACCTTATACGTCGGGGATGCCTCATGTTATTCGATAATTTAAAATGTAAATTATCAATAATAAATTCAATTAATGAAATTTTGAGATTAATTAAGTGTTTATTAATAGAGATGTTTGAATTATTTACCAATCGCACTGCTCTAAATGAAACGATTGGGAGTCTAAAATCAAACGACTGCGGCGAACGCGAAAATTCATTTAAAATGCAAAAATTGTTTAAATTCTTTGCGGTACTTTTGGAACAAACTGTTATACTAAAATTGTTCCCAAAAAACTTAAATATAGAGAATTAAAGAAATAAATATTTTTTTCAGCACTTATGAACCTCAACTTTAAATAATATAAAAACATAAAAACAAATACAAGTGAAATATGAACAGAGTTATTAACTTTAGTAAATGTTATACAACAGTTGTGCTAGAAATAATAACGGAAATTTAAACTTTTTGTTAAAATAGAACTGTTAAATTTTCTTTAGATGCTTTAAGCAAATAATATCGCTCTACAACAGCTAAACTATATATCCCTGCATGCAACGGCAGCAATTGGTGATTTTGATAACTTTTCTGTTATTATTTACTGCACAACTGCCTCAGATAAACATGTAAATAAATCAATTATTTATGAAAATAATTCAAATGTGACTAATATCTAGATATAAATACATATAAAACGAAAATGAAAAGGGCCAACCTTTTAAATCTACTTTTATATTTTTGGTTAAATGCACTTGAATAATTTCTTTGTTTATATTTTCTTTTGAAATCAAATAAATAACACACGCTGCCGCCCATAACAGATACAAAATTATAGAAAAGGAGTTAATAAATCTCATAGGACAAAAATATTTCATAAATATGTAACATTTTTCATAAACATGTAACATTTTTAACACAAAAGTTAATAACAAATACAATATTTTGAATTGAAAACTAGAACCCACAACACAAGTCCAGATTTAGTTATTGCAGTTTGAGAATACGCGTGAGCATTAAATATACGAATTCAAATTACACTGTTCCAGAAAAGAAAAAAAAATATATATAAAGAATTTAATACAAAATTTCGAAATAATAAGATTCCATGAACTTATTATGTGTATCGCCGCGTTGTACGACCTGGAATTGTGGGGAAATTGAAGGTTTAATTAAATGTTTGCTACGAAATTCTATTATTATTTTCTGCAAAAATGTAGTTTTGCGCATACAAAATTTTTTGTTAATATAACACAAAATGTGTTGTTATACAAGGAAAATATTGAAGGAAGAATTTTACACGACTGTAAAAATCGTATCAAGTTAGAAAGATTGTTTGAGAATTTACCTGTTGATTTTTTTAAGTTAAAATGAGAATAAGAATTTTATTGGTTTGTTAAACTGATGCTGAAAGTATTGCAATTATAATTAAATAATCTTTTAGACTAGTTGCTTAAAATTATTGAATATTCAGAGGCACAAAAATGTTAAGCTTTTAGTATTTTTTTACAACACTGTGCCTATATTGATCCTGTCAAGATGTTAGTCGTGCCAAAATAAACCAGGGCCGATTGAACAACTAGAATATAACCTTAAGCGAGTTATCGGCGAAACTGCTATGAAAAGTATGCGAAAATTACATTGACGCGTTGGAGCCTACATGGCAGTAATTCTATTTAAATATTAATGACATTAAATTATTTATTCAATGAAACCGATTTCATTGAATTGATAAATATTTTTTTTAGTTTTATTTCAATTTAAAACGGTGAATCATTTTTAATTGATTAAAAACATTTGTAATGCGTATGAAGATCATTTAAGCTTGAGTAAATGAACCGATTATTTTTTTCTGTGTAATATATTCTCTACTTTAGCACGATGTCATATTTCTCAATATATGAAGGAAAATAGTAGGAACTAAATCTGGAATTTTCTTTACTTTTGTGTTGTTTTGGGTCTAATACACCGTAACATCATTACAATTAGTTAACCCTTTGTGGTCCGTACTATATATCATATACGTTCTCACATGTGTATGTGTATAATTATCCATGATTTGGGACTGTAAAGTATTAGCAAAGCTAACATTTAAGAAAAAAAAACATCATTTTGATCCTGTTAGAAAATAGTGTCCAATCCCAAAGAGAAACCAACTTTATTTTATTCACTAATTTTCCTCTTAAAAAGATTATTTTTCTAAATTAATTGTAAGTAGACGAAACATAAAAATTATTTAAAAACATATAGTTTTGGGAAAACTCAATTGAATTTAAATAATTTCCATTAGTATAAATTTACATTAATATTTAGTATAAAGAAATGCTTGAATACATTATTAAATCTATTTTTTAGCTAAATTCCAATAGAAATACAAATTTATTACAATTATAACAAACTATTACAAGCAAAACTGTTGATAAATATTTAAATAAATAAATCCAAAGAGTATTTTAAATATAAAAATGTAGAGTTTTATTTAAAATCCTTATTTTATTCCCTAACATGGCAGTGCACAGTGGGGCAGAGCTAAAAGACTATAAAAATTTATAAATACAGGATAGTAACTATTAATGATGTGCAGCACAAAAATTGAATAGCTGCACAAACTGATTCTTAAGGTTCAGGAGAAGCGAAAAGGAGTCAGCTATTTAAGAAGCCCTCACCCTTAAGGCGCTTTCTAACGTTTCAACACATAAATTTTGCTAAATCTTTTGTAAACAGAATTTCATAAAGAGAAATTTTAAATTTTACAGAAATTCATACCGTGTAAGAAAATACGAAGTGAAAATAATATTTTCATACCTTTCAAGCGAGCACCAAATAAATATGTGCTTCTTTTAAATACTATAATTTGATTAAAAATTATTTCCGATTCACTTGGCTAATAGAGATCATAAATGTGAACGAGTAGATGAAAAATAGTTTGCATTTTCAGTTTCTTGTTTAACACATTCATTTTCAAAATCACTGGGTTTGCGAGTCTATTATTTAAAGCCTAAAACTACAATAGAGTAACAGCAAAGTTCAAGGCAGAGATTCCAAAACAGTTGAATATAAAAGCCAAAATGTGTAACGGTCACTGCCACTGGCGACTGCATGCAGCACGTGTGGCACACTTGTCAATTGAAATGCACTGGCTGGTGTATAATTATTATGGGCTGGATTTGCACAAACGTTACTCTCCACTGGTTAAACAAATAATAGCAGCAGAACAGTAACGCATTTCGTATATAAAGCCAAAGTTTTGTAGGAAATAATTTTCAGTTCAGTGGGTGAAACGTGGAATAAACAAACAGCGGCAGAAATTGAAAAAAAAAGTTATCAAACAGGACATTCATTATGGTTTCTTTGAAATATTCCTTCAAAATCGTTCTAATATTTAGCGTAACAGTTTTAAGTAAATCAATTCCTGCCACAGAGACAGGAGAATCTAATCAACAAAACCCGCCAAAAATATCGTGGATACAACAAATGCGTGTCTTGCGTCATCTGATAAAAGAATGTGAAAATGTATGGCAAAAATAAATTAAATTAAATAAATAAAGAAAAGTTGCAGTAAAACAAAAGTTTTTATAAAAGTGCTCACTAAAATTAAAAATTTCCTTACAGTCTTCATCACCTAAAGCTTTTTCCACCTGGCAGTGCTTGAAAGTGACAAGTTTAAATATTGTTGACAACATAACAAAACGACCACTTATTTCAATATGGCCAGGAGTCAGGTTTGTGCAGAGAGTGGATGTCAAGGAAAATAAAAGTTCATCAGGAACAAATGAAAAGTATGTGATGAAGAATATATTTGAAAATATAGTGAGATTCATTGAAGTGTTTTTTCGTTTGTTTATTCGTTTTTAAGTGATCTTTGGCAACGCACTGATCTGCAGTATTTGACTTGGTTCGATAGTTTGGCTTTAAGTTTTACCAAAATGTTAAGCACTCATATGCTGCAGATAAATCTAAAAGAATTAACTGAATCGTATCTGGATAGTAGAAACGGTAAGAGAAACTTTTTTTAAACACACACGGTAGCAAAGGACATGTACTCCACACTTTAATTGTATTTGTGTTCTTTTCTAAAATATGTGCAACATTTACCAAAAACACGCACTTCCGATTTAAAATATTTTGCACAAAAACGTTTAAAATACTCGTAACGCGTTTTGTGCTCAACTTTAAGTCGTGGTGAAAGGGTGACCTTTTTTGCTAATTCCATTAAGCACACAGTTCCCTTAAAAATAATTTGAAAACTACAAATATGACAAAATTAAATCGGTTTTCAATATCGCCAAATTATGCAAACATTTTGTATAGGTTTAAGGTGCTGTATGGACATAAATGTTGTAATGGGTGATTTTTTGAGAGCTTTCACATTTAATTGAAAAAAAAGCATATATAAATTTTAGAGAAATTTATCAAATCTTTATTTGTGCCGATAGAACAATCCATGTTAGCCACAATTTTCGTTAACATTTTTCGCATATTTTTACTCTGCGGTAATTTTACTCGTTTTTTAAGAGCCAATTTAATTCTTAAGAACCCATTGACAATTAAATAAGTGATTGAAATAAAAATTTTGAAATTTGACAAAATTTTGTTTATCAATTAAAAAATATATAATTTTTAAATTTCCTTAATAGAAGTTTGAATAGCTTCGAACGCATTCTGAACAAGAGCGTTTTGTTTAATTTTAATTAAATTAATTCGATGTTAAAAAAATTACAAAAAATTTGTCTCTGAGTTTGTAATTATAAGTCTATTTGCGAGAGACATACAAACATATTTCGAAAAACTTTTTTAGACAAACTTTATATCAATCGAAAGGTCTTAGTTTGTTCTTTCCAAATTCGCTAAGAAATTGAAAATCGAATGATAACGACCGAAGTTATTCAATGCATAAAGTTGGGTAAAATCAGATTCTTTACTTAAGAGAAAATACTATTACTTTCCAGGTATTTATATTTTATTCTTTTTCGTATCGCGGTATTATTTATTTCCAATTGAATCAAAAGGCAACGTTTTTTTACATGAGAGATATATAATTTCTGAAATCAAATTTCTGATATATAATTTCTGAAATCAATATCCAACGCTTATCTCAAATGACTATCAAATAATAATGGCATATGTACTTAATTATTTTCAAAATATTTTTATAAAAAAAATTTCTACAGATATTACTCGTTTACTGCAAAACCGTAGTAACTTAGAAAATAAATTACGAATAAATTCCTAAACGTAGTAAATATTCCCCTCATAATAGTTCATCGTTGCAAAACATTTTTCTTTAGCAGCTGATGGATGTTGGGTGCGACTACACTCTTAATAATTCTCTTGTTAAATAATTTTATTTTAATTAACCACAGCGAAGCTGCCTCTCGATCGGTTTATTTACCGTGCAATAGATCTTTCTAACTAAATATCCCCGAATTTCTTTTGCTACTTCGATTATCTACAAGATTAGCGGCGAACTAAAAGTAAAAAAAGCTGCATCTATTTTCATCTGTTTTCTTAACAGTATCTCCTCCTGCATTTTAATCTCTGGGGCGGTGATCCCAGTCAAAAAATGGTATAAAACAAGAACGAAAGTGAATGTAAGAAAAAATATCTGTGAAAATATTAAACCGCCACAGCGTACTCCATATGTAGGGGTCATACCCTAAATGCTGGTCGGAAAAATATATATTATATGTTCTGCTGTGTATTCTGAAAATAATTAATATTTTCTTTTTCCGCACTTTATTTACAGACGCATCACTCGCTAACAGCACCGATACAATCGGCACAGCTCGCCATCGACGCCATCGCTTTAACATGATGATTACAATGATGTTCGGTGTAACCGCTTTTGGCACTGTAATCATACCCATGGGCTTTCAATTGTTATCCATTGTGAGTGGCAAAGCGTTATTGTTAGCAAAAATGGCTCTCTTATTGGCCTCCATTAATGGCCTCAAGCGGGTAAGTATTGTTTTACGAGAAGAAATAAAAAAATTAATCCAAAAAAAATTAAGTTTAATTATCTTCTACAATATTTTAGGTGGCCAATACTGGGGTCCACTACGGTCTCTATCATGTACCTGGGGAGCATTATGGCCATTATTACGATCGTGGAGACGTACATCATCCAAGAAATGTACAAAACTTAACGCCCGTAATCCAGCCGGTTAATATAGGCTTAGATGTATAAAACGGTGGTTGGCCACACTAACGAAAGCACAACTTTTGTGGAACTTAGTTAAGCTTAAAACCTTAAAGTCAAATTACTCGTAGTCAAATTGAATAAAATATTTCTTAGGTGGTTAGTGTAAAGCAACAAGTTGTTCAGAAGGAAATTCATTCATAAACATTTTGTTCGTTCGTTTTTTTTTTCGTATTAGAGTGAGTAGTAAAAGCTTTGGCTGACAAGGATATTTTTTGTATAAAAGGACATGTTACATTACAGGCATTTAACATTCTAACAACGGTTGACCAGGTTGACGGTTGTAAATAAGCAAAATTATATTAAAAGCGAGTTTCTTAAATATAAACGTAAATAAAATTATTTGAATTAATAAAACGGTTACAATTTCTCTGTGCTACTTTATTGTGTTAAAACTAAAATAAATGAAGACCAATATTTTGTTACACGGTGCCACAGTTTAATAAACTAATAAAGAAAATATTTATAATTACACTTGGCAACAAGAAAAATAGCATGTTTTTGTGATTTGACAAAACCCGCAATTTTTTTCTTATTTTATTAAAAAAAATCTTTGTAAGCAGGAGTATAGAAAAATATAAAAATTTTTTTTTTTTTAATTTTATTTGCATTCTAAACTTGTAATGACAACTTCCATGGTGCAAAATATTATTTAAGAAATAATTTTTTTATTCCTAACATTCCCACAGAATACTTATCCTAAAAAAAATTTGTTTGTAGCACAGTGTTATTAGGCATTTTTTTATTACTGCATTCGCTTTTCAATTTGTTGCTTTAATCAAATCATTGATACTTTTTATATATATTTTTCATGGTTCAAATAACAATAACTTTCTTTTTCCATTGACCAGCGTGAAATTAAGAAAGGAAAACTTTTTTCTTGTGTGGGAAAATAAGTAGTAAATCATATTACAGCTATAAAATATATACATTATTTTTTCATTTAAGCCAATCAGTGCTTTTGTGTTACTCGAATTGCAAAAAAAAAAAATAATAATAATAAAACTAAAAGCAGCAAAAGTTTTAAGGCCCAAAGCCTAGAAAAAGGACATTATCGAATAGCCTCACGTACTTCCACTGTATGAAGAGCTAATTTCCTTTATTAAAATCATACTCCTGCTTATAATGATTCATAAATCTTTAGCCAAAATAAAACAAGTTTAAGAAAACAATATCAGCAGAAAAGTTACATCTACAGCAAAAATATTTTATGATCACATTTAATGTGCGAAAACTCTAACAAATCATTCGTTTTGAATTAAAATAGAAATAAAAGAGAACCAATCCAGCATTAGGAAAATATATTTTTTTGTTACACAGCGAGCACAAACGTTTTCTATAGCACCTGCAGCATCAGGAATTTTATGAACCCAAAATATAAATATAATTTATGTGTGTGAGTGTCAAAGTGTGCGAGAATAAAAACTAAAAGCAAAAGCACTCCAGTCCAACCATCACCGTTCAATATGAAAGCAGTCGTGTTTCTTTCATTGTCAATAATCGTTCTAAGCGTTAAGGTAAGTTCGAGTCCTTTAGCAACAATCACACACACACCCACACACACACAAGTGATTATGTTAAGGTAGAATTGTTGTATTCAGCAAAGAAACATATGCTGCATGTGAATAAATAAATGTTTCGCTCTGCATTTGGGTGTAGCACTTGGCGAATAAATAAATTTAGTGGATTCAGTGTGAGACCTGGAAACACATTAACGAACGTAAATGAGAAACTAATTGACTGCTTTCCCTAATAAATATATCTACTGAATTTATTATGTGTTAATGTGGGACAGAATTAGAAAACTGTCACATAAATTTCTACACCTTTTAAGCAGCTTTAATTAGTTTCACCTGCATGTTTGTGTTTCTAACGATTCTTATAGACTCTATTTTCACCCACTCTGACAGATTTAATTTAAATTTTGTATCCTTACCAAAAACAATTAATAACTTTGCCTTATTGGCCTGGGCATGATCGCCGGAATGAAATAATTTCCTCACATGTCAATTGAACGACAGCGAGAGAGTTAAAATAAACAGACATTCTGCGCATGCGTACCTTTTCGATACTCTGCTCAGCACAATGAAATAAATAAATAATTGCAAAAATTTATTCGCCCTCCTTTTGCAGGACGAAGATTTGCTCAATTATTTTCTTGAATTATCACTTGACCGTAGCAGCTGTTCTGAAAAATACATGGATTGAAACGACCTGTGCTTTTAAAAACACTTTTTTACTTTCTGGTGTTCCGTAAATCACAAGGTTTTTGTATTTTTCGGTGTGATTTTCGATTGCCGAGAATGAAAGTATTTTCTTTATTTTCATTGTTTTGCTCTTTAAATTTGCAGCTCCTCTGCTACCCTAAACGCTATTAAATATAGAAAACGATTGATCCTAACGGCCATCTCTGTAGCTTCACGCTAATTAATGCAAAACTATTATAACGTGGTTTTTGCGCTATTTTATAGGGAAAAAATACGGTTATTTTAACTCTCGAATCAACCGATTCCCATGGGATAAGCAAGGATTGATGTAAAGGGTGTTTTTTATAGAGTGATACAAGTTTAAATCATAATAAAACATAGTAGAATATTTTTGATATCAATGAAACGGTCTTTATTGGATAGAAAATTTTATGACATTAATGTTTAAATATGATTTCGGCCACGTGGCCGCCACGGCTGGCGCGTACAAGGCGCAATCTGGAACACCAATTTTCACAAACAGTAACATTCTAACCATCATCGTTTTTGAAGACATGTGGGCCAATGACTCCGCCAGCCCATAAAGTGTACCAAAGAGTAATTTTCTGTGGATGTGATGGTGTTTCGACAAGAGCTTATGGATTCTCCTCACTCCAAATGCGACAATTCTGTTTATTTACGTACCCATTCAACCAAAAAATGGGCTTCATCGGAAAATAAAGTTTTGAATGGACGAAGTGCACGATAAGTTTGACGAACAGAACCATTATTTTTATTAAAAATTTCCACAATTTGCACGCGTTGTTCTGGTGTAAGTCGATCCATAATGAAATGCAAACTAAACAAAAACCAACTATCAGCTATTAAATGGGTGGGGTGGTCAAATAAAGCAGTGATGCCAACTCAAAGTTGTATCACTCAGTTTTCGTTGACTATAAAAGAATCGAGATCACTATCTGATGAAATATTTAACTTTGGAGTTAAAAAAAAAATCACTTTTCGAATTTTTCGCTCACGATATCTTACGAAAGCATTTCCACCTGTTTGCGGTGTGTTCGGAGCTGAATTGGAATAAATCGGTGAAGCCGTTTAAAAGTTATTTTAACAAATTTTGAAATATCTTTTTTTCTCTTTTTTAAATATCTGGAAATCTATTAGCTCGAATCTGTTTAAATTAATAGGAAATTTAAGTTCGAAAACCCTCTTCGGTTTGATTTGCTTATAAACGCGTCCCATACTTACATACACACACACACACACACACACACACACACACATACATACAGAAATAGTGCCGGGGTAAAAGCATTAACTTCCCGATTTTTGAAAATTTTAAAGTTTGGTAGCGGGAAGTTAAAAAACAAATAAATAAGAGATGAACCTGAAATCTTAACCGCGGGCACAAAAGAAAAAATAATTTCCTTACAAAAGTTAATGGCAAAGTAATTTAAAACGTTTGTTGATATAATCGAGTGTGTTGAAACCAAAAAACTTTGTTCACACAACAGTTTTCTTGTGATTTCAAACCACATTGATAAAATATGACTTTCACAACAGGCCTTTTTATTACATTTTGAAAAAGGAGAAAAAGTAAAATTTTTTCAAATTTATTTTTGTTATAATTTCTTTTATTTGTAAAGTTTTCTGGATCCAATTACCACTCGTATATAACTTCTACAGAAGGTCTTACATAATGCCTGAAATCATTTGTCTAAAGGATTCGAGATACATTCTTTGTAAAAAGAGCCAAATAATGGATATCCCTGTACTTATGAACTGACTTTATAAATTTTTCAAATTTGTATGAAAAATATTCGACTTCCTTTTGAAATGTGATTTTTTCCATGCAAATATTTCACTAGACTACAACGAAATTTGATTTTAAACGATTTCCAGCACGTAACGTTGTGTAACGATAGATTAAATTATAAAGTTAAGCCTTTCTGCACTTCAAAAGGAAGAAGGGCGTCTCATTTGGTCACAAAAATCAAATTACAAATATTTCCATTTCATCGCCTCGCAAAATATGCTTTCAAGCAAACGCACAAAAGAAAACGAAAAGATATGCAAATAATAATTTAAATAAAAATGAATAATCTCTTGTTATTTAGTTATTAATGAAGATAAAAATTATATCACAAGAAACACACAAAAATATTTTGTAAAGACACAATTTTTTTTTTCAAAGAAATTATTTTCAAATTGTTTTTTTTCTTTCTTTAAATATAATTTCCATGGTTATCTTTTTAAATTATCCTTTTCTTATAAATAATGCTTCCTGGACTAGAAACTAATGGAATGAATAGAATTTAATGATGATTATGAGATTGAAAAGTCATACAAATTTAAAGTTTCTTTATTTGTTGAATTCTGGAAAAATATATTTCGTACGAGCAAAAAAGGAGAACGAAATATGTAAACAGCTGAAGACGATATTCGAGTTTTATAAAAAGTTTGAATGTAATAAAATGTTAAAAATAGTTGCTACGGATATTTAGCATTCGAATGTCGTTAATATGGAATTCATAGAACCAATCAATAGCCGAAAGTTCACACTAAAAATAGTTCACATTGTCAAAAGGGAGTAGAAAAGATTAAAGTTAAAATTAGTTTCCATTTTCACCTACGCAAAAGATTTACGTCACGCAATAAATTTAAAAAAAAAATGAAAAAAGGATATGCAAAAATTAAAATTAAGACACCGTCCACGTTGTAATACAGGATTCTTTTAGCGGTCGGTATTTTTTGAATTTTTATTTTATTGTTATATTATAGGGTGTTTTTTATAGAGTGATACAACTTTGAGTTGGCATCACTGCTTTATTTGACCACCCCACCCATTTAACAGCTGGTAGTTGCTTTTTGTTTAATTTGCTTTGACATTTCACTATGGATCGACTTACACCAGAGAAACGCATGCAAATTGTGGAAATTTTTAATCAAAATAATGGTTCTGTTCGTCAAACTTATCGTGCACTTCGTCCATTCAAAATTTTATTTTCCGATTTGGTTGAATGGGTACGTAAATAAACAGAATTATTGCATTTGGAGCGAGGAGAATCCATAAGCTTTTGTCGAAACACCATCACATCCACAGAAACTTACTGTTTGGTGCGCTTTATGGGCTGGCAGAGTCATTGACCCACATGTCTTCAAAAACGATGATGGTCAGAATGTTACTGTTTGTGAAAATTGGTGTTCCAGATTGCGCCTTGTACCCGCCAGCCATGGCGGCCTCATGGCCGAAATCATATTTAAACATTAATGTCATAAAATTATCTATCCAATAAAGACCGTTTCATTGATATCAAAAATATTTTTTTTATGTTTTATTATGATTTAAACTTGTATCACTCCATAAAAAACACCCTATATATTTACGACAAAGAGAAGTTGCTGACATCATAGAGCGTAGGTTTTACGCCCAATTAATTTGATTGCGTTTATAAGTACAGCCCGGGCAATCGATTTGAGTAGATGCCAATAAAATGAATTGGCTTCTTTATAAAATTTTGCACATAACTCGATCCTTTGGATCCTTTAAACGGTACTTGAATTATATACGAGGTGTGTTCAGTTGATGAGGTGAACTTTATTTTTGGTAATTGTCGTTTTAAGCTCTCAGTTTAATTGTACTGATTCTTTTTTTCGAATTTCCCAGGGTCTAATTCAGCTCACCGGGGAACCTTTTCCCGAAATTTCTTATATTATTATAAGTAAGAATTTTAAGGTTCCCCTCAAAGCATTTACTGCCTGTTCCATTTTAGAAACAGGAACAAGTCGCAGGGTGCTAAATTTAGTGAATATAGTGGCTGAGGCCTGTTTCCGACATTGTTTTTGGCCAAAAACTTATGATGAGTCAGCAAAAGTTTATCCACAAAAACAGCATGACACAAGCCAACAAAATTTCTTTTATTGATTCGAAGATTTTCCATAAGAAATTTTGGAAAATTGGCACCATTTCTAAATCTTTTTCTGAACCAGAATAAAATCATTTTCTTTTCTAATTTTTACCCAAACAATTTGGCGAATTCTATGATAATTTTTTTTGTCGACAGCAAAAATCTTCCGCATTCACCTGAATCCTTTATTAATCCCTTATTTAGTAAAAAGCTTATACAACAACAAAGTTGAGTGATTGATTTTGCACCAACTGATTGATTATATGCGAATTTACGTGGCCCACGATATTTAAGAATTCATCTTATTTCTACGAGCAGACCTCAACAGGAAATTGTGTTTCTGTCATAGAAAGTGTGGGCAAATTTAAGGTTAGGAAGTAAACTGGCCTTAAAATAGGCTTTATTTTTGACAAATTCAGTTTTATTGGCATCAAAGTAAAGTGGAAATATAGAAATTAATAATGATGCTATACAAAGTCGGTTAAAAGTCTACCTCTAACAATTCAGCAGAGGTCCTCTTTTTCACAAAATTCTGGACCAAATTTTTTAACAAATCTTCGCTTATTTCGTTAAAATTCATGTTTAAGAATAAGATTTGTTCACGTTAACCCGGTCGTTTAAAGGGCTCCAGAGAAGAGCGTTAAACTACAAGAACGAAGCAGGGTACAATGGAAAACTTAAGATGATTTTGTTGGAAAAAGCGTTGCTTTCTTGCAGTTTTTAAAACAGCCAATTCGCATGATCGTTAATTTTCACAATTAAAATTCTTTGTTCAACAGTGTAGCGTTTCCATAATTAAAATTTCCCAACTTTTTACTAAATAAATGTCGAAGGATGAGAACTCATATTAGAACAGTTGTGCCTGATAATGACACCGTTTTTAGTAGTGTTATACAAACCAGTGCCATTGTGCAAGTGTGTAAAACGAAAAGTTTGCATTCGATAAATTTCTTAGATAAAATATTTTATAGAATTAAATTAAATCTCAATATATAAAGAGAAAATTCTAAACTCATATTGTCCACTGAGAACATAATAAAACTTCGTTGTCAATATGTGACCACCATCAGCCTGTTATTTTGTTTGAAATATGAAAAGTAAAAACAATGAATATTGTGAGAATATCTATTAAACAATTATAATCTATAGAAAAAGTAATTTATAAAACTAAAATAAAGTAGATTGTGGGAATTATCATAATCAGATTTGTCAACAATATTAAAGCGTTACAAATCACTTAGTGCAATACAAACAAACAAACACATACAAGCGACGCTCACACTCCTCTCGAAGCCACTTACTAAAGGCTCAGATAAGCCAAAGAACAAAGAAGGAGAACAAAAGAAAACAATTATTTATATATTCGTACGCACTAATAACTTGCACATCCCCACATTTCCCACAAAAATATATCGAATGAATGGTCAGCAAAATAGAAATAGAAAAATATATGAAATCCAAAACAGACACAGAAAAATTGAAAATACAATTCAAGCATGAATTCAACGCTGCAAAGCGCAAAGAAGTAGCAAAAATAATTTACTTCTTGGCAGTAAATTGAGTGAAGATAATTTTTGACTTCCGAAGCTCTGCATAAGCAAATGCTTACATGCATATCTAACACATACATGCACAAAGTTAAACCTACACACGAAACTTATTTTTGTCTTTCAACACATCCGCATCCGCTTGGGACAGAAATTCATATTCACAAACACTTTTATTTGCATGAACACTTGACGCAGTCACTGGATGTGGTGAATGTGTACAGGACAAAATTAGTTAAATGCTAAATTGGCAATTTAACGCAGTTTTGCTCTGAAACTTATTCCTTTTTGACGTAAAATGCCATGGCTGTCGAGTTAAGTTGCAAAACTATTTAATTTTAACGAGATACTCCACAAAAGCGAAATTTCTTTAAAGTTAAGGGCAACTGCAAAATAAATTTCTTCAGTTTGCTGTGTCCTTAAAGGATTTAATAAGACTTTTGAAACGCTATTGATCAGAAATGTCAGCACAGTTTGTCATTTTCAGCTGATATCAATAGTTCTCTACAGCTAAAACGATCACTCGGTATATAGTCCTAATCAATAAGCAAAAGAAATGAGAACATTAATTGATCAGATATACAATTCATACTGTAAAAAATGAGTTACTTTTTTCGAATTTTTTCATTCACGATATCTCGCGAGCGGAATAACAGATTTTGGCACGGTTTGCAGTGATCCATGCGGGTTTTCAATGCAAGGAGCTGATTAATCGTTAAACAGTTATTTTAAAAAAATTTGTGATTTTAAAATTTTTCCAGATTTCTTGGAATCTGCTGCTCTGAATCGGTTTAAAGTTAATAAGAAACCTAAGTTTGTAAACACTCTGTGGGTTCGGTTGAAACAAACACACACGTACAAACATATAACTCTTAAAATTAGTCAGGAACGCTTTATACACACGACCCGGGTGAAAATAAATTTCGAAATTTATAACCCTAGACACAAACCATGTACTTCAACAGACCTCTGTCAATATGTTAACAGAGCGCTGTTAAGCATAAGAAATCTGAGTTTATATATTCCAAATGGAATATTGGTTACATTTTTGGACCAACTTTGTTCAAAATTAATTGCAGCATACAACCAGATCCTTAGCTTTCATAATAATTAACACTTTGGTGTAGTTAAGCCGCTAAGCTGTGACGTCTTGTGTATAAAGATCTTTAAGTTCTGGAGAGGATAAGCCAGGATCTTGAAAGAACAGGGATATGTGGGCAACAATTTTTTTTTTTTGTTTGTTTTGTAGCTCTTACGGTCCTCTAGAACGTTGAATTTTTAATAAAGCAAAATAATCCGTAGAATCCAATAAAAATCTAATAAGGAAAGTTCCAATAAAAATATAATAATAAAAGTTTAAATAAAGATACTTGTAGTAAGATTCTTAAATCTTATAATCTTATTAGAAAATGTCCTTAAAGTTTCTTATTACAAATTTTTCATTAAAATATTTCCTATCATTATCCCGTTTGGAATATACACATTTAGATTTTTCATGCTTAACAGCGCTCTGTTAACATGTTAACAGAGGTATGTTAACGTGCCTGGGTTATGTCTAGGGTTATACAGGTTATTAAACTTCAGACATCTCTACACACGAGGGTATTAGAAAGCGTGAAACCCATTTTAGCGATTAAAGCTGTTGTGAGAAATGAAAAGGGAACTATAAATTATACTCGATTTTTTTAATGTGTATCGTCCCCATTTTCAGTAATTAATTCTGTGGCAAAATATATGAGAGTTCAGGTTAACTTAAGCAGGACATATTTTCTTTAGTTTTTTCCCCCTTTTTTTGTAAAACTATTTTTACTTGCACGAAAAAAAAACCACCGTGTCGCAGCTCAGGCATCTATTTATTATTAAATAATAATAAAATTACAGAAACGATTTTTTCTCTGCACACTAATTTGTAAACACTTTGCATAAAACTTTGTTAATAATAGAGCGACAAAGTTTCAAAAAGTTAACAGTTTTAAAGAAAAGTAACTTCCACGACATAAAAGAAAATGACACCGACCCCGCTTGGAGAGGAAACGAATGACTATCGCGGTGTCTCTTGCAATGCCAAACCACAACAACAGTTTGCGAAAGTTTCAATTCAAAGTTAAGGTGAGTTTTCTCAGAATTTAAGTTGTTTTAAAACTGCATTGCATACTATTTACAAGTTAATTTTATTAGTGTTGTTGTCGTTTAAGGATAAAAACAGAATATTTTTTTGACATCTGACATGTTAACTTTTTATTCGTAATACTTGTTCAGGATTTTTCACTCGCATGGCTTCTTGCTACTTTTGTTGTTCTTTTTTCGGTTTTGCTGCTTCAAGCATATAAATTGTATTGTGTTTAATTCTTTACCATCAATCTGAGGTTTTTATGGTTTTTCCATCACACTTTTTCACAATAGAAGCACCAACATATTCAGCATCTTCTTACGATTTCCAGGAGGATGGAAGAGAGTTTGCTGTTGGTAACGTTCTGTTTGTTAAATTCAATTGTTACAATTTGTATTCCTGATGGCATTATTGACTACATTCTTGCAAGTGTTCTATATTTAGCAGCAATTCCAAAATGAAACAAAACAAAACAAACAAAAACATTTTTCTTATAAAATTCTTTCTTTTATGAAATGGTTTTCTTCTTTCCGAGTGATTAAATGAATGGTTTGGCTTATTAACTTCCTATTTCAATCGTATAAGCGGAAAGAATGTTTGCACTTCTTTTCAGTTTAGTAAAAGGCTCTTTCAGAAACTTATTTTATGTGTCGAATCAACAGTAATCCAAATCGTCATGACTATATATCATGCACGTAGACGAGATGTCAAAATTAACACCATCCCACAACGTGTTAATTTGCTTCGTTAAATGCGAAAAAACTTTTCAATATTTATGAAATAGCAATAAAATATAAAAACTACTTTTGTTAGTAGTATGTTCGTGGTGTTTCTGTATCACTTTTTCCATACAAAAAAGCTGCTCATGCTGCCAGTGGTGCCATATTGATTACTTTTAACCAAATTTGGTTACTTTTTCTTCATATTTTGTTTAAAAATTTTTTTTGGATAAAAGTAATCATGCATGAGCACGTTTTTTGTAGGGAAAAAGTGATACAGAAACACCACAAACATACTGCTTTCGTTTTATGTAAGACTTTTCTTTATAATTCGGTGAACAGCGAGTAAATACTGTATACGCGGTTTTAAATCCATATGACTGCCAAATTTTATAAAATGCCCATGAGGATTTCACTAATCAATAATTTGCCGTTCAAATGGCCAAAAGGAAGAAAGCAAAATGACGAAAGAGATGCCATTGAAATTTTGAGAGAGTAATTAATTGCACATAAACTGTGGACATATTTGAGGTTAGGAAGTAAGTTGGCTGTCAAATTATTAAATGTCAAAATTTAGCTCTCATCCTTCGAAATTTATTTAGCAAAAAGTTGAAAAATTTAAATTATGGAAGGCTGCACCGTTGGACAAAGAATTTTAATTGTTAATTGATTTACGATCATGCGAGTTGGCTGTTTAAAAAACTGAACGAAAGCAACGCGTTTTGCAACAAAATTATCTTGAGTTTCCCATTGAACCCTGCTTCGTTCTTGTAGTTTAACTCTGTTCTCTGCAGCCATTTAAAAGACCGGGTTAACGTGAACAAATCATATTCTGAAACATGAAGCTTAAACGAAAGAAGAGAGAAGAGGACCTCTGACGAAGTATTAGAGGTTGACTTTTAACCGACATCGTATTTCTTTTTTAACTTCCATATTTCTACTTTCCACTGGTATCAATGAAACTGAGTTTGTGAAAATTAAAGAATATTTGGAAACCAGTTTACTTCCTAACCCCAAATTCGTCCACTGTTTTCAGTCACATATCATGACGTTAAAGTAAACTGTTCAACTTGAAAAAAACATTAAGGAATTGTAAGAATATCAGAAAACTCTGCTCAACTCTTCTAATCAGAAAGAACACACACTAGACTGTCAAAGAAAAATTAACAGAGAAAAAGAAAAATTTTTAGTTGCTTAAAGAAAATATTATTCCATCTCGAATTAACGTGGCCGGTTAAACGAATCAAGCAAAATTAAGTCTCTTAAAATTGTTGTTTATATTGAAAGAACAATGAAAAAATTATAAGAATTTTTATTTTCAATTTAAAGTCACAAACATATTTTACTTAATTTACAAAAACTGGCGATAAAATTGAACAAAACAAAAGCAACAGCTTGTCAATGACGTCATATAATTCAATACGATATATTAACATAATTATCGCAGCATATGTCCCTAATCATAAAACATAAGCCAAAGGGAGTTGTAGAGATTTCATCTACGAAAAACCAAATTCATCCGTTTAATCTACAGCTTTACAACAAAAACATGAGATAATGTTGTAAACTTTTGTTTTGTATAATATTTCCTTTTTTTAAAAAAAATGAAGGGACTTAAACAAACTATTGTAAAAAATTAGCATAGAAAAAAAGGACAAAAAGGCAACCCGCAAGGATTTAGACAACATATTCTTCGCTTAGCATTGAGTTGTACGTGCGTACAACTCACGGCTAAATAAATATTTATTGTTGAATTCACTTCAGCTGGCAAGAGCCCGTGTGGGACGGCAAACGTGGGAGAGTGTATATGATTTAAGGACTTGCAAAGACAAGCACTGCTTTTATAAGAATTTATATGTATTTCAAATGAATTAACTGTTCAGTTTATTTGCTTGTTCATTCGTAAGTGTGTTGGCTTACCTTTTAAGCAATCGAGTGTCGTTCTTTTCTTCACACTTTAGTTCTGCAAGAATAATAAAAGGAAACAGAATTACAATTCAGTTGAAAATCATTCGTCAGAGTTTAAGTTCAAATCTGTCTTTAATGCAAACATTTTGTATGATCAAGAGGGGATTTATGGGTGTTTTTTATAGAGTGATACAAGTTTAAATCATAATAAAACATAATAATATATTTTTGGTATCAATGAAACGGTCTATATTGGATAGAAAATTTTATGACATTAATGTTTAAATATGATTTCGGACATGTGGCCGCCACGGCTGGCGCGTGCAAGGCGCAATCTGGAACACCAATTTTCACAAACAGTAACATTCTGACCATCATCGTTTTTGAAGACATGTGGGCCAATGACTCCGCCAGCCCATAAAGCGCACCAAACAGTAATTTTCTATAGATGTTTCGACAAAAGCTTGTGGATTCTCCTCACTCCAAATGCGAAAATTCTGTTTATTTACGTATCCATTCAACCAAAAATGGGCTTCATCGGAAAATAAAATTTTGAATGGACGAAGTGCACAATAAGTTTGACGAACAGAACCATTATTTTTATTAAAAATGTCCACAATTTGCACCTGTTGCTCTGGTGTAAGTCGATCCATAATAAAATGTCAAAGCAAACTAAACAAAAGGCAACAATCAGCTGTTAAAGCAGTGGTCAAATAAAGCAGTGATGCCAACTCAAAGTTGTATCACTCTATAAGAAACACCCTATATTTAGAATACTATTAGCGTCACTTGTCGTTTGCGTATACTTAATATTATTAATAATGTTACTCATAAGTCACATTGCACTCGTACAAGGTGTGGTTCATGTTCTTATGTTCTCACAATGTGTAAGTATTTTTACACGCTTTCGAAGCACACCAAACTAAAAAATGTTAAATAAAAATAATAAAAAACATATCCTCGCTCTTTCAAAAATCATATTTTATTTTTAACTTTTTAGTCCAACTTCCTTAAAAGGTAACCGAAATTTAATGAAAATTAAGTCTTCTAGTGGTGCAGTGGTTACTCCCAATTAAGTGAAATGGTTCCAATACGCACACAAACAAATTAATAAAATTGCCACATGTGCTCATTGTACACGGGCAACTTTTCATTTTGCATAGTTTTTGTGCACTACAAAGTTTCCAAACAATATTTTACTGCAACAGTAAATATTTATTTAAATTTGTTACTTTCCGCACTCGTGTCAGAAATAGCAGGAACTCTTCTGCTTTATGGGATGAATAATTAGTTAAATAACTTTTATTTCTGCTTTTATTATAATTTCCCTGTAGCTGCAATTAATTCGTAAAGGAAAAATATCAGCGTGATAACTAAAAGCACAAGTTGCTCTATTATTTTGTGAGTGAATGTGTGTGCATAATTACAGGGATTTAAGCTCAACTTGCGCTTTGATAAACGACATGCAACTGGGCCATAAAAATGTGCTCAAGACTTTTTCTATTAAAACTTACCTGGCAAGCAACTTAATAATTTAGACATGCAACAATTGCTACAACTTGAAAGAAAATAGCTGAGGAAAAGCAAAACTTAACGTTCTTGTGCTAGAAAATGTTTCATGCAGTACATTATCAGGGATATTGATATTTTCCATGGGCTGTAAATAACAGAAAGACATGATAAATATTCCAAAGCACAAGGGGGAAATCAATATCAGTTTTATAAATTTACACGCCAGAGCAGAACGGCTGTTGTTTGTTTCTGCTTGTTGGATGGCTAAAATGAAAGTGATTACAGTTTCTATTTGTACCAATTTTATTGTGAAAAGGGATACGAGAATTGTATCAAACTGATGGCGGCAAAAATAATTCAAAATGATAATTTTCTTTAAATTTTTTTCTTTTTACTCTCTTTTTTTCTATTTGATTTCATTATGCATACAAATTTAAAACATTTTGAAGGTCTTTTACTTGTCACAAGAAAATGAATTTTTTATTGAGCAGTTTAATTTTTCCATCTGCAATCGCACTCATTTTATTTGTTTATTCTTTTAGAGTTTTTATTGAGAATATATATTTTTTGAAATTTAATAATTTATATACTAACAGAATACAAAATAATTTTTACTTAAAAGACGATTTATGCCATTAGTTTAAATCAGATTAGATCAAACCCCTTTGAGTCTCAATTTATATAAACTGAGACTTGTTTTCTGATGAGACAAAATAAAATTCTTGAAACGAGTTCTTCTTAAAAATAGTTTTGTTTTATAACTGTTTTATATGAATATTATATTTTTAAAGTTACAAAAAATTTTTACAAAAATACTTTTTTCTTAACGCTTATAATCGTTACGGTCCCTGATATTTGCTGCTTTTTTTGATTTTCAACTTGTAGGGGAATATGAGATGACAAGGAAATTTCACTTCAGTATCAGAGAAAAGAAAATCTCGGCTAATAAAGAAAATTGGCAAATAGACAATAACTTCCACGCAGTCTTAAAGCGAAAAAGGCCCAGAAAATATGGCCGAAATGGGTCTGTACATGGATCTAAATTGGCTTTACTTCAAGGACAATTATTCCCAACAAAATAAATTTCCTAAAGAAGTCACACAACGGAGTGACGAAATATCGAAAAACTATTATAATTTAATAAATATAAAAGTAAAGACCTTAAGCTTAAAAATATTATTTAATTTTATTAATTTGGACAGTGACTTCTAAAAGTATCGCGCAAGTGACTTCTGGAAGTATCGCGGAAGTGACTTCTGAAAGTATCGCGGACGATACTTCTGGAAGAATTGCGGAAGTGACTTCTGGACGTATCGCGGAAGTGACTTCTGGAAGAATCGAGGAAGTGACTTCTGGAAGTATCGCAGAAGTGACTTCTGGAAGTATCGCCGAAGTAAGTTCTGGAAGTATCGCTTAAGTGACTTCTGGAAGAATCGGGGAAATGACTTCTGGAAGTATCGCGGAAGTGACTTCTGGAAGTATCGCTGAAGTAAGTTCTGGAAGTATCGCGGAAGTGACTTCTGGAAGTATAAATAATTGAAGATAAATAATTGAAAATGCATATTTTTCTTTATTTAATAATATTTACTGAAACAAAATTGCATCTGAAAGAAAAAAAAAACCGTTTATAAAACTTTATTTTTCAGGAATATTGAAATCGGCATTAATTAAAATAAAACGCAGTCACAAGTCCTGTGCTTTTCCTTTAATTTTTTAGTTTTCGGTGAAATCAACTCGAAACAATTTCTAATATTAGAAAGAAGTTATTCGATTTTCAAGCGACACTTTGCACCCATTCTCATTAATAACGCAAATCGGGGCTTAAGTGTAGTATTCTATGCTCCAGTAAAATTATAAATTTCACGAAATTTCAAATATTTTCATTAAGGATTTTAAGTTACTAAACGACGAGGCCCACAGTGCATTCTTAGTTTAAAACATTATTATTTTGTATGCAACAAAAAAGAAAAAAACTGTACTGCAACAGAACAAGTGGGTTGCAACTTTAACGTGAATACATTTTAAAGTGTGAATTTGTTTTTTGTTGCTAAACTGATTTCAATTTAATTTCACTTTCGATTTAATTTCATTAGAAATATTTAACAATTTGCAGCAACAGCTAAATCTGGTTTAAAGAGATAAAGACTTATTTGCCATGAAAATCGCTTTTAGAAAGTCATTTATCATTTTGAGTAAACAACTGAAGATTTTTAATTAAATTTTTTCATTGTCAACAAAATGAATTTTGTTTTCCTGTGCGATTCGAACAAATAAATAAGAGAAAAGAAACAGGCTACAGCCTATCAAAAGTTAACAAATAAACAAAAATCTTTTATAATGGCACCACATTATTGCGTCGAGCTTTTTTTTATTGCATCAAAAAGCCAATTGAAGGAGAGTTACAATGGCAACAGTGCGTATGAGCGTTAATGAATTAGAGAATTAGAAAAAAATGGTAACAAAAACCACATGACGTATGAGTGTTGGGGAACTAATTATTGTCACAAATCCACACATGCACGAGAGTATGGAAGTGAATGTGTATATATATATATATATATATATATATATATATATATATTTTATGGCTAAAACTAATCTTGTGTGTACACAATAAAACAGTCAATTGAATGCTTTTTAAAAGAAATTATTATTATTTAATGGCAACGGTTTCTGATTCCTGGACATTTTTTATGTTCTGCGGCGATTTAAATAAAATTGAATAAGTGAATTTTGTGCGCTACATTTTTAATATGATATTGATTTCTTTTTAATAGAAATTAATTTTGCCACAATATCTGTCACAGTCCAAATTTGTCGTTAATTTTCTTGTTGGTCTCACGAGTTTTGTTCCCTAAATTTTAATTTCCTCTAAGACTAAATTTTAATTTCCTCACGAATAATTGGTGCGGTAAAAGTCTTTCACAACATTCTAGATATTATGAATAATCTATATATTTAATTTTAAAAACATTCTAGAACTAATAATTATTGTCACTGATATCCCTCCAGCTTTACCACTTTTTTCAGCAGACAAGCTTTTATGATTTGCCCATTTTTAATATTAATATCAACAAAAAAAATCATAAATTAACAAATACTTGAAATATTTACAAAAAAAAAAAAAAAAAAAATATATATATATATATATATATATATATATATCAAACGTTTATGTTGTGTTCTTTTCTGAAAAAATTTTACATTTCTTACACTTTTTTTATAAATAATGGCAACATTGTCTTTCGAAAATAAAGAATATATTAGAAATTACTCCAGCATCTCTTAAGAAAAATTATTTATGCTTTAAAACTCCTCTAAGCCGCCGCTCTTTAGAAAAGGAGTGAAAAAATGTTACATGCCTTCCGGAAAGCAGAACGCCTTTAGAGATAAAATGCACTTAAGAAAAAAAAATTTCTTTTGTTGTATTTCCATAACGGTGCAGAGTCGGACACGATTTCGATTCTTTGCCAGATTCTTCGTAAATAATTGTTATCGTAAATAATCGATTTTCATCAATAAACGATTTTCGAATAGTCTTTTTTTGGCGGTTACGATCCGATATGTGTCAGATTTTGCAGTTTTTTGCTCAAAATAGTGTCCACCCTTTTTGTGTTGTAGAACAAACAAACAAAAATTATATGGAAAACGGAAAACTTAAAGGCCATCCTTGTAAATTCCTACTAATTTAAGCCCGAAACTTTCATAACCTGGTTCTTGAGCTCTTCTACACTTTTGAACCCTTCGAGCCAAAAAAAAAAAAATTAATTTTCAAATCAACCCATCACGCGTTACACGGTTATTATAAAATAGTTTGAAACACTAATTGATTAGATATATAATTTCGGAGTTTGTGAAATAAATCTCTTACTTCGAATTTCTTTGTTTATGATATTTCACGAGCATATTCGCCGGTTTTGACCCGGCTTGCGGTAATCGACGTGATTTTTTTACTGTCGTAGAATTGATAAGTGGAGGCGCTGAAAATTTATTGTAAAAATACACTTCGAAAAATTCTTTGTTTCACAAAAAAATCTAAGTCTATGAATGCTGTTCAGACCGCCACCCGTTTGATTTAATTCAGGTTCAGCCGTTCAAAAGTTGTAAGTGGGTCACATACTTACACACACTCACACACACACATGCATACAAACAGACATAGTGATGAGCTGTCAGAATTAGCCAGGAACGCTTCCTGGAACCTCAAATCTTGGAGATCTGATGAGAGCTCGATTTTTTCAAAGCGGACTAGAACCAACAGCTTTTTGATTTTTAAAAATTTTTCCTAGAGAAGAATTTAAAAAAGCCAAGTGTTTCCGGAAAAACATAAGAATAATTTTATATTAAAATATTGGATTTTAAATTTACGGACTGAAATACTTTTTAAAATAAATGAAAATATTTTAAGATTGAATTTTCCAAGCCGAATTTTTTTTTTTTTTTGAGAAAATGTTTTTTGTAAATTAAATGCAATTGAGGCGAAATTACACAAACATTTTATATGATCCAAAAATAGAAAAATTATTTTTATTATATTGGGTAATTACACAGAAATCGGCAACGATGGTTAGAGCTAAAAAAGTTTATATGAGTCCGGCTGAAACATTCGTTCATTTATTTTGTTTTCTTTTTAGTTTTATTTAGAATGACGTTATTGGAAATGTTTAAGTCGAGCCAGTTTTCATTTTAACGAGCATTTTCTTTTCTAGCTTTTCCACAGAGATACTCTAGAGAACTAGAAGCTCTTGCGACCGCAATGTTGTTCGTCGAAAGCGGAGTTCAAATGTTTTTTAAGTCATCAATGGCCTTGATTGAATATATACATATTTTTTCTGTGCCTGTAGCACACAATTTTTTACCAATAACGCCAACATCCTCAACCCATATAGCGCTCCTTTGATGAGTGGGAAGAAGTTGGCGCTTTCGTGTTGATCAATCGTGTAAGTTGTCATGGTGATTTCTCATCCGTAAGTGAATAACAAACAACAACGTCACCGACAGTCAACATTGACTTACACACTCTCTGTTGTAAAATATTTCCGCATAAAAAAATTACGATACATTTTGTTATTTCATTTCGTTAGTTTTATTTAATTTTTTTTCCAAACTTTTAAGAGGCTTTTAGTGTTATACAATATTATTTGCGCTATAAAAAACTACACACGAGCCATCGTTGATTGAAAAATTAATTATTTCACTGCACTCTTGTCATTGAGCAAAAATCAATGTTTATGATTTTCCTTTTTAAAACTACAGGGACGATTTAATGGATGCTAATTGAAATAATTATTATCATTTCAAAAGTTATTTGATTAATTGCAAGAGATATTTATTTAATAATTTGCATGATTTTTATTTGATAATGAAAATTTAAGAGTTTGCAAAAGTTTTCTTATAACGCACATAATTCGCACTCATGATTAAATACAATCAAACTGGGAAATTGTGGTTGTTAAAGTAGGTGTATGGCAGTAAGTGTGTATGGGCGTAAGATTGTATTTGAGTGTGTATGTGTGTGTGCGCTTTGTAAGAGCTCACAAAAGATTAAATGTTTTTGCAGATATTTTTAAAAATACATTTAAATAAGAACTGATTGCAAACAATACGATTATCTGACAAAAGAAATGTATTTTTTGAAAGTATCTCAAATATACTCTAATCCTCTCTACGATTTTTGTTTCCTTCAATGTTTTCAAATACTCGTAGGCTGACTGTAACATTTATTTCGGATTCATTTAATCTATACGAGCGTAAGTTAATTATTTCTTATATCACTTTTATTATTTTTTTATGGAAAAGGAAATGCAACAGAAGTTGACAATACTGATGTTATATATATTATCAATCGTAGAAGACACCCTACGCGAAAGTATTTGGGTAGTTCAGTGCTTCATCATAGAAGTCACATGTCCTAACAGTTCTGGTGCCAAATTGTGGTATTAGATATTGATCGAAATTCGAATGAAATTGATATCTCCATCAATACGATGGTTGCGGGTTCGATTCAAGTCCGAGATCCCGGATATTTTCCACAGACAAACCAGTGGTATTGCCAATCGAATAAATGATTATAGGCTGATATGGATTTCCTTATATAGCGTGTGCTCTACACTTTTAAAGTTAAATGATTTTGTTTTCTGTGACATAAAATTCAAATGCTACCTCGCAGATCTCTGGGTAAACAACAATCAATATTGTTTCTAACAGAGATCTGCATCTTATCACAACATTTAAGTCAGTTGTGACAAAAAATTATTCAAATTCTAAGATTTAAGAACCGTTGATTTTGTTACAAAATACAGTCGACCTTCCCTATGGCGAATTTCACTAAAATGAATTATTATTCGTAGCGAATGATATTTGAAAACATCGTATTTAATCTCTATATAACGATAGATTTTTTTCTATATAGTGTTTTCAAATGTAGGAACCTTTTATAGAAGCACAACTTTAATATTTTTTTATAATTTCCCTGTAACGGATAGTATCGTCTTTCAATATAATAACAACAACTACGGTAAAACAAAATAATGCTGCAGACAATATTCATCCATAACCAAAGAGTTGTAAAAATTTTGTGGGTGCAGTTAAACTGAAAAGTATAACACACAAACAAACGATTTTTTCTGAAATAAGTCATAATCAAATGAAGTGATATCAATTTGTTTTGATGTGAATTATTGTTAATATAAATAAAAACTTTTACTTGGAATTCAATATACACATACACATGAATACACAGAGATGACAGCTTTTTATTTTAAATTAAAAGTCATAAAAATGCAAATTCGTCTTGTTATTTGGTATATAAAACTTTAAGTTGGCAACGCTTTTTATATGGCGGCCGTCTTGACAGCTTTAAGGTCATTTATGTTTGCTCTGGTTTGTTAATTCTAGAAAAACTGGCTGCTTGGCGTGATTTATGGTCTGGTGAAATCATTGGCAGGTATTTCTTTAAAAAAGATGCTGTCGAGAATGTTTCAGTGACCGCTATAGAGCCACCGACTTTTTCGTTCATCAATTGAACAGCCATTTAAAAGTTGTAACCTCTGTAAAAAATACCCTTTACATTAGCTAGTTTTCTGAGAGTAAAAGTTGTTCTCATTCTATTCTCTTCCTATACTGGCGCCTTGTCCTTCTCTATAACGAGGTGCCACACGTTATAGAGAACCCCGCCTCTAATATTATTTTATATGGAAGATGTCCCGACCATTTCAAAATTAACTGGGTAACACACTTTTAAAACCGACAGCAGGACTGCTGATATTTAAAGAGAAGATTCTAATAAACAAATTAGTTTTTGCATCTTTCGCGTCTCTTCGACTTCACATGTTTTAAAAACAATATTATTTTGATTAAACTTAAAATTTCTGACAATTTCACAGGCCACTTTTGGCAATAATTTATCAATAAATTAAATTAAATTCTCAAATATCTAACAAATAAACAGAATTTTCCTGCTGTACTAAAAAATGCGGTTTGTGTCACTGAAAATCTTAATGAATTTACATAAACAAATAAAAAAGGAAAATAAATAATTTAATTCATTTAAATGTGACACAATTATTAAACTGGTTGAAATATTCTTCTTATCAGTTGCAAATGGAAAACACAACGAGTGTAAGAAATCAAATCAAGCAGTTGGATTTATACGTTTCGAAAGAGATCAACAAATGTTTATAAAAATTTTAATAATATTAATTATTTGCGCATTTTTAAAAGCCAATGAACTAGATTACAACAACTACACTCGCCACAACAACAACAACAACAGCATTAATTATAATAATAAAAACAACAGCAACTACAGTTACAACAATAAGCGAAATTTAACAGAAATTAAAAACAATTTTGTGGAAAATTCAAATGAAACATTGAATTTGGAACCCAACACAAATCCCCAGGAAGTGAGTAAATTATTATTAATAAAAGAAAGTTGTATCTTCAAGTGATCAATAAAATAATTGATTAACAAAAATCAAACTCATTTGCACAGAATCTCCGAAGAAATAAATCCATTTTCATACCACCACCACG
Organism: Linnaemya vulpina; assembly: GCA_963675445.1. Classification (NCBI taxonomy): domain Eukaryota; kingdom Metazoa; phylum Arthropoda; class Insecta; order Diptera; family Tachinidae; genus Linnaemya; species Linnaemya vulpina. The sequence goes on from OY776277.1 coordinate 20,351,030, forward strand.
TCAGGTGGCGAATTGTGGCTACAAGCACAACGGAAAATTATTAAAGTGCTGAGAGATATTCCAGAGTCTACAGCAGAACAACAACAAGAAGCAGATTCTTTTTAAAATTTGTCTTTGTTGAAAGTATTATTATTATTATTTGTTTCCACAACAAAGAGCGTCATCATGTCTTTATTCAACGTTAAATTGTTAATTTTAATTTATATTTTATTGAAATTTTCTATGGCCAACGAGGAAAGTCTAGAAGGAAATGCCACCCACGGAGATAATGTAATACATGGAATTTTAATTGTTTTATATTTATTATTATTATTTATTTATTTTTTTTTTTCCAAAGGACACCTCATCAGAATTAGTTCCCTTTTTAGCTCAGGCGCCCCGCAGAAATTACAAAATTTGTGGCTTGAAACACAATGGAAAACCGATACACTGTGCGAGCGATTAAAAATTTGTACTCGCGATCAACTTTTGTAGTTTGTAAATAAGAAATTTGATGTAAATTTTTTAAATATGTTTGTTTCAATTGCAAGTTACTTGTAAAATTATTATTTTTATATAAAAATTCTTAATATAAATAATTCAAAAATAGGGACTACATTTTTATGATTCCTCAGCAATCGATTAATCTACTTACACATAAACCAAATACGACGTCTGTTCGAAACGTATGGTTAGTCTTATGTGTTAGCGGACTACGTACAGTCGAATATAAAGTAAATTTGTATCTTGATCCACTCACATCGATCAAATGTTTAGTTTAGTTTGATTGTGAGAATCATAAAAGTTATGGATCATTGAATTAGCCTTAATTTCTGGGTAAAAAATTATCTTAAATGCTCAAAAGCACTAGAAATATTGAAACAAAATGCTTCAACGAAAGATCGAGAAGATGTAAAACACAACGCTTGTCGCGGACCGACCAGGGAGTGGCAACAACATAACATTTTAATCAAACACATGACAGCATAATGTGAGTGAGGATCGTATTATGATCCTCTGTCAATTCCAACTGAAGAGTTGTCACTTATTCGAGTTTTATAATCACTCGAATAATATGTAATTTTTTCCTTCCTCGAAGAGCCCAATAATTTTCAACTTTTTTTCGAATATTCGAAAAATAACAAATAAAAATTTCTAATCGAATAACTAAACAAAAATAGATTTCAAGTTTTGGTTTTGTTTTCCAAGTATTTATAAGATCGATCTATAGTTTGGAAGATCGGGGAGCAGGCAGTAAGTTAAGCCATTGAAAACAAAAAATTACACTGGAAAAAAAACTATTTAATACTGTACAGCCATCGCGATTGGTCGAAATATAATTGAGATTGGTAATTGAAGTTTGTTCCAGGTATTTTCCCAATAAAATTTGACCCCAATTTAAGTAGTTGTAGCTTTAAAGGAGAATAGCAAAAGCATAACAGAAAATATATTGATCAGAATCGAGACTGTAATTATCGACTGCTTGTAGAATCGCTATTTCGTAAAAAAACCATTCACTAATTTACATGTTCACTCCAGCGCTGCTTTCTTTTTCATAGTATTTCAGTTTCAACTTTTGTTATCTGTTGTGTTTCCTTATTTATTTTAGTTATATTGACCGCATTATTTTGCTGCTTTTACCACAAACGCGATAGCGTTTTAAGCCCAGAAAAACAAACAAGGATGTGCACGATCTTGCACGACTAACTTTGCCAGCTGTTGAGTGTGCATGATCGATTGCATCTCTAGTATAAAAATCAATAGGTTAGTAGGACGAGTTGGATGTTGTATCGGCAATAAAATATATTTCAGTACAAAATGAAATGTTATTTCCTAAAAAAACTAAGAGTTTTCCATTAAAAAAAAACGATTTACTGATATGCCAGTGCTTGCATTTATCCACTTATTTATTCAATTAATTATAAAATCTTAAAGCGAAATTCGTAGGCTTAAAGAAAAGAAGAAACAAAAGAAAATGCAAAGAAGAGATATTGTAAACAAGCAGTTGTTTCATAAAATGTTGCAGTTGCAAAGAGTCGCTTATCAGTTCAGTTGAAGGCTGTCTTTAAAACTTTATGGTTCAGCAATTGTTGTTGGTCTTCGCCTCCATTGAAGCAGCACATACACACGAGTTAATGGACACAAAGACAAAAGAAATTAAAATAAAGTAACAATGGACTTGCTTAAACTTTTATTACTGGTTACATGTTTAATGTGGAACGAGATTTCGGCTCAAGGAAGCACAATAAATATGGAATATTTTAAAATCAGTAGAAGATCGCAGGTATGAAGTTTGAAGATTATTTTAATTAAAGCAAACAAAAGAGAGAGAGAGAGAGAGAGAAAGGACTATTGAAATGTTAAAGTGCACGCAGTTAATTTAAATTGATTGTAATCAATTTATAAAGAAGAAGTTCTGAAGCAATAATTTCTATTTTACAGACAGTGCAGAAAACTCGGAAGTTAAGTCCCATGATTTTAACAGTGAGACATCGCTATTTCTACTGTGGCATGACCCACAGGGGCAAGCCGAGACGCTGCTTTAAAAAACTGTGAAAATAATAGGATGTAAAAAAAGACAAAAACAAAAATTATAATTTTAAGAACATGGAATAAAAATTTTCAAAACTATCAAATAGATTTTATCATTCGGCAGAAGTGTGCTTCCAGCGTGTCATATAAATATTTTAGCGAATACAAGAACCACCGCTTTAGCAAGTTCTCTGCTCTGTAAGTCTCATGTCTCAAAAGGAAGTTTTTGCGGATCATTTTTTTACTTTGTGGCAGAAAGGGGAGAGGCATTTCTCACGGTTTTGGCTTGTCCTCATGCAGTTCGTTTTGTTGTGTCATTTTTTATTATTGTTATTTTTATTGTTATTCCAAATTTCTTTCCATGCTCTGCTTCGCTGTGAAGAAACATTTTTAAGATTTGAATAGAAAGAAAATTGTTTGTAATACAATTCACTTTAAATAAAAACTATTTCAAATAAAATAATAAATTTATTACTTTTAACCAGTAATAAATTCTTTTAACAAGAAGTAAATAAAACGAACTGTCAAAATTCTAAGAATTTATAAAGTAGGAATAAGAAAAACAATAAGAAAATTTATTGAAACAGAGTTCAGACATCTTCAAAAGCATTTTGATAAGAATTTGAGCAGCAAAAAAACTTCATTGTGTGACCCAGGACATTCATTCTACATCTACATTTTATAAAGATCTCTCAGTGCAATTAATCTTTTGCTTTCCTCATTTTCGTAGGGTGTTAACTTGCTTGTTTATATTTATCACTTAAAAATTTTAAGAAATTCATTTAAAAATATTTTTACAACTGCAAGCAGGAAAAGTTAATTAATTTTAATCACAGTGTGTATGGTTGTATGCATTAATGCACACACGTGTATGTGTGTGTGTGTGTGTATGTGCGCATTTAATCCACATTTCTCTGGACTGAAACACTAACACATTATCGGCTTGCCATTATGCTTATATCCACATATATTGTTCACATTGCGTCTGTGCTGTTCAAATACTGACATTTGCATTGTCTGCGCTGGCATCTATTGCAAAAGCGTACAACTGCATTAGGAAACGTAAATGTTTGATTTGATATTTCGATAACTCACTTGTTCTCTTTGTTCCAAAGGTACTCGTACCATTTGTTGGGCTTCAGCTTTGGTGGACAGATTTATGAATATTAATAAGAAGCTGCACGTATATAAATTAAATAGAAAACTTTTGAAACGCATATTTACAGCAGCAAAGCAAAATCCATACTAAGAAGCCATTAAAACTGATAACAATATTGTGGTGCATGACAAAATGTTGAAGTAAATAATTATAATCTCATCGATTCTTTATACGAAATAGTCAATAATTCTCATCGGCACTAGTATTCGATGTTTTCTTTTATGAAAAGTTCATGAAATCAATTATATTGAATATTATTATTTATTGATTTGTGCAATAGAAATTTAATAGATTGTGGAATAGATATTTTTCATTTTCCATATCGGGCAAATATTTCAAGAAATAAACGTAACTAATAACCTCAGATGCTAAACGTACGATTCGGTTAATGAAAAATAAAGTTTCCAATAGTTACAAATAAATCAATTATTTCTTTCATAAATTTTTTAAGGAACAACTTTTATTGCAGAATCATTTAAGATATTTTTTACTTCAAGTCCTGGTATAAACAAAATACAGACGAGCAGCGTAAGAGATACAAATAAATATAGCAGAGATCGTCTCATACTGACTGTATGAGATCCTCATATACGAGATCTGTACAAAAAAATTTTTGAGTTTTAATTTTTCTCTAAACATATTTATTTAAATTTCCTGATTTTCATTTTGCTCTCTTGAAAGTAGTCCCCTCCCCAGATATAATGCAACTAAGCCACCGTTTTTCCCAATCTTCACAGCCGTTTTGATTTAAAATTTTAGTATGTCCTTGAGCTATAACAGCGATTCGGTTTTTCCCTTTTTAATAGTCGCTAACGCCATTCTTTCATTACTTCAACCTTGGGATCAGAAAAAAGTCGTAACAAGCGTGGCGAATACAATTTTTCTTTTGACTTAAAGTTCAGGAGCTTAGGACTGAACTTCGTTACCATCCACATGAGCCAACCCGTTTAGCGATATCTTCAACAATATCTCTAATAGTGATTTCGCTTTCTTAATATTTGCATCGGTTGCGATGATCGGTTTTCGACTTTCGTTCAAAAGCATTTAGCACTTGTAAAATTAAATATTAAACTTATTTTTTGAACCGACTTCTTATTAACACATCTTTCCTACGACGAGTATTTTTTAGGAGAAATTCGGCATCCGTCAATATTTTGCTTTTAATAAAAGCAACAGATCTTTTACAACTTTAGATTATTTTTGGAACTAATCACATTGTTGAATACTGGACGTAATTAACAGAACATTTACATACGATAAGTTTATTTACGCACGTATAAAACTATCAGAAATGAATGTAACAACTTGTGCTGTAACCAGTCGTTATTACTTTCTTGCCTGCGGTGAAAGAAAATAATTTCTTGTTACAATTAAGTGTTTGCAGTTCAAAGGACTCTTCGCATATTTCCATTCATTTCATTTTACTTTGGAAGAGTTTAGTTTGCTTTGTCTTTGAAGTCGACAAGTGTCATGGGCAACCAAAAATTCTATCAGAAAAATCTAATTAAGAAAACTTGATTATAATTAACAAATAAGGAACTAAATTAACTAGAAGTTAAAATAAGATTTTTGCGACTTTAAGGTGGTTCGTAAAAAAGTTTTCTAAAAGTTAATGGTTTTTAAGCTGAGGAAGTTGTTATCGTAAATAAAATATAAGATTTTTATTATCATTAAAGTTTGATTTTCCAAGACGGGAAATTTGTCAACGTGAAATTCACGAAAGGAATTCTTCCCACTGTCAATACGTAGCGAATGTAAAATATCAAAACAGGATATATCAATAGACTATAAAAATTTAAGGCCTTATAAATGAAATTTAATACAATAAAATTTAAATTTTACCATTCAAAAATAAATAAATTTGTGCAGCAATTTACATTCTTTTAAATGCAATTAAGGTGGCTTTTTCTGACATATTCAGAAATATTTAAGATTGGTGCCATTTTTTTTTATGCAAGAGGAGGAAATACGCCAGCAGTAAAAAAAAACTCCAAGCAACTTTTACAGCTCTTTTAGTTCGTTAGAATATTTGCTCAATAGGTTTTGCCTTTATAAAAGTCTTCCATTAGAAAGTTTTCTAAAAAGTTTTCTAATAAGTGTTTCATTCCTATCAATCTATAGGTCGCCATAAGTTTTAAAAAACTTCCCAAGTCACAATAGAATTCAAAACCTACTTTTAGTTGTGAATTGTGTTACATTTAAACAAAACAATGATTTATTTAGTAAATTTCTTAGACGTTGAAATCTTTAAGTTGACAACATTGTTTTCTTAAAGACGATCAATTTCACAAGAGGGGTTCTTTTGCAAATTATTGAATTAATTAATTTCAAAGAAATATTTTTACACAATAACGTCGCCATTTGCCGTTTAACTTTGTTTTCTTTTCCAGATAAATTCTTCACGCAGATAAATTGTATGCGATTAAATACTTAGAACACTCTTGATAATTTAAAATTTCAAAAACATTCAATAAATTGAAAGAAAAAAAATCCATGTAATTTGGTGTCCTCGTTTATATGAAATAATTAGAATTGCTCTTGAGTGACGACGCACTGTAATCAAAAACTTTTGGGTTTTACTTTCCATTATTGTACAAGAAGTTCTGTATCTTCTTATCTTTCTTCATCTCTCCCTTTCGAAACTATCTTCTCCTTTTAAAGTTCCAACACAATGCATTGCATTAATAAATATGTGCTACAACAACTGTTGCAGTTACAAACACGGAAAAATTGAATCTCCTTGATTTGATTTTAGGGTGTCTTTATTTCTGGTATAAATTACTTGGTGCAAATGGATCCATGTCCCTTGATTTTAAAGTCCTAGAGGATAGAAACTGTATTTCCAATAAAGCCAATTTCATGAGAGATTATTTTACTTTAAAACGGTACCTCTTCATTAAATCAGTAAATGAAATACGCAAAATAAAACTCTACCACTTTTAAGATGTAAAAATTATATACAAACAGACTGATTATAAGAGTGAACGATGTAATAAATTGTACTGCACATCATTCCCCATTTAATTTAATTCAATAAACTTTGCCAAATATTCAATACATCTACGCTTTTTATTTTATTTTATTTTATTTACTGACTCAACACGCTCCCTCGAAATGTGACAAGATTGTGAAGTGCAATTTTGTTTATTTAAATAAATAGTTGTTTTTTTTTGCTACACCAGTTAATACCCGCCGATGTTATTCTCTTCTTCGAAATATCCTCCACGTTCTATATAAAAATTTATGCATTTTTTATATTTACAAATTTTATCGTGCTATAAAAAGCGCAGTTGTAGACAAGCACTTATTTTATTGCACTTAAATGTATTGTGCTGTTGGCAAAGGAATTAAGAATTTACTACTTTCAGTACATAAACAAACAATACAACTTGTACGACAAGGATGTTTAAAGGAAGAAAAAGAAACGGTATTAAAGTGTTGTGACCAGGAGCACAATGCGTCACTTTATGTTTTTACAATCTGCTTAAATAGAAAATGAAAACGTAAAAAAACATAAACAATAACAAACCCATCACACTTCATTGAATCTGTTGAAGGAAAAGCTTTGAAAGGCATTAAAAAGTACTCTGGCAAACACTCAATAGATAAAATGTTGCAAGAACACTTGGAAAAATCGCATCGCAGATTATGTTTATTTTGGAGGATATTTTTGCATAAGCAGATAATTAAGTCAACACAGACACACAAAACTTTGTTAATATTAATGCGGTAAACTTGCAGTGAACGCATTCATTTCCGGAGTGATAAGAATAGGAGTTGTATACCTAAGAAATGCCTGAACAATTTCCCGTTTTAACAAGACACAATTCATCATAATCAATATATATTTAATTTATAATCATAATTGATTGTTAAGCTAAATTTGGTAATACTTTGGGCAGATAAGAATGGGATATGAGACAGCAGGGATGATAAATTCATTGTACTTTTTTCAGTACATTTCGCACTCTAAAAGTACTGCAATACTCCAATAAAATTTTTTATTAAAATACATATTTTCAATTTCAAATTTCCTTATAACTCGTCCAAAATCTTTCAAGTGAAATCTTGCAGCTTCTAACGTTAAATCGTTCAATGTAGAACATTTCTTGTGATAAGCGAATAAAACAAAAATAAAAAAAACCCTTTTATGCAACTTTCCCATAAATTCTTATTCCGATAAATTATTTCTCAAGCCGCAAAATAATATACAGTTAAACCTCGCATGCCGGTTAAGAGATGTGACCGATTAATAGACTCCCGGTTAATCGAAGTTTAAGTTTATATTAAGATTAATTTCATCGAGAATCGATACAGTCTTCATTTAGGATTAGTCATGATAAGTATTCAAAGGCCCAAGGGAAAGTTAAAACAATTTAACTATTCAGTAGAGCAGAACAGCTGTTTTCGAAAACCGCTACAACTTCATTATCAGTGCTCACGTGTGTTGTTGTTTATTATAACTTGTTGCGTGGCTTAGTTGAATGTGATAATAATTCTTATTTATATAGATTTTATTATGGAATAGAATTCGAGAATTGTATCGCACTGATGGTAGCAAATTTTAAATCCCAGTATTGCCGTTGAATTATTTTTATGATGTCGTTAATTTCCAAATTGATTTTTCTCGTTTATATAAATGTTATTGTGAAATAGTATCCGAGAATTATATCGAACCGATGGTGGCACACCTTAAATCCCTGTCTTACCTTTTGATTATTTGGTTCATGTTATTAATTTCTGAATTTTTATTCTAATTTATATAGATTTTATTATGAAATAGTATACGAGAATAGTATCGAACCGACGGTGGCACCCTAATAAATATATATGGGTGATATTTAATTATAAATAATCTAAAAATTCTTTAATACTACTAGTTCGAATAAACACTATTATTTGGAAAGTATTTCTTTTTTAAGATAGACTCTTTTTGGCCAACAGTGTAACGTCTAATTTTAAGCTTAGCAAATGTCATTTGCTACTCTTGCAAAATAAAGTTAAATTGCTGGACTTGTTACATCCCCCAGGCTTTCAAAAGTAAATTGATGCGATGAATGACTTGATGAAAATAACTTTTGTATTGTTATCAATTTGACAAACTAAAATCTCCCAAGTCATAAATAAGACATCCTAAAAATACGCAAGTATTTAAAAGATGACAATTTGTGTAAAATTTAATTCTGTTAATCTCTGCCAAAATATTTTTAAAGACTTGGCATGTGAGGGAAACCCCTTAGGAAGAACACATATAAAAATAAACTCACTTGTATTTGTAATTAATTTAAAGAAAAATCAATATTATTGTGTATTTTTAATTGAATTAAATTTGGAATTTTACCTTCCAGGCTTGGCCAAATGTCAAAAGAACATTTGAGGTGTACCCACAAGCGAGCACATACGAGTTGCATACAATCACAGGTAAGAAACAATTAACAAACAAAAATATACAAAATCATTTCAATTATATAAATTTTAGGAGAATTTAAGTTGAAAATTGCAAGATATTTAATTAAGAACCAAAAGTCGCAGTGTTTTGTAAAGCAAAGAAAAATAAGTGTAAAAAATTTCCTCTTAATAATTTGCCAGATATTCGAAAATATTTATATTTTCCATATATGAGAGTAGATCCATGTTTAAACTTGGCCAATGGCATTCACAATCTATTATGAGCCACGCACAAATAATTTCAGCCTTGTGTCTGTGCCACACCTTTTCCTTCAATGTACGCTCTCGTTATTAAAGCTACTAGTTACGCTGTTGGCTGCTGTACTCCAGGGTTAACAAAAAATGACTTGGACTTGATTAACAAAAATTAATAATAAAAAAACTGCCATAGCAAGCAGAATACAATAGGAGCTCTTTCCTGCCCCTTTTAACTTGAGGCAATTCATAGAGCCACCGTTCTCCTTCTCACAACTAACTTTCACAAATTTTCCTATGTAGGGGTTATCCCCCGACTGCGTGTCTAAGACAAATAAAGAAAAAAAGGTGCGATTAAATCATATCCACCCTCATCTCTTATAATTAAAAAAATACTTAAATTATTCAAATAATTCTAATAATTTAAGACTGAGCGGAATCCTAAAATCAATGAACTAAACAAACAGAATATGAACTCTCCAATACAAACAAATAAAGTCAAGTACTTGTCTCTACTTCAAAGTTATAAATTTCATTATACGTGCTAAGACGTGGCCCACTAAGAAACAAACACAACTGTCTGCCCGTCCTTGTGGCCACGACAAGCATTCGCACTTCTTATTATTTGTTGCAAGAGGGCAACAAGAGAAGCAGCCTTAACGATTTAAGCATTTTGCCTGATACGACGGCCACAGAAACGTTTACAAAACAGAAGATACAAAGTTAAAGTGTAATCAAAACTTTTTGGCAATAGATTTTGGCTTAGAGTAGTTGAATCCGCTGTAGTGGAAAATGAACTCACAACCAAACAAACACAATTAATTGTAACAATATTAGAGTCGTTAAAGTTCAAGAATATTCAACACATTTTTGTAAAAGACACGAAATAACAGCGAAGAATAATTCACGCAAGTTCAAGTTCGTTGATGTCACGAGCAAATTATGTTAGTGTTGGTGTTAATCTTTTTTTTACTTCCTGCTAGAAAAATTGAAATCTTTAAAAAATCGGGATATTGGATTTACTCCGTTTTACAAAAAATCGAGTTCTCATCAGATCTAGGAAGCTTCTCTTACTACTTCTGAGAAGCCGTCACTATGTCTGGATATATGTGCGAGTGTGTGTGTATGTGTGACTCGCTTATAAGTTTTGAAGGACTGAACCATAGTTGGTGACGTTCTGAAAAGCATTCCCATGAGTTTGAGTCGATTCGAATCGGATAATTTCAAGACATCTGGAAAAAGCTTAGGAAAACGCATTTTTAAAGCGGTTATTTTTTTAATAACTTTTCAAATGCTTCACTGATCAATTCCGCAAACCAATTAGCTCTTGATGCCGATCACTGCAAACTGGGTCAAAATCGGTTCCTAAGACATCGTGAACGAAACAATTAAAAAATAAATTAATTGAAAAAAAATATCTGAGATTATATATCTGATCAGTTCTATTTTTTCAGTAAGTATCGAAGGAAAAGCATTCCTGAACATAGCTTTTCTGTAAATTTTTACCGATTCGAACCGGTAAATTTCAAAATATTTTAAAAAAACTTAGAAATAAAGCATTCTTCAAAGAGATTTTTTCGAATAACTATTCAGTGGGTTTACCGATTAATTCCACAAACAAATCAGCTCTTTGAATTTACAAATAAAGCGATCACTGCAAATCAGGTCAAAATCGGTTGATTCATTCGTGAGTTATTGTGAATGAAAATATTCGAAAAAAGAAATTGTTTTTAATTAATTTCGAGATTATATATTTGATTAGCTAGTGTTCTCGATTCTTTCATACTAACCGAAAAAAGTGCGCTCCTAAACTTATATTTTCTGTGAATTTCAACCGATTCAAACCGGTAGATTTCTGTATCTTTTTATACTAACCGAAAAATAAATCAATCAACGTTTATAACATGGGAATCTGTTGATTTGAAAGTTAAAATAGAAGTGTTTTAGGTCGAAGTGCTCAAAAGCGTAGAATAGTACAAAACCAGGTTACGATAGTTTAGCGGTTAAAATTAGCCGGAAGTTACAGGGGTGGCCTTTGGGATTAACCGATTTCTATATATTTATTTTTTAATAATTTTTCAACCTCTTTTTTATTTATAATCAAAATAATTTTTATGCTTTTGCCCGCATATTCATAAAAAAATAAAATATATTTGAAATCACTTTTAGGAACATTTTTTTTATGGAAAATTTTTAATAAAATACGTTTCAAACTCATTTTAAATTTTAAGAATATGGGTGTATATGTAAATTTTAATTTCATTATCTTTCCGTCAACTTTTTCAAAACTTTTTTATTAATTTTTTTCGAAGTAAACAATCCGAAGGTTAACGAAATATTAAATATATGAAAAAAGACTTGAGCTTAAAAAGAAATTTGATTAGTTAGTTTTTACAAAAAAAAATTGTTTTGCTAATAATTTCCTTAAGACTTTGCATATTTTACTATTATTTCTTGCTTATAAAACTTCAAAGATACATTCGCCTAAATGGTGAATACGAAAGCGAATATAAAATTAATATCTTAAAAATTTTGTAGCATTAAATTCATTTCAAAATTGTTTTAACGTCCTCATCTTAATGAACAGGTAGTTAATCTTTTATTACGACTGATATTTATTTCATTTTGTTTCTTATTTCACTCCAACCAAAGATTGCATGCATGTTGCCTCCGAGCCCGGCGATTATGTCTTTAAGAAACAACCAGCAGCTCGTGCTGCACTTTACACCAGCGCCGTTGGTGAGACGGCAGCAGAAGCTCTCTTGCAATTAGAAGAGTCTTTGCAAGTTTGCGGTCTTTATATTGTGGGCCAAGCCGATACAATTGTGGAAATAACCATGAAACACTACGATGTTAATTGCGAAAGTGGTGGTTTAATGGCGGTAAGTAAAAGTAAATAGATTATCTTCGTTTAGCTTTTGTTAAAACATAAAAGAAAATTTCTCTTGTTTCACCCTTTTTTTTTTTTTGGTATGAAATTAAGTTTGTGGATGGTTGGGAATTGAATGGTGAGTACTTTCCCGGCATCAAGGATCACCACCGTCCGTTAGACGAAAGAGTACAGGAGTTTTGCAACAATTACAAGCAGAGGTACTCGTAATTAGTTTATCTATTTCAGAAAAAGTTTAATAAAATCTATTAACTTTTCTTTTTTGTGTGTTATGGTTGGTGTTTTTTTTTCAGGCCACATTTAACAAACAAAAAGTTCTTTCGGTCTAGCCAAAATGCTGCTCTTTTGCAATACCGCATACCGGCCAAAGGCAGTTTCATAGCCAACGTACGATTTCACAAAATCACCCAACGTGAGTAGAATGAGACTGAAAGCTGAAAATGTTTTACATGTTTTAATTAAACTGTTAATTGCTTTTGTTCTTTTGTGTAAATTACGAATAATTTATTTTATTTTCTTGTATTTTTTCAGCCTGCAATATTCTGGTTCAAGATATTGACGCCTTGTACTACCTGGCAAACTACGGCCATAATCGTAATTGTTCTATATCTGCTTTATTTCCAGCAGTTGTATCTGTGGCCAACTTGAAGATTGGTGGCAAATCAGTGCGTCAAGATAAGCCCAATTACGATGTAAGTCAATTATCAATATTATTTTCTTATCAATCATTTAAAGCTTTTGTGAGGCACGTGCTAACGCTTCAAATATGAATTTGAGGAAATAAGTAGAACTACTTGAGTTCTATTCGAATTAACGCAATTAAAATTTTCCATCTACTTCAAATAGTTTAGAATTTTTTATAAGTTCATAAAAAGTTATAGCACTTAAAATTTTAAGATTGAAAAAATTTATTTATGTCCTTCTCAAGTTCTAAAATGGACTATTTTCTCCCATGGGAGTTTCAGTTTAAAATTCTTATGGAATGTCAAAATAATTTTTCTTTTTAATCCAGAAAGACATGACAAATATTCCAAAACACAAGTGAAAGTCAACACCAGTTTTAAATAGTGAACTTACACAGCAATACAGATGTTTTCGAAAGCCGCTACACTTTCATTATCGGTACTCTTGTGTATTTTTATTTACTACAACTTTTTAGGTGGCTCAGTTGACTACGATAACAGTTTCAATTTGTTCCAAATTTATTATGAAAAGGGATACGAGAACTGTATCAAACCGATGGATACACGCTTTCGTTAAGTCCCTGTGTTGCAGTTTTCATTGTTTTTTTCATATCCTGTTGACTGAACTCTTTGTTTCATGTTTCTTTAAGCCAAAATCCTTTGGTTTTAGTTTTCATGTGGACATACGAACAAATTTTTTTTTTTGCAAATATTTTCGCTCACTGCAGAGATTATCCGAAAGAAATTAGATTTCTTTAATTTGAATATCGGGGAAATGAAGTAGCAGACAAAGTATCAAGAAGGGTTGGTGCTAATTCATTTACGAGGTCAGATCTATTTGGTGAATTAGGCTGGGAGGCCACAACCTTCCTAGTAGGAGAGAGTTCTACCCTGGCAGCAAAGAAGACTTGGCTTTTTTCTCCAGGTATGAGACAACTTTCATTGAGGGTGACCTTCGGTTGTGGTTTTCTTACTGATCACACTTTGGAGTGAAGTATCCTTTGTGGAGCTGCACTCACCTCTATGCCGTTTGTGCATGGATGCAGCACATTCTCAGTGAATATATTGTTTTGCGAGGTTGTAGGAGGAGTGTGCATCTCTTTTGTGGAAAAGGATTAAGGATGACTTCCGACAGTATTTTTCATACTGACCACATTTTGTACTGAATTATCCTTCTGTATAATAAATTACAAATTACTTGCGACGTTCAAGATAAATTTTTACCTCTGGAGTATCTTTTCCAATTTACAGTGAAATTAAAATTATTTATAGTTTTCCATTCGTATAACTTTCTTAAAATTTATTTTTGAATTAAATGTAATTCAATTAAAAAAATATATATTATTTGTTGGTCTATTTAATTATAGTGCGGCTTATTTAGTGACCATTTAGAGATCGGAGGATCATCGGGCTTAGACTCAACAGCCATGGAAAAATCCAGTGAAATTTGTGGCTTCTCTAATGAACCAGGTGAGATCGAAATGGAAAAAATTTATTTGATAAAGAGCAAAATTAACCTAAATAAAACTTATTTTCAAGGACCCGAGCAGGCCATTTTTTGTGGTGTCACCACCATACGATTAGTCTCGACAGGACGTTTTCAAAATCAAGCCTCTGTTATGATACGCAAAGCAGAAGAGCATGACTTGGATATTGCAACCCTGATTTGTGCACTCTAAGAAGCAGAAGCATCAAAACAATCGCCCATAGAACTCGAATATATATTTACAGTTTAATCAAATAAAACTATCATTGAAAAGTACACTGAAAACTAAATTTACTAAATTATAACAAACACGATTTCAATACGCTGTAGTTAACCAGTTCTTAGAAAATATATGGAAAATACTATTCACTTTGAGAGAAACCATGATTCCCTGTACAGTTCGCTTCATTTATTTAAACAAAGTTAACTTAAATTTATTATTTCATTTTTTTGTTGTTGTGGATTTTTCAGTTAATATAAAATATGCAAAACATGTATATGGTTTATATAATACGATTAACATAATGTGTAAATAGCAGTTCTGTTGTGTTTAATAGCAGCGTGATTTCAATTTATAAAAGAAATTATATCTTTTGAGTTGCTTTTTTCAGTTTAATGAGATTTTTTTTTCTTGTGTGTTTAGTAAATACTTTTAATAATTATTCCTTGCATTGCCACTAATAGAAATCTAGATACATTTAACCAGTTAATTGTAAGATTAATTTAAAAAACAAATAAATAATGAACAAAGAAACGATGTTGATGTATTAGAACCAGATATTCATTTTTATTTGGAAATGGACAACCGAAAAGGGGCTGTCGAAATTCAAATGAGGGTAAGACAAATTTATTACGGTGGATACTATGATCAACTTCTGTGTATGGTCCTTCGAGCCTGAAGTGAGTTATTTCCACGGCGATTGACATGGTTTTGAAAAGTTAGTTTATGGAATTGATCGGCGAGTTATTTTAAAAGAACCATTTTGAAAAATGCCTTCTTTTCTGTTTTTTTTTTTTGGGTTCCTTGAAATCGACCCACTCGAATCGGTTCAAATTCACAAGATATCCGAGCTAAAGAACGCTCTTCATTACGCTACTAGTTCACATTCAGACATAGTGACGGGCTCTTAGAATTAGTCAGGGAAGCTTTATAAGACCTCAAAACGTGCAGATCAGATGGGAACTTGATTTTTCCAAAAAAAAAAAAACAAAATATATTATTTCAGATATTTTCATACTTTTATTATAAATGAAATTTATTTGTTGGTGATGAAGGGATGTCTTTCATTGGTTTTGAAAAGTTTCAAACCTCTCATTTTATGCAAAGACTTTTTAAACCATTTTTGAATTTACAATTGATATTTAAAAATCACATAATACGTGTATTTGACTATGAAACTTATAACGTGATTTTTAAAAATCATTAGAAAATTCTCAATTGGTTTATAACACTCTTTGCATAAGATGAACGATTTTAAGTTTTTCCATACAAATTAAAGCACTTCAAAACCGTGGTTAAGGCTTAAGAGTTTTATTCATATATAATTGGAAAATTCATTTTAATCGTGCAATTGATTAATGATTATAAACTGGTCAAATTGCTTGTTCAAATAAAAAACAAAATTCTGGGATTAATCGATTACATGTCTAACTGTTCGCACAACCCTCTCCCTTTTGACTTTTCCGCAGTGAGTTAAACTACAAAACTTACCAAATCAAAGAGATGCAACTAAATCTTGCAGGGCACAACTGTTATATAATCGTAGTACAAAAAATATCTTAAATTTGCACCCGTATGCTCTTTCCAATAAAACAATTATTATTATTATTATTATACAATAATTTATTGAAGTAAACGGTAATTTCGATTACTTGCATTATTAGATAAGCGTTTTCTCTAAACAATTAAACATTGTCCAGCAATATAATTTCCAATTTAATCTATTGTATTCGCAATTCAAAAAATGTGTTAAAGAAAACAATAGCGTTTATCAGTAGAGTTATCAAAAAGCTTTGAGCATAATCCAATTTATTAGCTCGACAACCAGTTCAAGAATTCAGTCAGTTGTAGTTCGTGATCAGATTCGCAAGTTTTGTTGTAGTTGGGTACATGGTAAAATGTTTAGAAATTTGCTAATATTAGCCTTTTTGGCTATGGCGGTAAATGGCTTTAATATACCGGGTATTCCTGTGCAATTTACGGAAGACGATGAAGTTATTTCAGCGATTTCAGGTACAGTGAAGTGAACAATAAGTGAAATTAAGAACATTCGAAAGTTCGACATTCTGCTAAGTTCCATTGAATATAAAAGGTTTTGGAAAAATAAACGTAACAATTATTTAGTTGTGTTGCATACGATGACTTTAAAATATCATATGATTTTGTTCAAAATCTGAAAGTTATTAAAGTGAAAATATGTCAAATGATACTAAAAATATGTATTCGTTGTGGTTAAGGGCCACTTTTCATGAGTGCTAATAGAAAACCTTCGGCAGAAATTTAAGTCATAATGTTTGAAAAGCTTTTAGGCTTGGGCGTTTATAAAAAATATATATCAAATACTAAATGAGAATTATAATTTAATCATAAATATTATAAATTTTGTATTCGGTTTCAAAGAACTTTTTCTAACTTACGCTTTTTTTGCTAACGAAGACTTCGTTTTAGAAACGGAGAAAAAAATCATCATGTGTGCCGCCAGAGATATCCTGATAATTTGGCACTAAATATTTTATTAGCAAATTAGAATCAAAATTAGTTCTTGAGACACTCTTAAATAATAGAAAACTATTTACCTGCATCGCCAAAAACTGTTCTTATAAGACTGGCGAATGGAACATATGAGTTTCACAATAGCATTATTATTTTTTCACGATTTTACAATATCGCCTTTTGATTCACAAATCAAATCTAATCAACTATTGATCGCAAAAACTATTGAATAGCAACACGAGCACTTAAAAACTTTGCAATTTCCTTAACTTATCTCCAACAACTACTTCAAAATTAATTCGATTAAAAACTCAAATATTTTCTACAAGTTAATGTTAGATATACTGGAATGATTCGTTCAGATCGTGCCGTCATTGGGGGCAGGTCACTGTTTGATATGAACGTTACAATAAAAACTAAAATTCGTACAAACAAATATCAATACAAGGAGATAATGAAAAGTAACAGCCTTTTCCGATTACACAGTGCTTCATAAGAAATTTAGCAACTTGGGTAAATGCAAAAGGAGCAAATAAAAGAAGAATAGAATACGACGTGAGAGGTATAGTGCAAGGGAAGGGCTCCGGGTGTTGGTCAACTGGGTAAAGTCTTAAATTATGCCACCAAGATCATATATCACATACACATTAACACTTTAATGTCAAAATGCACTAACAGAATATCAACGAAAGTTCACAGACGCAAAAAAGACAAGTTTAGCAATAAAAATTGCACAGTGTAAATTGTTAAATTCTAATAAAATATTTTGAAAGATAAATTAAATTCAAAAGTGTAGCAACTCAAAGAAATAAATTTTTTATTTCTTAGATGACATCGCCCGAAAATTCTCCCAAGAATATATTAACTACATCAAAACTGGCCGAGAGTCGGCCGCTTTAAAGCACATCTCCAGCCAATTGGCTGACTCACACAGCAAAAAGGACATATTCAACACAAGCATATCGGAATTGGGTTCCATGGATCAATTCTTCGTTTGCACTACCTGTAGAGCTGTCGTTAGAGTGATAGCGGAAACTTTTCGGGAAGAAGGAGGTGAATTCAATGGCCCAACTGGTGAAGTCAACAGCAGGAAAGTGTTTTTAGAATTGTGCAGCCGCTTTGATATTCAAACTCCTGAAGTATGCAATGGTCTGGTAGATGTGCATGGACCTATTTTACACTACATCATCATGAATTCAATAGCCGACTCTCGTTCGCTGTGTGGTACTTTGCCTATAAGATTTTGTAAAGTTAAACAAAATGCATTCAATTGGAGTGTTGAGATCGATAATTCAGTGGGGCCATTGACAGCAGCCAAATCTGAAATTCCGCAGAAAACCGACAACGATTTAACGATTGTTCATATAACAGACATACATTTCGATCCGGAATATAGGGCGGGCTATTTGGCTGATTGTGAGGAGCCCTTGTGCTGTCGTAGAATGCCAGCCGGTGCAATTCCTGCTGAAAAGAAAGCCGGTTATTGGAGTGATTATCGTGGCTGCGATGCACCGCTGCATATGATAGACGATGCATTTGATCAGATCAGCAAAAGTTATGGTAAAATCGATTACATCTATCAAACTGGTGATGTTGTGCCGCACAACGTATGGTCTACAACTAAAGAGGGAAACAAAGAAATATTGACCCGAATTGATAACTTAATGGCCGAAAAGTTCCCTGGAATTCCAATTTTCCCTTGCGTTGGTAATCATGAATCGCATCCATCTAATCTGTACGTACATGATCACGAACATATTTTATCTTTATTGAAAATTTTTAAATTTCGCATATATTTCATAGTTTTGGCCATGCAAATGTACCCTCCGAATTGAACGTCAACTGGTTGTACGAGCATTTGTGGTCTAGCTGGCAACGCTGGCTGCCTGCTGAAACTAAAGCAACCATTTTAAAAGGTGGCTACTACACCGTTTCCCCCAAACCAGGCTTCCGAGTCATATCCTTGAACAACAACGACTGTTACCTTCACAATTGGTGGATATATTTTGATGGCAACGCCACCAGCCAACCTCAACTAGACTGGCTGCAGAACACTCTCTTGGCTGCTGAGAAAGCTGGCGAATATGTGCATATTCTAGCTCACATTCCCTCTGGAGATGTTGAATGCTGGTCGGTATGGGCACATGAATACAATCGCATCATAGAACGTTACAGCCATATTATTGGTGGAATTTTCGGAGGCCACTCCCATGGAGATGAAATGAAATTGCATTATTCACGAAATGGCCATGCCATGGCCATATTCTGGAATGGTGGCAGTTTGACTTCTTTCTCCTACAAAAATCCCAACTACAGAGTTTACGAAGTTGAGCCCAAGACTTATGTAAGTATTTTTGCCAGCTAAGTCCACAATATGTATGAAAGCTAATGGTACTAAACAAAAAAAAAACTTCAGCAAGTTGTTGATCATCATACTTGGATCTTTAATATAACTGAAGCCAATTTACTTGGTGAAAAGCGCAGTCCTCAATGGTTTAAAGAGTATCAATTTACGGACTTTACACAGGACTTAAGCCCAGCTGGTGTTGATGCGTTGTTTGAAAAAATGGCTGAAGAGCCAGCTCTTCTAAGGCAGGTTAGTTCAAACTTTTTAAGGCCCAAAATGTATATGATTTAATTGATAACAATTTTTAGTTTTGGAGATATAAAATGGCTTCATCCGATCCGAAAATCGCTGCTGGTTGTAATGAACGTTGCTTAACGAAAACTATTTGCAGGCTGGTGAGAACAGTTAACAACGAAAAGACTCGCTGCGAGCAACTAAAGGCCAAATTAAAACAATCGGTAATTAATTGAGAAATACTATTTAACAGTTTCAATTAGTAATAAAAAATTCTTTAATTTCAGTTGGGCCATGAAGTCACGACGACTGCTCCAACCACACAACAGCCAGAGGATGAAGGTAATGGTGCTGCCCCTATGACGTCCTCTGTTACATGTGTTGTGGTTTTATTATTTGTGATTTATCATTTATTTTAGGGAACTAATTAGGAATCGTATATATTTTTGATACAAGTGTAGTTATATTAACTAAGACTTCAATTAAATAAAATTATAATGGAATTTTTTAATATTTCATTTATAGGAAAAACAGCAGCCCCAACAATAAGAATAATATTAAAAAAATAAATTTATAAAATTCAGCTTTTTTTGCGTTTAGAAATTGTAGAACAGACATGGAGTAAATTTTCCTAATTTGCTATAGTTTTTGTGAAATAAAAAAGATTTTTTTCGGTATGACCGCAACGTCAAAGAATATTTTAAATTGTTTATTCTTTGGTTACCGCTGAAAAGTTCCATTCAATATATAATTATCGATATTGTAAATTATGTTTGTGTGTATTTTAGTACTCACCTTAATTCCAATATCAAGAAACTTGCGACTTTTACATTTATTATGAATTGATAACACACTTGCATTATATACATATCTTTTACGATTTCTTTGACTCAGATATATATTTTTATAGATCGGTGCATCACTATTTCTTCACTTACATTTGATATATATTTTCTAGATATGATATATTTAATTTTTCTGCTCTAAGGATTTCATTTAGTACTAAATATAATTTATATATTTTCACTTTTGTAATATTTTTATAAGAAGCACATAACAGCACAGAAATTTTAGCAACAAACAACAGATTTTTAAGTGCAATTTGGTTGTAGGTAATGGCGTTGTATACAAATTTCAAATAAACTGACAAATAATTTATGTGCTACTTTACAAGGGTGCATACTTTCGTATGTGCTTTCCTTCAACTTAATTTTTACCACTTCCATTCTACATCATTCTTCATCAGCACAGCCCATCATTGTAACCAAACTTTAATCCAACTTTCTTTAATATATAACACATTTCGGAGTAATATTCCGTATGAATTTAATGCAGCACAACTTGTTTAATATATTGCAACACTTTTCATCGCATTTTATTCGGTTTAAATACTATTTTTTAAAGAATTTATAAAGTTTCTATAAGATGGCGTGCTGAAATACCGTAAGACCGCTCAAACTAAACTGACAATTAATTTATGTGCTACTTTACAGGGGTGCATACCTTCGTATGTGCTTTCTTTCAACTTCTTTTTTACCACTTCCATTCTACATCATTATTCATCAGCACAGACCTTCATTGTAACCAAACTTTAATCCAACTTTCTTTAATATATAACACATTTCGGAGTAATATTCCGTATGAATTTTGTGCAGCACAACTTCTTTAATATATTGCAACACTTTTCATCGCATTTTATATGGTTTAAACACTATTTTTTGAGGAATTTATAAAGTTTCTATAAGATGGCGTGCAAAAATACCGTATGACTGCTCAAACTAAACTGACAATTAATTTATGTGCTACTTTACAGGGATGCATGTTTTGGTATGCATGATAGATGGAGCCACAGAAGGAAATGATTTAAATAAGAAAGTACTTTTGAATTGCCACTATACCAATTGGAAATTAAGATAACTGCGTGCTAATAGGATAACAATGTAAATAACTGAGATATTATTATGATATAAGAAAGCATATACAATTCATATTGTATATATATTCATGTGTGCAATTCTAGAGCACATACATACCGTTACGCAGCAACAATCATTTATACATACATTAATATATATATAACATATATAGAAATTTGCTATTTTGTTATAGAAAAGGTTTTGCGGAAAAATATTTATTAGAACTTGTTGATATGATAATAAATGCTTGTGATGATAAAGCGTCTTTAAAATGTTAAGTCACGAAGTAGCTTCAAAGTTGTATTTCCCCAATCAGTTGGAATAAGTTCAATAGTACCAGTTTAACCAACTTTGTCCGCAGTAGACAAAGTGTTGAAGAAGAAAGAGTGCAGGCAAAAAAAACATAATTTCCTACAAATAATTACAAAGCAATTGCTAGTGACGCCATTTTTTCACATAAATCACACAATTTTAATCAGTTGTAGAAAAGAACAATAGAAGCAAAGAAATTGCAGGCATAAAAAGTTCTAGAAAAAGGTGTTTGATATCATATTTCGGAGGCACTTACTAGCATTAATTCGTTCGTCGTACTTTTTAATGAGTTTAATCAATTTCCTCAATCCCAAATTAAAACCTACGGTTGAGAGCGATGCTGTCTGCGAAGATGGCTATGGGGTTTGCAACTTAATAGCTGACGATGATGACCAATTAAAGCGTGGTTTTATGGCATTCTCAGTGAGTAAGCCACCGATTGAAATAATATTTGAATTCCCCAAGGCTATCGACTTGAAGGTGATTAAACTCTGGAACAGTCAAGGTGCTTTAAGGTCAACAGCCTTTGAGGTACACGGAAAGTATGAAGGCATTTGGGAACGTGTTGCGTATGTGCGTGATTTAGCAAAAGATGTTGATTCGTTGACATTTTGTTATCAGAGCGATTATAGTTCGAAGAGTTCCGAACAGCAATCGAGTGAAAAGGCATTTTTCTTCAAAACAGCAAATAAAATGCTTTCGAATACCAACAGTATTAAATTAACTATACGTGCCACACATAAGTGCCCACCAGTTTTGCGTAAAGTTCAGATATGGGGTTTGCCTGCACGTTCTTTAGATAAGGCTGATAGGGAACTTGTTAAAAGTATATGGAATGAAATAACTAATCCTTATGACTATGGGACATCACTTCAGCGTGACGATGATGCTGGCCAAAGGTCCCCTTCGAGATCCATACCGGAGTTGAATAAAAACTCATCGCTAAAAATACCGGAGGAATTTTTAGATGCTATAACATGGGAGCTAATGGTAAGTAAAAAAAAGTTTGCTGTGAATAAAATACACTGTTTTTAGCAGTAGCTAAAGGAACCCACTAATAAAATTAATTAATTTTAGCATTCGGTTCCCTTAGACAATTTCAAACCATAGAAATCTTGCGCTTTTTTTAAGCCTAAAATAAATAATGACCACATAAAAACAATTTCAAATGAAAATTAAATTCAAAACTGAATTTATTTCCTCAATACACGTTTTTGCAATTATAGAATACATATATTAAAGCGTTTTTTTTTTTGTAAGCGTACGATTGAGATGTTTCAAGAGTTGTTCACTGAGACAACAAGAAATAGCAGCACTTTCAGAATTTTTTTGTAATATTAAACATGAGGGCTTCATCATATGGTACGAAAAGACAACTGATCACTGTATTAATTAGTACATTGTTTCTTTTTGTATAATATAAGTGAACAGTTCGAACACTTAAACCTATCCAATTATATTTTTTATTTATATTTTTGCTCATTTAACAAAATTTTCTTTTTCAAATCGCATCCTGCCGAATATTTGTGCATATCATTAGTACCAGCTCTGACACGATGACATGGTATAAATATTGCTATATTGTTATTGCTAACGGCATTGCCCACTGCTCTGGCTGCTTTAGGATTCCCAATCATCACTGCTACTTCTCCGTACGTGCGCTCTTCTCCGAACGGTATCTTCAACAGAGCTGACCAAACTTTCAATTGAAAGTCACTACCATTTAGAACCACACAAACTTCATGTGTTTCATTTTGGGCTATAATATATTTTGCAAAAATTTTCTCTGTTAATTTTTCATCCTTAACAAGTTTCGTTTTCGGCCAAACACCTTCCAATATATTGGCAAACATTTCTATGGTTTGGTTAAGTGCGAATTGAAAACGGCATATGTGCAAAAGTTGTCCTTCCAAATAATATGCTGCAAATACCTTTCCATAATCAGGTGTTTCCACGGTGCCATAGTTCAATTTATTAGGGATCTTTTCTGCGACAATATGCTTGACGATAACATTTTTGAACATTTTGATAACATATTTTTACAAATGACGCGGTAAATAGAGGATTTCGAAAATAGGGTGTTTAGTACGATGCCTCCCGTTAACGCCGATTTTTTTGTTTTTGCAACAAACAACCGTCAAAGTTACACTGGCGGTAAGTAAAGAAATTTATCGATTACCCTGGTAGTAATTTTTGGTGGCCATATATAATATGCAAAATTGATATCAAATGTTATATATTGGATCGCAAGATAACTTGCAACACCGGCGAACAGACAGTTATAATTTTACGAATATTGATTTTGTTATCGTATCTATTAAAATAAATGAAAACATTTGTTTTTATTCAACTAAAGAATTTCTAATCTGTTCGGATTTACTATCCTAATCATACGGATCCTATTGAATGTAATAACTGTAACCAATTAATGGATGTTCATCATATATTAGTGGAAAGCCCAACATGCGAAATGGCTAATACAATTAACTGAATTCTTGATTAAGCAATCATTTTATAAACACAGCATCAATGATATATAGATTCTTTTCATATTCTTACTATATTATAAATTAATCAATTTTATGTTCACTAAAGTAATAAGTATTTGCTCAAAAGTTTTTGTATTTTATAAATTAATTTATGAAATATATTACCTTAAATAATTAAATACAAATATATATATATATATATATATATATATATATATTATATATATATGTATATATATATATATATATATATATATATATATATATTTATTATATAATATATATATATATATATATATATATATATATATATATGCATGAGTACCATAGCATTTACTGAAGTTGAGACCCTATGCGAATGTTTTTATGGACTTGGAAAAGTACAAGAAGTATCTAATATACCACTCTAAAACTTAATATTTTCAGATATTTCCCACTGTCTTACCTTCCGGAAAAGTAGTCGATCAATCTACTATTGACAGACATTCTGAAGAGGAATCTAAATGGGGTCGTTTACCATCGGATCCATTCACAGGTCTTGAATTTACGATTCAACGCAAGGCCATATTAAATTTAGCACTAAAAGCACGCATTGAAAAGTTCCTAATGGAAAACTCTGAACATTTTAAAACGGTTCCACGTTCATTGGGCAGCTCACGAGTAAGACGTAGTAAAAATAGGCATGCCTCACAATTCGCTAGTCTCTGTCACCAATATACTCCTGGTGTTTATTCTTCATTATCGAAGAGTTATAAAACTACAGCCACGGCAACACTATCATCCACAGATCGCTGCACTGGGCTTATTGGCACAGCCAGTTCACCTTATGCACTGCCGGCCAAACGGGCGAAACTCATGGATTCGACAACAATTGCTCCTTACACCACAACATCAGTCAGTAAATCCCGATTAAATAAGAAATACATAACTTCGGTGACTTCTTCCACAACTTTATCTTCCTGCTCCACTCCATTGCAGTTGACTTCGACAGCTACACAAACTTCGGCTACTGCAGCTGCTTTATACTCGAAGTGTTCCATTTTAACCAGAGAAGACAATGCTGTTAACACCACCAGCATTTCTGCAACAGCAACTTCCACCTCCGGTATAGATCATGTCATACAACAAGCTTTACAGAAAATTACACGGTTTTCTCAATTACCTTTAGAGCCTGCCCCACAGGCTATCTGTTGCGTTAAATGCCAGACAACTGAATTTTCATATGAAATCCAAACTTGTCGCCATTTGGTATGCCGTGAATGTTTAGTTACACTTACACGTGATGAAAAATGCATTTGTAATGCTGCATTTCGTTCCTCGGACGTTGAACGTTATCACAAATTGTGAATGAAAAAAACAGGAAGTAAGATTTAATATTTGTTTTTCTTAAGGGGAACAACTAAAGTGCACAATAGAAACCAGTTTCTCATACATATATGAATCTTTTTTGAAACTTTTATTTGTAATTTTATGTTTTTCTGTAAATCTTTACTTTTTGTGAAAACTTAATTATTTATGAAGATACTATTGCTATCGGCAATTCACTACGAATATATAAGTATAAGTGAGCCGTCGTGTATTTTGGACGCATATATCGGTGCTAGTAAAACTTTCATGAACTATTACGAAATCTTAGCCCTATCAAAATTAAATTTGCTGGTATTGTTTTTATTAATTACATACTTCTTTGTGTTTGTTGGACCCAGAAAAACATTATTAACTTGTGTATTTGTTTTTAATAGTCGTCAATTTTTTCTCTAGTTTATAGTCAAAAGCAGGTTACTTTTACTTTCAAATAATTTATAAGCTTTAGCATTTAGTTTAAATTAAGATTTTATTGGTACGTAGCACGTACATACCGAACGGTTGCATAATTTGGATTTAAAATGGCTTTAAAAATAAAAACTGGGTGGTTATTTGTTGGGAAATGATTTGTATTATAAATATAAACGTTATATATTGTAATTGATTTCTTTTGAATCTAATTTATCAGTAAGTCTTTTATATTACTGAACGGAGTTTATTATATTAGTATTACTTTTTTTTGTTAATTAAATTTGTATCTTCATTAATTTTTTAAACAAGCTGAACTAATATAAAATATTTTTCTGGAGCCATGATTAAATATTAACGCCTGTATCTACGAAAAATTCTTGTAAAATATTCTATTTATCACTTCAACAAATTGTGGCAACCTAAATCTACGTTGAATTGTAACGTGCCTGAAGATATATTTCTTTCTGTCATTAAATAAAGTTTCCTTAATTTTCTATGAAAAAAAAAATTGTAACCACTCATTCAGCTTTAATAGGTTTTATTTTCATTAAACAATTAATCTCATATTCCACCACCGCGCTTTAATGCATAAATAAATATGAAATGTATTTTAAATTTCTTTTATAGCTTTATTAAATTATTTTTAAAATATTTGTAATATGTTCAATTTTTTGATTACACTACAAATCAAAAGTGCAAATAATCAATACACAAAAATGAACTTTTAAGCTGATAATTTTGATTTAGTATATTTTACTGTAATTTAAAATAAAGATAACAAATCAACAAGAAAACCCTCAAATACTTGAAACATATGTTTCCTTAAATCAACCATAACTTAACAATAAGCAAGTCATTTATTAAATAAATCGCTAAATAATCATATAAACAAAGGGAAATAATACAGTTATAAAATATATCATATATATTTTTTCATAAACATATTTTACATATGAAAATAAGAAACAAGCATTAAAGAAATGAAAAATTTTGTTCTTTAAAAGTGTATCAGACAGAACGTTAATAACATTTAACTCATATTTAAAAATGTTACAAGAACATAATAAAAATCATATATGGAGAACATATAATCAAATATATCATTATCATACATTTAATATACCTTAAAAATAAAATATATATAAACAGGAAGCCTAATTAATATTTGTATCCTTTTATTTGAAAACTGTGATTGGTCAATTAGAAGCAACTGTTTTTATTTCATAATCACACTTCTGAATATATCACATCAACCATTGTCCATCAACAGTAGAACTGAAAAAAAATAATACAAACATTAAAATCCTAAATAGGCGATCGTAATATCATTATCTGCTGTGACGTAATCTTATGTAACAATATTGATATCAAAGTGAGATTAAACCACTTCGCGTTCGGTCGCCTATTAAATAGGATTCCGAGAGGATTTAAGTTCCTTATTGGCGAGTTATCGATAACCTGTTAAGCAATTGAAATATGTCCAATTCTGCATATTACGAACCAAAAATTACTAGCAGTATTCTTCGAGTGTCTTAGCGATAACATTTCCTGATTTATCATTTTTATAATATGAGTGGTTGTAGTAAACACATCCCTATTACGACCATTTAAATTTGTTTTATTTTTGTGATTTGTGCGCGTATAATTAGCAAAAATTTTTTTGTATTTGTTGCTAACAATATTTAGCAATTAAAATATAAAATCTATTGTGTTCAAGTAATCAAAATGGATACGGACAATGATAATTGTAGTACACCAAAACAAAGAAGTAAAAGACTAGGTCTTAGACGTAGCAGTAGCATCATAAAGAGCAAGTGTGCAGAAACTAAAAACACTGCAGAAGAAAAACCTGTATCGACATCCAGGAGAAAAGTGGCCCATAGTGATATGAAAATAAATTATAGAAATTTAGAACGTAATGATGTAAACAAAAGCCTTGTGTGTGAACCAAGTACTCCGACCACGCCGCTTAATAGAAGCTCAACAGATATAAGAAAGACCGTAAGTACTAGTTGTCGCCCATATAGATTAGCATTGAGTAAGAGAGTAAGGGAAAAAATGACCAAAAAAAGATTGGAGTTCTATTTGGCCAACGAAATGGAACGAGAAGATACTACGGAAAATCAGGGCGGAGACAAACAAGTGAACGATAGTACAGTAACACGAAAGACGTTTGAGTCGAGAGAAAAGTTGTTGCAGCAAATAGAAGATGCTCGTAGAGAATTGACCTCCCGGCAAGAACATATAAAAAAAGTTGATGAACTTAAACAAGCCATATCCGTTTGGAGATCAGGGTTCTCTGCTGCTCTCCATGATCTACAAAAAAAGTTTGAACAACGTATGGAAATGGCCGAGCTCTTAAATCATTTGAATATACCACAAGAAATGATTAAGTACATAAACGATTAATTATCGAATATTAGTCTGTATTTCCAAATCAACGTACAAACAGAGAACAATTTATATTTCATTAAACTAACAACTAATATTTATGAGGCCTAATATGGTTGTCAAGATCGAATAATTTGGGATCTTTTAAAAAGTCCAAATCTTTGTGGTACGTTGGCATCATAGCGCAGTTTTGGGCCTTTATAATTTCCTTATTCACTTCCATTTGCTTTTGTTTACATAATCCAGTAATGTGGCGTCCATAAATGCGACCGGTATATGGTGATTGAAACTGTGAAAGCAGCTTAACATTTTTATAGTCTGGTGTTATATTGTGTTTACATAAAATGCATAATTTACGTTCCTTTTCGAAAGGATTCTTAATATCAACAGGTTCGTCTGGATTTGCCACTGCAGTTGTTCTTAAAGCAGAAATTGCTAGTAAGCGACTGCTTGCAGAATTTGTGGTTTGAACTGCAACAAAACATTGAATAATTAATATAATTTTAAAGAAGTGATAATTAATTAATAACTTGCCATTATTTGCTAATAATTTAGTTAATTTTAGCATTTTCATAAAGTGTCAATATGCGGCCAATATAAAAGTACAATAACTTAATTGTTCGCACAGCTGATCTGTATCGTGCAGTATGTGACAGTACGGAAGTGTTTGGTTTTTAATTGTGGCAGAAGACAACCCTGTTTAATGGTGTATGTCTTTAATAGAAATGAAAGTTAGGCGTGTACTGTAAAATTAATAAGGCTGCTACAGTACTGTATTGTAATTAAATTAATAAAAAATAATTATGAAAACAACAAAGTGAAAAAAGCAAAGGAATAAATTAAAATATATAATTGACTATTAATTTGCAAAAATAACATCACCATTCTTCAAAACAATTCCATTAATATCCAGGTAAGTGCTTTTAAGTAAAATAAAATTTATATTGGATTATATATAATTAACTGCCTAGCCCACAATGTTACTCGAAATTGTTCCCACATGGTAATAAATATACATAAGTATGTACATAAGTATACTTTAAGAGTTTTGAACCACATACGAAATAGTGGTTTTAAACTCTTAAAGAATACTTTATTTGGACATCAGGTATGGGTCAGTCTTTTCGAACAATATACCGGCGGTAAATTTGTGCATTCGATATCTATACAACTTTCGATTGATAACGAATGCGGTAACATGAGCCTGCCTTAACTCTTTTAAAGTATACTTATCGTAATAACTATGAGTATGAATTATTATTTATATATCCTTCAGAAAGTTTTGTGTCTGCTGTGAAATCCCGTCCCGATAGTAAAACCAGATAAAAATTTATATATTAATAAAAGCTTAAGGATCTCACTTATACTTTTATTACATCGATCAAATAAATTATATAAAAAATATTTTTAAAAGCTTTTTGGAGCAAATTTTTAGGACTCAAAGCATTTTTCTTCAGCTCTTCAATATCACTGTGATCACTGAGAAGCGTTTTCTTTAGATTCATCCAAACAAATCGGTTCACTTAATGGAGAATCAAAAACCAAACTTATATATTCGATTGTGAGCAAAGAGCTAAATCAAAATCGTCTAGCCGATTCATTTATGTTAACAATTGATGTCTCATATATTCAAAAATAATATACTCAAACATAAGGCAAATTAAAATTACCCACTGCTGTGAATAAAGTTATATAAAAGCCCAAAATAATTTTCTGTTCAAAATATCTTTATAAATCTCTTTTGATGCAGTTTTATTTAGCTAAACTCAGCCTTATTCATAGTAATAGAAACATATATAGAAATTTTGCAAATGTGTTTCAAATCGAAACATGCTGAGATGCATGATACAGAGGGATTGAATTTTACAAAATTTTGTTTAACGAATTCAAATTTATCAGTTTGCAACTTGTCAACTTCCTTTATGTATATTCAAACGAAAAGAAAATTCAAATATAAAATGAAATAAATTTTAATATGGTTTATCCTGCCGTTTTAACTCAGGAAGTTTCATTTATTTCGCGAAAAATCAAATTGCAAATGAAACATTATTAACATAATTTTCAATTTAAAAGTTAACATACGTACTGCATGGCAATTTTCAATTTCAAGCCTTTAATAACCCATTCTGTATAACACCCACCCTTTTGCTGATATTCGGCGAAAAAAAAACCCAATTTGAAGTATCTGCAAGTACAAGTTTTGTTATCAATAACCCAGTAATGATGTTTCATTATCATGTAAATCCCGCGAGATATTTTTTTCACAACAATATAAATAATTTGTTTGCAAACAAAATTTATTTGACTTTTTTGTCGCTGCTGATAAACAGTGACACGGCGTATCATATGCAGCCTCTTATTTAGAGAATAAAAATTTGTTTTTATTGCAAAAATGTAGTGAAAAAATTGGTAAGAAATTTAATAAACTTTTATGCATACGATTATTACGCGTTAAAAAGAATTTACGAAAAAAGAAAGAACTTAAATTTTACATGCTTATATCCGTTTCCGTATTTTGAATAAAGGAAATGTTTATTCATGTGTCAGTGGGAGGTACAAAACCCTTTGATTTCTGCTTCCAAAGTAACGTCTATTGTTGTTAAAAATACAGGAAAGTGTGTTTGTGTGTGTGTGTGTATGTTGTTCAGCATTTTAACGTTTGTTGTGGGTTTATGGTTTGAAATGGGTTTATCTAGCGTCTCCATGCTCGCTTTGTTGTTACCAATACATTGTAAACTGGCTGGGTAATAAATCTTTCAACGTCTTTTGTTGCACTATAGAACAATTGACATTCGTTTGCCTGTGATGACATTTAGTTCGAAGTCAAATATTGTATTAATTTAAAGCATTGAAAATAAGCATTTTTTGCAGTTTTATTTTCTTTATTAATTTTTACAGGAACCTTCACTGACTAATTCTGAGAGCCAGTTACTATATCTGTATGTATGTATGTGTGTGCATATGACCCGTTTATATCTTTTGAACGGCTCAACCGAATCAAACCAAACCGGTAGCGTTCTGAAGTGTGTTCCTGAGCTTAGACTTTCTGTCCGGTACTGTGAACCGGTAGATTTTTAGATATATCAAGAAAAACTTTGAAAATTGCATTTTTCAAAGAAGTTATTTTAGAACAAGTTTTAAACGGCTTAACCGATCGAATCCACAAAATAATCAGCTCTTGACATTTAATAACCAACATCGTTCGCGGTGAACTGGGTCAAAATCGGTAAATCCGTTCGCGAGATGTGAACGAAAAAATTCGAAAAAGTGATATATTTTGAAAAGCTCCGAAATTGTATATCTGATCAGTTAGTTTTCTCAATTCTTTTGCAGAAATCGAAAACTATATCACCGCTTATTACATGGGAATCGGTTGATATGAAATTTAAAGTAATAAAATAGTGTTTAGCACAAAAAACACGTTACCATAGTTTCTCGGTTAAAATATTTTCCATATAAATACCGGTTTGAAAATGTTCATACTTCGTATATGCATTTAATTTGTTCTTATACTTGTTATATTTTTAAATTTATAATTTTTATATTTTGTCATAAAAATAAATATTAAAATTAAATCTTTATATTCTTAAACAAATTTTAATCAATGCTGATGCAATTGCTGTCCATACACGTGATTCAATATTTCACTCAATAAATTTCAAAAATAAAACCATAACAAACGTTTATGATGTGTTTAAAGCAAAATAATAACAAAAACCAGCATGTGGCATTATTTCCCATTTAATTTCGATATTTCATCAATATCCTGCAACTGCAAAAATAAATATTTATTGAAGTACCACACACACACTTGAAAATTCAATAAATAAACTATCTTATAGATATTTGCTTCCTGGCGCTCAAGTCGAATAAAATATTTACGGATGAGAATGTGTGTATGTTGTAAAAAGGGTTGCCTGGAACGGGTGAAACACTAAATCAAAAATTATATTTTGTTATTTATTTAATCATAATGCCCTGAGAAGTTAAATAACACTAAAAATTGTTCAACAGCAAAATGTAGAAAGTCAAGCGCGTGTCCCTACCGGAATGGATAGTGTCGTAGGTTGGAGATATTGAAAAGAATATTAATAAAAGAAAACATGACCATAAATATAAATCTATAGTAAATCGTTATTTATGTTTAATAGTTGTTTGATATTAAATTATGATGATGACATTATGAAGTAACAAGCAGCGACAACGCACTTCCATTCCAAAAAAAAAAAGAAAACAAAAATCCTCGAAAAAGGGTTAAATAGATTTGTGAACGAGTGCTGAATATTTTTAAGAATCATCATACGAGTACACACGTTATTATTAGAAATTATGTATTAAAGTTGTATGCGTTTGGTCCCAGCATGGTTTCCTTTTCCTCCTTAAAAAGAAATATCTCTAAATGAGGGGAGTGCCACAAATTCGTTCAGAAACTTTCATTTTCCTTTCAACGACTGCTATTCAATCGTGTTCGTCCTTTTGTATTTATCAGGACAAACACTTCATGCATAGTTTCCAATACCTAATGAATAGCTATGACTACTTACGACCATGTTTGCACAAGTATGTCGTTGTATATTGTCCTTCATTGTTGCTACATTCATATTTGATTTTTGAATTTTACTTTTATAAATATTTCCCATTCGTAGGGGTTGGATATTTTCGTTTTGTTTTGTGTTCTCGGTTATTAAATAAAAAAGGCATAAAGCGTGATTTTTTGTTTTCGGTACATTTTTACAATATTGACGTGGTCGTACCATTTCAATTACATGTCATCATCATCGTTTCTCTTTTGTTTGCTGGAATAAATATGACATTTTTAGTAGTGGGTTTGCTATTTGGCTTGTTTGCTTTTAATATTAATAAATTTATGTTGCATGGCAAATGTAGAACAAACGTAATTGCTAAGAAATTTACAGTGTTTAGTGGCCGTAATGTGTAATTTAATAAAATTAGGAAGTCATGAAAAAAGAAGCCCGGGTTTACTCACATTTTTCTGGAAAGCACATGAAGGGGTTTGCAATGAATATAAAAATTCATAATGTTTTTAGATATTTAAATAATTTAAGGAATACGCTCTTTTGTCTTGGTGCAAAATTATTACTCACACCAGACTAAAAGCTGCATTTTTTTCTCTCACTGAATTTCGAAGGCTATACAATTATTTAAATAAAAGTATCTGTAGTAGCGTATTCATGCGATTAATCTATCTCATTTCTTAATAGATTAATCGGGTGAAATTCAAGTATAAATTTAAGTATTCATCGATTGATCGTTTGAATAATTTTTCGATGTGGAAATTTAATCGTATAATAATCGATTGATTTGAAATCTTGAAAAATGCTTTTTTAATGTTGTTTTTGGATATCTTGAAATCTACCGATTCGAATTGCTTTAAATTTGCAGCAAATTTAAGTTTAGGAACGATTAAGTTTTGTTGGATCCGGTTCAACCGTTCAAAAGTTATAAGCAGTTCACATACTTACCCAAACACGCATAACACATACACGCACACCACACACACACGTACACACATATGCAGACATAGTGACGGGCTCTCAAAATTATATAAGGGAAGCTTCCTAAGATCTCAAAACGTGGAGGTTTAATAAAAACTCGATTTTTTTAAAACTTTTTAAAACCAACAACTTCCCGATTTTTAAAATGTTCAACTTCGCAGCGGAAAGATAAAAAATGTTTTCTCTAAGGAAAAGTGCCAGAGTTAAGAAACAATGAAAGAGCGTTCAAAACTTTTCTCCGCCTTCTGTTGAGCTCACCCCAGTTCAGTTCTTCGTTTATTTTTATATAAAAGAAAAAAAACAAACACTGTGAGAAAAAAGATTTCGATTAATCAATTAATCGCCATAAACTTAATTGCAAATAAGCAATTAATCGCACAAAATTAATCGATTAATCGAACAACTGATAAGATTATGTAAGATAAGATTTAAAAAATAATTTAATATAGATTAAAAAAAAAATACTCTAAAACTAAATGTTTGTTGAGCGCTCCTCATTATACTCCAGTGCCATCAATCAATTTGAATAAAACTCCAGAACTTGACTTGCTAGATTTTGGTTAAAATAGCAAGTAAAGATTTGAAATCACTAGATTTTTAATACATTTAAATATTAGGACCTGCAACATTTGGATGGCATTATAAAGGAATTGGATATATTTTTATTACAGCATGAGGCTGCATTGCTTTGGTTTTCTTCTGCTTCTGTGGACCGATTGTGTTTCTTTAGGTTTGTAAACTATTCTACACTTTGACTAATAATATTTATTTTCGTTATTACCCGATACTAAAAGGTGACTTCAACTAAAATTAGTAGCAGATCTACAACTATTTTCATTATCATACATTTCTTAGGGCCACTATCACAACTTCATTTTAGTTACATGACGTTTAAAAAGCTTTCTTTTATATCAATTCTACTTAAAACTAAATTCAACGATAAGTTGGAGGCAGGTTCATTCCACCTGGTATGTTAAGGAACCAGTGACATCAAGATAAACTTTTTATACGTCTTGTAAATACTACTTTAAACTAACATGAAGTTGTAATAATGGCTCTCAATATATTTATTTATTTGCAATATTTTCAAATTATATATTAACACCAGCATATCTTTCAGTCCTCGTAAATTGCTTTAATTGAAATGCTAACAGTTGCGAAACTTGCAAGCGATATAAATCAAAATTATCTCTCTGTAGTTAATAGCAACGATGTATCATAAATCTATAAGTCAAATATACAATGATAAGACCTAAAAGCATCAAGAAAACTGTTAAATTATGAACTTTATAAAGAGTGATAAATTTAATATATTCGATTCTCATGGTTACGGCAAGAACAAAAAAAAAAAAAAAATTAAGTTTAAATTTTTACACACGATTAAATAATTTAAATGACAACGTAACGAACGCTGGTGGGGTGTAAAAGTTTGAGAGGGCGCCAAATAAATAACACCCCATTATATCGGCATAAAATTGATTCATTTCTAATTTTAAATGTTATCGTCGAATAGTTTCGAAAAGCAAATTTTAACAAAGAAATAAAATTGATATATGGGTTTTATTCCATATGATTTGCTATTAAAAACAAACATGTACAAGTGAAGATACTTTTAGCGACTGTATTTTATAGTAAAAGTGTACAAGCAATAATATATGCGACTCTATTTAGTAAAACTCTAGTGTCTTCGAAAAACTTTCTGTGATGATTAATTAGGGTTAAAGTGGAATAAAAACAATAAAAGGTTTTACAAAAGTTATTGCTGTTTGCCTACAACTTAATGTTGTGCAATTTATAAAGATTTTTACTTCAATTCAAAATATTGAGACTTCTTTATATAAGAATTATTGTTATTATTAGGGGAATCGTAGTAGCGAATGCCCGGCTTAAGCAAATATTTTTGTGTAAATTGCGTTTGCTTTGCTATTTTGGAATCTATGGAATAAATTGTCTTTTGCCAAATAACAGTCAGGTTTATTTTTTGCTGGACCAAAAAAAAAAAAAAAAAAAAAAAATATTTTGCGCATTTGAGTTCAAGCATTTTATGAAAAAATTATCCTAAATTTGTCAATACGAAAGCGTGACGAAAGTGCAATCAACTCAATATCTGCGGGCTGTACAATAAGTAGTTGTCACTTTTGGTTCATTGTAGTGTTTGCTCTCTGCTTTATTACCAAACAAAGTCGAGAGATGTGAATAATGACGGCCATTATGGACGTTTATCAACAACCGATGAAAAAGTGACGGTCTGGTTTAGCAAAAAGCTGATACAGAATTTGTGTACCAAGACATTTTATAGGGTGTATTAGATTCGACTTAAACATGAAGAAAAAATATATTTTCTTTATCAAGCGATTTTCTCCCTTCGTAGCAAAGAAAGAAAAATTTATTTTATATCTCTTTTCGCAGGCCATTCGTTATGTTTTTTAGTGCAATTTGTTAAATTTTTGCTGCCTATTTTTTATGCGTCACAAGCAATAAAAACTACAAGAATAAAATGTTGTGAAATTCGCAATTTTATTTAGTATGTCAAGATTGAATTGTTGCTATTCTTCTATAATGAATTGATTATGTTACAAACAGTTCCTGATAAAAATTATCAGTGGTTTCCATGTTGTTTGAAAAATATTTTGTTAGAAATTTTGCGCTCGTTATCAATTCGGATTTTATTTCAATACACAGACATTCATTGACTTTGAAATTCTAGTGCCGTCTCTATGAACTTGACTTCAAATAGTTTTATTTGTATTAATATTTTTCCATATTGAGTAGTTGGAATTGGAAATATTATTCTGCAAAAAAGGAAAGAAAAAATAATTTCGAAATTTTTCTCTAATCATTTATAACTTTTAAAATTTTCTTCAAAAATCATAATTTAACATTCTCCAAATGTCTCTCACATACGATGATGTGTCATGTGGTTAACCATACAACACAAGTCCATTAACATAAATAACGACATGTGCGTACCAACATGGTTATAATTAAAAACCTACAATTGTAATTATAAAACGTATGAACGTAAAATGTAACAACTAAAACATTGAGGCCACAAGTAAGTAAAAGAAAAAGGAGGATGTGTATCAAAGCCATCAAGAGATACAGAACAGGAAACAGATACACACAGAGTTTAGACGAAGGATGCTGTCAAATACGAAATACAAGCAGCATCAAGTTGGTAAAACTTACAACCATAGAAACTTCAAAAGTTGTCAAGTTGTTTTACCATTAGAAACCAGGAAAACAATAAAACAAAAGTCCCTTCTGAAAATTGATTCAGAATTAAATTTTTTTTCTTCCACAGGGTGACCAAAAAAGTAGTTTCGTTTAAGAAATTTAATGAAAAAAATTTATTTAACGTAACAAAATATGTGAAATTTCAGTTAAGTGCAACGCTGTTCTGGGTTCTGGGTTCTGAGCGCAAATCTTATGTATAACCATGGTCATACATTCTTTTGTGGTAGATTTTTGAGCATCTTATAATTCACTTATATTAATAAGACAAAAATCGTTCATAAGACATTTTTGTGCAGACGTGCACCATATAAATTCTTAGCGTAAAAAATTTACAAAAATACGTTGATTGAAAAGCAACGGCAAAATGTTTCAATAAATAGTTTTTATACACGCATGAGTAAACATTAAGTTTTTAAATACCGGGCGATCGTTGCAACTTCAAAATCGATTTGTAAATGACTTCATCATATATAACACTCGTTTCAGTTTAAACTATATTGCCAAGAGAATATGTAATGAAATCCTTAATTTTTTGGAATTAATTTTTAACTGTTTGCAAAAATCAAACAGATTTTTAGATTTCGTAGAAATCATCATCTGGATCATTAATGAAACCCGCATTAATAACATGTTCTGGGACAAGTTTAGTGCACGTGATATCGATGAAAAATTTCAATAAAATTCAAATAAAGGGTCCAATTTTATATCTAGTATTTATAATACAGTTTTTGCGTATTAATTGAAATAATTAAATGCTCCAGGAAAAAATAAGAAGTTTTAGTTTAATTAACTTATTTAATTTATAATAAATTCTGTAAACACAAACATTCAGTTAAGCCACTTAAAAAGTGGTGATAGCCAAAAATACACACGAGTACTAATAGTGAAAGTGTAGCGGCCTTCGAAAACAGCTGTTCTGCTCTGCTGTGTTGCATAATTAAATTGATTAATTAAGTTGAATTTTCATGTTTTTCTGAATAGAAAAGTTGTTACGAATTTTGGCCTATCAATTAAATTTCAAATCAATTCTCTCTTGAGTTGCAATATATTTTTATAACGCATGTCTTTTTAGACTTATACATAAAGTTTTCTAACATATCCAGGGACTGAAGCGTAAATGTGACAAATTGACTTTGTTACTGCCGGATGGTGAATTTTATAAAATTTAAATGAAAAGTAGTTAAAAATTTTAGCTCAATCCTTAGAAATCCGACAACTTTCTTTTCTTCAACTGAAAAAATTATTAAAATTGTTAAAGAAAATATGTAAAAATTTGGGTACTGCCGCTTCTTATATAAATCAGTTGTTGGATGCATTCCTAAATAACTTAACAAACTTATTTTATTAGTGTCCTTATACAGGGAATTTTTCCCAACGACGCCTTCTGTAAAAATTAATCTGAATTGGTTGTTGCTGCTGTTGGCTAAGTAACTTGATGTGTTGACTACGCAGTCGTTAATCATGGGTTCCATTCCCCACTCTGTCATAAACTCTCATCAAAACTAGTGCGTGGTTGCTTTCATTATTATCGGGAAGGTGTAGCGCAATAGTCATTGAACGGTATGAACGGCAATTGACAACATCATGTACCACAACATCAAAAACCACGTTACGTTACACTTTTTTGAAGGTATTGTAGCAAATTTGTTGATCCTCCTCTTCCTTAGGCTGCAGCACCACGCCTAGATGGAGTAGTATCCATGGCCAGAGTACTGGTCCAGAATGTGTTTAATACAATAGTTTTTTTTTTAATAAAAATTAACACACACAAATTTTTTATAAAAAAAGAAAACATCACCACGAATTTCCCAACATGCCTGAAAAGACTCAAAAACAGACCACACTTTTACATCACCCTGTAAAGAAATATCGCTTGGCTGGCTGGCTGACTTCATGGAGCACTAAAGCATGAAATATGCCCATCGTTTCTATTCGTAACTTCTCTACTTAAAAAAAAAAAAAAAAAGAAAACACTCTGGGTATTCATGATCTATGCAACAGCAAACAAGTGGCAATAGAAGGTTGGGGGAGAGGGGGGAGGCAAACTTTTGAAATTATTATCATGTTGGTGTCTATTTCTTTATGTAAATGTGCGATATCATCACTTTTTCGCTGGATACTCGTTCAACTTTTCATTTCGATAAAGAAAATAAATAAGTTAACAATATTAACATAACATGGCTTTAATTTTAATCACTTGCCAAATATTTGAACAGCAGGAGTATGAATAAGTGAGTGAACAGACAAACGAACGAACGAACGAACGAACGACCGTGTAAATGAATTGTGTTTGAAAATTACAAAAAGTGGGTGTGAATTTATTTCGATGGATACTTCTTCATCATCATCATCTTCCTCCTCTTCTGTTCCGTATCATTATAATGCAGCCGTACTTTAACAATTAAAACATACAAAAAGATGTCTATTTATAACGCTTTTAGCTGAAGGGGTTGCGTATTGGCATCGCAATAAAAAGCTGTTTAATGTACTTGCGTTTAACGTTTCTCGACTTTGTGAATATTTAATTATCGTATGACTTTGTAATTTTATTACGTTTCCATGAAACCGTTAATTTTATTAACAAATATTTATGGTTTTTAATATTTACGTTAAGCCAGCCATGGTGAAATGAACAAGGATTTATTAGCTAGAAAAGTTTTCTTAATTTCATTAAGTTTTATCATTATCAATTTTGTTCTTCCTTTTTTTTTGTACTTCCATGCAGTTGTTTCATTATGGAAATTAATAAGATTAAAATTTCGTTGTAAATTATTGTTTTCGTGTTCTTTCCCTCGAGTTGTGTCGATGACGAGTGATTTAAAAAGATGCTTTTCTATAGACTCTTTTGTTGCTACTCGCAAATGCTAAACTATTGCCAAGTTGAAATAAATAAATAAATACTTCAATGTCAAAGTATGACTCATAAGAAATGAGTCATTAAATGGCCGAGATTTTATTGTTTGATGAAACTTTACGGAAAACCTTGAATGATTGCGGAAAAGTAAAACTATAAAGAAATAACCTTCAAGACAAGATCTCTGCAGCAGAAACATTTTTAATTAATTTTTCAAGGTCTAAAAATGGCAGTGGAATTCTGGCTGCGTCACAAAGGTCAGATATTAGCTCTTTAGATTTACTATGAAGTTAAGAAATCCCGTAAATAATTTTTCATTTCGTATTTTTGTTGGATAATAAAATCTTTACTTTACTTTCGCTAATCAGGACGTATTCATATCAGCTGAAGGAGGTAAAAAACTATATCTCTTCAATGTTAATATTTTATATAAGCTAATTGTTCTAACTTAGTTAAAATCTCAGAAAGACATGATGATAAATATTCCTAGGCACAAAGGAAGTCAACATCACATTCAACTAAGCCACCTAAACAGTGGTGATAAACACAATATACACATGAGCACTGAAGATGAAAGTGTAGCGACTTTCGAAAACAGCTGTTCTGCTGTGCCTAGGAATATTTATCATCATGTCTTTCTGAGATTTTAACTAAGTTAGAACAATTAGCTTATATAAAATATTAACATAGCAAAATAAAAATGTTCAATAAAAATATATCTCTTCAAATTTACTATGAAGTTAAGAAATCCCGTAAATAATTTTTTTTTCTGTGCAGTTCAGTGATATTCTGCAGAACAGCTGATAGTTACTTTTTGTTTAATTTGCTTTGACATTTCATTATGGATCGACTTACACCAGAGCAACGCGTGCAAATTGTGGAAATTTTTAAACAAAATAATGGTTCTGTTCGTCAAACTTGTGCACTTCGTCCATTCAAAATATTATTTTCCGCTGAAGCCCATTTTGGGTTGAATGGGAACGTAAATGAACAGAATTGTCGCATTTGGAGTGAGGAGAATCCACAAGCTTTTTTCGAAACACCATCACATCCACAGAAAATTACTGTTTGGTCCGCTTTATGGGCTGGCAGAGTCATTGGCCCACGATGATGATCGGAATGTTACTGTTTGTGAAAATTGGTGTTCCAGATTGCGCCTTGTGGCGGTCACATGTCCGAAATCATATTTAAACATTAATGTCATAGAATTTTCTATCCAATAAAGTCCGTTTCATTGACATCAAAAATATATTACTATGTGTTATTATGATTTAAAGTTGTATCGCTCTATAAAAAACACCCTATATAAAATGAATTTTTAATTTTCAAAAAATCTGAAACTAAAAACTGATAAATATATTTAAAAAAAAATAGTGAAATACATCTAAAGGGTGGCCCAATTATCATGGACGATTTTAATTTAGCGTCAAATTTTTTTGTTTGCTCAACTTAGTTTGATACTTCATTTTTCAAACATGAAAAGGTACACAACTGAGGAGCGCGTTAAGATTGTTGAATCATGGATATGGTCGTCAAAATGTACTTGCTGCACTTTGCGAATTTTTTGGTTCCCATAATCACAACGGGACCGAATGAACGGTCCGAAGTGCATTGTCTCGACAATGGCCCTAATAACCTATCGACCGAATTTGCTGGAGTCATCAGGGCAAGCAATCACTGTGGCTCGTGTGCGCTATGGAGGCCACAATAGACTTTTGAAAACTTACAAACGTGTACATGCAAGTACAAAATAAGAAAATGAGATGGAAAGAGTTCGGTGTTGCTCTCAAGTTTTAAACACTTCTATTCCAGGAATTTGGAAAAACTATTGTGTTGTGGGTAACTAAACAAAAATGCCTATTAAATAATATAAACTTCATCAGTATTGGTAAACGATAAGATAGTCAAAAGTGTACCACACGATAAGTGTGGCGTATTTATAAACAAGATATTAAAGCGCACAGCCAACAGCAGTAAATTAAAAAATTTAGTGTGAAAAGAGTTGAGAACGACATGAAAAGTATTTCTTTGCTTTTAACTTATGACAGACAGTTGTATCCAAAATAAAACATGTATCCTCATGACATTTTGAATCATCCTGAAAATGACATCGTACTTCAATTTATGCGATATCAATATGAAATAACTGACTGTACTTTTAAGGGTCATGAAATAAATAATGCTAAACGAGCATCCTGAATGTATTTACACTTTGAAAATATTTAAATTAAAAAACAATTTTTCAAGTATCGTTGAATAGAGTAAATGTTTTCATAAATTTACATTGAAATTCATTTGGTGAAATTTAAATTTATTTTGAATAAATTATACAATTGAAAGCA
This sequence comes from Linnaemya vulpina, assembly GCA_963675445.1. Taxonomy (NCBI): domain Eukaryota; kingdom Metazoa; phylum Arthropoda; class Insecta; order Diptera; family Tachinidae; genus Linnaemya; species Linnaemya vulpina. Next base: position 20,393,529 of record OY776277.1, read on the forward strand.
AATGAATTCACAAAATGACAAAGGAAACTAAATGCACACAAACACTAACACAAACACGAATTTCAATATTTGTAAAAGCGAATGGAATAAAATTGAAAATTTCCGCTACAGTTTTTGAACAAAATTATGATTATTTTAAATGCTAAAACCAAAATACTTTCTCTCTGGGGAAACAGGCATCAACACGGCAAATAAAAGTCATAAATCTCTTACAGATGTCAGTGGATATTCTAATAATTTGTTAAGGCTGAAAACGAACTGTACGAAATATTTATGCATATTAAAAAATTTGGAACAAATATCGAATCAAATATCAAACAACATGAAAGCAGAAAATATTTCAAATTAAAAAGCCACCGCTCATACACACACACACACTCACATTTGTTTATATCCGGCATCCTGTTATGGCGCAAGGAAATGTTGTTTTCCCAACTTGAACTGCACACGGTCGCAACAACAACCCTAAATGTTGGGAAAACAACTTTAAAGTTGTTTTTTTTTTCGTTTGGATTTTGGTAGGACCAACGTTTAATTTTAATGTGTGTAAGTGGGTGTTACCCGCTTTTCGTTGCCTGTCATTTTATCTGAGTGTTTTTAAATTATGAGTTCTTAATTCCCAAAATATCTAAAGGATCTCTTTTGAGTTGGTTTTTTTTTATAAATTTTTTTTTTTTGCTTTAATAGCTGGTCTCTGATAATTTGGCGTTACTTTCACTTTTATGTTTGAACATACAATTTGGAAAGCAATAAATTTTTTTGGGGCATTAAATCCAGGAAAAACATTGTAATTTAAAAGTGCGTGGTGCATCGCAGTTGACACGTTTTTGTTAAACCTTCTAAGACTTGGCTGTACAAGAAAGCATGTCCAAAACAACATATTTTACATGCATTTAATTTGTGTATCCTCTGTCTAGGCAATTTATTTACTTTTTATTATTATTTTCTTTTCAATGGCCGCAGAAACAACTAGTCAAGCCAATTTGTAAGGCAATAAACACATTTTTTTTCTGTTAATATTGTGTAAATTGCTAAGCGATTTGTTGCTGTAGCCGAAAATGGTTTTAAGGTGTGTTGACGCGTCATAAATGCGTCTATTTTTATTCGAACTTTGTGGGCTAAAAGTTATTATTCTGTCTTAAACTTAAATTGAAGAATTTATAAATGATTTTTTATTATAAGAATTTGTATCAAATTTAAATGTTCGCTAAGAGTTTAATAAATAGAATTTCTCAAAATAATAGATTAATGTGTGATTTAATATTCTAACTTTATGAATTAGTCAGGCTGAAGCTTAAATTCTACTCGGTTAGGTTAGCGGAGAAACCATTCCTTCCTTGCAAATGAAGCACTGGTTCCTGAGAACTACCCGGAACTTCTCACGAACCGAATAGGACCCCGATTTACGACGATCGACGGTGAAGCCAAGCAGAAGTTATTGAAGACAACTTGAAAAAAATAAATTCTTATAAATTCTTAATTTCTTTAAGACTTCTTAAAATCAGCCGGTTTGAAGCAGTGGGCAGAGAAGTCTGCCAGGGCCGCCGGTGGTGCGTCGCTGAGACTGTAAAAATTACGCAGGAAACGAGAGCTCTTGTAGGGCCGGATATTAACAAAAAATATGCTGTATTGACTTCTTTACTTCTTCGTCGAAGCAGCTCCTGCAGCGACCATCGTGGGGAAAGTCTGAATGACAGCGACCTACAGGTTACTACCCTACAGGTGCTGATTGTTAATCACCTGACTACCGCCTTCCTCTCTGCCCACTAATTCACACCGATTGATTTTAAGAAATCCTAAAAAAATTAAGAATTGATTTCTTTCAAGTTGTCTTCAATAACTTCTGCTTGGCTTTACCGTCTATCGCCGTAAATCGGGGTCAAATTCGGTTCATCCATTAGTGAGATATCAGGTAGGAAACAATTTCGAAAGATCAGTTTATTTTTTAAGTTCGAAGTTATATATCTGATCAGTTAATATTTTTAATTTGTTTATGAGACTCGAAAACTATGCCGAGCATCGCTTATCACGAGGGAATTTATTGATTCGTTCCGAAGTTACAGCAGTTTAAAAAATTTAAATTATAGTGTTTTGGCTCAAAGGGTTTAAAAGCTCAGGACAGCACGACAAACCATATTACGATAGTCTGGCGATTAAAATTAGCCTTCAGGGTCAATTGTTTTGAATTTATTTTTTACAATATTTTTCAATTCTATTTTCTTTTTATAACGAGTGGAATATTTCTTATAATCATTGTAATAGTAGAACGGATCGGTACTGAAAACGAGGCCGATATGCCGAAGGTTAAGAAAAACAATCGCGGAGAAAATGGTATATGAAAATAGTATCGGAATATTAATTATCACACAACTTGAAAAATAAATATAAAAAGTTTTGTTTCCCTAAAAATAACTTCAAAAGTGAAAAATCTGCTCAGCGGCCTCATGGTCAGTACTACTCCGTTCTACTGGTATGAAGATTTTATTAAAAATATTTGAAATATTCCACTCTTAATTGAAAATTCTTATTTGATGAAATCCACAAATAAAAAAAATTTAAAACTGATGGATTTCAACTTAATTCTGATTATTGATAATTAAAAATAAAAAGTAATTTTTAAGTTCGCGAAATTGAGGTTAAGTCTCGCTTTTAATGTTCAACTTGTATTTGAAACGAATTTGCTACTTTTAGAAATCACAGATCAAACAGCTCCACTTTGTTGGATCTGAGCAAAAAAAAATTTCGTGCATATTTACTTATTAATAATTGTTTGTGAATTTTTATAGTTAATTTATTTAACATAATTCTCAGATGGTTTTTGGAAGTCTTTTAATAAGTTGAGAAGTTTGAAACTTTGCAAAACTGTGGTTGAAGTCTACTGACGATTTGGTAAGAAGGGCCAATGAAATGCATATAGACATTGCTTAACCACCCAACAAATAAATTTCTTACATATTTACTTTATTTGATTATTTTTTTAAGTTTTTGTCACGCTTTTGCAATTATTTGATGGCAAAATTTTAGCGTCTTTAAGACATTAAATTAATATAAACATTTTCATAAACTTATATCGCCCTACAGCGTTATCAACTCGATGCTTTTTACGCCGCTCTTAGTGGCTTTTGAATTCGTTGGGCCTGAAAGCACGGGCATAATTTTTAAGCCGCTCAATTTTAGTTCTCTCTAAAATAGTCGGGGCTAATTCATCTGGCATAAAATTTAGATCGGTTTTTTAGTGTTTTTTTCTTACTTTTTTTAAATTTTTTTCTATAAAATTTATTAACAATTACGCAGCTGTTTAAAAAATTATGTCAACTAAAATCACTTCTCTTCACCGAATTCGTCTACCAGCTGCTTGTCTCGGGTGCTTTCAAAAAAGCCTTCTAAGCACGTCGCCTGTTCCTGAGAGTTGTGTTGAACAAAGGGATTGAGAAATTTTCGTTAATATTTGCCAGTACTGCAACTTGATTTTTTTTTTTTAATTTATTCCATGTTTTAAATTAATTTTGCAATGATTATAAGTCTCGTGGTGTTTCCCATTTTTAAATTTTTTCCAAAAAGTGTACGAAGCACTTTCTTTAAGAAATTATCTTCTTCTCCCTCCTCTCGCTTTTGATAATCTAATCAATTTTAAAATTACACACATCATCTGAAAGACAGAAGAAGAAAAAAACGAAACAAAACAAAAATTTCAAAGAAAAACGCATTATTTTGTTCGCACTATTCCCAAATGCCAACCCATGGGGTCTCAATGTGGCAGCAAGAGTGACCTAATCGAAATTACGTGCTCTGTTTACGTGCTAAAATCGACAGGACATATTAACATCCTGCAGGAAGAAAAAAAAAACAAACACTTAGAGACCAGAGCAAAAGCGAAAATGGTGGAAAATATTCTTGTTAGAATATTTGATTGATTGAAAATGAAAAGGACGCATGAGATTTTTACACACGAATTATATAACGTTGAGGTGCTGATGATGCTGATGATGATGACAATCATGTATGATGGTGATGACGAGGAGGAAAATAACAAGGAACTCTAATGCTTAACACGAGTACATTTCCTGCAAAATGGTGATGAAAGAATTTTAAATGAAAATTGTGAAAAGTACTTATCACTCCTGCAAGTGTTAATTCTTTTTTTTTTTTTTTTTTTTGAAAAATAAACAACAACGTGATTGTTCCTGTTAAGGACTAAAACTACTACAACTACTCGTCCATACATGATGCTCAGACAAACCATGAGATAAAAATGCACAAAATCATGGCTTGTTTTCCCTTGTTTTTGTTCTCTTTTGTTTATTTACGGATTTTGAAACCGATAAGTGGAAAACGTACTCGCGCACGAAATTTAAAAATTAAAGCTCTCCAACACATTTAAAGGAAAATCTCAATCAAATTCCCCAGCATTCTTGTTGTTAAAGAAAAATTTCAAGAAAACTTTTAAATATTTCATTTCGTATTGTATTTGACCATTTTTCTTGCGCTGTTCGTGGCAAAAGCAAATAGTCTGTGTAATTATAATATTAAATGCAGATGTGGCAAAAAGCTAATATTCCATTATTCGTCTCGTACATCTTCTTCCTTCGCTTTGTGCACGTTCGGACAAGACGTCTGTGCTCCTTTCTTTTCCTTTAACTCTGTCGCTTTTGTATTCACTCGCATTTAATGTTTTCACAAGAAAAACTTTTTTATTTCTGCTTTAGTTTGCAAAATGAAACAAGAGAATTTGTTGCAGCTGAAAATATTCTTGCCGTCTTGTTTGTTTGGACGTGGCTTGTAACAATATTTGGCAAGGATTCGGCTAAAAGGATTATCCGACAATCAACTGTGCAAAATGAATTATGAGCTCAAAGTTTGTGTATTTTATTTTCGAAAAGTGTTTCGATTTTGTTTTCAGCAAATTAACTCTATGCCAAATCGGAGGATTAATTATTTTGAAGTATCTTCCGAAACCAGAGACCAGCGCTGTTGTTTTGTCAGTCCTGGTTAAGTTTGTCGCATTAAACTAGACCTACTGCCAAGTCCTTTTAGTCAAATTCGAGTAAAATGTTTAAGTAGGATTGGAGTTTATTAGCTTGCAAATAAGAAAAATATCTGCACTTTTAAAATAATTAATTTTCTTACAAATGGGCAAATATTTGCCTAAAAAAGCAACAGATATTAATTCAGAAAAGTGTTAATGAGCTAAACTATTATTTAATAATATTTGATTCTAAGCCACTGATTTATGCAACTGTTTTACTTAAGAAACACTTATTGAAATCAAAAATATTTTTCTTCTTACGCTCTTTTGGGTAAATATTTCACAAGTATGATCATGCCTTAAGAAAATATAAAATTTTTTCCTTCAACAATATTTAAAATCAGAGCTTTGATTCTATGACACTGTCTATTGGTTGTGTATGAAACTGTTTCACGTATTTAATCAGAATACATATTATTAGTGGTTACACTTTTTTGGGCAAATATTTGACAAGTGTGAGCATGCCTTAAGGCTCTTGCAGCATGATATTCCAAATTAATTGGACATGACAAATATCTCAAATAACGAAAGAAAAGCTCAGTAGATATAATATGAAGAGAAAATTAAAAAGATTATGTTTTCGGAAGCCGCCACACTCTCATCATCATTCCCATCATCACTCATGTATATTAAATTAAGAAAATTTTATGATTTAAAAAATTGGGAAGTCATTGGTTTTATCACGTTTTGAAAAATCCAGTTCTCCTCAGATCTTAACTTAACTTAAAAAAACATGATTTAAGGTGGTTTAAAATTAGAATAACTTTAAATTGGCTTCACCGATCGATTGCACAAACTAATCAGCTTTTCATATTTGAAAACCACGTTGATCTGGTCAAAATTAGATAATTCGTTCGTGAGATATCGTGAACGTAATAATTCGAAAAAAGCCTTTTTTAACACCAAAATTATATATCTGATCAGTTAGTGTTCTCCATTCGTTTATAGTAACCGAAAACTACATCAATCACGTGGAATCGGTTAATTTGAAAATTAAAAAAGAAGTGTTTCAGCTAGAAGAGCTGAACCAGGTTACAATAATTTTGCGGATAAAATAAGCGGTGATGTCCTCTAAAACTACCTTGTTCTGGTGTTTTTAAAATTATTTTGTTTTGTTGTTTTAAATTGAAATTGAGGATCAGTCTACTGCCAGCCCTTGAGCCAGACCATTTTTTTTATATAATTTAGCGAAATTTGAAGTCAACATATCTGGTTCTTTGATCCACTTAACATTCTCTCTAATTTAAATGAAGTGAACCCAAAATGTCTTATTTGAAAGCCAACAACATTCAGCACACTGAGAAAGTCCTTTTAGTGGACGTGTATAGAAAGATTATTCCTTAAAGTTATTTAAATGTTTTTTTTTTTAAGTTTTGTTTTCACTGTTTCACTTTAAGTCAAACTTGCTAAACTGCGGCCAGTAATAAATTTTCTACATCAAAAAAAAAAAAAAAAGAAAAAGAAATCAGAATTAAAAATTCAACTTGTAAACGCACATATTTTATTTCCATTCTGCAAACGAAACAAAAAATTAAAAACTTATCTTAATGACTTGTTTAAATCCATTCATGCAGATGAGAAAAAGGGTATTAAAATCGTGTTAATTCCAGGGCTTTGTCTACTTGTTTCTGTTGTTGTTGCTTTTCTCGTTTTTAACATAAATTTACCTGCTAAAATAAAAATGTCACGCCTTTGCATATGTCTGATGTTAGAGAAAATTTATGGCAGTTTATTTTGAAATAGTCTTAAGGATTTGGAAAAAAAAAGGATTTACAACTTAAAGCGCGTACACTGAACGTGTACGAATTTGTTTTGGTTTTGTTGAACAGGCTTTTTAGCAAATTAGTTTTTAAAAGTTTTAAATACAAGCGGTAGATAAGGAAACAGATTTCTTTTTTTTACAAATTTCTTTCAACTAATTTGTAGCAAAAGGGAGATGCAGCCCATATAAATATGTAACTTTAATAAATTTTCATATTTTATAATTTTCATTAAAATCACAACTGTTACAAAAAATTCCATGCTGTTTAACAGTTTTACCACAAAAGTTGCGTTGATAAAAGGATAACGCATTTTGAAATGCAATCAAATTAAGAGCTTGAAAAATCTCTTAAATATTCAATATCACAGAAAAGCAACACAAATTCAATAAAAAAAACCAAAGTTAAACTGTTTAAAACAGTGTAAATTATAAAATGTTGTTTGTCAAGCAACATGTGACCGCACATGTTGAAATATTTCGTTTTGTTTCAAAATAGAAAGAAAACACAAAATAAAATTGGCACATGTAAAAATAAATATCCTTGTAATGCGATTAAATAATGTGTGTGTGTGAGTGTGTGTGCATGTGTGTGAATGTGTTTATAAAACACTACACATGTATGGCATTATGAGGAGCGTCCTTTTGTCACCATTCTTATGATGTTTATTTGCGACCAGGGTTAGAAAAATTGACATGCCATGTCAATATAAAAATTTTGAAATGGGCAAAAAAATACAACGAAAAAAAAACCCGAATCTCAAATAAAAATTGGTTCAATTTGCCAATAAGATTATTTGTAAAATCCCTCATATGTAATAAATAAGAATGGAAGAAAATGACAACCACGTTTTATTAAATTTAATTTGTTAAAAGAAAAACCTCATGTAATGCCGATGGCACGGGATGGGAAAATAGCCAAACAGACACAACAAAGAAGTGTTTGTCTAATCGGAAAATCAGAATTGTTTTAATAAATTTTCAATAGAATTTTAAAAATTGAATACATATTCCGAAAATATATTTTTTGATTTGATAAAAACAAAGTAACGGAAAGATGGATTTATCTTTTGACTATCACAACAGCCAATAAATTTAAATGTTTGGAAAATATGACCCGCATCATAAATAATTTCATACCCGCAAATATAGAGAAAAACTTAATAACATTAATCTCAGACTGAGAAAAATTCTCTTTAAGATTTTCCAAAAGAGGTCCTTTGAAAATTTTTAATCTTAGAACGCTTTTCTCTTTTCTCACCCGGCTGAAATATTTTCTCAAAAATTCACAAAAACTTATAATAGTTTGCAAAATTTCATGGGTGAAATAGGAAGTCAAAATAGCTACAACAAATTCTCTATATATTCTCATCTGTCCACTCAACAGTATATCCTCCTTTCTAGTTCCGGCACAATGAACTGCAATGCTGAGCGCTGGTCCAAAAAAAAATCTCTTGTAAACCCACAAAAGGTTTTGATAAAAAGCAGAAAACATAACGGGATTCTACAATTTTAAAGGATTCTATATAACCAACAATAGATTCGACCTTGAGTTCCATTTACTTTTGACACTCGTAAATTACGAAGCCCCTTTCAATTTTTATTAAGACCGTCGACTCATCATTACCAATTTAAATTAACGGAGAGTTTATAGTAACAAGAATGGAAATTATCTATTGAAAAATAGAAAAGAATGTTATTAACAGGAGTTTGATTGAATAGTAAACTATTTCGCACTAGACCTTTCGCAAAACCATTTATCATATCACTAAATAACCATATCACTAAATATCGCAAAAATCAAAATAAATAGATTTTATAATAAATTAAATTCTTCGAAAAAGTGTTCTTAATTCAGAAATACGTGATAAATATTCCGAAGCACAAGATAAGGTTAACATCGGTTACAGATATTGTAGCTAGACAGCAGAGCAGAACAGCTGTTTTTGAAAGCCGTTACAATCTTCATCATGAGTACTCATGCCGATTAATTTTTTATTACCACTTGAAGATGATAAGAAAATTGGGAAAAAATTAGAACAGACACAATCAGACCTGTTCCGAACAACACAGTACATATTTGAAATCACTCATGCTTTTAAAAGCACATGTGTGATATTCTGGTGTTCTGTAATCACACCCTTTTTCCTTATATTTCGGTGAGATTTCCACAATTTTCTTTATTTTGATTGTTTACTGCTTCAAATTCAAGGCTCTCTGCGCTGCCTTTAAGGCAATAAAATATATTATGGAATAGGCCAACCCTGCAACTTTTTCGTAAAGTGGTTTGAGATCTTTGAGCTTTTTTTGATATTCGAATCAGTCGATTCCTACGTGCTAAGTGATTGATGTACTTTTCAATGATGGCAGTTTGAGTTCTCACAAAAAAATTATTAATATTTTAAAATTTTTTCTTTCACAATATATCACGATTGATTATGGATTAATAAAATTTTAACTCGATTTGCGATGATCGACTTGACTTTTAAATTTCAAGATTGATTTGTGGAATCAATCGGTAAAGTCGTTTACCGCTTTGATTCAGGTCACGTTCGCAGGAAATATAAGTTTAAAAATCTAAGTATATTCGCTTCAGCCGTTCAAAATTTATAAGCGAGTTACACATACACATAAACACGTTCACATGCATATACATACAGCATGTTGACGGGCTTTCAGAATTAGTCAGGGAATCTTCCTAAAACCTCAACACTTGGAGATGAGATAAGAACACATTTTTAACAGAATAAAACCAATACTTCCCGATTTTCAAACATTGTCAGTTTTCCTAGCGGGAAGTTTGAAATGCGATTCAGAGATGAACGTGGTAAAAAACAAGCCTGAAATCGCAAAAGCAAATAATTTAGACAGAAGAGGTGCCTTGGAGTTTTGTTAACTTGGAAGTATTTGTTTTAAATAAAATAACCGATGCATAAAAAAATTTATAAACAACAAATTCGGTAATTTCTTACAACGTTCATAAAAAACGACAAAATACCAAGTCGTAAACGAACTTTTTGAAGTCATAAAATTGCGTACACAAGACACCTATTTTATGATTAAGAAAATGTGATTTTCAGAGCAGGCCTGTAGTTTGAAAAATTAAGTAATTTTCTTCCTAAAAACTACAGTGATTCAAAAGCTAAGAGAAGAATTGTCGCGCCTTCGTATCCCCATATTTTCGAAATATTGAAAAATAAATTAATTAAAATTGTCAATAGAACAACATATTTTGTGTAATAATGAAACATAAATAAATGCAATTTAAAACTGAAGGTCGAAATAAACTGAATTATTTAAAATATAAAAAAAATTTGACTTTTGGACTTGTGGAATTAAAATGAATAGTTTGCAATAGGAAACTAGTCTCTCAGATCAAAAAATGCATTCTTTTAAATATTCTAAAATTTCCTCACCTTAAAATAAAAATGATTAGAAAATTTTTCAATAAACTTGAATTTAAAATAGAAGAAAAAAACAACACACACACATGCTTCCTTTAAAGCTTAATAAAAGTGCCGCACAAATACAGGAAAAGATGGCCTGAAGCACAACACACAATTTAATTTTGATTTATTGTGTGAAAGAATATGTGAAAACATCCAATTTTAATTCACTCACATGGCAAAACCTTTGAAGGGGCGATAGTGTACGAGTAGATGGAAAGAAGTCTCATGAAGAAATTGTCTCATGGTCACTTTCATTTTTGAATTATTACACGTACCAACAGTCTGATTTTAAAGTTTAAATGTGTAATAAAGCAAATGACAGAAAACTAACCAGGGGATGTTGAAAAATTCACAAAAAGGGATGATGAAGATGATGATGATGATGATTTTATTTTGTATGATGGCAAATAATAGTGAAAGAAATGTCCTACAAAAGATACATGATGCTACTCAAAACACTACAAGCAATCATGTGTCTTGTCTGTCGGTCTTGACGGAAGTGAATTATGTCTTTGCAAATAATTTTCAAATGCAATATTTTTTCAATGTTTTATTTGTTCTTTTGAGGTTGTCTAATGATGTTTGTTAAACAACTGCTGGAAGGAAAACGCACGGGGCAAATAACTGTACCCTAATGGCAAATTGCTAACGAGCGTGTTTTTGACTAACTGACTCACCGTTCGACAAACTGTACTTTTGACCGTGTTCGTTTCTTAGGCCTGGCAAATTAGAAAAGCTGCGTTGCCATGGAGAGGTAAAGAAGCGTTAAACACATTTTTATGCTTTCACATGTAAATGTTTTGCTTTGTTTTGTTTTCTTGTCGTAGTTGCAAGTGTTTAGAAATGCTACGAAGTGAAAGGTTTTTCTGAAATCATCCCCATTGTGATGAAAATTATTTGTTTGCCATTTGATTTAATATTTTCTTGTTGGTGAATAATTCAAAAGTATTGTTTTCCTTCGTTATTATTGTACTCGTATGTGCGATAATAGAAGGAAGAGAAGTGTTTGAAGAGGCTGCATGGCAATTGATTGGAATATATGTGTGTGTGTGTGTGCGTGTGTGCCTTTGAGCTGAAAAATGTTGAAGGACTTAGTGTCAGCTTAGAAGTGTGATTATGTTGAGTGTCAACGATTTTGAAAGATTGTTATCGCATGTTAAGAAATGACACAAGATTTTGTAGAATTTCAATTGGGTAATTCTCAAGTTCAGTTTCTTAAGATAATTATGGGGTTTGCCTTTTTTCAAATAATGGGCTACGTGATGGTTCGATATTAAGTTAAAAAAGCGAGTACAAGTCAATAATTCCTTGCAAAGTCAGATGAAATTATTGACAAAAACGATGATAACAGAGATCAATTGCGTTCTGTAACGAAATAAATTTTTTCTTCATAAAAAGAAGTAACTTTCGGAATGAAATAATTATTATTTTCATTCTGTTTAAGTTATTAAAAATTGTTTCACTCCGAAAATTTATTTCGTTTGCTCTTTTGTGAAAACTTTAATATTCTTGGTAGTTGGATTTGTTTAGTAATCAGGATGTGTGATTTAGTTTTAATTCCTTGATTCAAAATTAAGTAACGCAACCCTGATTCTTTAATTGTTATTGATCAAACACGGATTCATCGAGGATATTCTTAACACGTAATCGAAAATCTTCAGTAGGCTTTTAGTATTAATAAATTCAAACAGTTTCGAATGGTTTTTATTTTCGGTCAGATCCACTGGCCGATCTCTTCACTGCCAATTACACCGTATCAAAAAATTGCCCTTCTTATTCGTTGTATCTTTCAGGTTAGTCCAATCGAATGTTTAAAAATATTTCAAATCACTTACACCTTCTATAATGAAATATTGTTTTTGATCAATAAAAATCAATGGATATGACCGCCTTCATAACAACTATTAAAAAAAATTAAAAGTCGGTTATTATCAGAAGGTACTAAAGCGCTCCAGGCACGATCAAAAGATATATAAAATTTTTTCGTGTATGAGCAAAATTTTTTTATTATCTACGACGCTTGATAAAAAATCAAGCTTGTAAAATCTTAAGCCTTTTTAGGGGAATTTTTAATTGAAAAATTTGTGTTACTCTGCAGCCACTCTGTCCAGCTTTTGGTTACAAATTAAGAACACCATCACTTGAACTGACAGGCATGACACAGACTACATTAAAATTTATATTCACTTTCATATCAAAAATGTCTTTGGCGAAGAAAGATTTATTCTTTGAACAGAAGCGCGTTTTTCTGCGATCAATCTAAGTTTCTTTATAATTTGTAACACCAACATCCGACCGAAAATGGAACAGAAGTCTCATGTATGGGCCGGCGCTTCAGAATTTATTTTGAAGCTAATCGACCACTTACACGAGAAGTCGAAGAATCCTATCGGAAACAGTGTAAAGTTCCCAACTGTATTCCTACACTGGGACATCGATGTAACGTTGTGTGTCACAATGAAATTATTTTCAAGTGATATGTGGGAACTTGCACCCGAAATACGAAGTTTTTTGCAAGTGATTGAGGTAACCGTGGCCCACACAACGCATTTCATAGACAACTTCTTCTCTAACCAAATCGTTCACATGTGTAACAAATTTCCAACTTCCAGGCAATTTCAATTTACAGCGGTTCAAATCAAGTGTCCATGAGCGTCAATTTTGGTTCGTAAACAGGCCGTGGCCTTTTTATTTTGCACACAGAATATTATTGACAGCGTTGTTTGGCCAAAACCCCAGCGGAATGCACACACACAGAAAAAATTTAAAATTTAAAAAATTTGCATAGAGGAAAATTAGAAAAAATTCAACAAAACTTTTGTATTTGACTCCAACAAGTCCCTTTTCAATATAGCAAGTTTTCAAAATATAAAATTTAATTCTCAATAAATGCACGTTTATTAAATATGCAACAATTAGACTTGGTTTTTTCTGTGTAAGAACCAGCTAAAAATATCCCTGAATGATGACTTTTAATTTTTAGAAATTTTATTTCAGTACAACTAAAATTGAAAATCTTAGTTTTAAAAAACAATTCCCAATAAATAAATTCCAAAATAATTCTTTTTGTCGAGAATATGAAGATTCTAGCGACGAGGAATTTTACAGCCCAAAACTGTTGTAGGCAAATCCCAAACTCTTCTCATCTAAAACAGAGCAAATTTGAAGAAAACTGCGCCCGTAATCTTTTTGATGTTAATAAAAACATTTAGGCTTTCATTAAAATGTCATAAATATGAAATTTGTAACGCCCAAAAAAACTCTCACTCTTTTAATGTTGTGTATTTCAGTTGATCCTGTTACAACAGGGTTCTATTCCACATTTAAAAGCAACAGTAACAAACAACGATTTGGAAGAATGTAATATGAAACAAATGTTTCACAGAAAATTGTGTGATTATTTTTTCTAATAAACAACCCAAAAACGAGGCCGCTTTATTGTTTATGAGTCATTTATTTTCTAATGAATGACTGCAAACAACCAACTCCTACTGATATTGTTTTTCTATGACTGCTGCTGCTGCTGCTGTTGTTTTTTGTTTTTTTGTAACAAATTTTTTACATGATTTTTTATCAAGCTGTTGCTGACCCCTTCAGGAATAAAATTGGGAAATAGTAACTGGTATGTGCGTGTGTGTGTGTGTGTGTGTGTGTTGGTGCGTGTGTTCGTAGCCTAAGGATACATGTGATGCTTTACCCTTATTTTATTAGTAAAATTTGAAAGATTCTTTGATTCTATTTTCTTTTAGTCGTGTGAGAAAGAAAATTAAAAAAAAAAGAATGAAGCCGGTATGAAAATATACAATTTGCATAATTTATTGTTCTGGCCATGTAATCAGCATATGCTTTTTAAAAAGATGTTCATATTTTTTTTAATATTAAAAACTTTGTTTCTTTATTACAATTTACGTGGAAATTTATGATTTTTCCCTGGTATTTTTATATATAATTTTATGTTGAGTAAAATGTTCGGATTGTGTGAGTTTTAAGGGGTTCCTTTTCTTATTCGGCCATAAAAACGTTGAAATTTTTTAATGAATTTTTTTTCCGACTTCATTAAAAGTTTCCTTCGTTGATTACTGGATTTAGAAGTGCGCGTTTTTTTCTGTATTTTATTTTAAGGATTTTTGTTAGGTTGTTGTATGTTTTTGCGTTTCTGTTTTAGAAATTTTAACACGTTTTTAATTTTTATAATTTTTATGTTTATATTTTTAATTTCTTTGTTAATTTTATTTCAGCTATTTGCTTTTAAGGGTAAATGGCAGCATTCATTATGACTTGATTTTTTTATTTTTATGATTTTTGTTAATGACTCTTACCCTCCTGTGACGCTTTATTAACATACAACTTGTTGAATTTAAACTTCATCAACTGGTGTCACATTAAAAGTATCAAACAGTCAAACTTACTCACTGACTGCCTTTCCATCAGCTACAACGCTTGGCTTTTACGTAAATTTCCCTTCCTTCCGTTTTGAGTGCGGAAAAGGAAAACTAGACAACAACAAAAAAAAAAAGACCAGCTAAACTTTATTGTTTTTATGTATTTCACTAATTAGTTACGACGTCATTTCGTCATTAAAATTAAAGTGCTCACTTCTTGTACCCACTTAAAATTAAAGTAATTTTTATGTTAATGGTTGGTTGTTTGGTAAATGGTTTTATGTTCTGTTTTGGTTTTTTTCTTTTTGCTTTTCAGCTGGAGATGGGCTCTGTTCAAGTGATTAGAGGGCATTAGGAATGGTTGCTTGTGAGATTCGCTTTATTAAATAATTCTAAAAATTATTTAAATACTTGTTAGGAATCTGTTTGGCAGCAGAATGTAAAAGAATTAATCCGAATAACTGTCGTATGAGATTTGATTGAAATTTATCGAGGAGATATAAAGTAAAATTGGAGAAAATCTGGCTTAAGCTTAAAATTTATTATCAAATAAATTTGATCAATTCACAAGTCTTTTTGTATCACTTAAAGCTCAAACAAAATTTCTCAGACAAAAAAAAATAATTTTCTAAATTTTTTGTTTAATTTTGTGATAAATTCTTCTATTTTTAACTTCTTTTTAATTAACAAGATTCTCTAGTATTTCTAAGCTCAGATCTCCTCATTTTAAGTTAAGATTTTATTTATATTTCGTCACTACGTTGTGTGAACTCTTCAGGATTTCCTAGAAAGGGGTCTTAAAAATGCTCGAGAATACTTTTTTATGTATTATGTTTTATGTATTTTTCTAATATATTAAGAACCGTTATAAAAAACATGTACTGATGTGAAACATGTAGCGGATTTCGAAAACAGCAGTTCTGCTATGCAGTGTCTTGGAATATATGTCATGTCTTTCTGAACTAAAACCCGGTTGCGAAGATTATCCTATCGATATCAATTGAATTTAAATCAATATATATATATATATATATATATATATATATATCTTTTGAAACTTTTTTCAATGTTTTTTTTATTGCAAACACACCCTTAAACCATTCAACAAGTCTTCTAACTTGATCGCTGTTTCTGATCGTCATAGAATTAATTTTATATGGGCTGGTGTTCAACGGAAACAAAATTTGTTTAAAACAACTCGACATTCTGGGAGTGAGTGAAAATTCACTCACCATCTCATCTCTAGTTGTTAATATTTCAGCTCCTGATGCCTTGTCTCTCTCTATCAATGACAAACGAATAAAACCGCTTAATAATTGTGGATGTGTTTTATTATTTAGTTGCTTATGATGGCTTTTTCAAAAGTTCTTCAACAAGTTATAAAATGGGTTAAACGTTTTAATATGCGGTTTAGATGGAGATATTGTTCTCGCTGCTGAGTTGACAGATGGTGTTTTGGTGGCGTAACGCTGTTCATATTTTCGACATAAAATTATAGGCATTAAAATCATTTCTTGACGATGCTGTCATTCATTTAGAGAAATGTCACTCTTGTCTTTAAAGAATGGCAAAAGTCCGTTGTACTGATGCTGTATCTTAACAGGAAAACATTTTTAGGTTTAGCGTTACTGATTGGAGTATATACAACCAGCGAGAGAGTACATAGTTTTGTAAATATTATAGTACTTCTTATTCTATAACTACTTGTCGGCGTCACGTGAACACAATATCAAAAATATGACTCTTCTTCATTCTGTAGTCACAGGCTGTCCGGAGTAATTAATTGTTGTCCACAAGGAATAGGTAATTGTACTATTTTAGATATTGTCGTGACGTGACATGAGCAGGAAGTTACAGAATTGAGGAGACTTCTTATTCTGTTAGTTAAGTGCTACAAATAAAATTATAAATAGTAGCCCAGACTTTCTTTGTAGTCAAATAAGTCAGAGTCTAGGATTTCAATGGAATTTTATATATTTTAGATAATTTAGATCAAATTATTTAATTTTTATTGCAAATCTGTTTGTTTTTAGTTAAAATTTTTTATAACATTTTTAGTTCTTATAATATTTTTGTGTTATTTTAAAATTTTTGAAAAATGTGCAAATAAGTGGAAGAATAATTTTTTATTCAAGCGGACGATGTCCGATTATTTTTGAGAATTGCTTAATTCCAAACAGTCTTAATTAAGCAAGTTTTCTTAAATACCTCGTTTTCCAACAGAAATAAAATTTTTGCATTTAAATTATGGTCTATTCGAATAACATTTCTTTGAAATGTTCATGTTTTTAAAAAATTTTAGCCGAACAAATTTATTTAAATAACTTATCTTCCCAAAAATATCTGCAGTAAATTCTTTAAATAAAAAATGAGAAAATTCCAATAACAAAGAAAGGGGCGATGATTGTCGATGGGCATGGTCCAAACCTTTTTTTGCACGCTCTCATTAAATTGTGGATGGACAATTCCATATTAAATCGATAAAGAGTTAGACATGACCCCTATCGACTAGGATGAATTTCTGTCAGTGGATCTCTTTTGTTGCATTTGGTACTTAAACCAAATGAAAAAAAAAATTTATTTTTTTATTTTTTAATTTCCAATGTTGCGTCGTATTCAAAACTTTATAATTTATCCGAATTTGTTCAGTTT
Source organism: Linnaemya vulpina (assembly GCA_963675445.1). Classification (NCBI taxonomy): domain Eukaryota; kingdom Metazoa; phylum Arthropoda; class Insecta; order Diptera; family Tachinidae; genus Linnaemya; species Linnaemya vulpina. The sequence continues at coordinate 20,410,797 of OY776277.1, forward strand.
ATTTTGTTAATATCTCAAAAACCATGCCATACAGAATAATTACTCTTATATCATTTTGAAGGCGCTACAAAATGTAAAAATCCTAGTTACACTATTTGAAAAATGTAATAACTGTAAAGCTTTTAATTTAAAAAAATTAAAGTTAATCAACGAATTTATATGGGTTTTGGCTAAGTATTTTCCTCTACTAGAGCCAACAATGGTTTGAAGATCCTGTAAATTAGGAAAATATATTTTTTAGATATCATATTTTTTTCAAAATTGTTAATAAAATAATCTAAGCACTATGATACATTATGTATTAAAGAAAAAAATTACATTTCAACAAACACATTCTTTAAACATTTTTCTGTTAACGCTATTACTAAAATCATTTTGTCCAAAAATAACATAAATTGTTTGATTAATAAAATTTAAAAAATTTTCAAAACTATGCAGATATTACATTTTACTAAAAATTAGTTCGACAATTTATGAAATTTTGAATGCGACATAACTTGGACATAAATTTATAGTTAAGAAAAAACAGAACGAAATGAAACTTTTGACCGAATTTCAATCAAATCGAAATGCGTAATGTTTGTCGATTTGATATGGAATCACCCGGCTATTAAATGATATGATGCCCATATATTGTTCGCCCACGTTGTCTCCTACCCGCTACTATTCTGCACAATACAATTCTAAAACGCATCAGCTCTGACTGTATAAAAAATTTCACTGTGATATTAACAGCACACGAGCTACCGAATAATAACCACAATCTAACTAACGTCTACTTTAGTCCTGCAACAACCTTAGAAATATTCGAATTATCTGAAATGAAAATAAAAATATTTGCCAAACAAATATTTTCAGCCTTCAGCTCTTTTGAACGTGTATGACGAGAAAGTTAAGTATTCAATGCAAATATTTGCAAAGTTTGCTGCTGCATCCTCTTCCGTTGTGGCAGAGTTTGTATTCAGCAGTTTTGTGGTAGAGAATAAAATATGAAAACAACAACAAAAACACAAAATGTGTTTGCGTAAATATTTTCTAATAATTGGTTATTACATGCATGTCTTAATTTTAGCTAAAGAACAAAAGACAGACACAGACGGACAGACAGTCTGAAAGGCAGGCAGTTCATAATTAAATTGATACACATTTTAAAAGTAAATTTATTTATCTTTTTTTCTATTCAACTTTGCCAACAATTTTTAATGGTTTTCAAATTTTGTAAGCTGTCGAAAAAGAAAAAAAACTAAATCTATTTCATGCAGTTTCAAATTCAATTTCACTGCGGAATAAAAGGAAAAAGGGTTTGTTTCCTGCCGTTTGTTCAAGTACGAATATGATTATTAAACTGAGATTTACGGTTGTCAGGTAGCAGCGCTTTTAACAATTCTTTGAATTTTATTGTTTAATTATTTTCTCTTTCGAATAAATTTGGGATTTTAATTAGTTTAGGAAAAGCGTTTGTCTCCCTGTGAAATAAACTTGAAATGCTAAAAGTATTTTTTCCGTCTGGCCAGTAGGGGTTGTGTAGCAAATTAACTCGAGAATTCTTAGATAAAAAAGAACTCCATTATCTTAAACTTTATAACGCTAATATTTTAATAAGATAAGGAAACGTTAACTCTCTTCTTGTATTTTAACTCGTTTTATATATTTTTTTTTTAAATTTAGTGTTAAAGATTTTCAGACAATTTTGCACCCTTCGGCTATAAATTGTATTGAAAAAGTCCGTTGCGTTGCTTCTTTTCTTTTTTGCTATTTTTCGAAAATCACAATTTCTCTATTATCCTTTTTGTATTTATCTGCGTATGGGGTAAAAATGAATACAATAACTTCTGTATGGTTGTAAAGATGGAAATAAGTTTTGGACGAGCATGTTCATGGCTCCACAAGCACAACTCCGAAAATATCATTAAAAAATTTCCATTGTTAATTTGCCAATACCAAAAGTGCAGCACAGTTTGGTTGCTTCTTTCGTTCATGCTCCGTTGAAAAGGAAATATTTTTTAATACAACGTTTAACTGAAATGCTTTTTTTTTCTTTCTCTTTTTTAAAGATTTCATTTTCGACTGTGAGCTGTTTTTATAATATTATTTGCACTTGAAATCTTTGCATGTACCATATCCTCTCGGCAATTAAAAAAATTTATTAAAATATTTTAATTAACATTCTCCTTTTCTTCTTGTATTCTAGTGATTTTCACTTTCTATTTGGAAAGGATTTTGCTAAGGAATTTACATTAATTTAATTGCTAAACTTGCAGCCGTACTCGTAAATTGGAGTTTAAAGTGGGATTTGTTTTTTTTTATTTCTTGGCTTTCTATCGTATTTTAGGTTTAAAATCGAAAACACATTCTATCGAAATACAGCAGCAGCATTTTAAATGTAGAGGAATTGGCTCTGTGAAGAGGAAAGATAAGACTTATTTGACAATCTGTGAACAACCAGAAATCGCTTAAAAAAGCGATTCGATACTTTCCAAATATTTTGCTAAATTCGAAAACTTTTTGGCAGGACTTGGCTTCAAGCTTTCTTCCTAACCTTCACTATTTTTGTTCTCTAGTCTATAAAACTTTCCAAATAAAGCAACATGATTTTAGTGGGACCTTCCTTTTTTTTTTGCTGGTGAAAAGTTTTATGTATTGAACGTTACGCTTCTTGAACATGATGCAATAACTATCGTATTAACTGTGATTGGATTAAATCCAATAGATATGACGAGAACTCTGACTCGGCTGGTATTATGAAAGCTTTCTTTCTTAGTAATGGAATAAAAATATATGCCATTTGTATTCCTCTCTCGCTCTCTTTTTTAAACAGAATATAACAATTTCTAAAAGAAAAATTTCACAGTGGGACCTGTAACATACATACAAACGTTTGTCAGTGCAAATATATAAAAGCTTATTCACAAAAAAACATTTAATGCTTGTAAGCTGCTTATAAGACCGATTGTATATAGAAAATTCATCTAATAAACGGCTTATAAGCAGAAACTATTTTTTATGAATAAGGCTTTTAATATACAATATATATTTCCAAATACGACCAGTTCCGTGAAATTATAAGCGTTTTGAATTGCATAGAAGAAATGAATTTTTGAATATTTGTACTTTGTGGAAACTATCCTGGCCACATCTATTCATAAAAAATAAATTACAAAAATTTAAATTTGATAGAAGAAAAAGAAAAAACGAAAGTAGTCCTAATAAATCTCCAGTTAAGGAAATATAAATATAATTGCAGTTGTGAAAATTTATTTTTTAAATTTCTATAATATCTTCAAAAACACTAAATAATTAAAAATTCCAAATATCTAGACTTAAGCCAATATTTGAAGGAAAACAACTTAAAAGAGAGATTCTTTTTTCTAATTTAAAAATAAGATTGTCTGACATACTAAAGCGAGTATATTAAAAATATAAGTTGAAAAAATTATATAGGGTGTTTTTTTATAAAGTGATACAACTTTGATTTGACATCACTGCTTTATTTGACTACCCATTTAACAGCTGATAGTTGCTTTTTGTTTAGTTTGCTGTGACATTTCACTATGGATCGACTTACACCAGAGCAACGCGTGCAAATTGTGGAAATTTTTAATCAAAATAATGGTTCTGTTCGTCAAACTTATCGTGCACTTCGTCCATTCAAAATTTTATTTTCGATGAAGCCCATTTTTGGTTGAATGGGTACGTAAATTAACAGAATTGTCGTATTTGGAGTGGGGAGAATTCACAAGCTTTTGTCGAAACACAAACACATCCACAGAAAATTACTGTTTGGTGCGCTTTATGGGCTGGCGGAGTCATTGGCCCACATGATGATGGTCAGAATGTTACTGTTTGTGCAAATCGGTATTCCAGATTGCGCCTTGTACGCGCCGGCCGTGGCGGCCACATGGCCGAAATCATATTTAAACATTAATGTCATAGAATTTTCTACCCAATAAAGACCGTTTCATTGACATCAAAAATATATTACTATGTTTTATTATGATTTAAACTTGTATCACTCTATAAAAAACACCCTATATAAAATAAAGACTTGAAACTTAGAAATAGTTTAATTAAACTTGAAAAAAAGAGTAACGTTCAATACACTTTATTAGTTTTCCCATAAAATCCAAAATTCTTGATTTTAGTGCATGTTACAGAAAACATTTGTTGTAGTTGTTTTAAAAACACTTCCAACTAAATGAAATAATTTGCATTCAAAATGAGAATCGCCCAAATAAGTTTTCAAAAATAAAAAAAATTAATTTAAATATAAACTGCAGTTGAAATAGCTACTCAACCATAAAATTGTCTCATAAAATATCAACAAAAAAGTAAAAGTTTTCATTTCTTTTAAACTTCCTCACTTTGCGAAGTGCTTGAGAATGATCTTAAGCGAATAATTAGTAGTCGGCGATGTCAACAAATGACAAGATTTGAAGTAGTTGGTAGCCAAAGTGAATTTTAACTGCACCCAAACACCGCCCCCCAAATATGTTTGATGTCAAAATTTAATATTTAAATTAAATAAAAAATAAACGTCGTCCAAGACTCTTTGATGAAAATTGCTTGAAAAAAAAAATATAAATAAATAAATATTGGCCGGCAAAAGTCTAAGAAGAAAAACAGTATTTAACTTGGGTAAATAATACCCAAACCATAAGAAAATATCCAACTTTCCCAATGAAGAATTGGAAAAAGGGAAAAATGCAAAACAAAGAAGAAAAAAAGGAAAAACAAATTAGAAAAACACTAGAGACCTGCAAGTAGAGAAAAGCTGGGAAAAATACTCAAATTGTAAATTAAAACACACAATAATTACACGTTTAATTGAAGAAAATCTTCAGGCTAAAAATATGCCAGAAAAAGAAAAGAAAAATCCCCCTCCCTTCCAGCCAAAGCTAATTTAGTGGAGGACATTGTTCTCTTAAACATGCAGCAACGCATTCGTTTTTTTATTTTATTTTATTTTATTTAAAAATATGCTAATTTCATAATCTATGACTCATAAAGTATGCAGGGGAAAAATTTATTTTTTTTTGAGCATCACAAGATAAAGAAAATTGGGATTCTACGTGTTTTGCTTTTCTAAGAGCTTTTCAATTGTAATTGAAACTCGGAAAAAAGCTGCTCCTTTATTTTTCCTCCTCAAATAAAACACCTTTTTCAAAGTTTTTATTGTCCTTTGTGTCCTCTGTCGCATTTATTAGATTTGTTTCAATTTGTTTCTGTATTTTTATTTTTTAATGTTTTATTTTTTGAACAGCATCTGTTTAATGTTTTGCTGTAAGTGCTTGAATATGCGTTTTTTTACAATAATTAATTCATTTACTTCATACTTAACTTGTTGTTATTGACCTTAAATATTTGAGATACACAACAAACAAACTCCCTCAAAAGTTTAGACGTCACAACACCGCATGATGTATTCTTAACAACTTTAATATTTTGGGACTGTTCTTTTGGGTAAAACTCAGTAGCACTAAACTCACAGTGTGGAGTCAAAGTCATTGGCGCTGCGAAATAACGTCTCCGCGAATGAAACTCAAAATTAAAATATAATCCCAATTTTTCGGGTAACACATTTTTGATGAAATATCGTTTCAGAATAGTATAAAACGGTCCAACATTTTCTGAAGTGTTTCATAATGCAAAATCGGAGAGTGACTTTTGTTTTAAAATACGTCAAAAAGCAACCAGTTCAAGTTGTTAATAAAACACATCCTAAAATAGTCCTTCTTTAGATTTTTTTGTATTGTTATTCCTTCATGGAATTGCTAAAAAATTTGCAGATCCGCCCCGTTCTTTAGATAGTTTTTTTTTTTTATTTTTTTTTTTGTTGAGACTTTTATTTGTTAGTCATTTTGATAAAATGCCAAATCGAGAGTTAAATAACGCAGCATGCAGTTACAACGTGTTTCAGATATAAAACCAACTTTAACTTTAAACTATTTTTATGAATGGAATATTCTTTCTTTGACTAAAATTGTTCTTACGTATATTCAATCTTAAACAAACAATTGATACAATTTAAATAAAAGTAACTACGAAAAAAGAAATGCTTCAACCGAATGAAATTAATCTCCACAATTCTTTTGCAAAGCAGATGTTTTCAAGTACACGATTTTCACATTCGCATTGTTTTCATTGAAAACCCATCGCTGAGATATTTTTCATAATGAATAATTAAAGCCTTAAAAACAGACACTTGAGTATTCAGAAAAGCCAAAATGTACAGAAGAGTCGTTAATCCTTAAATTATGTTTATTTTGTTTTCAGCTCAAGTCGAACAGTCGAACATATACTTTTGCAATTTTACTTCATTAGCGAGGTTGAATAAAATCCATCGGTGTTGTTGTTGCTGTATTCTTTCTCTCTCTTTCACCAATAGTCTTTCAAATTTAATCCCAATCTTATTAGGGCCATAGAAGAGGAATTAACTTTAATTACTAATTTATAAAATGTTTTGTAATTTATTGATGGAGAAACATTAAATGCACAACAACATCAGCAGCGTCATCATTGCGGCAGCATTATTGAATCAATTGATGGGCTCTCTTTTGGCTTTTGTTGGCTTAAATTTTTCTAGCTCAATGACCTTTTTTCGTTTGCTGTTTTAGCCTTAAGGACAAGTTAAAAAAACTTGCATCTCATTGCTAATGAACGTTATCTATGGTAAAGCAACAAGAGCAGATTATTAATTACAAATTCAATTGTCTGCTGTTTCAGTATTATGTTGCAGCAAAAAAACAAAAAAAAACAACAACAACAATTGGAGGGTGTTTTTTTAAGCCCGATGGAATTTTAAATAATAAAAAAAAATTGGTTTAAACATGTTTTGCTATCAACATTATGGCTACTATTGGCTGAAGTAGTCAATGTTCGGACAAACAACTCCAAGGTTGTGGGTTGAATTCCCCTCTCAGTCAAGAGTAACAGATTGCGGCCATATCTCCATCATGGCTCTTCTAAAAGAAGCAAGTTCTGGCCAATTTTTCTCTCACTGCTTGAACAACATGAACAATTTTGTCCTCCAAGATGTGAATTGTTGTTGGTTTAGCAGCATAAACTAGTCACTTCATGTGGGGATAATCCAGAATTGTCAATAATCCAGAGGTGTCAAATCGCACAATCTTGCAGTCCAATTTACAACCTATTGCTCAAAATCTACTTATGGACTTATAAATGAAATTATAATTTCATTCCTGCGCTCAAACCACTAGAATTATAAAGAAGGGAATAGTTTAAGGAGACAGATGGAGAGAAGTTAGAAGAAAGATAATTTTGTTGCAACTAATTTTACTTTTTACTTCGCCGGTGAATTTGTTGTTGCAGGTACGGACGAAGAAGGGTCCTGTGCTCTGCTATTTTAGTACTTGACGGTTTCACTTGCTTTTGACAATGTTCAGCATCGTGTGCTGTAGCCCTGTCATTGAGGCAAGCCGACAATAGTCAACACAATTATGCGCTAATGCAAATCAGAAAAATTTTACACCGTATGGAGTCAAACTTCTGATCTAATTAATCGTAGTGTACTTCAACCGACAGCACCAAATCTATTCTTATAAATGTTGTAATAAAAGGACACCATATGATTGAACCATATTCCATAAGAGGTCTGACTGAGCACACGTGCAGCTGCTACGTAACGTAAGCGTCAGAAAACTTTTACGATCAAATTTATTACGTTTGAGCATAAACTGAGAACAGGATATGACTGCATTTTGTGACGTTGCATAAGTGCTGTCGTTTAGAAATTTTCCGTCTTGCAAGACAGTGCCACGAAATATTTATAAAAAAAATTACAAACTTTGCCACATGATGGTCTAAAACATCATGTTTGCTTGCGATGTCACTAAATGTTATCGTGTGTTCTCGGCTTTATAAAATAAATGGATGTGATAAAAAATGAAATATAAACGAATGCTTTCAACTTTAGCCTTGAGTGTTTTCATAGAAAATACCAAATTTTACGCCAGCTTTTATTAAAACAAAATTTGTGCGTATATTGCGCCAGAAAATATTTTCCTTAGAAACTAAATAAAAAAAATTAAATATCACATTTAGAACCAGAACAAATTAACAGGTTAAAAGTCATGTTTTCACATTTTTCTCCAGCGAAGCATGAACCTCACAAGACGACCTCATAAATTCTATGGTTGATAAGTGGAAAAAATCGCATGAAGAATTTGTTACACACAACACACATCATGTGCGTAACATGCATGGACATGCATGTACACACACTCGTATAAAATATCTAACAATATGTAAATGAGTTGAATGAAAAAAAAAAATAAATAACAATAAAAATTAGAAGACAAAACAAAAAAACGTTCAACAAAAGTTGCTGGCTGGCTGGCTGGTGGTAATACTTGCCAACAATGGCTTGTGTACCAAAAGACCAATGGAAAAACATCCCGAAAATAATGCATATGTGAGGAATTATCCTTACAATTGGTTAAAGACGTAAAGGGGAAATGGATAGAGGCAAGTCGTAAATCTTGGGAATGCCAAGTACTTCCTGATAAAAATAGCAACACCGATATTACACACGTATTAAGAAAAAAGAAGGAAAAAAGATGCTTTTGCGTCAGCATTCGAGCGAAAGTACATAAAAAATGCTCGTTTGTATTTACTGGCGTGCAATAAAATCATAATAAATCATCGGATGTCAAACACAATTTAAATATTTGCCACTTTGCCACGGTGACATCACAATCACGTGTGGTTGACTTTTTTACTTTGTCCCCTTTCCCTCCCCCACACTCTGTCAGGCGCGCTTACTGCCTTTCAAGTGTGGGCCAACGAACGTTTTCGAAAATCTTCGCATGTGTGATTTTTGTTTCAGTTTTGCATTTTTGTAAAGAATTAAAAAAAGGAAACTGAAATTAAACTGCAAATAAAAAAGGTATTTAAAACTGTATTCCCCAGAGAAATGAATACGTTTCGCTACAAAATCTTTTTCGTTCCTCTATTTGATCTTGAGATTATTTTAAGAAAATGTCAAATTAAAATTTTCTAACCCTTTTTAGAAACACATGCGTTCCACACACATACTCCTGCATTCCCTTGTAAGTAGTTTTGAACATTTTGCCTGTCGTGCTGATTACAGCATTTAAATTCGTCTTGTTCTTGTTAATGATGTCGATATTTTATATGAAATTTATTTATGCCATTACCGTGTTTGATAAATGTAACACAATTATCCGAGAAACTTAATTAAAAGACATTTTACTAATTTATTTTATTCCTTAAACAAATAAATGACGAAATCCTTCAAAGTCTAAAGCAACAAAAGCTGGTGACAATTTCATGACGAAAAGGATATTAATAAACTATCAAATTTACTTGTACACGTCGTATGTTCAGTTTTTGTAATACACTGCAAAAAAAGTTTATTAATAAAACCAAATAAAGAAACGTAGAGAAAATAAATTTTTTAGTTTCGTCACTTCTGTTTAAATAGAATCGTGCGAAAATCGCAGCTTATGGTGATAACTAAGACCACTGCATATTCGCTTTTCGTTTTCAATTCCAACCTCTAACGGGTCTTCTAGAAAATCTTTTAAAAATAGTCTTAAAGTAATGGGAGTCCTTGCATTTGAAAAAAATTTTGAATTGAAAATTTCATTTGGAGAAATTAAATTTCACAAGGATCCTGTCCACACAGTGAAACTTTTGCTACATGCCTTTTTAATTTTTAATACGAAAGAACGGGAGCGAAATACAGTGAGTATATATTTCCATTTCATCACTCTCACACAATATAAAATTTGCTGAAACAGAAGTTTCATCGTGTGGACCACGACTTAAGCACATTTTCTGTGCTAATAGAATCATGCGATTTCATACAAATAAAAATCATGTGAGTCGCAAAGCAGCTCTGAGTCAGTCCACATAAAGCCTGGTTGGCAATTATTTTTTAAGTAAAGTTTACTCTCTTTGGACAGTTTGTATTTCACTCGAACTAGTTTGTTTCTACTCCTCGGTTAATTGTGTAGGATTAAAGATCTTCTGCTGAATTTTTCGGGGTTAACTACGTTGCCATTTCTTATGTGAAGGCATACGTTATTAACCACAGTCAGTCACAGAAACGGTAAAAATAAGACTTAACAAAATCGCCGGTAAATAATCTGAGTCACCATTTCGGCATCTGTGCACCGATTCGTAGTAAATTTATTTGCAAAATATTTTCAAATCAAATCCAAAAATCATATAAACAGATTTTTGTTCCGCGTAAGAAATTTTTAAAAGTCCTGGTTGAATGCTTTCACATAAATAATATTTCCATTTTTCACTGTGTACTAAAAATTTATTTTACTAGCAAAAAAACATTCACTTATTCTTATTTTGGATTGAATGCCAGCCAAATATTTATATTTCTAATCCCCAAGGATACGTTATTTTAACAGGTTTTCCACATGTGCCCAACTTGTATGATTTCATCTGTTACATGCTCTTCAACTTTTCTTCATTTCAATATCCCTTCACATGTTTCGCCACACACATACACACACGTACGCATTTCGTTCTTCATTTCATTAATAATGATTTCATTTTATCCTCGACATTCGCATCAACATCAAAAGATGAAAAACTATATTTTTAATGTGTTGCAATTAAATTTACATATAACGCGCGCTTTTGAATGGATTTTTTGTTGGTCTCATTTTACTATGGCCTCAAACTATTTTAATCGCAGACAAGGAAGGAGCAACCAACCCTTTTTCTAATTAAACATTTTTGGACAAAATAATAGAACGTAACGGAAAAATCTTTACGTTTTTAGCCAGAAAAAAATAAAAAAAATAAATGGAATTTCATTAACGCATAATTCTTTGATAGTTGGGAGTATGTCGATGATGGTGGTTTACTAAATTTGAATTTTATCAACACTACATGGTGACTAATAAATAAGGATACAATGTGCAGATAAATTTGAACATGAGCATTTTAATTCATTTTAATTTCAGTTTCATTTATTCCCTTTTATTGTTCTACTTGATTCAAACATTTCTGCTTCGTTTTTAGCACTTCAACATGTGAAGAATTAAAGCAGGTATCTATTAGCTTATATCGAATTAATTTCTCGATAAAATAAATATATTCAGTTCGATCTTGTTTTTAGGGAACAAAAGATTTTAAATATTATTCAATTAAGATTGATAGGCTTTAGTTCGTTACGTGTTTTTAATTCAGAAAGATATCGTAAATATTGTAAGGCACCAGGGAAAGTCGCCAGCAATTTAATTGTTCAACTTACACAGCAGAGCGGAATAGCTGTTTTCAAAAGCTACTGAAATTTCGTCATCAGTACTCATGGGCATTTATACTTATCACCAATTATTAGGCGGCTTGTGGGATGAATGTGAGATCAAACTTTTAATGTTTTTTATTATTTCGTTATCAAAACCAGGCAGTTAGTCCTTCAAGATACAGTTCAATTTTATTCCGTAACTATTTGTCAACAACACGCTATAATAATATCAAAAAGAGGTCTCATACATTCTCTACTTTCGTCAGCAGTTGACAGCTTTTAAGAGTCTCATGCTATTTTGTAGGCATTAAAGTCAGAGTCTGTTAGCAGAACTACGTTGTTGGGTTAAAAAGGGTACGTGAGTGTCTTCTTATTGATATTGTGGGAAATATTTTGCATTTTGGAGGTTTTTGAAGTTGAACATTCTGGTTCCATCTTTATGTAAAAATTCGTCTTAAAATATATTATTTTACATATTCATAAACATTTTTTACTTTTTGTAAATATAAAGCAGAGCTTTCTTCTATGCTTTAAGATATTTAAAGATTGTGAGTGTTTGAAATACTCTTACACTTTTAATTGAAATAGTCTTAAACTTTTAGACCAGTTCTTCAGTGTCTTCTGAATTGTTTTAACTTCGGATTATATGCGATTGTGGTGAAATTATTTGCTTCCAAATCAGAGTTGTCCATTATTCTGGTTCTATAATCGCTGCAATGAAATTTCTTAATAATTTTCTTATTCGAAAAGTCGAACAATTTTGAAATTTTATTAAAATATTCGAACGAACAAGGAGTAAAAAATTTCACGCCAATTATTTTTAAGAAATTATATAAAATGCGATGTTTTAGTTAACATATTTTATTAAGAAAAACATCAATTAGTTAAGGATTTTATAGATTCCATATCCAAGAATTTAATTTTACAATTATATCCATTATTTTCTTCTGAATATATTTTGTACACACTATCGCATCGTACTCTGTCAAAACTGACGTTTAAGTCAGCAGCGCCATAACCAACAATCACTAGTTACGCCCTTGAAAACGTTTAAGTTGTGTATTTCTAGGAAACGGATAGTTTTTCTCTTGCGTTCCTTTTCAAATATTTTTAATAAGAAAATTGTAGGCTTTTCCCAAGCACGCGTGTGTGCGTATTTGTTTGCCTTGGAGAAATTTTGTTTTATTTCATGTTTATTTTATATATTTATTGTTTATAATTAAGTTAATGTTTGTTAATAGAACGCGTTCCTTTTGCCCACAAAACACGCACATATTAATTGATGTAAATCACTATGGTGTTAACGCTTTTCTTTAAGGGTTAAATTATTTCCGGAGTACGTGCTTTTGCCTGAAACAGAATATTGGGAATATGTTAGAAATGCTTTGAGGTTGGAAGCTTCTTGAAAGCACTGCTGTGCCTAATTGGTAGCCAACGCTAATCTATTAGTTGAGAGGTGGTGAGTGTTTTCCATAGATGTGCTGAATCATTTCGTAGGTTTTGATTATTTAAGTAAATAGAATATATAGATTCAGGCGCAAAATCATAGTTTAGTTAACTTGTCTTGTTTATATTATGAAATGTTTTTTTGTGGTACACATTTCAATATCTTTTTGTCTATCGATATTGATAAAAGTTATATGGCTTAAAAGGTATTTTTATACGGTTATTCATAATATAACTATTTTTAAAATAAAGTTGTTATAAAAAGGTTTGAATACGCTTGAACAGCAACCACAAACATTTTCAATTTCGTTTATGTTTAATATGTAGTTGCGAACATACATGTTGCCATACAAGACTGAAATTTAGTATAATTCCTGATTGAATTTTGAAGCGCGACTTCATATTTTGTGTGCATGTTACGCGTTTCTAAATTCAAGTTTTATGCAACGCGTTTTATTTATTTTAAACCCTTTTTTGTATGAAAAAATATCAACAGCAAATAAAAGATGCAAAAAACTCTCTCACTCTTCTCATCTCCTCCCGTCCTCTTGATTGTTCCTGTAGAATCATTACAGCCGGATCTAAAAAATTAACTTAAAAATAATTTTTGATTTTTAGGACTTTATCGCAACATTTAGTTAAGGCGTAATAAATGCGATTTTGTTGTCACTTCGGCCAGCTCTTGTTGTTTGTCACATTCGTAATAATTTAGTCAAATTTTGAATATGCTCTCAATTTTAATTTCACAATTGTTCGAATAAAATTTTGTGAAACTTTTTTTTTTTATATACATAAACTAATAATTAAAATGTTTGTCTTTATATATCTCACATTCTTCAGTTACTGAAACACAAAATATGATTCCGTAGTCAGAAATAAATTTATTTATTTATTCTAAAAACGTTTCAAATTTTATTAAATGTTTTGTTATTTGCCAAACAAACCTTATTTATCCAAACAAACCTCGAAAAACTGAACACAAAAAAGATATCCATTAAATATGTCATGAAACTATCATATCCTTTGTCAGGACATACTTAAAATCCATTAAAACTGTTAAAGACAAAAGAAGTAAATGGATTTCCAATGCAAAGTTTTTTACATGAGTGAGTGCTTTTATGAGTTTCTCCCTTCAAACATGAGGCCAAACTATTGAAAATAATGAAATGAATTAATTTTTGTATTTATATTGTGAAAATGACAACAAGTGACATGAAGTAGCAGCAAACAAACAATGCTGACATACTCACACAATCATACACATGAAAATGAAACAAAACGGACAGGACATTCATTCTCTTAAAACATAATGTTTCTTAAGATAACAAAAACACTTTAATTCATAAAGTGGGTAGAATTTAAATGTCTTCCTTGGGGCTCTCCATTATGACTCTTATCATTCACGATTTCACAATTAATGTTTAATTCTTTATTGTAAGTCGTTATTGTATCCGAAGGATGTAAATAAGTTACAATGCGATTCATATGGCTGCTGTTATTTGTTAACTATTCAGATCTATTTGTTCGATAAGCCCAATCGTTAAGCTGTCGTTAAGTTGTCGTTAAGTATTTTAATGACCCAGTTTAAGAGAATATATTGTACAACAACAGAGGATGTAATTAAAATAAGCTTGTGTCGTAAAGAAAATTACGATACTGTCGGCGGATGGACTTAAGCAATTGATAAGAGTTATTTAGTGTCATGGAGTTGTTAGAGGCAAAAGTAAAAAACAAAATTGGTAGTAATTTGGAATAAGGAAACGAATCTCTTAATATCTCGGGGATATTCAGTAATTCGAGTGATTTATTGAAGTAGCATTGGACTGGGCGCCTTTTGCAGTTATTTCGTGGTGCAGGGGCGTCATGTCCAGCTAAATCTAATGGAGGGATTCTTCCAATCAACTGCGTCAAAGATGAAAACCGTGAGTTCGATCAGAGCACTCACGAATTTTTCTGATATCCCATAGTGCGTGATCGTGTTAATTGTTGAAGGCTTATCAGTGCTTATTTACTTGACTCAATCATGTGCCACAAAATATTAAACAAAATTCTTTATCTGCTAATTTATCTTCATCTGTCCTCTTCACTTGATCCCCTCCTTTCTAGTTCTGGCTCAATGCGCTGTATACGTAGGGGTCGTCCCCAGTGTGGTGGTGCAAAACAATAACAAGAAAAGTAAAGAAATGAAAATTGACACTACAAATTCTATTTTCTCAACCTTCAGCATCAATACCATCGCTTCCTTTCTATAGTTCCAGCATAACGCATTGAATCAGTAGGAGTCAATCCCTGACTGGCGGTTGTAAAAAAAATCTAATAATTTTATCCATTTCTAACAGTGCAAGTCCAGTATGTTCCAAATCGGTGTTTCGTAAAACTTGGGCCAATCAAACAAAGTTCTCAACGATTTGCAAAACTATCAGCATTTAAGTATTTTTTTAAAGAATGTACTAAAATCTAAAAAGTCCCATCGAAGCCATAACCCATTTAACTTTGAAGTACTTTAATTAGAAAATTTTTCATAAATAATATTTTTTGAATATCATGTGCACTGAACAGCTTTCCGGACATATTTCCCAAAAGAATTGTTTGCTTATTTACTTTATAATTTGCGTTATTATTTTTTTTTTTCTAGATAATAAAGTTTATTTAAAACTTAGCAGACATTTAGCATTCTCTGCTTCAAAATTGATAAATAGTACGTGTCAAAGCTCTTGTTTATTGCTGGAACGTGTAAAATTTATCATTTATTTCGATGCACTCAAATGGTAATTTGTCAATGAATAATTTGAAACAAACAAATGAAACAAATACAAGACCGATAATACACAGAAAAAATAAGCACAAGACTCACAATCACTATCAAGGAAAATAAGTGGATTTTAAAATTATTGGAATTGTGCGATAGATGTTCTGAACAAATTTAATGAGTGCAGTAGCACCCTCAAATAGGGGCAGTATTTTTTTTTGCATTATTTTTCGAAATTCAGAGAAGTAGAAAATAAAAGAGAGATGTCTTGTGAATTTTATTTGAATAGAATTTTTTGTCAAAAGATTTCTGTCGATTTTGATTTGGGTATAGAAAAATTGGTTCAACTATAAATTCTACATTCTGTTGAGTGATTATGATCAGTGCCTCGTTTCTGTAACTGAAGTGAGCACTTCTCGTCACTCTGTGAAACACAGAATTAGTCAGAATATATTTCTTAATGCATTTATAATTTTGATAGGTTTTTATAATTATCAAAATTTTTTTTTTTGGAGCATGACAACCATAATTATCTAGTTTTTCGATGCGAGAAATTCACACTTCAGTTGCAGAAACGAGGCACTGGTTACAGACATTTTTCAGAATCACTTTGTATCGAAATTTTCATAGCGATAGATTTTGTTTTAGCTTTTCAGACTTTCATCGATTAAATAGTGATTGCAGAAGAAAATAAAACAACTAAGCCAGAAAGGCAGAATACAGGATTCAAGGTAATGGGAAAATATCAATATCAATTTAATTATACAACTTAAACAGCAGAAAAGAATAACTGTTTTCGAAAACCGCTACACTTTCATTATCAGTTTTCAGGTGTACAACATTTATTAGGTGGCTTTTTATGTACATAAAATATATTATGAAATAGTATACGAGAATTATAACAACATTTACCCGATGTTAAAATATTTCCCTGTGTTTCCTATCGATCTTAATTGAATTAAGAACTATTTCTTGTTCAAGTGAATAAAATATTTTTTCTTAAATTTTAGAAATTTAGCGTAAACAAAATAAAATTTACGCAATCCTTGGTAAAGTCCTAGCAAAGGAGTGTGAGGCATGCCTATAAATAAAAGTATTTACATAAGTAAAATTATAAAGTTAGAACAATTTAGCCTATACAAATATTAATAAAAATTATTTTCATTTATTTTTCACGCAATCGAAATAAAAATTTCGGTAGAAATTTATTTCTGTGACTGGCCTGCTAATCACAATGAGTGATTTCAACCAGACGACCGATTTGGAAAAAGTACCCTATATTTTGAAACACTTCAGTACATGAGTGTTTTTAGAAGTGTCTATCACTACCCATTCCGCAACTGACTGAAGAGTATTCATTTAAAATTCCATTTGAAACTATTTGTATTATCACTATTAACAGAGCCAATATGAACCAGCATTACAATTGTCTTCATTATTTTAGAAGAGTTCGTACATGGAAGAAAAAACCCAGCAGTTCTTGTAAAACAATTGCGAAATTAAAAGCTTTTGAATTCGAGTTTTGAAACTCAAGTATTCTAATACATTTTTTCCAATCTTTTTCATAAATAGTTATATTTGCTTCTGTATTTGTCTCTTTTAAACAACAAACAGAACAGCTGTTTTTATTTGCGTGAGAAATGAATGGCGTTTTTTTCTGGAAAAAATTATTTCCCTTTTTTCTAAAAAGTGGCAGTTTGAAGGAGTTTTAATGCAAGAATAAATTTTCGTAAGGGCTGTTATATGAATTTTTTTTAAACTCTATAAATTCAAATGTCATAAGGTTGCCTTTTCTATTAAAAAATGTAAAAATGTTGCATTATTTTTTAGAAAAGAAAACAATATAAGATATTAAAATACACACTTACTGCCTGTTTGCCGATATCGAAAGCTTTCGTTCGTTCGAATAAATAACATTAAAAAAAAGTATTTTTAAATGCCTGCAAATCACATCGTTTGAGATTATCAAGAAAAATATTTGGATGTGGGGAATTTCTATTCCACTCTTTTAACATTATCAGCTGTTTTAAAAATCCAAAACAATGTAAAATTGGCCTAAAGTGGGGTTTAAAAAAATTGTTTTTAAGGTAAATTTGAGTTTTACTCTGGCTGGTTTTAACTTTAAGACCCACCTTTATGAAAACCATGTCAGTGTGAAAACCTTATAACACTTTCTGCTTTAGCTAATTTGCTAGCCAAAAACTCTATTTTCTAAAAATTTAGCTGCTACTCTAAAATTTCATAAGATACTGTTTCTTTATCTTCATTTATATGACTGCAACATGTGATGCAAACTTAAGAATTGCATGGCAGTATGAGAGCAAACTTTGTGTTGCAACAGTGAATCTAACTCGAATGCAGAATTGTTGTTGCAAACTTGTAGTGGCACTACAAGTGATAAGAGCACTTTTTCCTACATTCAAAAAAGTATACTTCAATAGTTGTTGGATAAGTTACAGATTGCTAAACAAATATGGTTAATAAAACCGACTTTTCAAACATAATGAATTATTTAATTTGCCCCTAAACTCATAAATCATTGTTTATAAAATTTAGTATCACATCAATTTGAATTTTAAAAAGTCTATAATGAAAGCACATCTGATTAAGCAGAATTAAATGGTTGATAAAATTTTTCCAAAGCTGTCAAAATAAAATAATAATTTAACTTTTCTTATCTGTACATTCCATATCTATTGCAATTGTTATAACGAACTTTCAATAACGAAAATCGTTTGTAGCGAACCATCTGCTTTTTAGCTACTAAACGAAACTGGTCATGTTTTATTTTTGCATGCAAAAACGTACTGAAAACAAAAGCTGAAAAAATAGCAAACAAAAAATAAAACGAAAGAAAAAACAAAACTTTAAATCTACTTACTATCTTAAAAAGTTTTGCTACGTGATTTGTCGCTCATTTTGAATACCAAGGATTTGAAAGTATTTACTTTGCCAGCAGCAGGAAGAGCAACGAAAAAGCTGAACATGATAACAGTTTTCGATACAATAGCAGACGAGCTCTATAACGTACGACATGAGCAAATATTTATTTTCAAGTTCAATGTTCATATTAAGACATTTTCACAAGTGCTTTCATTCTGCTATCTGCGCTCGTATTTCCACTTGAAATTTTAAATAAATTGATATTTAAAATATTTGCAGCTTTAAGGCTTTAATTTTTATGGTGATTGAAAGCATTGATTTTGTTAGTAACTGCTACCTGCGAAAAAAAGTACTAAATAAGTACCAACCAGAATCTGTCTTGAAATGTACGGAACAGATCCGAAATCTTGAGGTTCGGGCAAGAACACAGGGTTTCGTAGCTTTATGCACGTTGTAGTGTAAACAAAAGAATATCAAAGAAACTCGATCGAAATTGCAAATACCGAATCGAAAACTTGCTGATCTGGATATGTGACATGCCTGCATGTATGAAAATACTTTCATTAAAATTCGATACCACATAAATGTTAATGTTGCAATATAAAATAAATTTACAAAGTTTATCTTAATTTAGCAGACTTTAAATTTAATAACATGCAAAAAATAAACATCAGCAACTACTCCCTCTCAAGCCAAAAACAAACAACAAAAGACAATAAACCAGCTAAATAATATTCCTTTTGTAGATTTCCAAAAGGACA
This sequence comes from Linnaemya vulpina, assembly GCA_963675445.1. Classification (NCBI taxonomy): domain Eukaryota; kingdom Metazoa; phylum Arthropoda; class Insecta; order Diptera; family Tachinidae; genus Linnaemya; species Linnaemya vulpina. The sequence goes on from OY776277.1 coordinate 20,429,890, forward strand.
TGAATTCCAATAAACATCAATTCCTCAATTCAGTGTTTAAGTGTGTGTTTGCGTGCACGCTCTAATAAAACATTGAAAATAGAAATTTGATGTCATTTTTATATTTGAGGCACAACGTTTAACAAATAAAAAATGAAAAATGACACACGCAATACATGCACGCTGTTGCAAACACCTTTAGGCTTTCATAATAATTTTGATTGTTATTTTTTCTTGCCGATTTTATGGGGCCTGATGCCAGGGGGCGAATCAAAAAATAATAAAACTTAAGAGACAAAAAGAATACGCAAAGAAAGAGACATTAAAAATCAAATATTGTTGTTGGTAAAAATGACAATTCATACAATTAAATATAAATATTATGCGGCCTAGATCGTAAAATTGTTGTTGTTAATTTTTATGTTGCATTTGTCAAAGACATACAAATACTTTAAGACGTACTCCATAAAACAACTCCTTAAAGAAGCGTTACTAAAGCATTATTTTCTTTTATATTCAGCTATTCCAGCAGTTATTGTTAAGACAATTGCGCATTAAAGTAGCAAACAATTATTTTTGTGTCATTCACACCCTACACTCGGCACAAAACGAACTTCGTTATTGATAATACTCGCTCTATATTCAGGAATGCAACAGAGAACATTCAGTACAATGCTAAGAGATAAATATGTAATATTTTTCTGTTTTAAAAGACCTATTGACTTTCGACTACACGATAAAGTGTAAAATTTTAAATTCAAAATTTTAATAAAATGGCAAATAAAATTCAATTTCTTACGGCCTTATTCACAAAAAATATTTTATGCTTATAAGTAAGTTAAATCTCGTATAAAAAGTTTGTCTTATTAGAAGCTTATAAACATGAAGTATTTTTGTGAATTAAGGGCTTTAGCGTTTAAAAAGAAGTGCAAATTTAAGGTAATTCGACAGTTTAATTCAGCACCTAATTTTTAATGTCACTTTGCGTTAGTGAAATTTATATGAAATTTGGAAGATACCAGAGAAGTTAAAAAAAACTTGCTTCGGTTTTTTCATAAACATTTTAGGAATTTTGGAAGGATTTTCGGTGAACAACTTGTGTACAAAACAAATTATTATGTAAAAATTACGAACTCGAAAATATTTCTTAAAATATATTAATTCGAATTTTTTATTGAGAGAGGAAAAGATATTGAAACCATCACACAAGCAAAACGGATCAGTATTAATTTCGCTACTCCGCAACGTCATATAATCAGGGATCTTTGTTCGATTCAGAAACTCAAAATTTCGTACCAATCAAAAGCATTTAAAGATAATATGTTTTACAAAATTCGATCTTCAGCAGTTCTCTGCAAAATCTTTGTTAAATTGCTTGCGAACCCAAATATAAGGTGTTTTTTATAGAGTGATACAACTTTGAGTTGGCATCACTGCCTTATTTGATCACCCATTTTACAGCTGATAGTTGCTTGTTGTTTAATTTGTTTTGACATTTCATTATGGATCGACTTACACCAGAGCAACGCGAGCAAATTGTGGAAATTTTTAATCAAAATAATGGTTGAGCTCGTCAATTTTATCGTGCACTTCGTCCATTCAAAATTTTCCGATAAAGCCCATTTTTGGTTGAGTTGTCGCATTTGGAGTAAGGAGAATCCACAAGCTTTTGTCGAAACACTATTATATTCACAGAAAATTGCTGTTTGGTGCGCTTTATGGGCTGGCAGAGTCATTGGTCCACATGTCTTCAAAAACGATGATGGTCAGAATGTTACTGTTTGTGAAAATTGGTGTTTCAGATTGCGTCTTGTACGCGCCAGCCGTGGCGGCCACATGGCCGAAATCATATTTAAACATTAATGTCATAAAATTCTCTATCCAATAAAGACCGTTTCATTGATATCAGAAATATTTGACTATGCTTTATTATAATTTAAACTTGTATCACTCTAAAAAAAACACCCTTTAGAACTTCGTTAAATGTTGGTGGCATACAGAAAACAATAACGTAGTAAATATTTCTAGAATGAAACCCAAAGTCGACTTGTACCTATTTTTCTCCAAATTTAATGCCTGCATTATATTTCCTTTAACAATTTCAGTGGTTCATCACTAAGGATAAAATCCTTAACACATTCATTTGCACATGTTTAGCGTCTCTGTTGGCGTAAATTTCTCATTGACGAAAATATCATAAATTATTTTGACGTTTTTACTCTTAACTGCCACAAAAATGTGTCTGTCTATGCAACGTTACATAAAGTTTAGCTGCCGTAGAAATCTATTAAAATTAATATCCTTAACCAGGAATTTTAAGCATCCTTCACTTTACTGCTGGTCTTATTATTTTTAGCCACAAATTCATCATAAATGCGATTTTATACCCAAATCGAAAATGAAAAATGTTTCCACAGTCGAGCATGACAAATTTTGTGGCCAAACTCATAAAAATTTGGATTTTTATTAAACAACTCTCACACAAATAATAACCAACATAAATTTTATATATTTCCATGAACAAAACTAGTTTCCGAATAAAATGCAATTTTTTGCAGAATTTTTCTTACAAAACTTCTTTTTTTTTGCAATTATTACTCCAACAAAAACTTAAATGTTGTGCAGAAATTTTCTTTAAAAACATTTTTTTTTGTCTCAAACTTTCAAAACATTCTCTTGCTCGTTTGCTGTTCGTACTTCTTTCAATTATATTCTACTTTTAACTTTTGCCATGTAAAGGAAATTAACTTAATATCCTGCTATAGAAAACTAATGGAAAGAACTAAATTAAAAAAGAAAAACTACCAACTCCTTTCAAGTTCCTTAACATTGAAAACATAAATTCAATAAAACATGTACTTTCGGTAATATTTTTCTAACGAAACCACAATTTACATCATGTTTTTGTGTCGACCAGTTTTCTGTGAAGTTGTCATCTGATTACATCTGAACTTGTCGCATGGCACTGGGAACCAAATGTTCCCAGTCACTTCCCACAACATACAATGGCCTGCCTGCCTGACTGACTGGCTGAAAACATGAAATAAACTTGTTCAAAGAACGACAAACAACATCAAAACCTTGACATTGCAGCAGTCTGATGTTAGAATTGAAATGGAATATTTCGTAAAAGGAGTGCGTCACAAAAAATATTTGCCAATTTCTATTTCTTATGCAAAAGAGTTTGTTTAAGTGCTTTGAAATTAATTTAAATCAAATAAATCTGAATAATATAAAAGGAAATCTTTCTTAAATGTAAAGGAATCTTTACAGCCGTTAGCAGTCCATCAATACAAAAATCGGTGCATGTGGGATATCGGCTTAACCGACTATTCTTATGATCCAAAAGGAATGAAAACTATAAAACTTTGAGTTAAAAGTTCAAAGAACGCACTCCTTAAAACTGTTTACACAAAAGAGTAGAAAAAAGTTTCTATGCATGAATAGAAAGAACTCCATAGACATTCCACAACACCAAATTCCAAATTAAATGTCTGAATTAAATGCATAATAGTACCACTTGCTTATGTGTGAGTGGGGCTGCGACAATTTGTGGAGAAAAATTTATTTGCTTAAAGAAAATAACGGGCAATTTGCGCTTCACCTTTTCTGTTTACCTTTACAGGCAGTGTTCTTTGTTCTTAAATATTTAGGAGATTGCGGAGGGAAAGAAAAGACACGAAATTAAATTTCAAAGAGATTTTTGCGATCGTTTCACACTTTTAGTTATAACCTAACGATCGTATCACTCGCTGCTTTTTTTGCGTATGTTGCTAAGAAAGCCCAATCCACCGCTAAATGGGAGATATTTTATGCAACTTGTAAATTATAGTACTTTTGCTCCTAGAAAGTACTTTCTCCAAAAAAGTATTCTGAAATAAGTGTCTTTCCCTAATTGTAAAAGTATATAATAAGAAAGTACCTTTTTCATTTGATTAAACATACTTTAAGAAAAAAAGTACCGAAAAGAGGTACATCTTTGTCCCCTTTTATAACTGGGAGCTTTTAAAAGGTGCCATCATATATTCGAGATTTTTCCACAACAATAAAACGCGCTAAAAAGCTTTATTTTACATTTATAAATAGAAAGACATGAGGAAAAGGCCATCGTGTAAATGTGTGTGACTTTTCTTGGGCGAATATAAAAGAAAAAAATTGTCTAAACAAGGCAGGCTAAAACAACATGTCTCTTGCCATAGGAAAAAATTTACAAAACTCATGTTTATAAAAATAAATAAATAGTACTCCACATCTTGTATTCCGAACATAGTTGCCACATGTTTTAATTTTGATATAAAAAAAATTTATATATAAACTAAATGCTAAGTTATTTACAGACGATTGAGGGATCCTACAGTATTGTAAGGCCTGGCGAGTTAATATGTTGAAACATGAACTTTATTTCGATTGTCGTACGCGTATTCGAAATAAAAGAACTTCAAAGTTAAACACATGGCAAGTGCTGCCAGACTTTCCCGGCTTCGTCTCAACTGCGACTACTATAATAAGAATAAATATTTAAAAAAGTGAAACGCAAATTATGGCATTTAACATCGACCAATATTTTTATATAAATTGTATTGAAATTTCTATATTTTAGTATTCAATTTTCGATATTTTGTTCGGATGTGATTGTCGATATGGAACCAATTATTCCTCCCACCAGTGTTCTATTAAATTAGGTGAAATTTTTACCTCCGTTCTTACTAGTCCATTTTATATTTTGAAAAATATGCGATTGAACTTGGAAAAAACAAAAGATAAATTTATAAACAATAGCCAGACGTGTTTCTGCATGTATCAAATCATTTGCAAACATTAAGTTTGTGCAAGTGGGAGTGAAGGAGGTTGTAAATTTTGCATTTGGGCGCAGGGTTAAAATTGCAACAACAGACAGATAAAATGTTTTATTATTTCTTGTGTTGTTTGCTAATAATGAATGGTGTTGTGTTTCTTTTGTCTTGTTTTGTTTGTAAAAATTACTTCATTCCTTGTGTCTATTGGATAATCCCGGCAAACATTTGAGGAAAAGTTCGTTCGAGTTTCGGAATGTTGGCTTTTTGCCAATATAGAAGAAAAGCACAACATCAGTTAATAGTTTTATTTCAACCTAATTGTATTGCTGCTTGTGTCTTTTGGTACAGAAAATGTTTGCTGGATTGAGATCACAGAATATGATTTTCAGTTTTGCAATCGCTTGCAGCTGAAAATCAATTAATTGTGTTGTGATACGTTTGCCTCTGCACTTTCCCACAGATGAGTACACATTTCCACAAATGCAAATATGCAGCAGAAGTCATGATATTGGATTAAAGCAAAAGGATATATATCATGCCTTAAATCAAAAACGAATGCAATACTGTAATAGACAGAAATAAGAAGCAAAATAATCGCACTTAACTGCAACAATAATGCAAATGCACAGTGGGTCAACTTTTAACAAAAACTAAGTACTTCTTTCTCTTAAACAAATTTTCTCAACCTTTTTTGAGAACTTTATTATAATATAATAAAGCTTGACCTTAATCTTGATTATTTGACTCGAAAGTGAAGAACTAATTCGTATACCCACATTTTGTTGAAAGAAAGATACATTTAAGGTCTCTGTTAGCTGAAGTAGTCCACTCATCCCGAGTTCGACACTGAGTTGCATGGCTGTGTTGAACATTACTGACAGCGATTGACATCGCAGAATACTGCACCCTCGTTAGTCGGCAGCAGCAACAAAAATTCACCGGCGAAATAAAGAGGTAAAATAGGTACAATAAAGTCTATATCTTTTAATACGTCTTCACATGTCCTCAGCACCACCCGCTCTTTTCTAGTTCTCGCACAATGCATCGCATATGTAGGGGTCATACCATCAGTGCTGGTCCAACAAACAAAAAAGTTGGGTTGATTGTAATAAGTATTTCGTAAATTTAAACTTTTTCTCTTTTAGAATGTTGCATTTGTTGAAAAAAAAATCCAGAAAATATCGCCTATTGTATGTTTGTTTGTACTTAGCTTTCCTTTTGTATTGTGCTCCCACGCGTATGCTTAATATTATTAAGAATGTTGCTCATACGCCACATTGTACTCGGACAAGGTTGATGGTGTGGTTCATGTTCTTATTTTCTCACAATGGGTAAGTATTTTCCCACGCTTTCGAAAGCGCTATTTAACTAAAAAATTAATATAACGAAATAAAAAACCCGCTCTTTAAGAAAATGGAACTAAAAAGTTAAAAGTAAATTTTCAAATTAGCCTAAAACCATAGTGAACTAAAATACAACTATTATTTGGAAAAAACTATGGGAGCTTTCTGCGCTATTTTTCTTATATCGGGCCCCCGGTTTTTTTCTTTCACAATAATACTTGTAATTTTGGTCGATTATTGTTTTAAACTTATTTTGAAATTTATTTTTAACTTCTCAGCTCGATTTTTTCAAAAAGTGTGCTTTTTTTGCTGTTATAAACCTTAATTATTTTCTATTTTTTAGTGCAACGTGTTGCGAAAGCGTGTGAAAATACTTACACATTATGAGAACATAAGAACATGAACTACACCATCAACCTTGTTCGAGTACAACTTGACGTATGATTTTTTAAAAAGCGTTTTTTAATATCATGAATTAGACTATAAATATTTCTCAATCGAACTACTATTTGAAAAAGCAACAAACCCACAGTTGCTGAGAATCGTTACATTTGAGAACACTGAAATATGAAAACAACAATTATCACCCTGCTATAATCAATACTTATATATAAATGTTACCTGGCAAGGACTTCAAGGACTCTCATGCAAAGACACTATTATCCTGCAAACAAAAGCCATATCAATTATTTCTCGATTTTGCTGCAGCAACTACAACAATCTAATATTTTATGCAAATTTATTTACTTTTGCCTTGAACTCTATGGAGTTTAAAAGCAGAGCAGCATCATCATCATCATCATCATCATCATCATCATCATCATGATTACCTTCATTCTTTACCCGGCTAAGAACACTGTCGTTTGTCTTGTTGCATTCCATTTTGCAAGAGTCGAATAACGATGTTGGTTGCTGTTAAATCTTTAATTAGACTGTGTCTAGTCTGGTAGGGGTTTCTTGCTTATAAAGGCAGTTGCAAAATTGTGAAATAGTTTATAACTCCTGGTGTCTTTCGTTCTATTTGCAAAATGAAATTTACACCGTTCGGTCCTTCTTTGACTGCTGTGGTCTTGCATAAATCTATTTGCATGTGAAGTTGTTTTGTTTGATTTGTATTTAATAATTCGTTTAATTTCCAATTGCGGTTTATTTTAGAATTGCCTGTTGTATTTATTTAAGGATTTTTGTTTGTACACAATCTTCTTGAGTAAATTATAGAAAATGATGTATGAGGAGTTCACAAGTCTTTAGTTTTTAATGAGCTCTTGAGTTTTTATGGAGAAAGTTACCAATTGGCAAGGAAAAGTTAGTACAATAACTGATTGTAAAAATTGCTACCGAAAGGCCGATTTAAACAAATCAGAGCTGCCACATGCAAAAGAAATAAACGCTAAATTGGCAACACTTTTATAATAGAAATATAAGTTTTTCTTTGGAAAGCAGCTTAAATAAATTAACTACTCAAATATGTTTGTAATTATGTTTTCTTATTTCTTTCAGTTAAACGACTTCATTTCAATACTGGAAGTGAAATTCAACAACGTGTGGTGAGTTTATTTTTTATAATATTTTAATTATATATTTAAGTTAATGAAGCGCATGCATTATTACTGTCGATGTTGGTTAGAATATCAGTCTGTTAATAGAATGAAATTATTTCTCTTCTATTATGTAAGAAATCGTAGTAACATTTTTAATTTAGAAAAAAATCTCATAAAGCGCACTTTATGAATGTAATACTGCATATCAAAATAGTACTCCGAGTTATTTATTTTAATCTGAAACTGCACATCTAAAACACCCCCATTACACATTTCAACCAAACGTGGCTAGAAAAAGATAAATATTTACGATTAATGCTAATTTGATTTTCAACAATTTCAAAAGCGTTAATGTGCAACATGAGCAAAAACCACAGAACAAAAAGGAAAAAAAAATATGTGTATGAACGAACATTCACACTGGGCAAGCAGACCATAAAAAAACAACATAAACTCCACATGGTTTGAAAATTGCCAGACATCAGCCAGCAGCACACAATTGTTGCAGCGAAACTGTTTAACTTGTGGAAAAATAAATACAAACAAAAAAGTTGTATTAAAACAGGCAACCAACCAACTGCCAACTGTTAAGGATAATAATCCTTTGCTGGGTGACAATTGAGGCGGAGTGAAAAAATTCCGTTGTAGCTGTTGATGGGAATACTAAACGAATGCAGAAAAATAAAAATTATATCACAGCAATTTGTTTGTTGAAACATTTTTCCTTTGCCGGCTTATGAAAGTCATTCCTGCAACAGCGACAGAGCACAGTTGCCAGTTTGCAACAACAAACATTAAACACTAGTCGCATTATAATCTGCAATTTCGTATATAATATTTCCTAGTCGTGTGCATGTATTTGCAGGAGTTGCAAGGAAGTTTGTTGCCAGGTCTCAGTGCCTGTTGTCTGCTAAATGCGTGATATTGTTTTCCTTTTGTTTGCTTTTTTTATATCTTTTAATATTCAAATGTGGGGTAAGGACAACATTAAAAAAAAACAATTGGCACCGAACGGTAAAGTGTTGCTTGGAAAAAAAGTAACTATTATCTCTTAAATTGTCTGCCACATCACAAGAAATATGGATTAAAATGTTTACTGCCACTGAAACTACTGGCAATCTTGATTTTAATACAGCGAAGCATTTAAGGCTGCTGCTGCTTCTGCTTCTGCTGTTGGCATTCCAACCGCTTTCCTTTCCCCAGCTTATAAGTTGTTTGTTAAATACACACTCCTAAACTTTTTTATCCTCTTTTTCGAATTTAATTTTTTTCTTTTGTAAATTTAATTCGTTAACAATTATTTTATATTCTAGCCGCGCTTTTAGCTTCTTTTTTTTTTCTCTTGCATGTTGCATTAAATGGCTGTTTTCGAGTTTTACTTGTTACCACAAATGTTTGCTTTTCCTTCCACCCGGCAGCTTTAAATTGTTTTGTGCCACTGTTGTTAATGTTATTGTGATTTTTTTTTTCTTTTGCTGTTGTTCCCTTCTTCATGTTAATACATCTTAAAACGTTAAGGAGGTTTGAGTATTTTTTAGTCCTTTAAGTCGTTTACAGTAATTCTTTCTTTAGTTCGCTCAAATGTATACTTTTCGTATTTCATGCATACGAAATTACTTTTTAAGAATTATTACAAAATTATATTCTGGATTTTTTTCTTTACATTTTATATACAAGTTGTTTCGTTAGTTGTTGTAGTTCTTAAATAAATTTAATGAATTGTAAATAAGAAGCTTAAATTAAAAACAGTAAATGCTTTTTAAATTTATTCTTAAACAGCTACGAGCCAGGATAGCAAAAAAGTATTTCGGTTTCAATGGAATACGAAACTTTAAAACTGCTTTAATTACCAACTTATGCTGCAGATGTCTCAAACCAGGATTTTAATTGAAATTTCCTATTGATGATTTTTATTTGCTCTCTTGAATTAGAAGAGATATGACTTTAACACTCAAGCAAATATATTATTTATTAGAAAATTAGGTACAAGAATCATCGTGCTAATTTAAAATATAAACAACAGTTTGGATGCAGGATAACAGCGCAAAATGTAGTCTGTCGTTTCTTTTGTAGAAGCTGGAAAAATTAAAATATTTTGAATAAGAACATAATTTTGGGAATTGTCGTTTTAATACTCTTTAATTTTTATTTTCGTGCTGATTCTTTTTTCCCAAAAGTTGTTCTAAAATTTTAAAAAAATTTAAAGTGATCAATTGAGGGGTTTTAGCTACTTCCTATGCGCATTTCACTGGGGCTAATGCAGATCATCCGGGAACCTTTACCCAACATTTCTTAGAATACCTAAAGATGTTTATTCCAAAGTTCCACATTAATAAATGAGAAGCCTAAAAACAAGCATCAAAGTCATAGCAAGAACTCACTGATCACCTTGCCTTTTTGAAATATTTTGAATAAATAAGGCAACTTTGATTTCTCGGCAAGAATTGTTGAAATGAGTGAGTCGTTCTGTGGAAAACTTTCAGTACAATTAAATTTCCCAGTAAATAAATTTTATCTGAAACAAATGAGAGAATTCATCACAACAAAATGCCTGTTGTTTTTTGTATTGTTGTAATAATGTTACAACCGTATTTTTTTACATCCAACATCCGCTTGCAAAAACCAATAGAAAACTGTCTTCTGAGAAATCTTATATTTCTTACAAAAAGGCATTCGCTTCAATTTACGCATTAAAACGATGCATTTTCACTTAAGCCAACCTCAAAAGTTTTACAACTAATTAATTAATTAATTTGCTCGTTTCCAAATGACTTGAGGCGGACTCATAAACGTCAGCTACAGTTTGAATGGCAAAACTTAAGCATTGAAATCCATACGACGACACGAGCTAACAAATTGAAACAATTAAATTTCCTTTTCTCGAAATGATGACGACGTGTGCTCGCAGGCAGAAATAAATATATTTTTGTGCGGTAATAAACATAAAAATTAACGACTTAAAAGATATAAAAGGCAGATGAAAGTTTTTCTTTTACCGCAGTTTGAAATCGCTCAAAGTGAAAGTCAAAGACACCACAAAATGCTGAAACAAGAACTGCAGGAAAATAAAAATGGCAAAATAGTGGTTTTAGACCAAAACTGTGGTTGTCATTAAAATCAGTTTTTATGACACAAATAGAAAACCTTTTTTTTTTCTTGACAATAACACTTTTGCCAGTGTCAGTGATAATCAGTGCTTCGATTATATTTTTAATTTTTCCTTGGCAGTGACTTTCTTTGTGGAGTAAATTAAAAGTATCGGCAAGTCATGTAAAATTAAAGAGTGATATTTAATGAAAAGGCTCAATAAAAAATAAAATACCATTCCAACAAGCAGCTGAAATAATTTTTTATTTTAAAACATATTTGCTGTTGAACTTATTTGCACTATAAAAATATTTTCCTATTTAAGATCCATTTCAGACTAAAGCCCACACAATTTGGGAACAATGAAATGCATTGATCTGGATTTTCTAATATTTAACTCTTAAGCAGAATTGTAAACAGGGGCCGAATCGACCGAAATTTCAATACAATATGAATAGAATCGATCAATATCGAATGCGCCCTAATATGTCCCCAGGACTTTCGTGCTGAAGAATACTCCCATTTCTTACTCACTTAATAAAATCAATTCAATAGTTCTATTTACATATTGTACTGTCCGTATTAAAAAGCAAACTCTTGAAAAGTTACCCAATTCTGCACAAGTGCAGACAAATTTCCTTTATTTTATTTTTGGTTTTTTTCTATGTTTCGTTTACAATAAAACAAGTCATAATAATCTCATGTTTTATTAATTGCAATTCATGGCTTTGATGATAAACGATTCCTGTAAATGTTCGTTGCCTGAATGTCTGTCTGTCCGAACGCACAAACCAGGTCTTCGATTGTGATTAAAATTACTGACCAACCGTTAATGATTTCAAACGTCGTTGGTCAAAGAACCCTGAGCAGTCGGCAGACGGAGAAAAGAAAAACACCAGGCATTCATTGCAATTAGTTTCATGTACTTATAGGAATTACTGTGGCCTTTGCCGATTAGAATTTTCTGTTTGTTTGCTTTTTTGTTTTTTTGCTCGTTTGATTAAAGATTGTTTAACTAGACATGATTTAATTTTCGTAGAATTTGTGTGTTGCAATAGTTCCTTTTTACATTTTCATTTAAGTTTGCAGTTTGCTTTTTCCATGTTCTTTTCGCATTGAATTAAAGTTGTTTTATTTTTTTATTTGCTAATTTATAACATGATTGACATTCACTAAATTTCTTTGTTTCAATAATAAAGTGCATTGAAAGTATAGAAACATTTCTGTTCTTTCAATTTCCTTTTACTTTGGCAAAATAGTAAAGCAACAATTTCGTTTGTCAAAATACCAAAACTATAAAATAAGTCAAGTCGAAGTTTTCTACTTCTGAAATAATTGTTGCCTTGCAATCGCATTGGGCAGGCAGTACGTAATTGATATTGTTTAGATGAAATCATTTGGAAAACGTTGAACAAGTGTGTGTGTGTGTGTGTGTGTGATATGATGTGTTTTTCAAAAAAAACTTTGTGCAGTTAATATAAAATGTCAGCTTCTTTAAAAATATTTAGTTTCAAAATTACTGCACAACACTTTTTTGCGCGAGTTAAGTAAATTGCGGAAGAGGGGACAGAGAGATTTTTATTTATGGATATTCGATTTGAACTTCTCCAAATTGAAAGTGATACGTACGATCATTAAATCATTTAGTACTATAATGCCAAAATTATCAAGAAGTCCTCAATACGTTTATTCATAGAAATGGATGCAGCAGCGTTTTCACCCAAACGTGAGCTTGTAACATTGATCGTACCCCAATCGAGTGTTGTTATGAAATCGATTTTGATCCTTTTATTGATATATTTATTCAAGTGAATTTTTGTTGCCGCTACCGACGAAGGAGGGTGCAGTATTCTGCTGTTTTAGTACATACACTTTGAATTGCTGTCGGTAATGTTCAGAGACTAGTGATATGCCTTCGTCATTCAGAGGAGCCTGCGGGGTCTAAGGCATCGTAGTCTCTTGTTAACTGCTGCAGCCAAAAGCACCCTTTTAATCGAATAAGCCCTCTTTAAAAACTGGAAATTTAATGTGAAATGAGCAACATATTTTTTAAATAAAACTATTTTGTGATTATTTTGCTATATTAATATTTATATAGGCTAAATTGTTCTAACTTAGTTAAAATCTCAGAAAGACATGATGATAAATATTCCTAGGCACAAAGGAAGTCAACATCAGTTTTATTCAACTTACACAGCAGAGCAGAACAGCTGTTTTCGAAAGTCGCTACACTTTCATCTTCAGTGCTCATGTGTATATTGTGTTTATCACCACTGTTTAAGTGGCTTAGTTGAATGTGATAACAGTTTTCAATTTACACAAATTTTATTGTGAAAAAACAATCCGAGAACTGTATCAACCTGATGTTAACACTTGTGTGTTATGATACCTGTGTTACCATTTGATTATTTTCTTCATGTCCCATTTTTCTGAATTTTGTTTTATTTTATTTTGTTATTTATTCTTATATATTTTTTATATATTTTTATAAATTTCTTTTTATTTTCTTAAAATATTTTTGTAAGAAACGAAAACTAATGGCCTGATTTAAAATAAAAATTTGGACCTTAAGAAGCATTCAGTTTTCAAAGCTCAAATGCAGGGTGTTTCAATAACACGTGAGATTTTTAGTGGACCAACATATAATTGTTGTAATAAAAATTTTGTGATATACTTATTACTCTTTAATAACGCATTTAACAATTGAGATTTATTGTAAAAGCTTCTAAAATATCGTGGTCACTCTTCGAGAAACCAGTGCAGTTTGGGTTGGCATGAAGGCAGCTAAAAATTTGCAATTGTGGAACCGATGGAACAATTTTAGTGGGACCAGTTAGTGATTTGTAGAATCGAACTTAAGTACGTCGCACGTGTCCCTCCAATTTTAGCTCAACTTGCCTACGGTTAGAAACTACTGCCAGTAATATCTCTAACACCAGCTCTAAATTTTAAATTAATATCAAATGCTCGTATTTATACCTTTTCAATTGGACGCGTTTGTTGCAAAACGATATTAAGCTTTTGATGCCTGCTTCCAAATTCTGTGTTGCTTTTCTTTTGTATTTTGTCCAATTCGGGGAAGTCCGAAAGTTGCTTTTAATGCCTTTTCAACGTATGTTAACACTTTGGGTAGCTCTTATAGACATTTGAAGCTTTAGAGTTGTAAAGTACAGACGAAATTATTATATTTCTAAAAATGTAAATTTGAAAAAAATTTCAAAAAATATATTAAAAGAATAGAGAAGGGAAGAAAAAGAAAAAGCGGTATAAAAATCCCAGTGCGCGTTGCTCAAGTACAATAGGGAATTGAAAGACTTTGTAAGAAGACATATTTTTATATGACTTTCCAGCAGAAAAAAAATATTGAAGCAATTCTCTAAATTACTGTTGAAAGTTTCTTTATTTGTTTGTTCTCATCTTCAGATAATTTTAAACAATTTGACTTTTCTAATTAAAGTTTTTGCACACATTCAATGAACACTATTCACATAAATTTCTACTTAACAATCCTGTTCAACTCAGCCATGTTGTCTTATTTTGACCGTAACTTTATACATTTTTTCCGGTTTTGTTTTTTTTTTGTTAATCCAAAAACTTCATCTACATATCGGAAAAACTCCGACGGACATGTTCATGCAAGTTCGTCCTACGCTTTCACAGCATCGACTTTTATCACTTTATTTTCAAAATAATATTGCCAATGCCATTAGTTTGCACTTTCGCCCGAAATTCAACAAAAAAGCAAGAAGAACAATTTTTTTTCAAAACTTTTAAATAAAAGAGCCAATATTTATCCATTAGAGTGGCCACACATGCATACGAGTACAAACATGAAACGTATCGTCACATGTGTTAAGGACTTTTGCATTGGACACTAATGAATTTTCCATAAAGTTTCTCTCCATATGGCAGGAAGTTAAGCTTGTTGTTGCAAAAAGCAGAATAAGAGCAACAATAGCAACAACAACACTAACATTATTTCCAGACTAATTTTATTTACAAATTATGATTTATTGGTTTTTAATTTACTTGTTTTTTGTTTGTAAGAAGAACATCAAATTGAGTTTGCTAGTTATAGAATTAAAAATAATGGGCACATGCATAATTTAATAATTTAATTTACATAAATTATGGTTTTGGAATTTATAATTTTCGATAAAATTATTGATGAATATTGAAAAAAATAATTGTAAGAATAAAGAATAGAGTAATTTTTATATAGTTCTTTTCTTCTTTCACAAAAAAAAAAAAAAAAGAATTGGAAAAAAAACTTTTCTTAATACTTAAAAACTTCATAATATGAAGTGAGACGAAGTTACAAAGACAACAAGAAAATGGCTGTGGTGTTGTTGTAGTAATGTAATGTCCTAGTACTTGGGCCCCATGATCAATATCACTTTAGCAATGGAATCTCGTAAACAAATTCAGCATATTATTTGTATAAAGTGAGTGCAGCGGCTTTCGAAAACACTGCTGTTCTGCTCTGCTGTGTAGTTTGGAAAATTCAACTGTTTGAATATTCCCGATTGAATTTTCTGACCTGCATTACTGCTCGCTTGTGTAAATTGTTGTCGGCCTGTTGAGATAACAAAGTCACATGATCAATAAACGCGATTGACAACCATTGATTAAATCATATATTTAAACAGCTGGAAAAGTTGGTTTCCTTGCAGGTTATTTCAATTAATTCATTTCATAGCACAATGTAATTACAAGAAATGGACCAAAGTGTGGGTACGTATTAAGTATGCATGCATATGCATGCAACCCTCTAAATTTAGCATCAAATGAGGAATATATTGCATGTATGCGCCAGGGAGATAAATCATAAAGGATTCAGCAAAAAACACAAAGTTTACAGTTCCCAGTGTGAGGCGGTTTCCTCAAACAGCAGTAAACTGTGGATGCTATAGGAGGAATGCGTAGAGAGACTACAGAAGTTTTAAAGGGTACACTTAATTTGAAGAGAGCGAGAATGATGTCGTCTCCTGCTGCTATGAAGATAAAAGCTAAACCAAAAATTTATCGTTGCAACTTCCGCATGACCAAAAATTGACCAAATATCAAAAATTGAAAAAGCACACATGCATGGCGGGGTGGAAATCATCGTTTGACAGAATCGCTTGCAGAAAATAGAAAAATATGCAAATATTTTTGCGCTGCAATAGTTTTGTTTTCATGTGCTGTCTGAAAAGGGTTGTTTGTGGCAAGATTTTCAAAAGGGGTTGGGGAAAGCAAATGACCAATATTTGCGTAGAGCGTTCTGTTTTTGCAATGTTTGCAAATGATGTTTGGAATTTTAAAGAGGATATTTTGTTTTGCTTCCCTTGGAAACTTGTTGTTTGCTTATTGACCTTGAAAAGAGGCTTATCTGTGTAGGTACAACAACAACAGCAACTAGTTAGGAAGTGAAACAAGAGTATCGGATATGACTCGGAAACATCCCTGTTAAATATTTGCAAAAAAAAAAAAAGAAAAGATTCTGTATTTTGCATGCCACTCAAGTCCTTTTTAAACTAAAGCCATTTGGCAAATAGGAAGCGCGCAACATCCCTCTTTTAATTTAGCAAATCCCATATTTGCAAATTGTGTCTTGCGTTTTTTTTCCTTTTTTCTATTTGTGTATATGATTTTTCTTTTAAATTTTGGCCACCATACCCTTCTACCGCTGCAACAAATCATATATTTTTTAAATCCTGTAATTTAAAAACAAATGTTTGTATATATTTTTTTTTCGATAAACTCTTCATACACTTGAAAAGATTTGGTTGTTCCTTTTTGGGCTTTAAACGATTTATCTGCAGATTACTTTGCTTTTGCATTTATTCCCTCGCATCAATTGTCTTTATCCATTAAGCCTATTTTAGCGATTTGTTAGATAAGTCGAATATGTATATTAAAGTATTGATAGCATTATGGGCAGGTTTTATCTCTATTTTTATCATACACATTTTCAATTGTTGAACTGCATTTTCGCTATTGATGTCATTGATTCAATTGTCTAAAAGTTATTTTAAAACACAAATGAAAAATTATCGTTATATTTGCATATTTGATTGATTGTTGATTGAGTTGTTCCTTCGCTCGCATGGAAATACTTTAGCTTTATATGAAGTTAATTTTACAATCATTGTTTTTTTGGAAAAGCATATGTACTGATTTTAAGTCATCTGAAATAAGATCGATTTATATGACATGATTTTTATGTTAAATACAAGAATCAAGGGAGTTTTGAATCATTGATAAGATATTTTTTGTGCCTTGTAATATAAACACACTGCGAAGTTTTTAATTTAATTCATATTCGAAGTATTTGAAGTCATCTGTATTTCTCAGGTAGCCAATCGATCAACGTTAACATAAATCATGAAATTCTATAATTTTACTTGTATCGAAGTCAACGTGATTGAAATGTATCGCATTTCTTGGGAAAGCGATCTAAAGTTATTAACTTTTTTAATTCAGAAAACATATAAGAATAATACAAAACTGGACACTTCAAAATAGGGACGGCAAAAAGTTCAACTTCCGCATTTGTTTCTTAACAAAGAATTGGAATTTAGAAGATGCCTCCTACTCATGCAATGTACTGTGTCAGCACAATCGCCAGGATGATATAAAGTCGACAGCAAAGAAGAGACAGAACCCGTAATACCGACACCGATCTTGCATTTGATATAATTTTGATGGTGTCAATTGCTGCCTGCATTGCTCAGTAACCAGCGATATGTGTTATGCAAACAGGCCGACTATAATTAACTTAACTGTGCACTATTTTAGAGCAGGAGCAATCTGATGTCATGTTATAACTGAGGGCAGGTTCGAACTCTTTGGATTTTCAGTATATGCGTTAACTACTTTAGCCAATATAAAATACTTCATAAAATAGAGTCGCAAAGCAGCTTTAAGTCAGTTAACATCAAGCCTCGTTGGCAAACAGATCACCGATCGTCTACTCTCTTTCGAGAGTTTTGCATCTCACTCGCACTAGTTAAATTCCACACCTCAGATAAACTGTATGGGATTGAGGAATTTTCCGTGGTTAACCACGAGGCCACTTCTTATGTGACGATATAAGTCGTGTACAGGCTGTCACAGCAACGGATAAAAATAACAATATCGCCGACATGGTGCAGCGATACTTAGAAAAATATTTTCAAAATCCAATATAAATATAATAAAATATTAAACGCTTATAACTTTTGCGTGGCGATGGTCTTTGATTGGATATCTCGTGTTCGCCATAGAATAAAATCCCCGCATTACCTTGGGATGTGCGAAATATCAACTATTTAATTTACATGTCTTGAAATTTAATTTTTCAGTCTTGGAAAAGCCTCCTTAAAATCTACCGAATGTTTGCAATTCACGACTATATCTGATGTAAAGTATCTTATTTTGTAAACAATTTGTTGTTTCAACGGTTTATCTTACAGTCTTAAAATATGTTCTTAAAAAGGCAAATCGTACTATTTATATTCTTGCTTCAATTACTCAAATTACTCATATTTTATAGGTAAATAATAATTCCAAGTTTTTTTAAAGAAAAAAACACAAAAACGTTATAAAAGTTGTGAATTCCGTCAAAAGCTTGAGACTTTAAGACAACTTTACTTGATATGTTCCACATTGCGTGCTTGCCATCGAAAATCCTTTTCTAATTACACACTAAATAATTTTCGTGCCATATTAAATGCCATCCATAGATTATTTAATAATATGTTATAATTGTTAAGAATATGTGTGCTCCGTAATTATGGCAACACAAATTTATAAATAAATTTTAGGAAAAAATTATATTTTACGCTTTAATTTTTATATTGTAAAATGACGATTATACACGTAAAATGAACATTTTATGTTCAAAAGATATTCTGATATAATTTCTGTTCTTCTAATTGTTGGTTCTTTAATGTTATTTTATGAAAAACCATATAAAACCCATCCCACTCATCTAATTCAAGTTATAGATGAGCTAAATTGTATGCACATAAATAAGTGTGTCTGTATGTGTGTATGCGACGTTATTAGTAAAAAGCACGAAACGAATTAATGGCGTGCTACCCTGAAAGGAGAAAACTTAAAATATTTTACTTGAGTCTAACGTTTGAATAATCCAATATTTACTTATTTTTTTAATTTTTAAACTATTTCTTAAATACTGAAATTGCTATTAATATATTAATCAATAGATTTGTTTAAGTTTTTAGGTTATTCAATATTAATATATATATTTATTTCGATATTTCGCTAGCCTTCGGTTAGCTTCTTCAGGCTAGCGAAATATCGAAATAAATATATATATTAATATTGAATAACCCAAAAACTTAAACAAATCTATTGATTAATAAACGAAAAAAAGTTAAAAATCAGATACAATAATATTAATATATTAATTGAGGCAATTAAGCTACAAATTGAATTATCGACTTTGGTATATACTCATATCCCATTTAATATATTCCAATAGAATGCGTCAGCTGAAACGTTTGTTTTCTCTTAATTTTCTTCTTCAAAATGTCTGCTAATCTACTGCCATCGTTCCAACACAGTCTCTTCCTATTCAGTTTTCGTGCCGCTCCTGGTTTTGGTGTGTTTTTATTGTGCATTTTTTGCCTACAATCTTATAAAATTTTCTAACCGTCAAAATCAATTGACATACATTTTTTACTCTTGTTTTGTTTTTATTTTCATAACTCTTAATTTTATATTTGTAAAAAATTTTTTTTGCTTTCACTAAATTTGGTCAATAAATGAAACAATTAAATACTAATTAAGTAATGTATTTATTGGCCTACTTCGCAGTTAAGGCTTTGAGTAAATAGCAAAAACATGTCTGAATGTGAAATATTTATTTAACGAAAATAAAAAATTTAAAGTTTAAAACAAAAGCTTAAATTAAATGCTTGAAAAAAGTACACTTCAAGAGTTTATCACAAATATTTTCGAATGGCAACACTGGTTTTTAAAATCTTAGGGCCATTATTATAACTTTGCGTTAGTTAAAATTAGGATTTTGTTCGATATATAAAAAGTTGTTCTCTATTACAATTTCATTTGAATATAAAGTTAACGATATGTTGAAGGCAGGTTCATCCTGTCATGGAAGCGTTGTAATAAAGACTAACTTTCTATAGAGTCTATAAATTTGTATGCATCGGTGTACTAACTGATGTCCATGGAAATGTCGAAATACGCATCAGGATCTGTAGCCACGTAATTAAACTTGTGCTACCATCCCAAGAAAAGTTAGCACTTATTCTGTGGCATCTAAATATTTGTTTGCGTTTATACAGTGCCACCGAATGTCCACCTCTGGTTATCACGCAAGTTGATAAATAATAATCACAATTAAACGGAACAGAGAATGTGTAACTTCCAAATGCTTGTCGTTACATGCATACGCATTTGGAAAATTCTTATGAATATGAGCATTAAACAAATAAAATTTTGCAATTGAACGAACTGTCCCTCTGGTCCTGTTTGACGTGCACAAGTAGATGACATGCAGAATATTAAAGGTATTTAGATGAGATAAATAGATGGGTTAATGAGTCCTAAAGGCAGCTTTTGCTAGTTGGTGCTTATTGTCGTTTCAGTACAATAAAGAAGAGTGTGTCAGAATCATAATATTATAATCCACTTAATATTAATTGGGGCACTTAAAACATGCTCTTCTTCCCATAGCAGAAGGCCGACAGCAAAAATAGAGAAAATGGTATCCTTTTTGTTATGAACATTTAATTGCAAGTGAATGTCTTTTGCGACTGGGTGTGCGTTTCCATATCTATTAAAGTGGTAAAAGCATATTTTTATTGCCTACATACGAGTTGGTTGCTGTTCATTCCTTCGAACAGGAAGGGAGTTTTTATTTTTGTTACATTTGATATGCCACTATAATTAAGTTCAGGGTCATAAATGTGGTCATTCATGTTTCATTTGTTAAATCAAATTAAAAACGAAATCCGTTTTTCCTTTCCTTTTACCAAAATTTCTAACAAAATCCTATCATTAAAATGTGGTCTCATGTGCTGTTGTTCGTTTCCTATAAATTGACTCTTAAATGTACAACTATTGAATTTCTTTTAATAACCACAGAAGGTGTTTTTCTTCGGAAATAATAACCTCCAGTCCGTGTATTTTTAATGTTGCTTGAATTCAAATTGTATGAAACATAAATTTTTTCCTTTGAATTAACCGAAAAGGAAGGTGTTTTAATGGCAGAGTTTTTGAGGAGATGAACAAACGAGTTTGGCATGTTTAAAATCTATTTGGGGTTTTTGCGTATGCAATAAAAATTAATTTATGCATTTTAATAACAATAAAAGCAATTAAGATTCGACTAGAGTTTCTTTTAAATAAACCAAAACTTCACAGCACAACACAGAGACTTAAATTTATGGCTGGATGTAGTTTCTAATAACTATTTTGTGAAACAGATGTTGCAGAGATTTCATGTAAAAGAAAGGGTTGAAATCACTGTTTTTTTGTTAGAAAAAATATACATTCGTGATTTAGTTTAGTCAAGATTCGATTAAAAATTATTCTATCACAGGAAACTATAGCGACTCTTGGAAATGAGAATTACATTAAAAAAACTACATTCTACAAGAAATTCGGTCATATTATGAATGACGTCGTCGATGTCACATCGACACGACGGCAAAAAGTTGTCACTTGTCATTTAATTGTCAATATTTAATTATTATGAACAGCCGTTTGGTATTCTCCAAGACATATAATATTAATAGAACATGTTACCAGAAGTTAATTTCTGTCAATAAAGACTGGACCAGGAACGATTTTTGCTGTCGTGTTGATGTGGCATCGATGTCGTCATTCATAATACGGGCGATTATTGAAACATTTTTCTTTAAATTCTATTTAATTATTATTATAAAGTCATCAAACCCGCTATTATAAAACAAACAAACAAAATTAGAGCTGTTTGACTTTTTTTACAAAAAGTGTGTTTTCCAGATCAGTACTAGCGAATTACATATTTGCAAAAAATCTTATCCGATAATTTTTAGGGACAACAAATAAACTGAGACTATAATGTGTTAAAAACTTCAAACTCCTTTTCCATAAACCAATTAGATATTCAGCTAAGGATCCTTTGCATCAAAAATTCAATACACTGTCGACCATGTTCTCGCGGTTTTTCTGGCCTTTTACTATTTTTTTAAAATACGTTCGAGTATTTAAAACATAACTTCTATTGCAACACAATTCGAAGTTCATTTAAAATAAAAATGCCTGCAGTGTTCTAACTTGGCTTGAAGAAAATTATCAGCAAAAGAGTTTCTTAAGTGAACCAGTTTCATAAATAACTTAAAGTCAGTGTCATAAAATCCATTTTTATCAAAATATATTTGTCGAAATCAAAATATGTTTGTTTAATGGTCACACTTTTTTGGGCAAATGTTTATCAAGCGCGACCGTACCTCAAGTGTCTTACTTGATTTTGTCATTTTTGTTTCAAAACTTGCTTTCTTTGTGTCGTGAAACTAAATAAAAACGTTGTTGGAAATACACTGTATTAATGCAGTTTATTGATACAAACGTATGTAATCATGCATGTATTTAAATATTTCTAGGGAAGACAAAGTTGAGCGAACAGTCGCCCTAATTAATCAGTCAAAATTGTTTCATAGCAAAACCCAGTGACGTATTAAAAATATCACCAAGTAAATGATAAGGAAAAGAAATGCGCATTTAAAACAAAAAGAAAATATTAATGTAATTGATGTAGTTTGAAAACCCGATTCGTCATTTACTTATAAATTGAATTTCAAGTACCAGCACTTCTTTACGAAAAGGTATCAAATTTTCCGAACTATGGAAAGTCTTTTGTTAACGTATATGAAATAACCGCTCCAAAATTTGGGCAAAATAAAACATCTTGTATTTCTTACTAAAGCTCGCATATAATTTTTATTTGGTAAATTCAAATATTTTTTTAGATATCTTCTGCGTTTAAACTACAAGTTTTTAAGTGTTACAAATTGTTAAGAAAATTCAAAATTATCACGACAATAAGTTTGGAAATTATATATAAGATAATATGCAAGCTAAATTTGGTTTTGTTTTAAATGAAAAATTTATTTATTTAATACTATTTTGATAATTTTGTTAAAAAAAAAACAATTATAAACATAACTTTTTCAAGTGAAACTAAAAATGAAAATCAAATGAAATACTAAATGCTCTTTTAAACAATTAGCAAAAACAGGAGAATTATTATTTAGCTGTTAAATAGGATATTTTTGAAAACGAATACAGTTGTTGTTGATCGTATTACATCTTGTTGCTGCTAAATATTTTTTATAATTTCTCATGAATATCTTTAGCTGAGCTAATAATTTATTGCTTTTGCAAGTATTCATCGAACAGATATACAGCCAATGAAGGATCTGGTTGGTTCATCATTTTAGATAAATCGTTGGCATAGCCAGATAATTTGCGAACAGTTTCAGCTTGTTTGCCCAAGAATTTCTCTTCAATATATTGAGCCATTTCGGGATCGCGTTCTGAGGCATGAAGAGAACGAGTATGAACATGAATAGCACCGTTGGCCAATTGTTTCTCATTATCTAAAGCCATGGCCAAAGAATGTAATTCATCAACTTCCAAAGCCAAGCGTTGTTTGCTGACAGAGGCGGGACTTTCGTGGACAACATTGAAGTTAGCTTTTCCACCACGGCGAGCCAATTGTTTAATTAGATCAATGGAGTCATCGAAAGCGCGGTCGGAATAGGATTGGTAAAGCTTGTTGAAGCCGGGACGATTCTTTTGGTAGGAATTGAAGTGGGTGGCCAGTAACAAATATTCATAGGATTTAGTTAGTTGAGAATTAACGTAGGCTTGGACTTCGGGTTCAATATGATCAATGCCACCATAACGTGCGTCACAAATGGAGGAGCCTATTGAGAAAATAAAATGGATTTTGTTTATTGTTTAAATACGATTTCATTTTAGCTTCATGTCAAATAATGCTGGGATCGAATTGAAAGTAAAAGCAATTTAAATCATAATATGTACCAAATCAAACAAGAACTCTAAATCTATATTGAATTTCTTACTTTCACTAGTAAACATTCCGGTTATAGCTTGTTAAGGTTTTTTATGAAGGAAAAAAGAATAAAAAGCATCCGGAAATTAATAATAATATTGCAATCACCAATATTAACGCTTAGTAAAAATAAACATTAACATTTTAGTTCTTTAGCGGCGCTATTAACGTAACTGCTGTTAACATTTACATTAACTGTTCGAACACATGTTTGCAAATGTTAAGTTTATTTAAATAGCTGTTAACGTATCATTAAGACTACACTAAAATTAAATCGTATGAATGTTGTTGAACAAAAACATGAAATACTTACCCGAGAGAGTAGAGGAAGAGCAAGCGCTCACTACGTTGTTGTGACAAACTTCTTCGGTTTTTACTACGGCGCAAATAGCAGCCAACACAGCAACAACAATAAAAGATTTCATCTTTTGTTATTTAATTTTCTTTATGCTGAAAAAATTATATTATAAAAAAAAAGTTACTTCAATTTTGTAAATATATCAAATAATCTAAAACTACTAAGTTTTGGATTTGATTTTATTATTAAAGTCGTATTTTAGTTAATATATTTTTCGCTGAACACCTTGAAACAAATTCAATTTACAATTTTATGTTTGTTGTGTGTTATATCGTTGAATTATGTTCTAGGAATAATTTATGTTCTCTTGTTTTGATTTGTATTTAAATACAAAATCATATTCCTTCCACGTAATCAAAACAATTACATACTGCAGAAAACTGTTCTTATCTTGAGATAACTTTTCTATAAAACATAACTTACCAAGTAATTTTTTAATACCCTTTTATGAATATAATATTTAAATATTCTTTGTGTTTCTTTTCTTTGTTTAATTTGTATCGCTCTGGATCTTTCTTGTTTAATAGACACTTCGGAACTGCTGTTTATACTGCCGTTTGGGTCGATACTTGTATACACACGACATCAGCAGTACTCTCGCTCTCAGAGCTGTTACGTTTTTTTTAAATTTCTCATCAAATATGGCTCAACCAATATGGCCGATGTGTATCAGAAGGCACCACACTAAATTATTGTACTTCCCAACTATTTTATTGTTGTGTGGTGGGGTGTGTAGTAAGTGATTCATGCAGTGACATTATAATATTTTGTTTTTAATTTAGTGCAGAGTTATCGCTCTGATTCCCTCATATGTCTGCTTAGTTGGGTATTTATATTGTCAATCAATAGATATAAAAAATGATGAATGCGATTTTATATGTGCTGCTACTTGTGTAGTTAAGTTAGCAACTAATTTCTATATCAATGAAAGAAGAAAATATAATCGTAGTAAAAACTACCAGCTCCTTTCCTTCTGTTAATCGGATATACATATATTCACTAGCATCTATAGCTCAGTTTTTTATATAATGAATCATGCAGAACCTCTAGAAATACTAAAAATGGGTCACATATCTTTCACTGGGCAGCGTCCAAAATACCTGTCAATGTATCATTGTCTCTTGTTTATATATCTTAACTACTAACAAATAAATTTCATTTATATAATAATATATATGATAAAATAATATTTTACAATACTTTAAAAATCAAAACTATAGTGCACAAGAATAGAAATCTGTTGCACATGTAAATAACTAAATACTAACAATATTTATTAAAAGCTATACAAAATACTTTATGATAAGTTTTTTCTCGGATACAGAGATTTGAAATTTGTTCAGGGTTTATATATGATGCGTATTTTCAATTAAGTCAATAAATTAGTTAATATTCATTTTATTGGGCTTATAAACTACAGTTTGTATTAAAATAGTTACATTTTCAATAAATCCTTAATCCACTCATATTAGTTCAGGTACTATATACGCGCATATATATTGTATGTAGAAATACTGAGCGTTATCAGGGGCAAATTACGGCATTCGATACGATTCGAAATTTTAAAATATTTCCATGTTCGTTTGATAACGAGTGCTGTAATTTGCCCCCAGAGACACATTTTATTAAATATTAAAAATAGATAGACATATGAAAACAAGAAAAATCATTAATCATACTGGCATGGCAACTCTTCATGTAAAATTTCCACTGTTTGAAAGCATGTTTTCACAGAGGAGAGCCGATTTGAAAACAAAAACAATTAACAGCTGATTGTTCGGCCGCCATTAAATAGCCAGCCATATTGCATTTCAAGCTGAGTATGCATTAAGTATTCATGTTAAATAAATAAATAAAGATTAAATATACTTAAGCGATAAATTTCATATAACTTTTGTTTTTCAATAAAATTGGACGACATATTTTATTTGGAAAATAGCTAAATATTAGATAAGAAAACATTTCACACGAGAAAAAGAGAGCACCAATAGGTTTTGTGAGTACCGAGTGCAGTTATTGCTCAGTATTGTTAATGCTACGAGAGAAATTCTGTTACTTGAATTTAATATTTAAAAGTGTATAACACCACTCCATCCACAGACAGTTCGCATTTGTTCGTTCCATACATAACGCAAACAACAAAGAGAAATCAATACAACAAATCGTAATAACTCTGCCATAAAAGTAGTGGAATTACTTAAATAGATTACAATTGTCATTCTATTAACAAATCTAAAAAAAAACTAAATTACTGTCGCCTTCTATGCCAGTGCGTATAAAGGTTTATGACAATTTAAATAAATTATACTACCAGAAAAAAGTAAAAAGAAATTTTGTAAAGACATATCTTGCGTTTCGATTTTCATTGGCTGCTTAACGATAATTTGACCAGTGTGTCGTTTTTTCTCGAGTATATAAATTTATAATTGTGGAACATTAACAATATAAATTCATTTTCTTTTGTGCATTTAGCAAAGTGAGACATAAACTCTATAAGTGAATATATAACAAGAAAAGAAGGAAATTAAAATTACTGTGATTTATTTGAAAACGCTAAACGAAAATATTCGATAAGAATCATGATGAAATTCTTAGTGGGATTCTGTATTTTAGCCATTGCGGCTCCTACCGTTTTTGGTGAAATGAAATGTAAGTATTTTAAATAAAATTCTTTATTATTTTTAAAATGTAATTTATTACAAATGCGCATTTGAGTTATAAAAAACAGATGACAAAAGAAAAAAATCGTACAAAGAAATTAATAAACAACAGAGTTGTATTTTCATGTTTTCTCCGCTTTCTTACTGAAGAGTATATAATTTTATTTTGTGCTCTCTTTTGTTAATGTTTTTCTGTTATTGAATTTTCAAACAAATCGTATTCAAATTGTCGTGCAGTTTTTGTATAACTTCCCTTGAAAAATAAAAAAAACAAGTTCGCATACTATGGGTTTCTTTATACCATTGCAGATGCCAATTTTCAAAGGTTATTATAAAACGTATTGATTTTTCAATATTTCTAACAAATATCATAACATGCATGTGCATGTGTGTAGGCACTTACGCACATGATTACAAAAATATTATATAGATATGAAAGAGTTGGTCATCTTAATTTCAAGGTCTTCTTTAAGATAACATTAGTGCCTGCTTCTACTTCAATATGAAATGACAACATTAGAATGTTAAAGTACTGCCATTTAAATTCTATGTTAATCATGCTCTAGTTGTATGTTAAATCAATTGCCAAGTAAACCCGTCATGTTAATGTAAAACCAACAGTGTTTTTTGGTCTCTCCCCTGTTATTTTACATATTCAACATAAAATATGTTCAGGAGAACTCTTTTGCACACGACTTTTTCGATTGTTCTAGCATGAGTGCAACAGATAAAACCGAACTTTGATCCCTTTTGGACAAATTTCCTTCAAATCTTTACAGGTTTTACATAAAAATTGTGACTTAAATTTTTTAGTACTTCTAAAAAAATTTCTATAAAATCAAACAAATATATGTATGTATGAATATTTTTCTATGCCTTTAAGCTTGAAATTTGCACACGGCTGCAAAAATATCGATCTAGACATGGCTGCTAAACCGAACCGCAAAGAACTAAAATCGTGTGAAAAATTCTTTGCCTAGCCAGACAATAATAACACAATTTACGCCTCAACTCACTAATTACTCTCAGAGAAATTAAATACTTCAATTCGTTTTGCACACGTTACCATCATACATAGTAAAATGTTTGAGGGTACTACTCTCTGTTTATAGCGAAAAAGGTACATTGATTATTGCGACTATTGCAGATCAGAAAAAAAAAACTAAACACGAAATGAGGAAATACTGATTAATAATGATTAAATTGTAATAAGAAAATGCGCTAATTCTTCGTACAATTACGACCAAAAAGGAGAGCTAAATCTTTTGAATTTATTGTTAACTGCTAAGATATTTTGCAATGTGGTTAAAATTCTATTTTTGGACTAAATACTTGCAGGCTCTTTGGGAACTCCTGAGTTGCCTACAGACTGGATAGATTTACGCGGTGACTGTTTGACTGCTATGCGCAATCAAATCCAGAAAGAAATCGATGCTTCCTATCAATATTTGGCCATGGGTGCTCACTTCTACCGTGACACTGTTAATCGTCTCGGTTTCGGTGACTTCTTTTTTACTTCTGCCAAGGAAGAACGTCAACATGGCTCAAAATTGATTGAATACTTGTCCATGCGTGGTCAATTAACCGATGGTGTCACCGACTTGATCAGGACACCTGTAAGTATTGAAGTTTAAGGTTTTCCTTACAGTGTAATTTAGTTAATTTTTCTACTTTTATAATTTATAAATCTCTTGTCTTTAGACTGTCCATAAAAGTGAATGGGAAAGCGGTGCAGAAGCTTTGGAAGATGCTTTGAAATTGGAGATTGAAGTAACCAAATCGATTCGTAAACTAATCCAAACTTGTGAAAAGAAATACAACTACTATCATTTGGTCGACTACTTGACTGGTGTGTATTTGGAAGAACAGTTGCACGGTCAACGTGAATTGGCTGGCAAATTGAGCACTCTTAAGAAGATGATGACCAACCACGGTGCTTTGGGTGAATTCTTGTTCGACAAGGATTTGTAAACTACACCTATTGAGAGTTCTACTACAGCTTAATCTTCTATAGAGGAGATTTTCCACTAAAACTCATTGAAATTTTCTGTAAACAAATACAACATTCTATAGTTGTGTTTTTATTGCTAAAGTAAGAAAAATTAAGCAAAACCATTGTAAAATTTATTAAGTATTCCTTTTGTTTTTCATTATTAAATTTAATTAATTAATTTACAATTGAAATTTTTACCTGTTTTAATTATATTTTATATAATAAAATTTTTGATATTCGGCGCTTAATGTCGTTCCCGTCGCCACATTAATGCCATAAAGAACACAGCAATTGTTTTGTCCTTCTTTTTTACCATCGATTTCTTTGCACAATTTTTGATTTATTTCGTTATCACTTAACATTTTTCAGCTCCTTGATTTATACATCAATAAGTTGTTAATTTTTTTTTAATTTAGTGTCGTTGGAGCAATGAAAATTGCCCATAATACCGTTTATAATAATAAGCTTGTCGGTTGTTTACAGCTGATAACCGATAGTATCTATAGACATTTTAAGCAAAGATTAGTAGTTACCATATTATTTTTGTCAATTATGCAAATAAAAAAAGTAATTATACTTAACGTATGTACGCATTCCTGTTTTATTCCATAGGGAGGATATTATAAAGCTAAAATATTCAAGGAGATAATCTCGAATTACATAAGTGTCAGATCGTGGGAATTAATCTCTGACTGTAATATACAGAATTAAGGTCAACGATTGTAAGGAAAGCAGATGGAATGAAGTACGTGTCACACCGTGGTTAAAAGCCAAGACTCTGTAATGCTTCTTTTATTATATACTACGGCTATTGAACACCACATTGAATTTGCATGCTAAGAACGTCAAGAGCTTCTGATTCCCCAATATTTATTTCGCCTACAGTGATCCGACATGCTTCGATTTGTGTGTCTGCATTCACTTAATTTATGTGGGCCTTTGCTGAATGCATCACTTATATTTTATCTCATCGTCCTGATCTCTGACAATATCAGCGTACAATTGGGAGCATGCGAACGGCAAAAGCTATTGTCATGTGCAAAGTATTAGATACGGTTTAGGTTCGTAAGTAGGTCATTGAGAAAAGAAATAGCGCAGAATGAACCTGGTTTGATCTGGAACTCGTTTAATGAAATCCGCCATGTCGATATAATTCGAGAGAAGGCGTTCCAAACACCATAAGTTTTGAAAAAAGTGTTCCTCATCATACTCTGCCAAATGCTTTAGAAATGGCGGAATCTCATTGAATTTTGCATGTAAAAATTCAGTTTTTTTTGTTAGACTTCACCACATTTCGCTTTCATACAATATTTTATTAAATTATTTTTATAATTCTCTCAATTAGATTAGCAGAATCTGTACCGAACTCTTTTACAGCTGCTTCTAACTGGTTTCACAACACCTACGAAAAAAAAACAAATAATTAAACACATACGCCGATATTCGCAGTCATTTCCCATTTCAAAAACAGTGTTTTCTAATGGTTCCAACTCTTAAATAATATTTAAGAGTTAAGGC
The DNA here is from genome assembly GCA_963675445.1 of Linnaemya vulpina. NCBI lineage: Eukaryota > Metazoa > Arthropoda > Insecta > Diptera > Tachinidae > Linnaemya > Linnaemya vulpina. Next base: position 20,460,240 of record OY776277.1, read on the forward strand.
ATTAATACTCCAGCAAAAGAAATAGACATCAACGTATTCAAAATTTACAAAAAATATTAAACGAAAAGGGCCAATTTTTAACAAATCGAAATCGGGTAGCAATTAATTAATTAAACGATCAGATACGTTATTATAATGAAAATTATATGAAATTTATTTGATTATGTACAACCAAGTTCAATAAATACGATTTATTCTAAGTCGTCATCAACTGAAAACGGTTGACGATTGGACACAATTTATCACAATTCCAAGCATGCTTTTCACCTCTTTTTATTTTGGCAATACGTGAGACATTTTTTATTTTATCTAATATTATTCTTTTTAAAAAGCCAAATTGGAAAGAAGAACAAATAGAACTAAAATAAAAAAAGTGTTTATGAAAAATTCTCTTTGTTGGCGAATGTCAAATAAAAAGGGTACAAATAAGATTATGTCTTCTTTTTCCTTTTTTTCAAAGAGCAAATAAAAAAGTGCCCAATTGTATTTACTTACATACGTACGTACATATGTATGCCTGTATGTATGTATATGTTAGCCCTTAAGGTACAAGTGGTTACTTGGGGCTTAACAAACAACTGCAACAATACAAAAGGATAACAGCGCAAAACAAATTCTAAAATTATGATTGACAATTGACACATCTTGCGGTCAATAATTTGCCCTCATCTAATATGTACATATTTATCCGATTGTTATTATTTTTCTTAACAATTTCATGGAAAGAATGTTTAATTTTTTGCATTTAAGACATTATTTACACATTTATTTAAATCTGAAATCAACTATTTATTTATTTTGCAGAATAAAGTTGACGTGACCGCTCGTCATATGCCACAACTTCTGGCTGGTAGATCATGTATTATTTCCGTTTTATGTGTTACTTTTATTGTCCCTTTTTGACACTTGACATGTTACATCATTAATCTTGAAATTGTATACGATTTTACAGCATCATCGTCTAGGCACTGAGCGTATGAACTTCGTGCAATACAATCACGTCAAATGTTGTTGCAATTTTTGCTAAAAGTTCACACTTCACATTTGAGTGCACTAGCAACAAAAATAGCCCAGCGATACTATAAAAATTTAATTATATCGCGTACGAATGATTCGTAAATTTTCTTGCAACAAAATCCTCAATAACTACAATAAAAGGTGAATATTGCTAAAGCTCTTTTGCCCCCAAATATGTGGCAGCAAGTCCTTAAATTTCGAATATGAATAAGGATTCTTGGTCATAACTTTTATATTTGAGTGTATCCGTGTTGGGAAAATATTCAACGATTTGGAAAAAAAAATTTTTTTAACAACTTTCCCATATAGTTGGGTATTTCTATATTAGCTATTTAAAAGCTAAGCTAAGACCATATATGTTCCCTACAGTCAACATTCAGTTTTGAGTCCCAGCTTAGCTGGGAGTCGTCGTAATTGTGTTTTTCCAACAGTAAAAAGGCAATGAACGCGTGAATTTCCATGTAACAACAATCGTCATTTCAAATGTCCGGTCATCTGACTTGTGTCTGACGAAATGTTTTATGGCGAACTACGCAAAAAAAAATTAAATATTTTAATATCTATTTGAATACAAAGTAAAAAGGAAACACTGTTGGCAAAATTTTCAGACGCATATTTATAATTGAACATTAATTTTTACATTTCATCGAAGTACTGATGACACATATGATTTATGATTATAAACTATAAGAAATTCTATCCTTACATTGTACATTTTATTTAAATATTATTAGTGGAGGGAAAGTGTCTTCAAATTTACAACAACGTATTGATACAAGAACTCGGTAAATTTTAATTTTTGTCCCACAGTACTGAACACCCTAAATTTGTATAATCGATCTACATGTCTCAATTATTATATGAAAATCTTGATGCCAATTTTTCGGAACAACTAATCCTCTTCTCTGAACCGTATTTCCATCTTAGTAATATCGTGCATACACAAAAATACACAAAATTGTTGAGTGTGGAGCGCAGAAAATCCTTATGAATTATGAACTCAAATTCGAGATCCAACATATGATCGATGAGAGACAGCCACATTTCTGTGAAAATGTCATGCAATTATGGAAACTCATGGCAATAGTAATGATATGTTAGAAGCCGTGGGTCGATTTGATAGATATTTTATTTCATGTTTGATCGATCGGAAAACTCAATCAATAAAATCACAATTATCTGAAAAATACATCTTGTTTCAGTATAAAAAAGTGCGTTCTTAATGAGACACCCTGTATTTAGTAGTGTACTATCAATATTGGCCCCACGATAACTCACTCCACTAGGACCGACCCGGGACTACTTCAGCATTTCATCACAGTGGGCAGTTTCATAAGTATTATTCTCACATTCTCTTTGCTTTTATTAACTTAATAGGCTCGGAACTGATTTGCACCTCCTTTTCATAATTAAAAACATATCAGCTTCTTTAGAGCATTTTCAAGAAAAAGCATAATGTTCACCATATTTGCGGTCATAACACAGACATGTACAGAATTTTTGAATGTATGCATGACTACTGTAATACAAACACACCCTGACTTACTTTTATTAAAAATATGTCGCTACAATGACAGTATTTGTATGCAGTGGTATCGCGATATATTTCGTACAGCGTCCCTAATATCCTGTTAGTAAATCCTTTGCCCTGCTTTGTAACAACTCGTCATACAATTATCTGGCGTTGACGTTCGTTTATTTACCCGCTATATATTAATGATTTATTTGAATTTATTTTACTGCCGTTAAATTTAAATGGCTGCTTTTATTGTTTTAAATCATATTCCTTGTCTGACTATAAATCTCTAAAGGGTTATTTTATTTATTCGTATTCTTTTTTCCCCTGTCAGGCAAATGCATTTAGTTACTTAAGTGAGCTTCATTCATATATTATGGGTTTTGAGGTCATGTCCTCTTTCTTTTGAAAAATTTTCAACCACCTTTAAAAGTTTTGCAAGATCTGCATATAATTTTTATGATTTAATTTTGGTGTAGTTTTATAAATGCAATTTGTAATAACATACAACCGAATGTCATATTCGTCCAAATCAAAAGTAAATATTTCACACTTGTCATATATTTGCCCAAAAAAGCGTAACAACTATACACTAATGGAAAGTATTTCGATTCAGATACGTGCTTATTAAATGAAAAAGTTTCATAAATAATTAGTAAAAGTGTCTTAGAATCTAAAATAATTGCAAACCGTTGAAATCAATAACCAGTTGTCTGAAGCAAAAGTTGTTTCATTAGTCGTTACCATTGGTGGTAACGCTTTTTTGGGCAAATATTTGACAAGTGTGGACGTACCTTAATATATTGGCCCATTTAAGCAAAAAAGTTAATGATAACTTATCTTAATTTAATGCAAAATTTCGCGATTCGTTTGCGATTTAAGTATTATTGTTTTTTTTTTTTTTAATTTGAACGTTAACGACTTTTTAACGTTTTAAATTTTATAGAAATATTTTTCCATACATTTGCAAGATGTTTTCTGAAACCCACAAAAATCTGTTTTTATGCAAAATACAGTAACAACGAATTATAAAGATTTTAGCTTTAAAATAATGTTTCAATATAAAAGCAATTTTATGTTTATTTTCAGCAAACTTTAAGATAAAACAACTTTTGACCACAAAATGGCTGGACAATAATAAACGAAATAATTTCCAACAAATATTTCATAATTAAGAAAGTTCCTTTTGTTTGTAACGGAATAAAATTGTACTCTTAACAAAAATTAGCCGTGGGCCAAAAATCTAAAATAGATATTCCCAAAATGGCCATAATTACATAAATACCGTCTGCCCAACGTAATAGATAAAGACGTCTGATGCTTAAAAATTTCAAAAATTTAAAGCTATTCAGAGGTACACTGAAATTAAAAAACAGTTACACGCACGGAAATCGAGCCATGGCGCTCTATTTGGAGAATCACAGTAGAAACTCATGGCAATAATGTTGTGATATATTTTAATCCATTGATGGGTCAATATAAGGGTCTTTTGAAATATTCCACAAAAACATTGCCATAAAATTTCAATCTAATCTAGTGAACAAAAAGTTTCTTATATTAAAGGAATTAATCTGATGTTTCTCAAATGATTTGTTTGTGTATATGCCCGAGTTTCAGTGGTTCTTATCTCTCTCGGAAAACAATTGAGAATTCAGAAAGAAAAAGATTAAAATGGCTAAAATAGGTTCATATCGAGCAAAGTTTGTTTGTTAATGATTTTGAAAATATTAGCAAAAGTTTATTTTGAAACCTGGATTGCTACGAAATTAACCTCTTAACACATTTTCAATTTGTTCTATTTCTACTGTCCAAATTGAAGACATGCTTCTATCTGTTGTGTCATACAACGAATAGTTAAACAGAAATTTTTAAATATCAATTATCAAAAATTAATATATTTAACAAAAACTATTCCCACTCGTAAATTGATAAGCAATTTTTTTGTTCTGTGTAATAAACTTGCCGATACTTTCGCATCTTAACGACATGTGCGTAAAGCAAGAAATGTCTGTGTGCGTGTGTGTCTATCTATCTGTCTGTCTGTCTGTATAGAATACAATAATAAAGCACAAAGTGGTAATATGTTTATTTAAATGCAAATAAATCAAAAGGAATTATATTTTAGGTTCGAAAAGTCTCTGTATCTGTGACTATTATGGAAAGGAAAATTTCTCGTGCATGTTTTAAAATAGTTGAAATTCTTATTCTTGTTTGTTAAGTTCTCAATACTAAATCCTCTTTTATATTTTTCACAAATACATGCACATATTTATTATATCAGGTCTCCTTGTTGTATGTGGACTAGAGTGAGAGATTTTCAATTTCGAAAGGATTTAATTGCGTTTGTTGCCATAACCATCCCGTTGTCTTGTGGGGAAATCTTTAATGATTTATTTACAACATTTTCCGATACGAATAATGTCTTCTTCTACTTCTTCTTCTTGAGTTTGCTGCACATTCATAATCAGCCTGTTGTTGTTTGGATTGTTTATTACTCGAGTACTTAACATGTCACTGGTATGTATTAAATCTCCAGTAAATAAATGCGAGTATGTATAATTTTTATTCCCAAATGTATTTAACCTGCTAACACTAAGCAAAAAAGCCTTGTTGAAGTGGGGAGGAGAGGTGGAGAGGGTAAAGGCAGTACGTGGTGTTAAAATTGTAAAATTTTGTTATCGACCTTTTTCTACGACTTGAGCGCCCGCCCCCCATCTTCTGGATTGTCCTGTTCGTGTGGACAGTATTTTCTGTTAGTATGCAAATCTTTTTGCTGTTTCTTAGCTCGTTAAGGGTTTTAACTCCTTCAGCTTGGTAACATTTAAGCCCTTTTATCTTTAGTCACGTGTAAGACTTGTCATACAACATCGTAAATCTTTTATAATTTGGCCATGAGTCAATAACACTTTTTGCTTAAGAAAATCTTCAACTCTTTGGAACTTTTCCTCTTTTCTTTTTTGCTTTTGTTAACAAAACAAACAAAACTATTTAACTAAGTATTTCTTCATAAATGCAGATTCTTTTCTTATTCGTTTTTTGTTTTGTTTGTTGTTAATGGACATTTGCTGTATCACTTGTGTACGTGTACGTGTTGTTTGAAATGTTAAATATTTATTAAAAAGATTTCTTAGGAATTTTAATCAAGTTTCTTGCAAATATGTATGTTGTCCTTATGTGTTCTTGACCCAAAATAATTGACATGTCTGTGCAGTTACATGCGAGTATCTAAAGATTCTTATCTTAACTTCATTCAAGAAATGTTTGATTTCAATCAAATGCAATTAAAAAATATCTATTTGAAGTGGAAAGAAAATATATTTTCAAATACTTTAACGCTGAAAAAAAATATATATTGTGGTCATGAAAGTTCTTTAAAATTTAAAGAACATTTCAAATCTGCTATATAAACAACTTCTCTTCCATAAGATAACTAACGTATTAGTTTTTCCAGAATGGATTTTGGATATGTTCTCCTATTGCATCTTCATTATCATTTCAACTAACAACAAGTATTCAAATCTCAAAAATAAAATTATAATATGAAATTTATAAATTTCATATTATAATAGTACAATAACAGTATGTCAAAGAGTTAATTTATTAACAATTAAATAGAGATTTTGTTTTTCATTTTGCCTTATAAATACTTTTATTGTTATCCAAAGGATTTCTAATTGTATAAAGGTGTAGAAAAATAAAATGGAGTCATATCGAATAAAAGTTGTTTGTTGGGTTTTGGCTTGTATAAGTTTCATAGCCTACTACACTTATTATAATGTGATTTTTTGAAATCATTTGTGAATTTTTATAGTTAATTTATTAACATAATTCTCAGATGGTTTATAAAAGTCTTTTAATAAGTTGAGAAGTTTGAAACTTTTCAAAACTGTGGTTGAAGTCTACTAACGATTTGGTAAAAAGCGCCAATGAAATGCATATAGACATTGCTTAACCACCCAACAAATAAATTTCATATTATAATAGTACAAGACAGTATGTCAAAGAGTTAATTTATTAAAAATAAAATTATTTATATTAATCAGGCCAATGTTAGACAAAATATTTTAACCAACAGTTGTTTCATTATAAATATTGTGCTGATTCTTTTTTCTCAAAATTTTATTCAAAAATTCAAAGTGATCAATTCACTTTCACGTTTCAGCTTATTTCTATGCGAATTTCACTGGGGCTAATTTTAATTTTTTTAGTTGTCTTACGAATCAGGTGTTTGACTGGCATCTAAAGATATTGTGGGCTAGAAAATTAAGGTGCAACTCAAGTCTTTTTCTTGTTTTATTCTTCAATGAACCAATTCTTCTTTCTTAGAAATTTATACTTATAGTTTTGATAGGATTTTGACCAGACTTAGTTCAATTTTTAATATAATAAAGATCAATATAATAAATATTATTTTCTTCAGCGACTAAGACAGGACTGTAAAAAAATAGTTTATAATAATCGCAATTAGCCTTTAAAAAACTGTCCATTAAATTCAATGCACTTTGAGATGTATTTTTAAACATTTCGTATAATTAATTGCAATGAAATGTGTTAAGCAAAACAAATAATTCCTCAACTTGATATAAATTTATCTCAAGAGTACATGCAACCAATTTAAAGTCTTTTTTATTTAAAAAAATAGTTGTTTGAGTGCAAAGAAGTGTTCAACGAATACGCCTTTAAGTATTAAATTAATTAAGAAACTAATTATTTCATACGTTTCCAGCAGACTTGATAATAAAACCATAAGGAAAAAGCAATAAAAAAGTAGATAAAGCTTTTGTCGGGTATTCATTCACAATTATCTTAAAAGGCATGAATTATGCTGCAAAAAAATTTATATAAATTTAGCGAACTTAAATGCAATTTACAGCGATAAATCCTTTGAAACATCTGCTAACCGCGTGTATCAAAATGTATCCAGGATGTGCGACTGTAACAAAATAAAGTGCAATAACAGAACATGTATTCAAGAAAAACTTTCGAGTCTTAAGTAAAAAGTCCGTTCACACGATGAGTGTGCGGAATAGAATTTTAGTATCTCAAATTTTGTAAACCTTAAGGAAAAAGCTTTCAACTAAATCAAAGAAATTTTATACTTGCGACTTGGATAAGGTGTGGACTCATTTACTTTCAGCTTCTTGTTGGTTTCACTTTCCTAGGATCTGATATCTTATTCAAAATGCTAAAGGTAATCGGTTATTAGAAGATTCTACTAAGTTTATTGGTCACAGAGGACGTTATACATTATGATGTACGTACAAATATACGTATTCGAACTTCCAAATATTCAGTAATTTTTAAATATTCCCCAACTTCCCAAATATCCCTGCAATATTTTACAATCAAAAAGTAAGAATGAACGCTTAAAGACATTATGAACATTTTTTAAATGCCAACGGAAACTTTTTGTGAAAATTAAAAAGTTACTTAAGGAACTTTATTTGTCAAAATAATTAATGAACTGATAAAATCACTTGTTGGCTGCTAGTTTTTTAGTGTCACAAGTACGTATCACTAAATCAACAATTTTTTTTCAAAATTCATTTAAAACTGATTAAAAGTCTATCATATATTTTTGTTTGTTGCTCTTTTCACAAGTAAAGATTCCTGACTAATTTTTTATCGCTTCAAGAATGTTTTAATCAAATATTTTTTGTATTTTTCGATAATAATTTTTTTTAGCAATTTCGGCACTCCAGCTTTTTCTGTTTTCCTTTCAATGCAAAGAACAGACAATAATTTGTTTCAGAAAATCAACATGTCTAATAGTTTCATGCGGTAAATACCGTTTAATTTAATTACGAATAAGTAAATTTGGGGGCAACTCCTTCATTTCCACTTTTTATATGAAACACGTTTCAGCAAAATCTGACTATAATTTGTCAAGTTTTTTTTTGTTTGAACAGCATTTCTGTAAACACGAAAAAAATTTAATAAAAAAAATAGAAAATATTTAAATTTGTCATGGAGAGTTGACCTTCATTAATTACAAAAATTTGTGTTTTATCCTTTAAAATTTTGAGGACTTTTTATTAACAGAATTATAAAGTTCTTTTGATACAAAATTGTTCATCAGTCTACAGACGTGAATTGTAATTTTTTTAATTTAAAATATAATGTTCGTGTTCGTGAATATAAAAATTTGACATTCGACATTTCATTAATACATTATGAAAAATTAATGTATTTAGTATTGGCTCACATAATTACTTTTCATTAGAGCTTTTAGAGCGGAATCAGCTTGTAAGTGGTGAACTATTTGGCCGTAGCTGCCAAATTCAAAACAAATACAAAAAAAGGAAAACAATTTTCATGACGAATAAATGAATACCATTCGTGTGAACACAGTTTAGAAAAAAGTTCAAGTTCAGCAGCATGTATGTTTTTCTTGGCACATGTGATAAAGTGTTAAGTGAACACAAACCGCTAAAGAAAATAGATACACGATTTTAAGAACAAACAAAACGATGGAAACATACGAACTCCCATTCACATCTCAAACCGCTTGTACATACTCGAACACGTTGGGATTGAAGAATGAAAAATCTAATATTGTTAACAAATACTGAAATTGCAGTTGAAAGGATTTTAAAAAGAAATAAATGTTAAAATGATGAAAGAGCATAAAAAGGCGCCACACAAATACTGTACCGAAAGGAGTTGAAGTGACGAAAATTCAATTGCAAATAATGCACTTCGGCGAAGACAATCTACTTGAACAATCCCACATACAAGACATCAACTGACAGCTGGTTAACAAGATTTTGCTTAAAAAGAATGTTATGGTTTTGGCTTCTGTTATTTTGTTTTTAATCTTCAGCGTGTTATTCTTTAGTTGTTTAGATAAGGGCAAACAAGTCATGGGAATAGTGTGTGGCGGGCAAACCTGACTTTATATTGCCCTACACAATTTTCTGGTTTATAATTCTTTAATACTTTTTCGATAGTTGAGTTACACACATCAACGAAAAGTTATAAGTTCGTATGAAAAACAATGCAGTCTTTCCACATCGTGAAGTCGGTAGAAAATTCTTTTCCCGAATTTACTTGTTAATTTCCAAAAAATCAAAACTTAAATCGAACGATAAAAATTAAATTGTACTCGCGAGCAGAACTCTTTTCCAGTCTGAAGTTTGTAATATTCTGTTTGTAGAAAATGTTCACGAATTCATGTTAAGAATTATTATTCGGATTTAAGTTCGGACCCCCGAATTTTAGTTATATTGAGAGTGAAATATATAGTATATTTGCTATAATCATCGTACTAACAGATCGGATCAGTACTGATTCATGTGTAAATGATAATGTACAGAAAAATTAAAGAAAAACTCATGCTGAGAGAAGGATAGAATATCAGATTGAGAATTAAAACACTCTGAACATATCAAATAACCAAAACTGGTCTGTTTGCAAGTCAAACTTCAGTTCAAAATTTGCCGAAAAAAGAAAATATAATTTTAAAACAAAAAAGCAGAAAAGCATTCACGAAAGAGGAAACTTCATTATATCTGTGTGACTTTAATGGAGTAGTTCCTTTACTTGTTGCTTTTGTAAATTTTTATAAATACAAGAGTTACTACGTTTGATGTCTGTAAAAAGCTTGCAAGTGCACACATCACACTTCAAATGACTTTGCCGAAGTGTAGGAGATGATAAGAAAATGCCAAGCAGACATGTCTGCTTGTACGCAACGCAATTTTCATTCTCGCACAGACGAACAAACTAAACAACAATAAGCAGCATCTTTATCATCATGAACTCGTACTGAACTTCTTGCATTTCTTCTTTTTATATTAAAAACATTAGCAAATAGTTTTTAAGTTTAGGAAGTTTCGTTAAATACTTAAGGAAACGGAAGATGAAAAAAATATATATAAAACAACCACAGCTCACGTAAAGATAATGTGGCCTGAGGTTGTGGACATAAAAGTGCGAAGTTCACCGGAATAAAACTATCCAAACACTTTATAAGATTAGTTGGTTACCAAGTGAACGCGCTTTACAATCTTTACTGAAGGCTTCTAGTTGTTCTGCTTTAAATTGGCGTCAAAAGTGCAGCTGAGATGATGCCATCGACAGCCAACAACTAAATAAATAAATGGTAAATTCTCTCCAACCGACGAACACAAACATGAACATGGAAAACTTGTAAACGTGGTCAGCATAATAGAACTCAATTAAGTGTAGTTCCTTTCAAATGTATTAACTGTTTCAATCAATATAACATGTTTTAAAGCGAAAATAATAAACCATTTACGATGTACAAATGCGGCAACAGCTGTTAAGAGAGCTACACTGAAAAAAAATAATAAAAGAAAGCTGGGAAAATTTTTTTAAATTTAAGGTCATAGAAAAATGAGAGATAAAAATATTAGGCTGTTGAGAGTATTTCCGATTTAGTTAGTGTTTACTTTTTATACTTTTAACGGCAAAAAGAAAAAGAAATAACAGAACGAGATTTTTTTTCAGTAAATGAAAACTTGAAATTTGAAAAATTACTGCTCAGTAGCCAGTCGAAAATTTATTTACTGCCTGGTCCGTAGAAAGTTTAATGCGGTCAATTTACTTTTAAAACGAAAACAAATTTGATTGCTTAGTTCTTGTTTTATATATTGATTGTGTTATAGAAATCAGTTAATCTTTTTATTCTTTTACTGAATTTGAAAAAAGAATTTTTGAATCAATTCCTTTATTTGGTTCAGCTAATATTTTTGCCTGAGTTCTTTTTTTATTCTACCATGGAGTAAAACAAATATGTCATATAATTAAAAAAAAATCTTTGATCTAATTCGTAATGTTCCAGTTAGACGGAATTGAACGTGACACTATATTCCTCAGATCAAGCGCATTGAAATTTAACGTAATTAATTTCAACCTTTTCCGCGCAGCGGCCTTAACTCGTTGCGGTGAAATAGACCAGATTCGAAACTACGACTTACACACTTTTCACTAACCCACCAGGTCACTTAAATATTATTTATGTTGGAAAACTGTCTGGGAATAATACTTAATTTAAAGAAATTTATGACACATTTCGGCAGCCGTGAACTTACCGATAAACCAGGAATAGGAGAATACATGCAGGTTATACTCTCGAGTTAAGACTCAATACTTCGAATATTTTTGCATAAAATTGAGTTCTTAATTGAGTGACTGGTTCAATAGCTGGCTCAGAGTTTATTATTCAAACACATGATTTATAATATTCTAAAAAATATAAGTCGCGCAAACGTTTATATGAATGCCCTTATAGTTGTATAATCTATTTCAAATTCAAATCATATTGAAGAACAATTTTAAGCGGTCCTTAAACCTGGCTAAAATGTGACTACTAAATATTAAAAATAAAATTATAGTTTTCCAAAGCCATTCCAAAAAGCAAATTCAATATCAATTAAATATCTTACGCAGCTGCCATTTAACCTGCCTATTAGTTTGTGGGAACCATTTGCCAAGTTTATCTAGATTATCTGTCCAAAGCAATTGTTTGTATTATTAGTTGTTGTTCAAAAGCAGCTGCCTTGACCCTTTTTCTTTATTGTGTATCATTCTGCAAGTTTCTCCTTTTAAAGCAAAATACCAGAAATACAAAATTTTATAATAATAAATAAATAAATAATAAACACTTTAATCATCATCTTTATCATCTTTCATGTTCCTTCAATATAAAGTGACCATCTGTTGCAAATTAATATGACAACAGGATTTGTGAATTGAGAGTATTATTTCTATACAGAATCCATTCACACACTTCCATTCACTAGCGCTGTAACAACAACAAAAAGGCATTGTGGAAAACATTAGACAAGATAGAGAGACAAGAATAACAAAAATACGTTTTTCAAATATTGATGATATTTAAAACCCTAATACCCGTAAATGCCAATGATAAGAGCATGTGCTCAAGTTTGCTGTCCAACAGCCATCTATTGATTTATAGAGTTCTCCCTCAAATACCAAACACCAAAGCACATGTACAACCACAGCATTAACGTTTCTAATGGCTGTTTTTTTTTCTTCTTCTATGGCTTTGAATTCAATACACAAAATGCTCATTCACTATTTATGCCATTTCAATTCATTATGTTGTACATAATTTTGGTTCAAATAACTTGCTTGTGAAAAAAGAATTATTTCTGTATACCCCCTTTTAACCCTTTCGTCTACGATTTTCGATGGCATCAGTATCCATCCAATCCAATAAATTTAATAACCAAATGGTACTTAAAATGTTACAGGTTTTACTCGCTTTGGGAATTGTTTGACTCTTAAGTCCTTCTATTCATTCAGTTTTATCAATACAACACTTTGATGCGCTTAACAAATTGTCGTTAGCTCCACTGACCAATTTGTATGATTTTCGAAGCAAAAAAAAAAAAAAAAAATATATCCTTAAGGAACTGAAAATAAACAGAATAAGTACAACCACAAAACATGAAATCTATCAAATGAAACTGGATATGGCCAATTGTTGGAGGGATCAAAAGATGTTCAAATTGAAGAAGTAGCAAAATGAGCAAAACTGCTGATAGATTTATTTACACAATCAATTATGTGCTACATGTGTGTATGTCAGTGCGTTTGCTACCGAAAAAAAATAGGAGAGGCTGCATCGCTGCCTTCATTTCTGTCGTCTTCGATCATGCGATACGGAAAAACTGTCTCATAATTATGAGTTCTTTGATGGCTAATAGCGGGGATGTGGTTGAAATATTGAATAGGAATATCTTTCGAAAATGCAATAGAATATGAAAATTTCTATACTCAATGCAAAAATTAGAATTCATAATAAAATGATTATTTTTTTATTTATTCATTTTTTATTCACTGTAAAGCTCTCAACTATACTATCGCAAGAAAGAGCAACTTTTCATGAGTACTTTTTATTAAATAAAATGCAAAATATTAAACAAACTATATGAAATGAAAGTACAGATAATGGTAAGACATCCAACATATTTTTTGAAGCCGGAGACGTGACAGCTTTTTTAGCTTTCCATTATCCTTAAAGTTTTTAATTGTAAAAAAAGTGCTGCTTAATGCAGCAAAATTAGAAATTATTCATAGGAAACTAACCAACTTCTGGCTGAATTACAATCTGAAATGAAAACCAATCATTCAGTGCATAAGATGCGAGAAATACTTATGGCTTGGAGAGAGCTCACAGTGCAAAAGCGAAGATTAAAGAAAACTTAGCTGCACAAGTGATTGCAAGATTTAATATATAAGACAATGTGAACATGTTTGCAATGTGTTGGCGACCTCTTCTATTCCACTTATTTCAAAGCAGGCTCAACGAAGTCAATGAATTTTTTGATCAAAATCACTTTAAAAAATATTTGAAAATAGTTCTCAGCAATACAATAAAACAATCTGAGGTAAATTAAACGTAGGAATTGGCCACACATTTCTTTGTGGTACACTTCTAATTATCTTGTCGCCCAGCAACATTAATGAAGGGAATATGGTGTGAAAGGTACTTTTATGCAGATATACAAAATAAAAATATATTTCCCAAATTGCCAACATAAATAATTATTAAAATATCGTTTTGACTTTGGTCGGAAAGCAAGAATCAAATATACTTAGTACTTGTAAACCCAAATGTTCATTCAGATGTATTAATACGTATTATTGTGTAAGCATTCAAAACTGCAGGTATGTTTATTATATTGGCCGGTAGAAGGAGATCGGTGCCTATTGCTGCTCTCTGAAAATATGTTGTTTAATGAACAAGAGAAAATATGACCAGAGGTCTGCATCTGCAGATTTATACATCTGCAGATAAGAATACGTATATAATATAATTGTAAATATCGAGAGGAAGAACTTTGACCAACAGGCGACTGGAGTAAATTTTAATACGGTAAACTAATTCTATATACAATTTGGTATCTATATAACATCCATTTGATATTAATAAATGAAAAAATTTATACATGCCAAATATTTATTACCAGAATACTAACGAAAATGCAAATGATTTTGAAAAAAAAATCATTCAGCTTTTTTGTTATAAAATAAAAAAATATTCGTATGTGATTTTATTTTTATTGAACATTGTTATTTTGCTATATTCATATTTGTATAGGCTAAATTGTTCTAACCTAGTTAAAATCTCAGAAAGACATGATGATAAATATTCTGAGATTTTAACTAAGTTAGAACAATTTAGCCTATACAAATATTAATATAGCAAAATAAAAATGTTCAATAAAAATAAAATCACATACAATTTAAGCTTTGGCTTGAGCTACCAATGAAAAATTGGAAAAACGTTCACATATACTTAAGTATAAAATTCAAACCAAAAAAGTTTGACTTAATGTATAATGGAACAAAAAATTCAGAAAAATGGGACATGAAGAAAACAATCAAATGGTAACACAGGTATCATAACACACAAGTGTTAACATCAGGTTGATACAGTTCTCGGATTGTTTTTTCACAATAAAATTTGTGTAAATAAAAAACTGTTATCACATTCAACTAAGCCACCTAAACAGTGGTGATAAACACAATATACACATGAGCACTGAAGATGAAAGTGTAGCGACTTTCGAAAACAGCTGTTCTGCTCTGCTGTGTAAGTTGAATAAAACTGATGTTGACTTCCTTTGTGCCTAGGAATATTTATCATCATGTCTTTCTGAGATTTTAACTGTTAGAACAATTTAGCCTATACAAATATTAATATAAAAAAATCTTGGTTGCGGACTTTATATTCAAATCAAAAACAAATTTGAGTTTTTATAGTTGCTTCCATATAAACCCCTAGATTTAAATGTTTATTTCATTTTAAAAAATATGCAGTTAATTGCAATAACAAAATAAAAAATATGTGTACCAAAATTATACTATTTATGAGACTTTAAATTTAATGGCTTTTAACGGCCGCAATTGTGCTCTTTCTTGTGTATTGAACTGCGACAATTTGCTTGATACCCGTACGGGAGAGGAGGATCGTCAATCTGTCTAATTTATGTAGGGTGTATCATCACATCTCACCTCATAACGCATTCCAAATAACAACAAATAAGACTTTTCTTTATTTTAAATAAAAATGCTTGAGTTTTTATTTGTTTATATTAATTTGTAATATATAATAGGTTGTAATAATATATGTTTTATAAAATTTCAGATGACATAACTTACAATATTCAATATTTTTCTTTACTTCCTCTCATTTTGTGTAATAATGTAAAGTCTGCGATTTTGTTTTTGTTTATATTTTTATTAATATTAATAATTTAATAAAACTCTTATAAATATTTCGTATTTATGAGGTGTGAAATATTTTTCTTTTTAGTTTTAATGATATTTAAGTTATAAAAATGACAAATACGATTAAATGTTATACTAAAAAATGCTACATTTATGTTTATTTATAATTTTTTTTTATATTTTTATTGTTTTAATTTTTTTTGTGTGATTTTTATAAATTTAATTAATTGTTATAGTTGTTAATGAGGTTATATTTCGTAAAAATTTTGTTGTATTTTAAAGAAAAAGCAACAAAGTGTTTTTTATTTGTTGAAAAACTACATTTTTATTAGTTAGTTTAAAAAGAAATTTTATTTAATTTTTGTTTTGGCTGCACCTACAAAAAAGCATTTTATTTGTATTTGTATTATTATTTGTTTATATAGTTTTAGTTTAAAAATTATATTTAGTTTTGTTTCAATAGAACATGCTTTTTTTCCAAATAAATTATGAGGTGTACATTGTATGGTTACTATAATTAACTAAAATATTAATAGAATTCATTTTAAAAACATTCAATAATAGTTGTAATACGATAATAATAATAATAATAATTTAAATATAGTTTCAATCATAATAGTTTAATAAACAGAATTAATAAAACAAATTGTTATATTATTATTCAGACAAAGACTTACGTATATCCAAATCAAAATATTTTGGCAAAAAACTAAGATTAGGTAGGCGTCAAAGTGATAAGAGAGTTGTTAGTTCTGATACTGTTTATAGGAAAATAAGTATGGAAATACGGAAAGACAACTAAACGATCCAACTTGTCGATAGAATATCCATTGACTTGCCGAACTATAAGTTCTATATCAATCTCAAGGCTCTTTAATTTCGTTAATTACGGAGAGTAGAATACTGAATACTTTGCATGGGCTTTGAGATCTCTTTTAACAAACTTAAGTTGTAAAATAATTTTTATTATTGAAAATAGATGAGAAAATGCGACTTCCAATATAGTCGCCGTCATTTGATTTTATTCAGCCTTAATTATTTAACACAAACATATCAAAAACGAACCGCTTTATAATTTTGACGCTCACTTAAAGTCTTGATTCCCCTGATTTTTATGTTGTTGTCTTAATCCTTTATAAACATGAATGGGCTTCTGTTTGCTATAAACATTAGATTAATTAATTAATTATTTGAGTTTAATAAATTGTTAATCAAACATATCTTGACTGCTCAATAATTACTTGCATTAAACAATGTGGTTCTAATTAAAGATTTATTCGTTTAATTTTTTTATATAAATTAATAAAATATTTTAATAAATCATTCAATAATTCAATGACGACAATAACTTCTTATTAACTTTTCCTTTTTTGTCTAAGATAAACTCTTGTTTAAATTATTTATTTTGTATTTTACGGGTTACTTTTGGGGGATCTTTTTGTTGTTTGCCTTGAATGCTTTAACACTTTATTTTTATTATCGTTATTATTTTTCTTGGCTAAAAACTTTTAATATTGAATAATTCTTTTTCGTGTTTCGGTGTTGCTGTATTTATTTAACCATCAACGAACGCGCTTACCTTAAAAGACTTTGGTTGTCAGAGTTTTAAATCTGTTGCCAAAAGACTTTTTTCAAAACATCCTTTTTTTTTAATAAAAAACAATTTGTACTTTCGAAAGGGGGAGGAGAGTTAAGTTTAATATTTTTCTTACTTTTCTTATTTTGTATTTTGGTTTTAATTTTTTATTATTATTTGTGAGGGATTTAAGGGTGCTGAGGTTTGTATTTTTTGTATCTAGTTTAATTTATTTTGTAAAAAATTTTGTTTAAATAAATACTTTTTCTATATTAATGCTTTATATATATTTTTATTATTTATAATTGTTATAAAATAAATTGGGGTTTTGCCAAAGTTTATGAGGAAAAACAAACGATTTGTTTCAATGTATTTAACTATATAAAAAGTTATATCATTTCGGGCATTAAGGTTTTAAGGTGTAGCCAAGGGAAAAATAGATCAAAGTACTTGTTAAAAAAACTTTTTTTCGAAATATTGAGTCTAGCAAAATTATTTGTATTTTAAAGTTACTGAAATAACGTGTGCACAGAAAAATTTATTAATAGAACTCTCTATTGAAATATTAAAATTAGTCCCAGTTAATTGAATAAATTTCTCGTTTGATTAAAACTAATTTTGATATATTTTTAAAATTGTCAACGTTAAGTACTTTTATGTTGTCTACTCTGCGTTTCATTCGCATCGAATTAGAAAGTAATTTTTAGTTTTTATGAACATGCTCTGCTTCTATAATGTCGAACCATTTATTAACATTTATATCGGATAGTTTGTTTTATTAATTTTTCTGTGTAAACGCTTCTTGTTAAGAAACATCTGTCAATGGGACAAAAAGCCATGCTCACAATAATGGGATAAAAACAAATTATTTTATGGAAGTACTGCAAATGTTACATGTGAGACTATAGTGTTTACCAAAAATATTTGTATTATACTTCAGAAAACTTTTCGCAGGTTATTTGAAGATAATGACATTTTTAGTCATGAAAATTAGTCCTCATTTAAGTACGGGTACATTAAGAGGATATAAAAGAATTTATTTACATATGAAAAATGTAAATGGTTTGACCAAAATTTGAATTTCCATGTTGGCCACCTAAATTCCCAAAATGCTTTTTTATTTTATTATCTTTTAGTCAATTAATTAACTTATTTTGCCAAAAGTCTCCGAAGTTGTTTCCAATAAATTTGGCGAAATGTCCAATATTTTAGCTGCAAGTCATGTATTTTACAAAATAAGTTATTTAATTAATGCTTCTTTTACTAAAATTTTGCAACGTTGTAATCAATCGCCTTTTTAGTTACGAAAAATAATAATGTATATAAAATACCGACGAATAAAAAATTATGATGTTTAACAATCAATTTAATAAAATTATTCAAAATTAAAAATAAAACGAGAGACAGGGGGAGAGAAAAACAGTTACAGGTCCAAAAACGAAATTTTACTAACATGAGGAATACAAAGTTACTTTATATATATATATTTTTTAATTGTTTAATATAACATTATAATTGTGTATAATTAATTTTCTTTTATAAAAAATGTTAATAAGTCTAAAAGAATGTAAACAAAACAAATATACTCTTCTTTAGGAGAAAAATAACTACATAATTAAAATCGAGTGAAACAAAATTGAACTACTGTGTTTAAAAAGAAAAATGCCAAACGAAATAATTTCCTTCAATTTTCATAATGAGTTTGAATAAAATTTTAATTGGTTGTCATACGTATGTCACTACTCTCAATTTCTTGCTAAAGTAAGCGCAAATAATATAGACAAACTCCTAAAAATATGCTTCATTATTCATGCATGTATTGTAAGTTATTTCATTTGTAATTTCATTTCTTGTTTGAATTTGTTTTTGTTTTTTGGTTTTTAAATTTTTGGGGAACCAGTGGAGCTCTTACCTGAGTTGTAATGAATTTATTTAAATAAATCAAGCTCCAGTTCCCTTTCATTTAATATTTAATTATTAAAAAACATTGTCATAGTAAAAGTTATAATGTTTATTGAATATAATAATTGTTATTTAAAAATTTTTGTTTATGTTTTTGCTGAGAATATTTAGATGTGTGTGGTGTGTTTTAGGTTTTAGATTTTTCTAATATTATATATTTTCTTAATATATTGTTAAAAAAATTATTTTATTATTTTGTGTGTTTGGGGTAATAGAGATACCTAAACATAACATACATAAACGTTTTAATGTCTTATTTATGCTTTTTCATTTTATAAATAAGATTAAAAAAAAATTATGTATATTCGTAGTTATTAATTTGTATGTATGCATGTAAGTATTGTAAGTATGACATCAATATTGAGTAATTTTATTAATATTTGAATATTTGCTTGTTACTTTTTTGCAGATACTGGATGTTATATAAATCAATTATATTTTCATATACTTGTACAATAAAAATGAAAAGGAAAACTAGCAAATTATGTCTGTTTGTTTTTGAGAAGCCAATAAATGTGTTTATTGTGAGTACGAAAGAAATTCATTTAATTAACTTCATAAACTAAAATCAACTCTAATTTGTTCTATTTTTTGCAGTGCTGTCCGCATCAACAAATTTACTAAATTATTTCATTTTCCATGTGGTTAAATAGCAGTTTATCAGTGAACGATAAGACTTTTTATTAACAACGATTAAAAGGTATGTAGTAAAAAAAAATCCAACATTCATCTTATGAATTAAAAACTAAAACAAAATCCATTCACTTGTGCTAAATAGTCACAGCATTCTCCATAGTATCGAAAGTTACGTGCCACTTAACAGCCAATTTTTTATTTATTTGGATATGTACTTTTTAAATAAAATAATTCGGATACGAATTAGTTCTTTTTCGTTTAAAATTCCCGATATCAATTATTATAAATTACCGCATTCGTTACCGTTTGAGATTTCAGTACAATTATATGAGAATTTCCCTCGGTGTTGGATGCAATAATTTATCACATGAATAATTTGGCAAGCAAAAATTTCGGAATGTTATGGAATACATCCTTCTTCTGTGCAAAAAAAAAAAAAATATTTTCTCAAAATTAATACATTCATTGGAACGCTAATTGGTATACTTTTTTCGATTTTTGTCATATTCCGTTTTAATACGTTCTTGCTTCCAATGCCATTTGAAATTTTGTTGCACTTTTGGCCCCAAAGAAATTGGCTTCACTGACAACAACAATATCAGACTTCTTAGCGAATTCATTAGGAATGTGAATGAGTTGTAGTTTAAAATTTCTTAATTGTAGGATCTCCTTTTAATGTTATTAATAAAAAATACTTTAAATATTTTTATTTAATAAAAACCTACATCCAAGTGTAACATGAGCATGCGTTATGGGTTTGTATTTTGACAAATTGTCTTAAAACTATTTCTAGAATTTGTTTAATTAACGATTTTTGTTTATTTGTTTGTTCACTTTAAATATTCTCTGAGGGTGTTCTTATTATTTTGTGTAATTTTACTATCATATAAATTGGTTTTATTTATTTTCAATCAAATGTTTAGTGGGATAATTGTATATCAAGCTTTTTCTTTATAATAAATATATTTTTTACTTTTAATTGAGGTATTTAGATAAAATGTTGTTTTATTTTTGCTTTTGAATAAAATTTAAAAAAAATTTCGTTTTTATATTTCTAGTCTATTTTATTTTTAATTATTTATCTCATTTAAAGTTAAACATCAAAAGCAGTTCATTTATTACAGCTCGTTTTGAAATATATTTATGTATTTATGTAAATGAAATTTTATTTATTTTTTATTTTGTATGATGATTTTAATGCAATGATGGCTGGTTGTTAAGGATTGAATGAATGAAGAAAATGAATGAGTATGCAGATGAATGAATGTGATTGTGTGTCGATTGCATAAATAACTTTTTATTTTTGCTTCTTAATAAATCTATCTTAAAAATGCAGCCACAAAAATTCTATTATTTTAGATACGCATTTCATGCATATTTTGTTTTTTAAATTTTGTTGCGTTATTAGGAGCGCTGCTCCTTTTTTAGGCTTAGAAATGAAATTATTATTAATAATATTTAAAAACACCAACTTATATATTAATAATCAATTATTTTTATTTTTCTGCTGATCTTGTGTCCGATATTATTTGAAACTTAATTTAGAAATCAATTTCACAGTGCTCTGCTTCAATCAGTCCATATTTATTTTGCATGAACAAAATAAATATTTTTTGATACCTTTAAAATTCGCAGACTTTGGGTCTTAAAATTAGTTTATTGTGTTCAAGCAAGTTAATGGAGTTCCTTATACATATATATTTTTATTCCTATTACTGATTAAATTTAGAAATATCTTAGCCAATTATTTGTAAAAAATGTTCCAAAAATAGTTTAATATTTGAAAAAGGATTTTTTTTTCAAAAAATAAAATACCACATTTTGCATCGTTTACAGTTTTTTATCATTAACGGTAAATTTTCATATAAAAATAAAGGTTATGCCAATTTTAAAAAATATAGTTTTTTTTTCAATAATCACTTAAGTTCTAATTGCTATACGAAATTTTCACAGTTTGAGAAAAAGGTTTTGTTAAATTTATTTCTTAATAAAACTACACCTTAAAATCTTTCCTTAAATAAATTTTTTTTTGAAAAACACAGAATGTCTGTTGTTTTTTTTTCAAGTATCACATATTGGGAGCATGTTTCAATTACAATACCCAGCAAACAAAAAATAGGTTCGTTCACTAACTAGTTCTTATTCTAGGTCGAACGAAATATGAAAGTTTTTTAATATCAGTCCGGAATAGTAAGTAAGAATCAGGTTAAGTGATTAAAAATATTAGAAAGCGATCTGCATGCAAAATCTGCATCGGCTCTGACTGAACTAGTTGAGAACAAATTTCATAAACTTGCGTGGGTAAACTTTAATTAAATTTTGTTAAATCTAAGCAAAAATCAGAATGTACATAAACTTATTTTAAAAATTTTAAGACAACAACATAATTAAGCTTGAGGTTGTATTTGTCTTTTAAACGCATTTTATTTTACCAATCGATTAGTTTTAGTTAATTTATTAAAACTTTTGTGGCCATTTTATTACTACACATTTATTTATTTATTTTTTTTTATTATACGCCAATTCAATATTATTATTAAAAAAACGATAAACACACACTTAGAAAAACTACCGACTACTACATACAACATTTACTTACTACACAAATATTATTTCAAAAGGATTACCCAATTGCAAGTAAAAATAATAGTTGTAAGAATTAATTTTTATAAATAAATATTTTCTTCCACAATTATAGTTTTTAGATTGTATGTTTCTTTGTTATATTTGATGTTCTTGTGTCATTGTAAAGGGCTCTAGACACGATCAAGCCTTTTTATGGTATGAGTGAACAATTTTCAGTATGTGCGGCAGCGATGACGCTTGATGGAAAATCAAATCAATTTAAATATGTGATGGCAAGCATATTGATCGCGTCCACCCGCCCTTAAGCAAAAAAATAATAATGATAGTCAAACATTTTATGATATCTAAACATGCTTTTAGAAATAGAAATTATTTTTAATAGTATTTTTAAATGTTTGGTGTAGTGAATATGGTGCTAAAAAAGGAAAGTGATAAATAAATCCTTGTTGTGGAAAAAAAAACAAAAACTTGTGTTACATAATAATATACATTGGAAAAGGATCTGAAAATCTGTGCAAGATCAAGATTCTCACATAGTCAATATATTGCAGTAATTGATATACTTTATTCATATACAATGACAACTTTTTCAATAAGAAGCAAACGAACAATTATATTTGTTACTTCAATTAAAATTTGGTTTTCTCCTACAAACCTTTCAATGATTATTTCATTAAATCTTACAATTTATTATATTGAGACAAACAAAAAACACTTAACATTCATTTGTGATAAAAAATATTAATTAATATTAACTTAAACACTTAACAAATTTAAATTTAAACTATTCTTCTAAATGCGTTTATTCCTAACATACATTTAATATACTTTTAAAACTACAACCTATTTGCTAAGTAAAATAATAAAATATTTCTTGTGTTTTTTTGTTGTTGTTGTTGTTGTTTGTTTGTTATTTTTAATCTACGTCAATATTGCTTACGAAATATTGTTTTAAAAGTACCATAAATATCTAGCAAATATGATATTATTTTTATTTGGTGTTGTTTTCTTACAATGCCTACAGAGATGGGGTGTGATAGAAAGCGAAAAAGAGATAGAAAGTGGAAGAATATGAGAACTTATTTACACATATTTTTACTTAATAGTTATAACTTTCTTTTATAATTTATATTTAAACATAAAAGTTGTGCTGGATTGATTTCGATATTAATCAAGAATAGTATTTATGAATGACTGGAGTGAATGATTTGCAACGAAATGTGTGACTGAAGGTGACGATGATGACTGTAATGACGATGTTATCACTGATGAATAATAATTAAATACGTTTTTTAAAGAAATGCTGAAAATACACCGTATATTTTTATGAAATTACATTATATTTGGTTAGTGCTAATCCATCATATAGGCCTTATTCAAAAAGTTTTATGCTTATAAGACTAGTTTAGTATATAAAATTATTAACACGAAATATTTTTTATGAATAAGGCCTTATGTATGTAGATCTCTTATATTTAAAATTTATATGAACATACACACATGCCTAGAAGCGGACCCGATGTTTGTGATATAGAAAAAAATATTTTTTTCACCAAAATATTCACAATACCGATTTGTTGGGAATGTGAATGAAGGTTTGCTCCGAAAAAAATTCATTCCCATAAAATTCACCATAGGGGTGAAAAAAGTCAACGCTTTTTCTTGTAAATAATAGTACAAGTATCAGTCGGAAAGCAGCTCTGAGTCAGTCGACATCAAGCCTCGTTGGCAATTGATTTTTAAGTGCAGCCAGACCACTGATCGTTTGATCTCTTTCGAGAATTCAGGGTCTCACTCGCAATAGTTAACTTCTACTTCTCAGATAGTTTAATGCTCAAGCATGCTGGAGCCTTGACCTTGAACAGCAACAGCGTTCAGCAAAACCCATTCAGCACACATAACAAATATGATCGAGGATATATAATCAAGTGTCACCAAATGATTCATAATAGATCAACATATACAAAAAATAATTTTCCAAGAAAATGAGGTCCATAAGCATGTGTGTGTGTGTGCACTTGCTGAAATAAGGTTATGACATTAAGATGGTATTAAGATATTTTTAAGACGAGTTGCTGTTTGTAAATGTGATGATTTAAATGTTCTGTAGTGAATGACTTGTAATGATCTTGATTGTTCTGTTTACACGACTGCTATTTTGCATGATGTCAATGATTCTTGGTTTTCGTTTCAAATTATTTTAATTATTAAATTAAACGTTAAAAAGAAAAAAAGAAAAAATATCTAATACTAACCGCTGGTACTGGTCAAATACGAGTGTTATAAATATTTAATATTTATCTTTAGTTCGTTATTTGGTTTTATAAATTTTCTAATATTTATACATAATAAATATTTTACTTTGCCTGATATTTAAATGGCGGCAGTTCTATAAATTTCTAATGCAAATTTTTCTAAATTGAGGTATTTAGGTTTTTTTGTTTAATTTTCCTTTCTTAAGTTTTGTCAATCTTTTTCAATTTACTAAATGAGGTAGTAATATTTCTATATTTATTTATTATATATATTTTATTTATTAATGCAGCTCGTTAAGAGAAGATTTATTTATCTCAACTGTCCGTATAATCACTTGAAATTTTCCTTAATTTAAGGTTTTTAAAAAACCGTAATCATCACATGCTGTTTACGTAGCTCTTCTTCTTAATGTCATTTGAGGTATTGAATTTAGTTTGAAATCCATATGAAATAGTATACAGATTTTGAGTTGGAGATTTCATTATTTTGTGATTAACCATCATCTGCTTAAATTACTAGACACATATTTAACAGTCTTTATTCGCCTAAAATCACTCTATACATCACTTTCATCACATAAATAAATGGTTTTCAAAACCAGTCACGGGGGGTATTCAATACTTGTATTGTGTAAAATTCGATTTCTAAATACCTGATTTAATCTTAAATATTTTTAAACATGTATACTTTGTTTTAGGTTTATATTACAATCTTAGCAAAAGAACGAGTACGCACATATTAATTTATAAACTAAAATTAATTAAAAATAGAGTTTTTAAGATTGTTCGACAATTCTCTTGTAGTGAAATAAACGCCAAAAAGATTTATTTGCTTTTCAATTTTAAATCATAGTTCTTTGTTTAAATCTAGTAATTTTAATTTTCTTTTATTTTATTAAATAAAAACTTGTTTTGCTTTTGCATTTGATTTGGCTTATGTTAATAAAATTATTATTGCTTACTAACACTTTTTTGTTCGTTATATATATAAAATACGCTTTTAAATTTAGTAAAAAAAATTTTGGCTTAACGCTAATATTTAAGGGTTAGTTTATGATTAATTAAAAATAAGTGTGTTTATAATTTATTAGCTCTATATACATACATGTAGTGTGGCATGTATATTTTACCATTCAGCTTAATTAGTTTCAACCGATTTTTTTGGTCCTCTTCACCAGCAGTTATTGTGGTTGTTTTATTCCTTAATTATTCAAGAATTTGAAATCATTTTCAAAATCTTTATCTAAATTTCTCTTTTTCGTGCTTTCTGTTGACCATTTTTTATCGGTTTTATCAATTGTTTTATTAAGATTAAATTCGTTTCTTTTAAAACCTGAAGACCAATAACTTTAAAAATAGTACGCTTAAAATATTTATTGGTTTTATTATAATTATAATAATTATTAAATTTTCCTTAGTGGATAAATTTTGCCTTAAAGAATTTACATGTTTGTTTGAAAAACAGCCCATCGTAGTCGAAGCTTTTTCTTATAGTAAAATTATTGAAATATTTTATTTCAAATTAAGTTGAACGCAAAAATTCAAGTAAATGTCGAAAACTGAAGAAAAACAAATCAGGTCATAGGGTGTGCAAGTTTTTACCACAAAATTTAACAAAAATTGTTTTATATTGATTTATATTTGTACTTGTTGTTAAAACAAAATATGGCTAAAAAGGCTTATTAAAATCATAAATGTAAAATGCAATCAAGAGAAGTGTTCATTTCACGGCATTTAAAGTTAGTTAAAGACAATTGTTTGCTTTAGTTTCGGCGATTTCAAGGAGGTTTCTTTTCACAAACATAAATCGAATCGACTTAGATAAATCAATTGTATTCATGTGCAACTAATATAAATGACTATAACCTTTTACTTCTGGCACTGCTTCCTAAAACTCTCCGCTTTCAGTAAAAAAAAAAATGTATTTGAAACAACAGCCAGAGACGCAATTATCTTAACGCACAAAATCTTTCCTCCTGCAATTTAATTTAATTATAATAAATAACAGTTATCCTATAATTATTTATATGTCGGCGTTAAATTATATATTCCATGTGACCAGTTTACCGAACACTTGCTCTAATAAAAGTGAAAAGGAACATTAAATAATTCTCTACATGAAAAACATAAAACATTTCAACTAATAAAAGGTTTTTTGTATGTTTTCGATTAGACAGGTAACTTTGGTCAAGCAAAACAAAACACAAATTGTAACAAGATAAAACAAAGATTTGTACATCACTTTACAAAACGAAATTAATTTAAAGTCAATACGAAGAAAATCAAAACTATTTTCATTCACGAGCTCCTCTACTTCCACTCCACAAGACAGTGAATGCACTCGTATATCTAGATTACAACTAAATGTCACTATGGCTAATTGAATTCATCGAGCCTCTACCGAACTCTGCTTAAACGTTCTTCTACTAACAAAATGTTAAGACTCTTCGGTTTTTAATTTTTTACGTACAAAAAAATGAAATTTTCTGTTTCTTTTCAAAACTTACACAATAACATGATGCTAAACTTTTCAAAATATCTACTATTTGGATACAACTCTGGAACATCCTGGATTATTATTAGTTATTCCAGGGGACGTGCTGTTAATGAGTCGTGTCGTAAAAAACTAGCAAAATAATATTGTGTAAATTGTGACGTTGGATTTTTAGTTAAAATAATTTAATTGCTATTGAAGCTACTGCGATTAATATGTTCCTCTATTTGATTGATCCAGATAAAATAAAAGCAAATTTCTGATTTCAATATTTTAACTCTACAAACGAAAACTTTTTAAATATTTATCTAACGTCTAATTACTACTACGGTATTCTTTAGCATACAATTAAGTGTTATTGTATTTTAGTGTAAAAAAGTGTGTGTAATAATTAATTATACTTTTTATGCCGTCATGTTTAACTGTGATTTTGCAAACTACACAAAAAGTTATAAACTAAAAAAACTTTTTCGCTTTGCTATTTGATAAGTTTATAATTTAATCGGAAGTTTTTTCGTCCCATTTTATTAAAAATTTATATTTTCACTTGCTATAAATTCTCTTATAAATTGGGTATTTGTTTTAGGTTCTCTAAGTGCTATTGGCATAAAAACTGTCCCTTCGAGAAATTGTTAAAATCAGATTTCAATCAAGGCAGTAATTTTAAACAACTTTAAATAAAAAAGTTAAAAATCTAACAACAACAAAAAATAATAAAAAATAAATTAAGAGAAAATATGAAATCACTAAAAGCCAAAATACGTGTGAATACACCTTTTAAATAGTTTTTTTTTTTCCAAACTTACATATAAAAATTGCATGGTTTAAGGAAGAAAATTTTAAAATTTATTTATAGATATCGTTGTTGCCTTAAACGAAAAATAACGTATCTTTATCTTTCAAAACTTTACAGGAGCTAATTCGTTAGTAAATGGAAACCACTTGGAATCGTGCTGTTCACTCTTGGACTCTGGATGGACTTTGAATGCTGTAACTTTTATTTCATGTCCCTCTTTATTCAGTAGCTTTAATTTGCATGGGTGAGTAAAAAAATAATTAAAAGAGATAGTTTTGAGGAGAGGCTATTGCTGAAATGTTTTGTTCGCTTATTGATGTTTCTTTTGCTTTGAACATATTTTGTGAATATTATGCGAAATACGTACGAACATAACGTTGGTGTCATGTAGAAAAGCTGTAATACATACTAAATGTAACAAAATCTATAATATTAAACAATAGACATTTTAAGTATCAATACTTGTAAAACCTTTATTTTTAGGCTGTCTTTAAATTGTAACTATTTGGGGCATTTCTCCAGGGAACCAACGATATGCATGTTTTGATTGCGCCTAGCGTTTTTAGTAGTAATAATTTTCTTGTACCAGGCACTCAGAATTCTAAATAAAGCTAAATGTTGCCTAAAAAAAATATATTTGTATGTAAATAAATGTTTACTCTTTCATACACATGCGCCAGTTGCTATAGTACCGTATCAAAATAAGGAAGAATAAACAAAAGGAAAATGTAATTGCATCTACATACTTACATACATGCTAACATGTGAGCATATCGTCGCATAACTTCAAAGCAGCCTTGAGTTACTATATTGCAAACATATTACAGAAGCAAAGAACTCGAGTTTAAGCTTCGTAGGCAGTGAAATTCTCAATCTTGAATGCTGTTGTAATTAGGACTTCTTTAAGTGCACATGACGATATGTGTGTAAGTATGTATGTATGCATGTAGATGCAATTATGTTCTGCGACTGTGATCACTCTTCCTTGTTTTGTTTTATGAATTGAGAACTACAACTCATGTCTGTGTACAATTATAATATTCGTATGTATGGGCATATGTATCACATCGTCGCAGAAAACGCAAAAGCGCTGGTTAAAACGAAAAATTGAAAAAGTGATTTTTGTAGTGTCAGTTCTAAAAATTTCAAATACGGCACCTTGTAAAATTTAAGATTTTTCCGACGTACCACAACTTTGTTGACATAACGAAAATGCATTTACGAAATGCAAACATCCTTAACATCATACTGGATAGATGGCTTTTATGCGACAATTGGTTCCAAACGATAAGTTTATTGAGAAACTCTAGCATTCTTTGCTATTAATTTTTTACCTATGGAAGTGAAAATATAAAAAAAAACATTTTAATTGAAGTTTATCGTTTCGCTTTTTGTCTCGTTCACGCCAAAAGGAATATCACATAAAAAATTTGTCTGCAGGCAATAGTATTGTGCAAAACTAATGGGTAAATGCAGCTTAAGTTCATATAAGGAAAAATAATACAAGATATTTTCAATACTAGAAATAAAATGCTTTTCAACACAAATTAATTTAGATTCTTTTTATTTATACTGCAAGTTTTGGGAAATTTTTCAGTATCAGTATCCATCTAACAAATTTTTTTGCTTATCCTATAAAACTTGGTGGTATTTTCCATTTTAGGTAACGATATGTGTTCATATGTACTTTCATTACAATACAACAAGGAAAAATGCAAAGCAAAAAGAATGCTTAAGCTGCGATAATAAAAAAAATTGTTTTCTTGAGACAGAATCATTTTAATGAGACAGACATATGCACATGCGTACACACATACATACACTCAGACTCATCACGTATTTGCACAGTTGGCCAAACTTTGGCGAAGCTTCGTAGAGGACCAAACTCTTTGACGATCAATGAACGATTTTGTTATTGAAAGTATGAAGGATATTGTCATTCGTGAGCATGATTCGTCTCAAATAGAATTTTTGGTTATCAGGAAAATGTCAATAATTAGTTGCCGCTATAAGTACGAATTTTCGTCGAAGATACATATGTGTGGTCCTTTCTTCTACATCCTTAAGATGTCTCGAAGACATGGTCAACTGGGTACTTGCTGATATTGCATGCATACACATGCAGCGTACATGCATACTTTGAAAGTTCCAATTCCACCAAGTGAACAGCATTTTAAGCAAGAATTCACTGCACAAATTTTGCGACAATTGATTATTACGAAGACGTCATAAAAGCAAATGGAAAGAACAGTTAGTACAACCCATAATTTACATACAAACATACATACGTATTTTGCAAACATGCGTATTTTACATACATACATTTTGCTTGCTGCGATTTCTGTTCACTTAGTATTTGATGCATTTTGTACAAATCGTGTCCGTGTGAGTTGTGAATGTGTGGGTAAGAAAAAGTGCAAATTTCAGCACGAAAATTTTTACTTACATACACACATGTACGTAAGAAATAGCCCCAGAACTGCTTGTTGCCATTTCTGTTCACTTAGTATTTTATGCATTTTGAACAAATCGTGTACGTGTGAGTTGTGAATGTGTGGGTAAGAAAAAGTGAAAATTTCAGCACGAAATTTTTTACTTACATACACACATGTACGTAAAAAATAGCCCCAGAACTGCTTGTTGCCATTTCTGTTCACTTAGTATTTTATGCATTTTGAACAAATCGTGTCCGTGTGAGTTGTGAATGTGTGGGTAAGAAAAAATGATTATTATGGTTGACAGCTGATTGAAAGAATGAATTCTTCAGATTTACATGTTTTATTTATTAGGGGCATTTCATGAAATAAAAAAACATGTTGTAGCTGAACTATTCGTGTCAATTATTATTTAAATATAGATTTAACCATTAAAACTTTAAGTATTAAAACAATTTTGAATGATGAAGTTTTTTTCATCTTTTATTTTCAGATGCCACGGACACTTCTGCAGCCTTTTCAAAAGATGGAACAACCATTGGCTAAGGACTTTCACGGAAAGTGTGTTTTCACGTACATATTGCAAACAATAACAAAAAGTATAAGAAATAAAACTCAAACTTAAAAAATAATACAAACCTTTAACATAAGAAATCAATCAAAAAATAAAAGCAAAAATTTAAATTACAAATTAATATTTTATTAAATATTTTTATTTCTTATTATTTTTTGAATAACCAACAAAATTTCATTATTTTAAATTAAAAAATATGTATATATGTATGTAAAAAATTGTGTTTATGTATATTATTTAATTAAAACTTATTAATGATGTTTTTTATGTTTGTATTTTTAAATTTTGCATTTAAATTTATTTTATACGTTCATAAGTATGTAGAATAATTAAGAGTAATAAAAAATCAAACTAAAATATTTAACTAATTTATAATAAAAAATATAAAAATAAAAATATTACATATTTGTGAAAGATGAAATAATTTGCATACACTGGGAAAGATATTTTTGCTGGCAATACGAGCTTTAATATAAAAGAAATTCTTTTTGTCTTTAAGGTAAAAAAAGAAAATAAAAATTAAATAAAATAAAAAAGGTACGTATTGATTATTACACATTAAAGGAAAATAGAGAAATGCAATGCAATTTTATAAACAAAAATCGTAGTTATTTTAAGGTTACAATATTTAGACTAATTAAAAGGGTGGCTTACTTTCCGAGGGGATGTTTTGAATATAAAAGTAAAAGAGAAAACACAAAATATTGCTATATTTCATTATGATTTCATTAATTTAAGCTTGTAATTAAAAAAATTAACTAGTTAAATGTTTTTATTTCATTTCAATTCTTTTTTTTTTTTTGTGGAAAAATATATTGCTCTTGTATGAAAATTGTCTAATTAGAAGAAATTAAACTTTGGTTAATACCTGATTGAAAAAGAAAGGAAATTATTTAAGAAAATAAATAAAATAAAAACAAAACAAATCAAGATTTTTAGCTTTTTGAAATAATTTGTACATTTTTTAACATCAGATGTTCTGAAATCGTTTCATTTAAAATTCAAAAAAGCTTTAATATTTTTGTAATGTGTAAAAACAAATAATATTGTTAAATATAATTTCAAAAAAATTAAGAGCAAATATTTTTCTAAAATTAAGTTAAATTTTTTATCTTTTAAGTAAAATTTATAAAAGTCTAGATTTATATGTATGAAATCACTGCTTGAAGCCATTGAGTACCAAGATGTTGTAAATTAGTATTCCACAACATACATCGCCCAATAAATGGCGTATTCATGCAATTAAAAAAGATATTGATGTTTAATACATTTTACACCGATTTATCCCGATTCCATAAAAAAATGTAGTTTTCATATAAAACGTTTTAATCTGCGTTTTAATTGTAGTTTTGTGCTCTTGGAAAGTTATACTATTTTAATTGTCCAAATCTGAAGTTTGCCGATTCAGAACGATATTAAAAAGTAAACAAATCAAAATATGTAAGTGCAGAAACAGTTTTATAAAAATATAAAATACGTTTCGCTGGTTGCTATAGCATTCGATGGCAAAAGAGCCAATTCGAAATCAATATCTGTTGGAATATGACTTGGCTTTTAGTGGCATACGACTTCGAACTAGAGCTTTTAATAATATTATTCATAAAACAAAAAAAATTAACATATATTTTTTTATTTTATCAAATAAGATGGTGTGCATTAAAATAAATTTTATACTTCGCTATTTAATATTTGAATATTAAATCGATCAAATACAATTTATTTCAATATACAAATTAATTATGCTTGCATGTTCATTTAAAAAAGTATTAGGAAAAACAGAAATAGTTTTTATGTATAAACAAATTGTTTCATATTTAAAACATAAACTAACAAGTAACTAAAAACACATTTTAATTTATAATTGATTTTATAATAGTAACATTTAAAAATGATTAATTATTTTATTATATATTGTTTTCACTAAGGAGGTAATATTTTTCCCACCACAAATTTTTATTTAACTTTCTCAATTTTATTTAGTTTTAAAAATGTTTGTGGTGAAATTATGTTTTTTTTTCTTCAATTTATTGCTTTTGTGTAGTTTTAAAAAGGAGCTTTCTTTTATGTTTATAAAATAATATATTACATAATTATTAAAAAATTACTACAAACTTTAAGGTGGGTATTTCAAAGTAATAAAACAAAACTAATTCAATTATAATCACTGCCTTAAAAATAAACAAGGGGATGAACGTCAGAAAAGTGTAACTATTCGAAGCAATGAAAAATTTGTTGCTGTTAAATTGAAAAGAAAATTTCCTATTGTTTTTAAACATAATTTACCGGGGGAGGAATATATCTATTATTTAAATGTTATTTATATTTTATTCTATTTTACTTATTATTTTTTTCTTTGTGGTTAAGAGTAAGAAAAGTAAGGTGTCGTCATGTTAACCTACAGTATTAAAAATAATTTGTTGTATTTTTAAATGTTTAATAAAAATCTATTAACTTAAAAATAATTTGTATTTCTTTAAAATAAATGCCAAAGTTTTATTTTCCATATCAAGAAATGGTTTCCTGTGCTAAATTTATAAATTTAACAAAACTATTATATTACGTTTAAGTTGGTTTTTATTTTAATTCAATTAGTATTTATTCAATAACCTATTACACACCGTACTTGACGAATTCAAAAATTAGATTGATGTTGATTTTTCTTAGATTTTGCAAGTTGAAATTATGTTTAACTTATTTCTTTTTACTTTGTTTTATGTGTATGTATAAAATTATCACGCAGTGTTTTCCCTCTCTTTTTTTTATAATTATAAACCCTTATTAGCTTATCTTATGTAAAAATAACCTTATTTTTTAATTTATAATTTTTTTATTAATTACTAAATCTTAGCATTTTAATTCTTTTTTATTTTCTTTATTATTTGGTATTTTTAATGGCTGCAACTTCGAAAAAAGTTGTATTTACCATGAATGTTTTAAAAAAATTATATTTGGAAAAACAAGGGTTTTTGTATTGATAACAGAAATAAGGTTTCAGATATGAATTTTATAGAAGAATGAAGATAGTATTAACATTATCAATAAATCCTTAAACATTTAAAAATTTTTAATACCAGCCTTGTGCAAAATGTGATGCCGAAATTCAGAAGAAAAACAAGTTATTATTGTGCAACAACTGTTAGCAAAAAAAAAAAAAAGGAAGAAATATAGTATTTGATGACCTCCCCTTTTTCCAGTTGTTACGAAAAAAAAAATTGCGAAGAGTTATGATGACGAGGAGTATTAAAGATATATATCTAAACACCTTTAAAAATTACTTCAGAGAGAAAATCTCCCAAGTTTGTGTCTATTTAAAATATCTATTATTTAACTGCTTCAGGAAGTCTCTCACTACTCGAATTTGTTGTGAACTAAACGGTTCAAATATATATTAAATATCTTCATAAGTTTTACTTCTTTCAAGAAGAAATTTCTGAATTTGGCTTAATTTTGATCTAAAAAGGCTGATATTATGTTCGTTGCACGAACTTGCTTTCACATTTTTTCATTTAAATTTTTTTTTCACAATTTTGCTGTTCTTTTTTCTTGGGAAGGAGAATTTTACAAGATTTAAAATTTATGGAAACTAAAATAAAATACTATAACTATTTATGTACATTTTCACAGTTATGCTGTTCTAGATTAAAAACTAAAAAAGGTTTAAGATTCTGTGGTTTCTTTTTCGTGTCTGTGCCAATTTGTGACTTCTAATTCTGGCAGACGTTTTTTTAATTCTCTTAAAAGAAAAATTCCGAAAACCACAAAACTTATCTCACAAATGCTGTATTTGTTTTTATTCAGTTATATATACATTTTTTAAGAGAAAATATGAGGAAAAAAGGTATTTAAAATAGAAACCATTCAACGAAGTCTATGTTTCAGTACTCCAAGCAATCGAAACGTTTACAGTCTTTTCATGAAAATAAATCAATAACATTTAAAAAACCGTAAACATTTGAGCATTAATTTAGGTATGCCTTTCACGATTACAATTTATTATTTGCCATGGAGTACAAAAACTGGCATCGTGGTTTAAATTTAGAAATTAAATACGATATTATGTCTATAATCTAAAGTTGGATTTAATTTAATAGTATTATGTACTCTTTAAGATTTCCACATTTTTTAATGCATTACAGACAGCGAGAAGAGTTACCAAGTCAAAATACAATAAACTTAATATGAGGTTGAGTTCCAATATCAAAATGCATTGCAGTAATGGAAAATTTTAAGTGTAAAGTTGCATCACTGCAAGATATTTTGATGTTTAAGAATTCATCTATGATAGACAGAATTCTGTACGATAGATTTTAATTAAGAATATAAATTAATTTTGAAAACAAAAACATTAACTGAAGATAATTGGGAGAATCTATCAAAGCACACTTTCGAAAGGAAAACGAATTAAATTTTTTTCCAAATTGAATTCTAAATTAAAAGAAGAGAAAGATAGTATAATATGATGAGAATAATATGGAAAAACAATAACGATTTATAAATGATTGAATAAAACTTTTAAGCGAATTCAACTTTTCGATTTCTTCACAGAAAAGCATATGGATTACAATTATTATTATGAAAAACGAAAATATTGTGATCTAGTTAGTGAATTAGTTAGTTAGACCTTTTTAGCTTTATTACGATTAAAGTATTTCGACTTTCAGTAGTACTTTATTATATTAAATAACAAATATTACACGCTGTCTCTAATCCAATACAATGTGGCAAAAGGAATTGAAGATTTGAAAAAGCTATTATACTTGTCTAAATGACTTATACTAATCAAAGTAAAAAAAGAAGCAGAACGATATATAAACTGGGAAAGAAAAAACATTTTCAAATTGTGCTGCTTACAAGCTACAAACAATTTAGAATAGAGATCACATTTTTGAGTTGTTTATAAATATATACTTGTTGCTTAAACTAATTTATTTTTTTGGAATTTTGAAAAAAAAAGTCTTAATCTAAAGCCTAATTTATAATAGAAACTAACAACTACCCTACAAACTAAATTACGAATAGTTATGGTGTTTATTTGTTATAAATGGATCACGCTGCGCCAAAGTTATGAATATATTTTTAGAGGAATCTTTTCCACTATCAAATAAAGTAGAAAGACTCCTGTCACAGTAGTTAAGGGCGTTTAGGGATTTATTGAAGTGTTAATGAGAAAAAAAAATTGTATCAAATTGACTTTTAAAAACTTGAAAGTAAAAAGAGAGATAGAACCAGATTTGAATTAAACAGTTTACAACACCTTGTTTTTCCTTTTCTCAAATAAAAATCTTAATTTCCTGATTATAAAAACTTAGATTTGTTTAGTTCATTGGCTGCATGGGTCCTTTGAGAAATTCTAGAATATTTTCAACCCTTTAAAATTCCAGTGGCAATTGCCAATTGTCGCAAATTCCTTGTTAAAATCTCTCAAAAGAGCTTCTCATGTAACCAACGTTTCTAATCCGTATTTAAAACTAACATTGATTTAATATGAATTTATTTAATAATTAAAATTTAATTACCAATTCGTAGGTAAAGATGCGTGTGTGTGTGTGTGTGTGTGTGTAAGACAAAATAAAACTTATTTTAGTTAAATATTCACCAAATGCTCCTTATTAATGTATTAATTATTAAGTTCAAAATATTTATAGTATTTTTTTAATAAAATATTTCAATCTATTTTTGAAAAACATAATTTTAGAATCATGTATTTGAATTGGGAACGATTTTCACATATTTGAAATTACTTATTCCACAAAAAAGCATGTGATGTTTATTTCTTGTATGATTTTTTGGTGGTTTAAAATTATTAAAAATAAGAAATTTAAATAAAAACATTAAAAACTCAAATTTAAAATAATAATAATAATAAACTGAAAAGAATATAACAAAATTCAACAAAAATAATAGATTTTTTTTATAAATACATATATAAAAAATTTTAAGAACTTAGCAGAAATAAAATACTTTAGCTAAATTATGTATTTTGTTTAAATGTTTTACACAAAAAAATTTAAAAAAAATATATGTATATGGAAAAAATTTAACAAATTGTTTTAAATAAATTTAAATAATTCTTTTTATAAACATTTTCAGTTTTGTTTCCATTTCTTTTCACTAAAAGTTACAATGAGAAGGACGAAAACAATGTAAAAAAAAAGATTTTTCTAAAAAAGGTAAATTTTGTTTTGTAAAAATTTACATAAATAGGAAGTCATCTGAAAATAGTTGCATGCAAGCAGCGGCTCCCAGGCCGCCTTGGTTATTTTCATTTGCAATGTGGTTTGTGGTGTTATTACCAAACAAAGGTCTTATATCCTTATTAAGGATGTTATTGGGGGCTTTGACTCCAGTTGCTGAAAGCTGTGGAGTACGCCAAATATCTGTGTCTGGTTGTGAAGAAGTATTCGAGCTAAGGTCCGATATATTGTCGTTTATATTGTTTGTATTAGTGTTAAGGTTGGTCCAGATTTCTGGAAACAGATCCTGTACATGCTCTGCGGTCGAGGGCTGATTTAAGGTTTCGGATATTTCCCAAATGTTATTCATTTTCGAAATGGTCAAGTCATTGGAGTCAAACATAATATGGTTGCCACTAGTGGCTGTGACGTTGCCAGCAACATTAGCCGAGGACCAAGATGTGGGTGATTGGGTTGTGATTTTCGAGCCAGTGTAATAAGTATCCCTGAGTTGGCTGCTACAACCTGAGCTGCTGGTAGATGGAGAAGTTTGTTGTGACCACAAAGATTCCTTGCTGTTGCTGCGATAGTTGTGGGCTACATTTGACATAAGAGTGGGACTCAATGATGGTTGCGAACCCGAACCAGATGAACAACCACTGGAAGTAGATTCAGATCCCCAGAGCGAAGAAATCATTGCTTCCGCACACTGCTTATTCAGATTATCTGCTTGAAAGCAACCACCATTCGCAGAGGTTGCCTGATAGTGGCCCATATTTTGTGATTGTATTATTACAGATGTTGGTGGTGGTAATTGAATTTGTTGGCTGTTGGACCAGACTTTGTTATTTAAATTATTGCTACATAATAAGTTATTAATACTGTTGTTGTTGTTGTTGGTGTTGATAATATTATTATTGTTGCTAATTACGTTATTGTTAACAATATTATTTGTTTCATTGTTATTGTGTAGTAAAACTAAATGTTGTTGTTGGTGTTGTGTTATTGGTGGTGTTGTTACAATATTGCTATTATGGGCTGTTTTCATTGCATTAAATTCATTCATAGCATAATTATTATTATTATTGGCAATATTATTATTATTATTATTTGTTGTTGTTGTTGCTGTTATAGCGTTTAGATTACCTAATTTACTTATATTACATTGTTCACTTAATTTTAATTGTAAATTATTTATTGTTGTAGAATTATTTACAACGCCAGCTGATGAAGAAGAGTTATAAGTAGTTGAGGACGACCTCGTCGTAGATTGTCTTACCTGTGTTACTGCTGCTAATGTTGTTGATGATGCTGATGGCTGTTGCTGCTGTTGTTGCTTTTGAAATTGTTGTGCTTGAGGATGTGAACCAATTAAGTCGGCATTGATTTCTTGCTGCAATGGTGCAGTATAGTCCACATTGGGATTGTATAAAACCACTTTCTTGGTCAACAAGGATGATGTTGTCGCTGAAGATAACGATGATGCGATTTTAGATCCCGAAGAGAGGCTCGTTGGAGTTGCTGCAGCAGCTTGTTGTCCATTTGCGGTGGCTACTGCTTGTGTTGGCAACTCCAACGAAGCCTCATGTTATGCGATCGCTGAGAGGCGACTGGAAAAGCTTTTGGTGTAACAGTAAGTCAATGGCTTGACGAAGTGTGTATCCTGAGTAGCACAATAGGGACAAGTGACACAATGTGAGTAATCACTGTAGAAATTAAGACGTTGTTGTGGATGTAGCAACAATTTGAAGCAATTATTGCACTGGAAATAAAAATAAA
The DNA here is from genome assembly GCA_963675445.1 of Linnaemya vulpina. Lineage (NCBI taxonomy): Eukaryota > Metazoa > Arthropoda > Insecta > Diptera > Tachinidae > Linnaemya > Linnaemya vulpina. The sequence goes on from OY776277.1 coordinate 20,499,266, forward strand.
AGATATACGTGTATTAGATTAAATAAAAATTTAAATTAATTAATTATCAATAATAAATTCATTATTATAATCAAAAACTACAAATATCTTTATCACTTTTGTTGGAAAAATATTGTCACTTACCTTTAGTCGTTCTGCACAGCAGGGCATAGCTGCAAAAATATCGTACGCATACATGGTGCCTAAGACTAGATTTGAACCGTCCCATTTATCAGCACAAAATCTAAAAAAAAAACAATGCATTTTATGAAAGATATGTTTCATTTTTAAGGCATATCGATCGGATTACTAGTTAAACGAAATCATACAACTGTGATCATCTGATCGTTTATAAATTTTAAGCTAAACTAGTGCGGTAAACAATATCGTGATAATGACAAACAAAAATATTACAAATATTACATTTTGCTAACTATGAAACAATTGGCATTGGCAATGTTTTCATCGATCAGTTGAGAGTAACGACTAAATATAAATATTTATATAAAATGAATTAGACTACAAAAATATATACATAAAAATTATTTAACTGCTCAAAATTCCAATTGTCTATGCTTTAGAATGTTAAAGTTAGAATTGAATTCGGATTAGCAAATCATCGATTAATCGAATATTGTTTAATTATCGGTTTTGAATAATTGATTGACCGTTTATTCCACGAGCTGTTGTAAACATACCTGCAGCAAATATTACGATTTGTAGAAGTACCATCCAAACAGCGCATGCAAACGCAAGTTAAATATAATGAGCGTCCTTCATATTTAACCTGAAAAGAATAAAAGAAAATTATTAAAAATTTAGAGACATTTAAGATATATTTTGCTTGCTATTTAAACCTCTGCCTAAAACTTTAACTTTCAAATTCAAGTGCAAGTGCTTGAAACAGATAACAGGAGGCATGTAAGTAACTTAATGCCTTAACTTTAAAATTGTGTTTTCTAAAGGATTGTTGAAAAAAGCTAACTGACATGCAACATCTTTCATAATAAGCCACAACATAGTACACTTCTGCAAGTAACGAATTTAAAAATGGAACTTTTGCCAGCAAAAGTAAGAAGCAAAAAAAAAAATAACGCCGAAATGACAGCAACGAGACAAATAATGAAAAATGATGTCTGAAGGGAGCTTAATTTGAAGTAAACAAACAAAACTTTCCACAATGGCAGCAACATATAAGAAGAGTTGAAGTTTTACTTGTATTTTTTTTTTGTCTTTTTAAAACATTTCCTGAATTACGGCCCACTTACAAACTGAATTCAAAAGAAAATAAAAATTTCAGCTTTTCATGTTAAATTTATAAACAAGATTTAAATAAATAATAAAGCTAAAAGATAATTAAATAAAAGTAGGGACATTCAATAATATTTTTTAATCTAAATATTTTCACAGAAAATGCTCCCACTCTTGGTAGCATATTTGCAAGCTTTAGAACATAAAATATGATATCTACCACAAGGAGTGAACATATTATATTTTTGGTTTCATTCTACGGAGCTCATTTAAAATTATCTTGAAAATTAAGTTTTGTAAAAGCCAATACCCACACACGAAACTAACTCGCGTTACTTTCGTTATTATTTTCATGAACAATTAGCTTTGTTCGGCAGATTTATCCAGCTGGATATCCTGCCTGCTTTCTATAGTAAAGGAACATATTTAAAATGCCTAGTTTATTTTAATTTCTATTTTGTACACACTATGAAGGAGTGCAGTTTCCTATTTTTTCTACCTATTTTGCTACTGCACATTTGCTATAGTGTAGCAAAGTGGCAACTGTAACACACAAAATGCTATGGCGTATGGGATTTCAGGGGAAAAAATATAGAATATTGAACAGTCAAAGAATGCATTAAATATGTTACTGTTTCAAAGAAAGAAAAGAACAAAATATTGTAAATGTCCTTCTGGATATTGCAATATTAAATATTTCCCACATCAAAATTGTCTAAAAGTGCGAAAATAAATTAGATTTATACCGAATACGAATGTGTTTTTGAAAGGTTTGCAAAGCCTACAATATGAAGTGCAGGAATATAAAAACAATTAGCCCGCAATAAAGTAATTTTATACTTACTTTTTTCTTGTAGCACAATCTTAAGGATTTCTTAGCCGAGTATTGGAAAACCATATATGGTTCGAAAGGTATTTTTCTATAGATATGCTTAAATGATTTTTCTGTGTTTTCAGGATAAATATTGCAAAAAGGCTTTAAATTTGCTTAAAAAGTGATAGCAAAATTATTCTTTTCGTTTTTGTTTTGTCGTTCTGTTGAAATTTGTTGTGTAGTTGAACGGCCCTAATATTTCTATACAGATGTTGCATGTTCCATGTAGATGTATTTATGTGCATGCATGCATCAAAAATTAAAGAACTGACACATAACTTTAACTCAATATGACATATGAAAGAAAGGAAAGTTTGTATGTGTGTTGGCTGCCAGTTGCATGCAAAACTACAATACGCCTACGCAAACATACTCCTCATCGCACTGCATTTTAAAATGCTCCAACTGCATTCACAGTATTCTGTTGCAACAGCACTTAGCCAGCAATTCAAACATTAAAAAATTTACATTTTAGGGTTCAGTTTTCATAAAACTTTCTATGTCGCAGAGTGCAGTTTGGCATTAGCATGTAAAAAAATAAATCCAGACACTTAATAGCAGACTGAACCATTTAAGTGTAACTAAGCAAACTTGCAATAATATAAAGGGAAGAAAGATGTAAATAATAAGAAATGTTATGACAATGACAGTTGGTTACCACAACAACAACAAGCCAACTCACTCACACTGCTGCACTATTTTGTGAAACATTTGCTATAAAAGGCGTTAGTCAGTTCAGTTGGTAGTAAGCAGGAGGTGGTTAGAAATTAAATGAAACGCAAAAGAGAGAGTCGATTATTAGCGTTGGCTTTGGCATAATTATGTTGACTTTAAACGTTGCAGCACAAGCACTCATTTACTCTAACTTGTACTCGTTGCACGCAAATGCTGTTACGGTAATGAATTGTAAAGTTTAGTAAAGAGTTTAAAGTTTTAATAAGATTTACGATGTCTACTAAAGGTGTGTCTTCTCCTCGTGGCCACATGCTCAGGGATGGAAAATAAAATACTTAAAATTCCACTGAACTTCCATCTAAGAAGTACTGTTTTGTGTTAAAATCTTGAGCTTTTACTTCAGCGGAAAATGCGGAATGATTCATTCAGAAGCATGTCGCAAGAATCTTATTACTTCAGAATATGCGAAAATATTCAAAAAAATAAACAAGAGATATTCGTTTAAGAATTTCTTTTTATCAAATGTGGTATGGAATATAGAATTTTCATACATATAATAATAATTTAAAGAGGTATTCATAATTTAAGCTATCTATATGACTTACGATGACTGCCCAGTCACATAACAATTTTAAATAGTTCAGAAACAACCTAATAAAACATACAAAACAACTCTAGCGAAAATAAGTTTCGAGTCCTACTTTTCTTTTCGTTGTCACTGCATTAAAAAAGGAACAAGAAAAAAAACAGAATACAACTTTAAAATGTTTAAAATTAAAATTAATTTATAGATCTGGTTTTTGACAAATAGATATAAAAAAGTTCTACTAACCTCAATACAATCAGATGAATGCTGCTTTGGACTCAAAAAGAATGAGCCATCCACTAAAGGATAACGATCAAATACCAACATGGGCTCTTCACATAAAATGCAAGCAACGCGGCTTTTCTGAGACTGAGCCAAAGAAGATAGAATGAAAAGTCTGGTTTCGTCGTTGCCATGATTTCCTTCATCTTCGATCTGTAAGAGAAAAAAAAAGAAAATAATTTTAATTCAAAATTAAATAATAAATTAATAAGACAATTCGTTCTTTAACTATAACCGGAATTCGGGGAAGGCCCCTAATTATGCCGGAGCTAGTAAAAGAATTGCTAAGAGAGGACAGACAGAGAAAAACGAAAATAAAGAGAATTTGTAGCTCCCACCAAAATTTTCATTGCGCTACAATACAAACGAAGACGGGTGCTGCACGACAACGTTCAGTGTCATGCCTTCAACAATTAACACACGAAAGCAGATCCCAAATTTCGTTCTCTTTCTGAATGAGATATAGAGCCCACGGCCTGCAGCTTTGCCGTATTTGCTATTTTCTTCATCAAACAGCCACTTGATGATGCGAAATATTTAAATTTAATTTCATACAAAATATGACTACATGAAGTGCATGTGGTTTGTATATCAAATTAAAGATTTGGAAACTGACTGGAACTGATGCATTTCTATTCAGAGACTTTTTACTTGGCATCGCAGAGCTTCCGTGACCATAATCTGGGGCCCACAAATTTTCTTTTATTTTCCTTTTGGTTGTAAATTATTTCTATAAATTGGGTTTTTATTTAAGTTATTTTTCTTTTTCTTCTTTTTATAAAAAATATTTCCAAACCAAATAATATGAACGTGTAGAGGAGTAATTTTGGGAAGCTAAAATGCAGCACGAACAAATGGAGCATAAAACACAAAACGTGCCCAAGAAAAGAGAAGAAAAAACAAAATTGAAATAAACACCCAGCCCAGCCTTTTGGTGTCTGCCTTTCATAATAAAACACACATGCAAGAAACAAGTTCAAGGAAGGATCTACTCACATGGAATACAACCATAACGTACACATCCACACGCGGTACAAACATGTACCGCAGGGTTGCCGCTTTAGCTGTTTTCGAATGCAATCATTATTGCACTCAGAGATGCTTTTATGACATCATTTATTTTAATATTCGAATAGATGCACAAGCTTGAATTCTACTGATGATTTGGTGTAATATCCAGCGCAATGCAGGCATATAAATATACTAAACCCTCAGCAAACTGATTTATAAATTTTATTCGCAGATCCCCGGAAAATCGGATTGTGTTTTGGTAACTCTATGGTATGAAATACTATACGGACGAACGATATGAAAATATCAAATGGAGCGTGTTTATAAGCTACAGTTAAATTGAATTCATACAATTCGTTCACTCACTCATTCAATATTCTTCACTAGCCAGCTATCAACCAGGTAACAAGGGAATTTATTATACGATAAAGTTAAGAAGTTATTTGCTACTTGTAATGCGAAACAAAGACGTTAAACACGTAAAGGATTGCTGGAAGCAGCTCTTTGTTTTGTTTACTTCGTTCTTCTCAAGTGTTGAGCTGAGTTTTAACGCTTTTGTATAAGCAAAATATTTTCAGTCCCAAATCGATAATCAATAATAGTTTAGAATAAAAAAAATATATAAAGAAAAAAGCTTTAAATATCTACAAAATATAAATAAGTGAATAGAATTTTCACACTTGACTGCATTTTGTAGAAAAACATGGAAGATATAAAAATGAAAAAAGAGCCTGATATTTATAATGACACATTTAATTATTGATTCATTATTTTAAATTTTTCCAATACATAAAAATTTTTATGAGAAAACACTACATTTATTACATGATGTTGTGTAGAGTAACATAATTAAAAACTGAATTTCCCTTGAGCTCTGGAATACTTATCATGTTTGTCTGAATTTTAAGCACTTTTAAAATATAATTAGCCTATATAATTAATTTTAATTAAAAGTATCTTGTAACACATCTTCGCTTTCTATGAGATGCTGTCCAGTGTAAAAATTCAGGATGCTGTCATAAACCAACTTCTATGCAGATATAAAATAAAAAGTTTTAACTGAAATGTGTGTTGCAAAAACTATCGTTAATGTATCTTAATGTATCTGCAAATTACGCACGATTTCGCAATTCATTAAGCTATAAAATAAAGTCAATGACTATTTAAAAGAAGCAACCCTGAGCTAAATTATAGCCAAGAAGTATTGCAAACCTGACCTTTTACAGTCAAAGGTAAACGAGATACATTTAAAGTCAGGGAGGCACATGACAGTAGACTGAATGACAGGCAGCCAACAAACACATTTTGATATTTGAAATATTTATTACATTCACATGAACGTGCAATACAGGGTGGCTAGAAACAACCGAAGGGCCTTGAATTTCGTATAGCTTTTTTTTAATATATATATTTTTTTTATTTCTTTTCAGTACTTTGTAAAAAATATTACGAGAATTCCAATGGAATAGCAAACAATTCGTGCCCAAATGGTTAAACTTTATTTCTCGAACGAAGAAAATAAATGTCAACAATAAAATGTCTGGTAGCAAATTTTCGACATTGGTCGGCTGCATTTCGGTCTTAATATTTTCGCTTTTGTTTCACTAAAGTGAAATAGACCGTCATACTTCGACTGTTCTGATTATTCTCTGTTTACGTCTCACACTGTTCTTCTATTAGTTATTGAACAGTGACTATATATAATTTATATAAATATATAAGTTTCATTGTTTTAAATCATTTCATGCAACAAAAATTTTACTGAGATACAATAATTGTGCATATCCTGAACATCTTTGAACGATGTAGAAAAGTGAAAGGGCAGTGTTTACATTTAAAGATCATATATTCCAAAAATTATGAAAAAATTCCCAGTAGTTCAGCGTCAGCTCTGAAATGGATGCAATAAGAATGTTTCCAAACAAAATGCTGCCAAACGATAGATTATTTCGCGTGCAAGTGATTTCAGTTGGCCTCTGCTTTCACCGGATTCAATAGCTCCAGACTGTTTCCTATGGGTTTATTTAGTAAATTTTGTATTAATAAGTCCAGAGTCATCCGACAGAAGACCTGAAGTTTTCCGTCAGCTTACGAAAAATAGCCACCATTCGCGTAATTTTTCATAATAAATTTGTTGCAAGTTTCACAATAATTAAATATGTTCTCCATCAATAGACTGCATTTAAAAAATTATAGTTATGTTTTAAATAAAAAGTTATGATTAAATCCAGAACGTTCGGCCATTTTGAGTCACCCTTTAATATTTCAGCCGACATTTCGCACACGTCTGACTCGTGCATAATCGCAGAGTAGAAATAGCAGGTAGAAATCAGGGAGTAAACGTAACAACAATTTGGATTATAATCAATTGCTCCATTGAGGCCAAAAATGTCATCAATACTTGGATTATATAAAATAAATGAAAGTCAAGTGTGTGTGTCCACATTTTTCCAAAACGTACATGTAGATAGATAGTACGTAGTATGTGTTTCCACACTAACACACATGCATGTACAGACAGAAGTCACCGTATTGGCACTTGCAATCATACCCACCCGATGGATTCCAAATTCCTTACAAAACACACAACAAAAACAGACATATAGCCGCAACTAAAACATTATGTATGTGTGTGTGGATGTGCATCCATTTGTACACGTGCAGGTTTAATGTCCTTTTAATAAAACATACTTAAGTAATTGTTTGGTATTGCAGTACCTGAGGGTTAAAATAAGTCTAAAAAAGTTTTACCAAAAACTTTTGAAGGATATAAAAAACAATTGATATTTGGAGAATTTAATTATTTCACTTTATTTATTTAAAGACAACATTTTCATTGCAAAACAATAAAACTCTCAGCTACAAAGAATGCCTTAATTTTCTTTGCAACCAGACATAATAAATAAGAATTTTGTAGTCTCTATTTCGCAAATTAATTTGTTTCCAAGTGTTTGTTTAATTTTCTCATTACAATAATGGCCAAAATGGAAATGCAAACATGAATTGAAATATAAACAATTAACAAGAAAACAAGCAACAAGTAATCTCATGGCTTAAGGGTTCCCCGCTTAATTTTTTATAGTTGGTACTTTTATGGACTATCTAAATCTTAAGTAAATTAATAAACAAAGCAAATAACGCTGTAAGAGAATGGGAAACTCTAACTCAGTTGGCAATGGAAATATGAGAACATATAAAATAGTTTGTTTATGAAATATTTTTTAAGATGCTGAAATTTTTCTCTCTTATGAATTTGTAAGACTTTTTCCAACCAGTCAGTTATCATATAGTTTTTGATTTTGATTCCTTTAACTGCTTCGAAAGAAAATGGTAAATTTCCAAGCCAGATATTTGAGGAGAATAAGTACTTTTACTTCTAGGCTCAATTAAATCAAAAAGAAAAATCTCTGCGTATCTTCGGAAGCTGCAAATATAATGTTGGCCATAAGCACTACACATTTTAACAAATAACTTAATATGAGCTCGTCATATAGTAAAAATCTTAAAGTGATGCCTTGATGTACGACAAATTTTTCACTATAAAAACAAAATACAAAATAAACGAAATCTGAAGACGGCAAGAGGAAAGCGATTGAAATGAGCACTATGAGCCTGTATAATTTCCTATTCACTCCTTCTTCCACTTTGGATACAATAAAGAATGTCTTTTAAAGCACAATAAATATAATTTAGGATAAATGACAAACATCTCAAGAAGATTATATTTCAAGTATCTCTGTAGTTGGTTCGATAAAATAAATATTGGCGCTTCTATTCATTAATAGATTTCATTATGTTTATTGTTTGACTTGTAGTACTTATTTAGCAAAAGCAAAGGCGTTTTAATATTCCCTCTTTCATTCATTGTCTTTATAAAAACTTCGAAAAGGAGGGGATTTTTTCTGATTATTTATTTTTGCATCCAGAAACACATTTTAGAAACGCCCATTTTCTCCAACAAAGTAACAATTACAAGATTTTTTTTAATCACTTTGGTAAATTAAAAATGTAAGAAACGTCTGTACTGGAAGGAAACTAAATCGAACTATTTTACCGGCAGCATAAATTACTTTTGAAAATAGTGGCAGAAGAAGTTGCAAGAGAAATAGAAAAATCGTTTTTCAATAGATTGAATTAATTTTATGTAAAAGAAGGCAAAAACTAAAGATTGCAAAGAGTCTTTATGTTTTTATAACGCTTTATCACCCTTCAAACATATTCACTAAAATGACTGGTAAAATATATTTAGAAGTATAAAAGGCAAAGGGCTGCATGTATGAATTTAAAAAGTTTTTTTTCTTGGCCAGATGTTTTCAAAATGCTTTCAGTTTCAAATTAATTTGAAATGTGTTTCAATAGGACTATTGCAGCCAGTATTTTTATTTTGCAATTTTAAATTGCCACCATTATAAGAGATCCTTAAAATTTTAAACATGTTTATTTCGACTCCTCCAAGTGTGCTTTAACTGTTTCGTACGTCTTATTTTATTGTTAAAGTTGTGGCACTTAAAAAGTTCTTTGCTCTTTCACCAACAAATTCATTCATTGTTTCACAGAAACACACAACGGAATAAAATAAAGAAAAATATGCAAAAATCCCAAATGTTTTTGATAATAACTTTTGTGTTTATGAAAATGTATTTTTAAGCGCACATTTGTGGTTTTTCACACACACACACACACACATGCACATGATATAAGAATTCCATGGATATTTCAACTCTTATAACGAGACGATTATACATATTAACACCATACTACGAGCTGTACGACAAACAAATTCATATAAGAAAAGGATAATGTCAAGGATAACAAAGTAATTTACAATTTGAACATGATTTTTAAAAAGAAGAAGCAATAATTTTTGCACATTCATATGAAAAACACTGAATTATTGTAATTTAAATTTATGAATATTGTTTTTAGATTGCAAAATTATTGCGAACTTTCATACTGCACGCAAATATGCTAGAATTTATACTCTACAAACTACACCATGATGTCAAGTGCTTCAAAGTATGCAACAAATTTAATATAAAACCAGCGACAAAAAGTATGCTATAAAAATTTAAACATACAAGAAGCCACACACAGTCTACAAAAACAATAGCTTCAAGTAAACTTATTTAATTAACAGCCTTGTTTGGTCGAACCGAATGCTGTTCAGACTAGAGATATACACGAAGGCAGTTATTATATTTTTAGCAGAAGTTGTAAAGAAGAAGAGTGTATTTCATGCATGTCTTGGCTTTACAAAAATACGTATGCAGATACATTCAAGTGCATTGTATATTCAAGTATTAATAAATTTAAAATGCTTATAATTTATAAAATATAAAATCGTTTCTAATAATATACATGTTGTGCACATCTGCATTTTAATAGCTTTATAATTTAAATACTTTTTTATATCGGCTGTATAACAACCTGAAAGGGATAACAAAACAATTGTTTTGCCTGAAGGCCTTTATACCAGTAGTTATTTCTTTGCTAAAAAGAAAATACGTCAGTGGTTATATTTAATATGTAATTTTATTCAGTTGCAATTATGATATTTTGAGACTTTGTTAAGAAATTCCTTACAATACGCTGCTTATACTATTTGAAACATCTTTCTTCTAAAATCCTTATCGTATGCAACACTTTCGTATGCTAACAATTTCAACTTAAGTGTTACTGTTAAACCAGTCAACAGCTTTAAGCCACTTAAAATTTTGTATTACATATAAGAACAGTACAGTCATGCTTGCAGCATTGCAATTCATTCATGACAATATAAGAGATGGGGCAGGACACTTTTTCATTTACATCTGCACTTTGCGAGGATAGATGAAGAAGTAAGAAAAGTTTTAATTTGTTAGAGCAATTGTGACATGCGTTTGCAATAAAGTGCAAATGATAAGGGATTTGCATTGTAAGTACTGATGGAGATTTGAAGTGTGGCAAAATAGTTGGTCATTTAGATTATATTAAAGCATTATTTTCAAAATTGAAAATTTTAAATTAAATTGAAGCACTTCACCCCCATTCTGCATACTTGTAGGAGGTATAAAAAAATATTTGATCCTTTAGCTACACGTATTCAAACAACTCAAGAAGCCTAAAGCCTTGTCAAGGCTTCTTTAAGAAAGTAAGGAAAACAATTAAAAAATACTAAGTAATTGTTTCCATGATTAAGTTTATTTGAAATGCTTTGCATTTTCAGTATTTCGATATCAAGACCCTTTGCTTTTTACGAGTTATTTCACAAAATAATTAATTTAATATATTCCCTCACGATAAAAGCAAGAGATGAAAAATACAAGACTATTTCCTTCGCTTCTTTTTTTTCAGTCATTATCTTATGGCATTTAGGAATTATTTTCCATTTTTATACAACGATGATTTAATGAGTTGAAATTTCATTTTTCCAAATCAAATATTCTTTTTCAATTTGCTAAAAGTTTTTGTTTTGTTAAGGCAATATTGAAGTGCACTTTCAAATTCTTTGCAACACACATTGTTTTTAGTCTGAACCGTTGGCTTATGATGTTTGGCAATCTCTTTTCATTGTATCCACTACTTAGCGAATATGTTCGCTCTCTGCTTACAATGGCAACAAAGTAAAACAGCAGTAAGAAAACACAACACAACACAACAACTATAAAAAATAATAAACAGCAACAACAATAGCCAAACAAAGATAATAACAACTGCCAAGATTTACTTGAATTTCATTGTCATTATTAAACAACAGCCAAAAGGAACAGCTAAACGCAAGTGTCTGTTTGTATGTTCCATCTGGAAAGAGGAGAAAATCTTTTGCAATTGTCTTCCTTTAGCTTAAGGATGCAGAGCCGTCTGGACTTGTAATATGGCAACAGCCGCATCCACACACAACTGCTCTTGACACTGGAACTGACAAGCAGACAAAAAACGCAACAGCGAAACAGCAGCAGATGCCAATTGCATGAGTATTTGTCATACATATTTTTTAATTTTTTTTATTAAATACAAAGCGAGAAATCTTCTTAAAGCGAAGTAAGTGCAGCCCATTCTTGCATTTTACTTTCTATGAAGTCAACATATAAATTTAGCGACAGTAGGACTATATTTAATTCATCATCGGCTGTTATTTAGTACGACTGAAAATCACTTCTAATCTTAAGTTTTGCTGAATAAATTGGAAACAAGTTTTAGAGTGGAATATTGAAAAAACAAAACAACATCCTTTTTTTCGATGACTTATTTCAATTACCAATTTGAACGTTTTTTTTTTTTTTTTAATTTTCTATCCAAAAGCTGTGCTTTACAGAATATAATCTGTCAGCCATTTAAGATCTAAAATTATGTTGCAACCACACCACAATCAAACTTCCTCTTTAAGTGCGTATCCTCTTTTTTAAGATTTCTTTGAAAAAATTTTTATTTTTTTTAATATATACGAAACCCGGTTTTTGGAACTAATCGATTGGCTTTGCACACAGTTTTCTTGAAGGTGTTGCATTCCAATAGATATTAACTACAAATTTTGTGTTTGAACGGAGCAACAAAATTTTGTATAAATTACCTGACTGGTTGCTGACAAAATTGCAATTTATCTGCTATAAATTGAATTAAATTTGTGTATGACTAAAAGAAAACGCCAACTGCAAACCGCAAAGTAATTTATAACAATTTCTTTATTCAACAAACGCCTCTCTTTTTATGAAAATTTTTCGAATAAAAAATGTTTTTCATCAAAAACAATTTTCATTTAACTCTGTTGCACACCTTCTTTTTTCTTCGAATAGTTTTTGTTTTGAATTTCTATAAATTTTCTTTAATTTGCAAAGCCGCACGTATAAAAAGATGAAAAGAAAAATGCCCACCTTCTTTACAAGCATTATTGCTTCCTTTAAAAGTCATATTCAATTTATAGTTCATTCTAAAGATGAGCAATGCAAATCACTTGCGTGAATCAAAAGTGATCATGAACAATATGAAGCAACGTTCAACAGAATTATATACTTTTCACAGAACGATCGTGATTGAAAAGTTAACGAGAAGAAATATGATACAAAAATATATTTCGCTTATAAGCCCTCCAATAATTATTTCGTCGGCAGATGCAACAATGACAGCCTGTCCCTACTAAACAGCACATGGGGTGTTTTGCATATTTTTCCATGAATTGGCAAAAATAAAAGTCTTATTACAAATGGGCCATTTTTGTCCCATTAGTATTCTAAGCCATAGAAAAGAAAAATTGCAAGTCCCGTATGATATAAAAAAAAAATTACTTCTGGAGGAGATCACAAGAGCATAAGCGCCTTGTTTGTGGCTGCGTATTTGCAGTTTCACTGTTCCATCTGTAGATGTTCCCCAAGTGTCGTGTTTAGGTTTAGATTTTAGAAGTCTTGAAGTGAAAGTAGTCGTAAATGGGAATAGCATGTTTTATAATGCAGCCATATACGAGCACAAACGATCTGATAAGTAGTTTTACTGTTTTTTTGTTGTTGTAAGAAAAAGTGATAATTTGCTTGCGAACTATGCATGCGTTGTTGTTGTAAACTATCTTTATGTGACTGACTTGTACGCCTACAGTTTGAGATTTTGCTTTGGCAGAAAATTTAAATTAATACAAATTACTGTACACTTGAATAAATTTGATAGTTAAATGAAAATAATTGGATTTTTTTTTTTTTTTTTTTTTTTTTTTTTTTTTGTGCTAAATTGCAATAAGAAACGTTGCTATTAAATACAATTGTGTGTTTGTAATCTATTAACTTTTTATAATTCCCCCGAAAGTACGGCTTGTCTGTCTGGCCTAAATAATGAAAACTGCAATTTGCATGTGCATGTGTGTGGGTATTTATATGCACATCCATATAAATGCTTATTGTGTTTGCTTTCGTTGTTGTTGTTCCTATTGCTTGCATTTATTATTATTTTTTTTTCTTTAATTAAATTTATGGTTAATTTTCCTTAAACTGAATGCCACAACTCTTCCCCCCTCCATTTTCCTGACCCTATTTGGTTATTGCACTGAAAATAAATCTGAAAATCGTCATTTCCTCAAGTCATAAATAAGTTACTTTGAATAATCCAGTAAAGGCAAAAACACTTAAATCAGTCTGCCATAAACAAAATTAGTTCAAATCGTTGCAAATGTTATGTCGACATCTGAAATAGCATTACAACCCACTAAATATGTGAGTACAATTGTGTGAATGTTGGTTAGAAATAAATGCTTCCAGTATATTTGTAAGCTAATCGTGTGCTCTAACATGTTTTTTTTTTCTCTTTTTGTAAATAATAAGGAAAAACTACAACACACCCTTTATTTTGCGATGTCTTAAGTAAGTCTTAAAATTGTAATTGAATACAACACATTTCTTTTGTTGGTACGTTTCCATGTCTCTATTTAAAATTTTCATGGAAAACAAGACAATCGTCAAAAACACATTAAATTAAATTGCTTTTCAATTTTCTGTTTTCTGCTGCTACTGCCGCCTCGACTCACTCACTCTCTCTCTCTGAGCCTCTGCAGTTTTAATTTTTATTGCTGCTACCAACACTTTTCACATTGTTTATGTGTCGGAATCGAAATTTATTGCAAGTATTTTCTTTACCCAAAGTGGAATGCCGTGGTGGTGGCTTTGCTTCATTGTTTGTTATATTGCTTTGATATTATTTTCATTTCTTGTTGATACATTTTTAATGTGCAATAATTCATTAAATATTTGCTGGCATTTTGTACTGCGACGCACAGTGGGGCAAAATTATAAATATGAAGAAAAAACTTTTTTTTTTCATTTATTAGTTTTTGCTCAATGCAAGAAGCATTTCTTTTTACATGGTATTTTCATATAAATTATTGATGGAGTTCTTAATTCTTTTTTAAATAAAAATCAATCGAATTGAAGGTTAACAAAACGAGAACAAACATGTTATAATTTAATTTTTTTAAATATTTACTTAATTTGATGATGATTTGTTGCAGTTGTATGGATATACTTAATCCTTAATAAGGGTATTAAGTATCTAATAAATTAGTCGAGACAATGTCAGATACTACAGTAAATTATTATTTTATTTTCGTAAATACGATCACTATGAAACTGAAAAAGATAATCATGTTTCACTAAAGGAACGTTATTTCGTAAAACTATTATATTTTTGGCGGTATATTAAATATATTACAATCTAGCAAATGCCAGTTAGTAATTTCAAAAAGGCACAAAATACAATATATAAATAAGCGAAATGTTTTAATCTTTATAGAAACATGTTAACAATTTCAAGCCAGCAAGCCAAGCCAGTGGTTATAATTTTATAAACTTTTTCAGCTGCCTTGCGTAGCAACAGGGTGTCACCAAGCACATTAATATGCTATGAACAGTTTACAATATAAGATTTTTTCACGCCACTGTGAGACGTTTGAATAATAAATACATTAATATGATTTTACTTTTAAGCAGTTTATATCTGAGAAGACAGACCCATGTATGTATGTAAGTAAGTATGTACACACATACACATGTATTTATGTCTAGAAAAACACTATAAATTATTAGTTTTTGTTTTAAGTAAGCAAAATAGAGCTGCAAAAGGGGAGGAACTGCTGTATGAAAGAAAATTACTATAAATTACTATACTATTTTAACGAACTTGTTGTTATTGGATGAACTGTTAATACACACCGATTTCAATAAAACATTCTCACTTTTAGAGGTATTCAGAAATGACATAATTGCAATAAAAGCCACCCAGAGTCCACATTAATATAATGGGTTAGATTCACACAACAATATATATTATCACTTCCAGTGAGAATTTAAGAATTTGTGACTATTTTGTATAGAACCTAACCGATCTGAAACTGGTATTAAATTGAAAATATTTCAACAGATCAAGTGAGAAAAAAATTTGTCGATAAATAACACCAGCTAATGATTAAAAAACGAATCATTTGAATTATTATTTAGGCTCTGCAACACTTCTTAAAATGCGGCTGAGCATTTGAAAATTGTTGATTATGGTTGTAATTAATTTATGTCAGAGGTCAAGGCCGCAAATTTACAAACATTTTTGAATTTGTATTAAATTTAAATTCTTTTCTAATTTTCTTGAGGTACCCAGTGCAAATAGGAATTTTTATTTTCTACCACAAATATTATTTTTTTCTTCTTATTATGTCAAGAACAAAAAACCAACCGACTGGCAAGAAAATAAATTCTCCTATTGCATGAAAATGGAATATAAAAGTTTTATTTAGTTACATGTGAAAATTCATGCATGTTGTTTTATGCAGCAGTTTTATTCCTAAATTAACTCTAAACCATTTGAGGATTATTTTAAGTGGAAGAAATTGCTCCGGGTGTAGTTACAAATTACTTAGTTACAAGTGCTACAAGTTTATTTCTTCATACTTTCTTTGCAAAATACGAGTTTGTATTATTCTGTGGCAAGATTTGATGTTATTATTTTTCTGCAGTTAGTTTTTGTCTTGTTCTAGTCTGGTATTGTCTGGGGGATTAAAAACAAATCAAAATGGATAAACAAAACCAAGAATCTTAAATAAAAATAAGCATTTTTTCTAGCATTTTTTTCTTATTTATTTATATATTTATGACTGACTATAAGAGGCAAAGTTTAAGAATTTTTTATGAGCCAACGAATTTGTAAAAGGTTTTATTGGCAGCTCAAAATAGTTTTAAAGTACATCAAAGTTGTTTTGAAGTAAATAAAATTAATTCTCTTTTTTAGAGATTAAAAGTTAAACAGCATGACTCAAGGTATTTATTTCACGTGCAGCAGTTTTATTAACAGATGATTTGAAGACGTTTTAACTTAATAACATCAATTTGTTTAATATAAATTCTATTTACCATTTTCGCATATTATATGCTTTCGTTCTTAATATAATATATTTAACAATTATTTTTTTATTTTATTCGACCTTGTTTTTTTTACTTAAACTCTTCTTATAGTTATTCTTCAGGCTCTAGGTCTAAGAATCGAATAATAGATTTGTAGAAAGACAAACTTCGTTCGTGGTATTTCAGAAAAAGCTTCAAGAAATATTTTATAATTCTCAAATAGTTTTTGTTAGTTTGTGCATAAAAAGTTAGTTTTTTTATCTGTTCAGAATTACGTTGAAGATCATAGACGATTTTTTAGTTGTAACGGTTGTCTGCTTAATATAATAATTTTCATTTTATAATAAAATAAATTTGTTATCACTGCAAAACAAACAAATTATGTAACTATATGGAGTACAAAAGAATAAACATATACTTCGATCACATCACATCACACTGAGGTCATAATTCGACTACATAACATTTCAGAAAAATAGCTAATTTTTTTCGCATTTTAATTTAATAGTTGAACGACACCTTTTAATAGCACAAACTAAAGCTCTTGTTCTTTTTGTACCAGCAAACAAAGAGTTTGGATACAAGCGATTTTGAACGTGTATACAAGCAAGTATAAAACGCAACGAAATTGAAAGGTTTTGTTGTTGCTTTTTAAATAAATACAAAAAATGTTTATGCTATGACCTTTATGTTATACATATCCACATACAATGACCTTTAAACGATATATGTTTCATCAATAGTGATGTACGACAAAATAGTTAAAAGTGTACCACAAGAATATTCCACATGAGATGTGACAAAAATTCTATATAAAAGATTATATAAAATTACTAGAAAATTTTAAGTCCTTATATATTTCATTCACAATGCCTTTGCTTTGTAGAATACAAAATGGATAAATTAATGTTTGTCATTTCCTTGCCACCAGGTGACAACATGTATGAACATAAATATTTGAAATTTTTAGATTTAGAAAAAAGTAATACAAAATAATTTGCCTTCATTCATATTGCGGCATATTTAAGTTTTTGAATATAATCCGTAATATTTTTATTAATTTTGTTCTTTTTTTATTCTCTGTAACTTATTTTGCAATTAAAAACAGAAAATGTTTTCAGTTTGTTGCCGTTTCACAGCAAACGAAATTGTTCATGCCATAGAACTTTTCTTCGTTGCTTTCTATGCAACATCTAAAGTGGTTTAATTAACCAACGTTAAAATTATGTGAAAAGGATTTAAAATGTTTTTGCCCAGCATTTCTTTTTTTTTAACGGCTGCCTTTACGACTGTCTGTTAAAGAACTCTAAATAGCTTTTCAAGTTGGTTGGCGTTTTATTTTTTGTGAAAAAAGAAAACTGACATGAGTCTGGAATTGAGCTAAAGAAACACTTAAAATGAATAAAATTTATTTATAAATTTATCAAATAACCTCTACATTAATTAAAAGTGGCTGTAATTTATATTTTATTCTTTCTTAAAAATTATGCAGGGGCCTGCCTTTGTGGTAAATATTTAAATGACTACTTAGACTCAATTAAGTTATAGAATTTTCCACAATTAAACAGGAGTTTGGGCAGTGAAATAAATGTTACGCACAAACGATTACATTTATAAGAACGATGCTAATTTTCGTTATTTCAATTAATATGTGACAGACTTCTAGACAATATCTAATAGACTTCTACACTAAAGGAGCTCTTGTTCACAAAATATATTTTATGTTTGTAAATCAAATTTAGTATAGAAAATGTATCTTGAATATAGTATATTTTTAGTAGCAGCTTTCAAATAAACTAAGTTCATATTTTTAATGACTTTTATTTAAGAAATCCTGGGAATATGTTTGCTTTAGCCACTTCAAACTTAATTGATTTCTTAGTGTTGTTTTAATTGTTGATTTCTGCTTTTATTCGTTCACCAAATTTTAAACGTTTCTTTTCCTTTAAAAGGTCATGTCAACAAATTCTTGAAGGACTTATACTGTCGAAGTAAAAATAAATGTTTTTCTAAGCAAATTGTTAAAAAAAATAAACCAACCATTTAGACTACAGCATTTGTAAAAAAAATCATTTATTACAAAGCAATTTGTGTATTGTCTAAACAAAAAATATATTTTTAATGCATTTTTACCATCAACCAACTAAATTATTTCAAATTTAAATAATAAAAAAAAAACTTGACGAAAAGAAAGGACATTCTCCAGACGTTGTCATTTATTTTGTGTACTTTTATTCCTTTTTGCTAAATCTCCTTACAAATCGTACAAAAATATTATTTACTTTTTTATATTTAAAATCTTTTCTGGAGTTTTTAAATAGTGTGCAAGTGAGTGATGGCAAAAAGGTTTTTCTGTGAGTTTCGGAACTTGAACAGTTCATGTGTCAAAGTTTATTCAACTTTCTGTTGAAATGCGTGTGCCTTGACCGCAAAAACCTCAAATGAATGATAAGAAACGTGTCGATGTCTTTGAATATATTTGTTTCTACAAATCGCAATAAAAGAAATTACTTTTTGTGCTTGAGAAGTTTTTATTTTCAAGCGCCTAAACAGAATAATTTGTAAGATTATATTTAATTAATTTTATGATTTGCAGTTCTTAATATTTCGGTTTTGATGCTTAATGTTCTGTAGTCAGTTTGTTATCGACATCAGCGAAAAGGCAGTGGATTTTAGAATAAAATATCATTCGTAACATTTTGAATATATTCGAATAATTTTGTAATAGTACTGGTCAATTTTTTTTTCTAGTCTATATATAAAAATAAATTGTTTCCTGCTACATTCCGACCCTGGTTATCATATATATACTCGTATATAATAACGGAGAATGTTTTACAATTTTTTTATCATATTCTTTTTAGCATAATTACCGAAAAACACCTCAAACAAAACGATGTAACTTCGCTGTTATGAAAGAAAGTTATTTTAATATCGTGAAAAAATATTTCTTATTGGCTTATGGAAGTATTTATCGTGTTAATATTTTAGTGATGTTACAAAAATACATTCAATGACAAAATTCTTTTTAGTTTTATATTCCGCGTTATTCGCATTATCCTTGAGACTTTTGAGCATTTATAAAATGTTTGTGCGTCATTTTGTTGTTGCTTCTCAACTCAATCTAAAACCCTTTTTGCCTCTTTTATTCCAGAAACTAAAATATAAATTTATCTTGTGCACATCTGCTCAAAAATTCCTTTTAAACAAATATGTTTTATTAATATTGATTATAGATAAAAGACTTGTAGGAGTACCACAAAATAAATGAGTGGCATATTTATATATAATATTATTATTATTATTATTTGTATGAGTTGCACACAAAAATGTATTTATTTGTAGTTTTTGTTACAGAAAAATTAATATGTTGTTAAATTATTTAAACGAAAATTTTGTATATATATAAAACTTTTGTTATCCATTGTTTCAAGTAAGTATTTGAATGAGTGTTTGATTTTCATGGAATAATCAGAAAATTTTCTACTTTTATTCCACCCATTTTGAACTCGAATAATGTCACAACACAACTACCCTTTTAATACCGCCACACTTTAAGATGTCTGAAGAAGTTTCATTTTCTTTTCATTATAGAATGAAAGAAAAAAGTTTTGCATTTTTTGTTTGTTTATTAATGAAACGCATGTGAATAAGAATCATTAAAAAGTTTCCACCTGATGGCTTTGGTTTCTGCACATACTTAAGCAGCATCTATTATTAGTGGTTTCGTTGCTACAATATTAGCGAAATATATGACGGTAACACTAGACATTTTAACTATAATGTTGATCATATATTAGGAAAGATTATTAGCTGCTGAAGGTGGGAAAACTGAAACTACGAGTACTTAAGCAAACGTACATTAAGTTCATTAAAATTATTTTGAGAGAACTCAAGTCGGGGGCTGGCTGCACTCCTGCTATGCGTGTTCATTTAAGAGAAGTGGGTGTTGAAATTAGTTTTTTTTTGTTGACAGAAAATTCTTGGAAAAGTTCTTAGAATTTTTCAAGACTTTTTTGCATTCGCTTTATAGCAAAATAATGCTGGCAGTGGGTAAATTAGTTTGCGAGTGGAGGAGGTAGTTTCATTCATTCCATTCAACCGTAAACGCATTGTTTTTTGTGTGTTTTAAGAGGTTTTTATACATTTAAATTTGGTGTTTATTTTTGATATTTTCATTATGTCTGCCATATATTTTATCTCAGAGCTTATATCTTAATTTGCCTTTTAGAGTAGTAAAATGTTAATGTTAACGAGTGCTGCGAAACACAGGTTTTACATTTGAATAGGAAAATAAAACAGAAGACAACAAACCGAATACCACCGCAAATAACATCAAAAGTATGACGCCAGATTAAGTACGATGAAGTATTTTTCTTGTGGATATTCTAAGGAAATATATTTGGCAAATTTTTTATGAAATGAGTTTTTTTTCCCTATTTATATCCGCTGCCAATAAGTTCACGTATTAGGAGAATTCCACTACAGAATATATTATTCACTTATTAGAGTAGAAATCTTTGCTTGGATCAGCTGATTTTGCTGTGTACTAATTTCTATATTCCCTCGCATCTAATAGAAAAATATGGTGCAGCTGCGCAGTTTAGAGCGTTGTGACATTCAAATATTGGAAATATTTTTTATGAATATGTTCTGTTAAATTATATTCCTTTTCAAAATTGTTCAATTTTAAAGTATATCTGTTGTTCTTTGAACTCTTGATGTTGCAAGTATGGAACCTACTTGAAAATCGATTACACTGTTAGAATAGTTGGTTAGAAAAGGAGGACGTGAATTCGATGCTACTCTCTTAGAAAATTTCATTCCAACATAAAAATTCAAATATGCGAGTTTTGTTAATGTGATAAAATCTACAGATTATTTTTTGGGAAAAACGTTTTCAATACAAAATATCTAAAAAATCAATTGGCTGCATGATGGCATTCATAACGACCACTTTTCGAAGACAGCAGATTTTAGTTGTTTAATCCATTCCCTACAACAAAGACCCTCAAGAATATATTTTAATATTATCAGTTTAATCACTTTTCATATCTCACGTCGACATGCAAAATTATAATTAACAACAACATTTTCAAATAGTTTTAATCTCAACAAAGTTCATGCTCTCAAATACCCTTTACGATGTTGACAGCGATGTTTTCCAAAAGCTTGCAAGCACTCCAAAACTTTTGCTACACATTATTAAAGGATGTATTTGGTCTTTGGTTTTCTGCAGCTCTTTTTTACGTTAAACAACATGCATACAAGATATTTCCAAGACTTTTAAACCCTTAACAATAAAACATAAAACTTTAAGAAACAACTAAAAACTTAAGTTGTTAAGAATTAAATACCCAGAGAAAAATAATACGAAATGAAATTTTTATAAAAAGAAATAACCACAAATCTTAAAGATTCCCTGCACACAAGTCTTTGGGAACAAGACAAAGTCTTGGCGAAAAGAAAAAACAAATTAAACTAAAACTTTTACTTTCTTTTTGAATAATTTCACAAAAATAACAGACAGTTTTCTCACACTCCCCCACACCACCACGCAGTCAACACCTCCTTAAGGACTAAATAACATTAAAGGCTAACAACACGTTTGAATGCTTTAATGTTTGGGTACATTCAACAACAACTGCAACAACAAAGGCAACAATAACTTTATGGTCATTGCCATTAAACAGACGGTAAAATGGTGCTGGTGTTGTCCTGGGAAGTTCTCATTATTGTACAACTACAACTACACCCCATTGCAAACCACTTGAACAGAAATTGTAATAGAAAATATAAGCACGATTTTGAAAGTGTGTAAAATTGCAATGTCCTTTCACAGATTTACTTCAACAGCTTTACATTTACACGTTATTATACCGAGTTGGTCTTTTTTGCACTTTTTTCTTGTTGTTGCTGCATTGTGTTTCTTTTTCTGTCTATGTTTGTGTGCGTGCTCAAGTTAAATACTATGAGCTTAACACTCAAACGAACGCACCGAAGGACTGCCATGAACACAAATTTATCACACCTCATTTTGAAAGAAGCAGTGTAGCAGCAGCAGCAGTCATCGCCACTAGAGTGGAAGACAACTTGACTGGCTGCTTGTCTGTGATGACTGCTATTGCCACTACTTTGTGCCGGATCAGAGACCATTAAGTTTTAAACCTGCGTGCGTGTGTTGGAATCCTATTTTTTATTTTTACTTAATGTCTTCTGTTTTCGTTAATGATTAATTTCGGAGGTTGTTATTCTATTTGCTGCTGGAGGTGAGGAGTTGAGAACTGCTTTTGGAAACAGACACTAATAGATATTTTGCATTTAAAAATTTGTTGCTCGAGCAGGAAAACACTTTAATTGTTATATAGATGTTGTTTTAGTTAAATGGCAAATTCAGGAGCAAAGGATAACACTTGACAGACAATCGCACAACAAGAAGACTCGATTAAGTGATGAAATTAGTAAAACATTTTAAGCAAATAATTTCAAGTGAAGAGGTAGAAAATAAATTGTGATGGATAATCAGAAATAAAAAGTGTGGATGTTACTTTTTTTTTTTAATAAAAAGAAAGCATAATTTTAAAAATCATTCTAAAAATAGCTGATACATTTTGGCAGCTCCATTAATCCCTTAATGTATAGCTTCCAAATGTCTTAATTTCTGATCCTGTAGGTAGGCTTTATATTATCTGAAATCCCCTAGCATATACAACAATTTCACTTCTAATTACTTTCGGAAATATCTACACGTGTAAGCCAGTAATCATGTATTCACTATCTTCACATTAAATAAAAACAAATTGCAATTAGAATTTGGTTGTGATTACGCGCTGCGGTTGAATTGCGCTTGTCATCATTGTCGAATCCCACATCGTCCTTTTATTTCTACCAGTTTCATTTTCATTATGAAATTGGCTCCATATCGTTGGGGTTTATTTTAGTTCAGTTCTAAATAACAACCACAACTTAAATCCACAGTGTAAAAATATTTATAAAATAACAAAATAAATGATGATGATGAGTACTGCCGCATTTGGATTCATGTGGCAAAAAAATAAAAGAAAAAAAGAAATTAATAAAACAAACATTTATGCGTGAAACGTGATACACATTTACATAAGACCACAGACAGATATGGCAGAAAGCGCCATTGCGAGTCTCATGTGAACAATTTTTAATAATTAAAATTGCCAGAGGATAATGTTTGCCAGTGCTTAAATAAAACAAAGGAAAGTGGTATTTCACACAAACGAATTTTAAATACATAAAAGGTTAACGATTTACTTTCGAATATGAAAGCAACCACTTCTGAAATGCAATAAGACATTTATAATTATGTGATCATATAATTATGTGAAGATATAAATTTTTTTGTTAAACAATTTCGATTAAAATTATTTGAATGCACTAAAGAAATTAATGAAGAGTATTATTTGTTATAAAATGCATGCAGGAACAAAAAAGTTGTAACAAAAAGTATTGCCTACTTTTAGGACTACGTTTCGTATCATGCTTTTTTATACGCTTTTTATTAACTTCATGTGTATGTTTGTTTGTAGATGCATATAATTCTCCCCCTGTGTTGTGCTTCATCGCGTGTACTTAATATTATTAATAAGGTTACTCATACGCTCCATTTTAGCCGTACAGAGTTGTTGGTGTAGTTGATGTTCTTATGTTATTTACACGCTTTAGAAAAGCATTCTTGTGTCTAATTTTTCTCCCTTTTTTTTTTAACAATTAACAGATTTGTTTGAGTTTTGAGGTTATTTTTATTTTAAATACTGCACTAAAATATTCTATGTTTCGCAAACCCTCGTTTAGCTTCTTCAGGAAATAATTGAAAAGAATATATTTCACAATTACAAATATTTTCCTCTGCAGAAGCTAATCAATGGTTGGCGAAATATGGAATAACAATAATTAAAATAAAACAAACCTCGAAATCAAAAATAATCTATTAACTATATTTATTTATACCTTTAAATAAGCTTTCTTTTCGATTCTTTTAATTTCATATAAGGAAAAGCATAAGCTATTAACTATGTCTTTGAGAGAAGCAGACGCATTTCTTTTAAGAATGAGGGAATGCAATACTTAATCAGTATAAATAATCAAAGAGCCAATAAAATGTAATAAATTTTAATTTTTTTGTCTTTTTAATAAAATGGCAATGACCCAAGTTTCAGTTTACTATATTCGATTTTGCTTTTTATTAATGAGCATTTATAACTTAAAGAAAATACTCATCCCAGTGTGTTCGCAAAAAAGGAAATTCTACTTGCAAAAGCAGACAGGAAAAAAAGGAATTTTCAAATCTTATGAGGGAGGAAGAAATTTAAAATAAAATAAACTAAAAGATCGATTGCAAGGGAATACATTTTTGCAACAAAAATGGTATTAAAAAATTAAAGAACAGCTTTTGTAAAAACATAAAGAAAGTAAAAAAAAAAATATTAATAAAATCAAATTTTCGTTTATAGCAAAAATGGCAGGATGCTTTTAATAACATTTACATGGAAAATCAAAATCAATAATTTAAAATATACAAAATATCTTCTCCGGCTAAAGACGCTCATGCAGCGACATGTGCAAAAGATATTAATATAAAATATTATGTACTTTAAAATACTTAAAAGCGTCAGCTTTCGAAACACTTTAAACAAGAAATAGATATTGAAATAAATCTTTAAACCTCATTATTGAATGCATAAATTTTTTACAACGATAACTTTTCTTTTTAGCAAAATAGAAACAGAATATTTGCAGTGCATGCAGCCCGCCAATATTGTCAAAGTCATTAAATCAATGTTAAAAAAAGGTATTCATATCTATTTTTGTTATTTATGTGTATGTAAAAATGAAAAACTGAAAAAACCCTACAAAATCCTGACAGCCAGCCATATTAAAGTGTATGTAGGGAAAAGCTCCTTCTGGTGCTGGAGTTTTAACTGAATGATGCCGTATGACTGTTTGTATGTAGTATGTGTGTCGCTCTGTCTGTCTATCTGCCATTATGTCTGTCTATTATGTTAGTCTATGTTGTCATTGTCATGATAAAAACAAGCGAAAGTTTATCATCATTTTCTACCAACTCTTCCTTTTGCAATGCCAAGTTTTGTTTGTGATGCTCCTGTTGCCTTCGCCTTCTTCTTTTTTCTTTACTTATTTTCCTCAAGTACGAGTAAAATTTATAGTCATTCAAATCAGTCTGTCTATGTGTGTGTATGTGTGTGTGTATTTCTAAAGGTTCATTTTAAAATGATTTTTTATTAAGTTTACTTTTTTGCTTTGTCAGTGCTTTTTATGCTCGTGCTGCAGTGCAGTCAACGATGGATGACATTTACAAGTACAACATGATAGATAAAAGATTAAATCTGTTTTCGTTGTTACAATAAAAATTTAAGAGAATGTTTAATGAAAATAAATTCAATAAAATAGAATTAAAAGGATTTTGGCGAAAGCAAAAATTTCATTATGTCCTTGTCTTTATAATATTGTTGAATGTATTGCATAGTTTAAGGCTGCATTAAATTCAATTAACTTTACAATTTGACGACATCCAGAGTCAATTAATCAAAGTGGTATTGTAATAAATAAATTTTGAAGATGCAATTATCATTAATGTTGTAAACAAGGAGGTAAATTTAGCCACTCAAGGATATGTATGCGTGTGTATTAGAGCTAACGCTTTCTTTATTAAATTAGTTTGGTTTGGGCTAGTTAAATTTTTCCGTGCGGCCCCTAGAAGTTGAATTTATTTTATAAGAATTCGATTAAAGGCTCATCTTTGTTTTTATGTTTAGCTGAGATTTGTTCAATATATACGTAAAAGGAATATATTAACGCCTTAAATGAATTTCGCATTATTTTTTGGTTACAGCCCTGTGGGTTCTAAGTGGTGATATTACAACCCAAAATTACCCCTTCGACTTATATTTTGCTTTGTCCAATTAACAACATAAGAACACAACGAAAATGTACAAAGTAAGAAAAAAAAATATATAAAAAAACATGGGCCCTAATTCTATTACAATAGAGTAATAATTAATAATATATATATATATATATATATATATATATATATATATATATAAATTAAAGGTTTAAAGGTTAGGATTTTCATGTAACTGGATAAAAAATTAACACTAAAAAAACTTTTATTATTTTGATATCACAATTTAATCAAGGTAATTCGAAATTTTTCCTGACTAACTGACAGTTAACATTTTTCGAGACCAATTTTTTTTATATTCCCATATATTTTGTTCAACCAACAAAGCATCAATATTTGCTTTCTTTTATTCATCTCGGCAACCTAAAATTTCAAGTCGCATAAACTCCTTAAAATAATAAAATCAATAAAATAAATTCTTTGAAACAAGAATATCGATACTTTTGCGAAAAGAACTAATTATGTTGCAAATATTTGCGTCCCTAAACAAACAAAAAAACAAATGTTTATGTACCCAAATATTAAAATTTATTTTTAGCAAAAACTGTATTTAATGTATTCGAGCTTTTGTACGGCTGCCCGTGTTATTGATAGTGTTGAAAAGGTCTGCCTCTCAACATGCACAACTTGGATGTCAAACCACAAAAACAAATACACAAAAGGCTTTAGCATGAATACACTTTCCATAAAAAGCCATAATAAATGGATGTAAGAACTTTATGTTTTTGGTAACAATATAATCAGAACCTAAAAAAGGTCAATGGCCACATAAACATAATTAAACCGAAAAATCGCATGACAATATCCAAACATTTCCATTTAAACAACATAAATTTTTGAACAAAAAAAAATAAAAATAAAAGATCTTTTTACTGCCAGCAGTTAAGTAATTTAAGATAAGACAGGGTTTGATTTTTTTTTTTACAAATATTTATTCTGTTTAATTTATGGACATTTTTACAAGTTAAGTGGATTTTTACAAATTTTTAATTAAAACAATTAAGTTATTGAATGGAAGCAACAATTAAAAACATATTTATTGACACAATTGAAAAAAGTTCAATTCAAGAGAACTGTTAAAGCAAACATGCCTCAAAGCTTAATTGAATTTAATTTCCAAACAATTGATTACGAAAAAATAATAAAATATTGAAAGCTAATATTGTTCAGCAAATAAACGTGAAGGTAGTTACAACAAGAGCTCAATAAAATAAAATAAAACAAAACAAAAGAAAACAAACACATTCATACAAACAAAGCCCATGTCGGAGCAGTCAAGAAACAAAATAAATATTGTGTGAATTCTTAGAGAGAAGAAATATAAAAAAACGTGCTAGTTGCCACTTTTACACATATTTGTTGAACACCCAAACATGCCCACTAACATTTTACAACATATTGTTGTCATACGTCAAAACGATAAAAAAAGGCAACTTGCAAAGTTGAATGAACTTGCCACAAACATTTTGTAGCCAGCTAAAAGTTTGTGTGAATAAGCATGTACGACCGACCGACCGACCGACCGAACGACTGTGCATGCATGTTAGCACGTATGTATTTGTATTTGTATTGATGTTGCAAGTCTACATAAAAAGTGTTGCACGGTCTATTAGTGTATGAGTCTCGTACAATGAATTTATGATGGTTTTAATGAGTTATCAACAAATTGTATGATTATTGTACTGCCAGAGTATCTCTTTAAGCACTAAAATTTTGCTGTAGTAATAGTTAATAGCCAGAGAATATTGCAGCAACAGCACACATACGAATACACGTGCATACATACATGCACATGCATGTGCTCACACTTATCTTGAATCTATATTTAAGCAACTGCTAACAAATTGTTTATTTCTTTTTCTTATTTTAATGCTTCAACTAATAATTTTTTAATTTTTTTTTTTCAAAATACTGTTTATAATTTACAAGAAAGAAAAAAATAAATAACTAAATTCTTCAGGCTTAAATACAAAAGTGAAAATATTATTATAAGATTTCACAAAGTATAAACAAAATCAATTTTGATTTGTGCAATATTGTAAATTATAATTAGTTTTTAAACATGTACTTGAAACATATTGAAGGAGTTCCTGCTAAAAATGAAATAGAAGAGATAGAGCAGGAAAACAAGAGCTCTGGGAGAACACAACCCGTTTTGTTAATGTCCTGCAAAATAAATTGTTGGAAGTTGTTTAGAATCCGAAATTTCATTTCGAAGGGATTTGTTATACCTCCTTCAGAACTTGATCAATTTGGTCAATTCTGAGATATTTTAAGTTTATTATTTTTATGATTAATGTGATTACGATCCAGAAATTGTGATTTCATTCCGAGAAAATTTATCGATTACATTCTGTAAAAGCTGTTTCGAAATTGAAACTTCTTTCGATCGAAATTGATTTTTGTGACAGGATTTAGATAATATGTAACAGTTTGTTCGTTCTATTTTGTCAGTCCCGCCATAAATCTGCCTTAAAAAAGAAAACAAATGACAAGAGTTTTCGGCAATTAAGAATTATAAAAATATATAAAGAACTGTCACTTAAACGGCGAACTGACACCAAAATTTCTTGCCAAAGCACCCTTCATTAGATTGTGAGAAATATCTGCAATATATTTCACAATTGAGACGATTTAAATTTACATCTCCTGAATATTTTATAAGCTATTGCGCTAGTGACTTAACTCTGCAGCATAAATGAACGTGATAAAAATGAAACAATTCAGCTTATGCATGAACGTGTATTGAACTAAGTGAGCACTAGCCAAAGGCTTCACTTAAAATTTCATACTGGAAACTACTTCAATTCAGACGTACATATTTAATTTAATTTGTTTTATGAACAAACCTATTATTTACCTAAAGAAACTGTTGCGCCGCTTCATCGTGAAAAAAATTAAATTGGAAACATTGTATAAATAAATTGGAAAATGTTGTAAGCGGTCAATATTTGATCGATGTAAAGTGTTGAAAATATAAACAGCAACATAAATATGCAGGTTTAGCTGCTGCATTAAAATTGTAAATGCAGCAAAACAAATATGAAGCACAATGTCGAAAAGAAAGCTGAATAAATAAACTGTAAGTAAAAAATATATAAAAAGCATTTTATTGTGAAGTCAAACAAACAGTGTGTTGCAAAATGAAAAATAATTATGCCCAAAATACCCCCACAGACAAGGGAAACTGTTGTTTGGGTTGTTGAAAGAAATTGACAGATTGATTTGTGAATAAATTATTGATGAAAATAATCTCTACAACTTCAATGTTTTAATCCATAAAATTTATTGTTATCTGCAAGGAAAATGTTGCTGATACACGATGCAACAGGGAACAATTTAATTAATTTTTTTATTTGTAAAATATTTTTTCTTATCTTTTAAATAAGTATTGTAAATGAATATATTTTTCATGGTGTGAGCATGTAGTATGCAGTTTATTAAGAAGTATGAATCTCACACATAAACATTTATAAATTTATAAATTTTATTTGTTATTATCGGCATAGAAAATTACAATTATTTGCGGTTTTGTGTTTGCCAGCAGTCTGGGACTGTTTTTTCTTTTTTACCCCCATAATATGTTTTCTTCTAAAGTTTGTAAAAATGTAGACGAACTTACGAGTGTAACCACAAGAATAACTTAATTATTTTATAACGCCATGGCAATTGAAGTGAGCAAAAAATAAAATATTTTACTTGCATATTTCACTAACTTGCAGCTACTTTTCTTTATCAGTTTAATGTAATCAAGCAATAGCTTTATGGCATATAATACAGAGTGCAAAAAAGGGAGAAAAAACAGAAGAAATAAATAACAAAATGCCGTAAACTTAAACTTTATTACAGAAATATGCAATAAAACAAATGAACTGCACACAGTCGTCATCGTGAGTGTGAATGTGCGAATGAATGCACAAAAAAAAAAAAACCTTTGCAGTTGTTGCATATTCTGTTTGTATAAGTGTTTGTTAATATATCAAACGCCTACTTCCTTGCTGGCGTATTTGCTTATTTGCCTCTATAGACAGTTGCTTGGATATGCATTTTTTTGTTGTGTTCTTTTTTGCATTTTGCATTTTGCATTTCAAGTAGACTCTACTGTACACACTCGTACATACCGCGAAGATATGACACCTATTTTAGCTGAAATATCTCTCTATGAATTTCTAGCTAAAACTGTTATCGGCGGCTCGAAATAAAAATTATTGTTTCTACAATTGCTTTTAATGCTGAAATTATTCACATGATTTTTTGTTTTGTTTCAATAAAGCAGATACCGCATGAACATGCACACAAACACATTAACAATTTGTCGAAACAAAAAAAAATTTTTGCATTATGTTGCACCACTATCAATTAAGTTATCGTTAATGTTACACAAAACGAAGCAACAACAAAAAACCTACTGCTTTATATGTTTAACTCAAATAGGACCTCCAGATACCCACTGCCATTTTAAACTATTTTAACGCCAACGACCAACCACAGCGCCTATGAAAATCAACACAATATATCCAATGTGTTGCCAATAAATAAGACCCTAAATTTTTTTTTTTCTTTTGCTACTAAGACTGGCTTTAACACCAAACACAAAGCAAAAAAAAAAAAAAAAAAAAAAATTGCAATAACTATGCCAAAAAGTCAATAAACGCCGTGAGCATTTAAGCAGCAGCCAACAACAGCACACAAACCAACAAAAAAAAAAAAAAAATACAAAAAAAAAAACATGCCATATGCATGTTATTACTTTGCCAACGATAGTTAACAAACATTTTATTAAAAATTTAGACAAATTTTGTTTTATATAAAAAATAATACAAAAAAACTCAAAATTACAATACTGCCTGCTGTGGGGCATGGAAAACGGGCGGAGAAGAAGCAAACGATTTGAATATTTTACTCTTTTTTTAAGTTTTCAAAAGAATTTTGAATAAAAACAGTCAATAACTTAATAATTACTTCTGTAACTGATCCCATATTTTAATCAGATTTTTATAAAAATATATATTTTAAGTTCACTTCCAGCACGGAGTATATTTTGCTTTATTTTAATAAATAAAATTTAAAAATTTAAAGAACTTTTTCTTAGTTATAGGAAATAGTGGACGGATCTTTAGGGGGGAGGCGAATTACAACATTCCATATCTATGGAAATTTGTACTAAAATTGTATTGAAATTTCAATTGATATCGCATGCGGTTGACTACGAAGTCGATTGTCGTGAGATCGATATGGGATCGAATTTTTCTGATATTTTGTGTTATTTTCTGTCGACTTGGCACTGGTGAAGTAAACGTTAGTGGGTGGTTAAGAGGTGACTAGACACGACCAAAATGCGTGACAATTATTATTAAAGCATAAGGAAAAATTTTATAAAATGTGTGATGTCGACGTTCCACTGAAAATCGCTTTAATTTTTCTATATCGTCAGCTAAAACGCTAAACAGCGTATCATCATTTAAAAAACATTTACAGCAGAATCTTGAAAATTTTATAAAGTAGAAATATTGGATATATTGAAACAAAAATTTCTTAATTAAAATGTTAGACTTCAAACTGGTTTTGAAAATTTCAAATCAATATTCTAAATATTGTAAATATTTGAAAACCGATGATACGTTATTTCTATCATTGATGTCAATCCCACGAACATGAGCTTGACGAGCTTTCTGATGACTTCTGCCGTCCTTAAGGTGTTACAAATAATCTGAAGTATAACTTGCTCGAAAACGGGTTTGGAAATATGTGCAGGCAAGTTTTAAAAAATCTTGAACAGGAAGAAAACAAGTTCGGCTTCTCTAACTGACAATATGAGCCTCCGACTGAATGTTTAAGAGCTGTTAAAAGTCTTACACTGATCGGTGGACATTCATTGGAATTATGAAATACAATATATTATGAAGGGCTTATTCACAAAAATATGTTATGCCTGTAAGATGCTTATAAAGCAATTTTTGCAAAGAAAAAATAGAATGTTTTTTGCGAATAAGGCCTTAAATATTTCGCAGATGCCTTTCGATTTCCATTTGGTACCACCGTTACATTTCTGATAGTTCGACCGTGTGAAGAATGAGTCTATTAATATTAAAAAATATACGTTTGATTTACAATAGGAAATCCGTACTCGTACGTAATTTTCTGTTAATAAAGAAATTAATACAATTTCAAATATTTTCTCGTGAATATTGCCAACTGGGAAGTTTTCGTTATCGCGGTTAATTATCTTTTTAACAAAGCGAGTGCTCTTTGTCAGTCTTTAGCGAAACAGTGTAATTATTGTAAGTTTTTAGTTGATTAAATGACATTATTGTTGATTATTTTTCCATTTTATTTATTTAATTATTTTTTTGTTGTTGTTTTTTTGTTACACAAATTATTGTCGTAGGTTAGTGAACTACAATGAGCACGAGTTGTGTGTAGTTGGATGGTTGAGTTGACTGATTGTCTGTCACTAACACCACACCGCTACAATCAACAGCAGCAAATCGACAACGGCAACAACAACAGCAGCAGCAACACCACCAACACCACAACTACCACTCATAAAATAAAATATAAAAAAAAGAGTAAATACTGCTGCGGCAATGACTGTTTAACAAACAACATCACCGCAATTTTTAACTTTATCTACTAATGAAAGCAAAAGTTTATAGCTTTTTGTTGTTGCATTTTAAATTTATTTATATTGTTGTTATTGTTATTAGTTAAATAAAATTTGTCAGAACTACTAACAGCCAACAGGTAAAAAAAAAAATACTACAGACAACGGCGCAAATTTAAAAGAATTATATGTTATAAGTGGAAATCTATTATTTGATTCAGAAGAAATCGTATCGAACATGTTCGCAACTCGATGGTTCAATGTTTCAATAATTAAGTCTTTGAAATGACTTTTAATTTTTCAGTTTGTTTGCCGTAGCTATCTGTCACCAGCACTCCACATGGGCTCTTGAGGCGGTGGTATTTAATTTTCCCAAGTATTTTTCTTTTATTTCATTTTTAATACACATTTCTGTACAACTGCAATTGGCACCGGTGTGATTATAAAATCTATACTACCGCCACCGACTGCCGACAGGCATGCAACACCAGTCAGACAGATAGTCAATTGAACAATCAGCAAAATAATGTTATTGACTGATTGTGTGTGTCTGTCCGTTGATATATGTGTGTATGCATAAGTGATATATGTATATATACACACACACACACACACCCACAAGTGCATTTATATAGTGTATTTATGTTTATGATAACAATGTTTTTTAACGTCGATAAAACTTACAAAGTACCCGTACGTATTTATAATTGCAATTAAATTGAACAAACAACTTCAATTTTATTTATTTGTTTAGTTTTTAAAGTAAAAATTGTTAATTCTTTTTTCTCTCTTTTATTTCATGTTAAATTAAAAAGATTAACAATAAAGATATTTAATCGTGTTCAATAAAATTAGGTGTTAAAGATATTACACATTTAAGCAAAGAAAAAATGTTACTTTTTCTTTTCTTTTTTTTAGTTTAGATTAGATTATCAACTAAAAACTAGAATAATAAAAACTTAAAATAGGTTTCCAAAAATATTCAATAATATCTATAGTTTTTTAAGACAACTCTGGTGAGAGCTTCTCCGCAGAAACTGCATTAGGTGTAGTGAAATGCGCAAAGGACCTATAAAAGCCCTGATATAATTTGATTTTCTTAAATTTTTTAACTTGGGAACTGCTGCCCATTTAAATTAAAATTTTATGGTAAACAGCCATTCCCAATAATAAACTTTAACTTCTAAATATATTTAAGAGCTATTTTCAAAAATCAGGCGTAACACTTGAAGAACACGTGAACAATTTTTTGAATTATTTTTCTATCCATGTCGAACGTAATTATATAATGAAGAAACAGTGTTGCAGTATGATTTCAAGAATCCAAATGTCTAACTTTTGTTCTAGACAAATACTTTAGGCAACTCGGCGATCTCACTTTGATTTATGTATGAAATACTACTCTGAAATGACTCTTTAATCAGGTTATATTCCGATGAAATAGAGATTATGTCCTGGATATTCTTTTATTGGAATTCCTACGCTCACAAAAATATATTTAATATTTTATTTTTTCGCAACCTGTTGTAGGAATTGTGAGTTGCAGTTATGCAAAAGTTGGCAAGACACAAATTTTACAATTGATTCGTGAACTGATCAATATTTTTTAGCATGTATTTGCATAATGCGATGATGTTCTCGATCGACAGACGGTTTTCTTTCATCGCGAGTGCAACAATAATGTAAAGAGAAATTTAGTGTTCTTAACTTCTAAAATAAATTTTATATTTTTTTTGTGTTCTTTATTTTCTATTTTTATGAATGTGGATTTAAACTAATAATTAATTTCTATTCGAATAATTCTATGAACATGTGTCACATCCGTTGCCTGTTCAAAAAGAAAATTCGTCATAAAAACTTCTTCGAAATAAAATTTCCATAATTAAAATGCTATACAAAATGTGAAGAGAACTAAATGTGCAAAACTATATGAATGTATGGATGAACACACGAATGTATTGAAAACCGCAAACGATATATAAAAATCATATTAAGTCATACAAATGTGCGTTTCTTCCATTCCACCAAAAAAGAAGAAAAAAGCAAAAAAATCAAAAACCAAATACAGTGAGAAACGTTCGTACCACAAGTACGAAAAGTATCTCTTTTCTCTATTATTTCGCGTGATTTTGCAGTCGCTGTAATCGTATAAATATATTTAAAATATACAATGTACGTGTATATGTGTGTGCATGCATGTATGTGAATGTAATGCATACATATTATTATTAGACAAGTATATATTTATTGTATATTTATTTGCAATTTTTTTGCATTTTATTTTATTTTTCTTAGGGTTAGCGACCGCAAAACTATCTGACATTAGATTGCGATGGCGGCCAAACGACAACAGCCGATGCAACTGCACTGCAGCAACTTGAACAATCTATACACTCACATACACCATGCAGGCATACAATGTATGATGGCTGTCTGTATGTATGCATAGAAACAGAAATGCAACAAGGCAGAGCGTGTAACAACTGCAAAAATATTGCATCCAAAAAAGCGAAACAAAAAGTACTGAAATCTAACAACGCGAGAAAAAAACCTACAAAAAGTCATTGGCGACAATGCTTAACAATGACGTTAGCTTTTACAATATTTTGTTTTATTTTATATTTTGTAAAGCCACAGCAAACGTCGACGATGACTTACAACGACTGACGAATGTCTGTCTATTCCTATGGCAGTGAGAAAAGATACAGCAATCGAGCAACCAACTCGTTGCTCAAACACAACACGCCATACAACACAAATTACCATGCAATGCAGTCAACTGAATTTTATTTATACGAATAAACTATAAAATATATTTTATATTCGCCCAACAAAACTAACGTGATGTGTGTGTGTGTGTGTGTGTCGTTGCTGCATTATTATTATTCTTTGTAGTTTATTTTTATAATAAGTAATTGTTGCTATTTTTTTTTTCTCCTCTACTTTTTTTTGTACGGGATATATAAATACGTAAATGTGTAGGTTTTGGTACACTGTTGCCCGTAAAGTAACAGCGTTAGTTACTACACTAACAATACATGATATTGAGAGCCCAAGCCCGGAAATCGATCAATTTCGCAAGGTTCGGTCGAGTTCGAATTTTTATTTAATTTTACTTTTTAAAATTTATTTGTTTAAAATATCTATCGTATTCACAGATATTTTATTTGTTGTTCAGAAATAAATAATAAATAAATGGCATAATTGAGCTCAATTATTTATGTAAAATTGCAATTTATTTATTGTTCAATATTCCACACTAAATAGTAATCAACCACAATTTAAAATAAAAAGGTTTTTAGAAAATCATTTCAAAGGAAACTTTTAGGGACATACGAATTTATATTGAAAAAAAAAAAATTATTTTGAGTAGTGGCTTTATTATTTAGTTTGAAAAGGAAATTTGAGAAGATGGAGCGTATAGTCAATCACTGACCAACCGTACTATTCAGTAAAACAGGGCTCAACAATATTGCAAGTCAGAAAAATTCTATCCCATTTTGAATCATCCACTAAAAAATCACTCGACTACTTTTATATGGAATAATTCGAAAAGCAAATTTTTAGTAAAAGTATTTTCTATACTTTTCAAATTAATATCCATTTCGGTAAAAAAAAATACTAATAAAATTATTTCAAAAAATAGTTAAATTATTCTCTCCTCAAAGTCAAAATTCTTATCTATTATAAGTTTTTGAGAGATTTTAATTTGTGTCCTCTATATGAATACATCTCCTGCAATGCAAACACACATTAAATAGGAAATATGAATGCACTAAACTCGTGTTACAAAACATAAAGGAAACAGTGTAGGTAAGTCAATGATGACCAAATGACCGAACACAATTTGTTTAATATTGTGATTAGTTGACATGTAACTCATTTCAAGAAGACGTATGATTATTATTATGACTTTTGCTTCTAAAAAAATATTTTAAAATAAAACATTAAAAACAAAATGATCACATAATCAATTTTTCTTTTATAAACTTTAAAAGAATACCTGCCAGATGTGAACAAGCCGATATATATATATTGTAAATTTGTACATAAAAATATATAAATATATATTTAATATCAAACAGCTAACAAAAGGAGAGATAATCATTTAATATAATTTTGGTTGTGGCAAAAATAGAGATTTTCATGAATTACCTTAAGGCTTGTTTGGTTTGAATGACAGGTTAACAAACAGACAAAATTTTCTAATTTTTCGTTATAAATTGTAATCCAAGAGATCTTTTGTTTAAATATGAAGGCGGATTTATTTTAAAATAATTTTGCCATAAAATACATGATCTGACTGTTTGGTTGGTTGGTTGGGCCGACTCCTCAACTGGCTGCTGCTGTTCAATGCAAAATATTTATTAGAATATTGCAAGTGTTTGCTGGTAAATAAACCATGATAAACGTTTGCAGTTGCAATGTGGCAACGAATTTTCGTTAAACAATTTTTCCTCGGAAAAGCAAAATATCTGAAAACTTAAACAAATCATTGGATTGGAGATTTTAACAGCCTTTGGCATATTCACACACTGTTTCACGTTAAAGATTTTCATTTGGCTTTAAGTTAAAGCGCTATTTTTACTACTGGTAGCTACACGCCCATACTTTTTTAACTTCTTTGTATTTAATTTTAATTTTTGAAATTTTATATTTTCCTCAATACATATACAAACGTACAAATTCTTTTTGGTAAAACTGGTCACTGTTTAAAAACTACACATTTTCTGTCTTGTCGGGGTCCCAACTAGTTAAAAATAGATAAATGCATTACAAAATGTGCAATCATGTGTGCAACAAGTTGAAAAATTATAAATGATTTTGTAGGTCAGAATTTTAATGATTAATCAATTTTTGTTTTTCTTTTTCTTTTTCTTTTTCTTTTTCTTTTTCAACAATAATTTCAAAACTTTGCGTATGCTTAACATTAATTTCTAACGCCTTAAAACTGCACTCAAAAGACTTTAATCGAGTATAGATAAATCATAATAAGAAAAAAAAACTATCAACGACACAATGAGGTCAGAAAAATTCAGGCGGATGTGGAAGCCAAATCGTATCATGGATGATAAATTACGAGAATCAATGCGTGATAAATTGTAAATTTGAAGAAAAATTATCGACTGCTTACAATAACAAGTTACTGCTGATTAGGAATACAATAGGCTTTGATGATTTATTTATTAAAAAAAAAACTGGAAAATTTTAATTTGGTGCAACAACATGAACAAGAGAAGTATCTTAATCTTTTTAGATTTAGATAATGTGAGTAGATATATTTTTTACACCGCTAATAATTATTCGTTTTAAGTAAAATATTATAAACAGATGATTATATTTTCCGAACATAATAGCCAAGTTCAAAAAGGATTTAAGAAAACTTTGGAGTGCTTTGCCCTTAAGAAAGTCATACAGAACACTTGTTCAGTATTTTTTAACTTCTACGCATTTCACAGTTACTAGCGGATGTAGAAATTAATGTTTTATGTGGCTCAATTAAAGATAAATTACTAAAATAATGATGAGAATATTTATTTCTAGCCATGTTGTCTAATTACAACAAGTTTAAATATAACTAATAATAATTTGTTTATAACAATTAAATTATCGAATACAGTAGAATATCCCCAGAATATTCTTGAGTTCACTTTCAGACTTTTAAACGTGGGAATCTTAATGTAATTAAGAAAATCATTTCTTTAGAAAAAGTCAAAAGCCATAAATAATATTCCAAGAAAAACCCAATGTTACGAAAATTTAAGTAAAACTTACAAAGCCACTCGCCATTAAGTATAAATAAAATAAAATTACACTAAATTAAAGTTCAAAGAGTTTTTTTTCTTGACTTTTACAAGCAAAGGCGGAAACAATTGTAACAGAAAAAAATAAAAGCAAAAAGAATAAACACTCCCTTTTCGAAATTAATACCTCAATAGAGCAATGAAAACAAAACTAATGGCGGAAAAAGTTTAAAAATTAGATTAACATATTAAATTTGGAATGTTCTTAACTTACAAGGCGGTAAAAATCGAAATATTAAAAGAAACAAGTTTAGCAATGAAGAGGCTGATGTTGATTAATAACCAGAAATAAAATCGGTAATTGAAGAAATATATATTGAACAAGAGCTAGAACAAGAGGACTAAAATTTAAGTTTTCTAATATTTACCCAAACAATTATATTTACACTCGGGCAGCTTGATAATGAAATTGTTTCACTCACCTAAAAAGAGAATAGAAAAAATATTTGATTAGTAACGTATTATTTTTATCTTTATAAAACTTTAATTACAAGTAAAAAAACACACAGCAATTACAAAAATTACTTTTTTACATATTTCATTTTGGGCCTAAAGCTTTAAAATTAATTGAGTTCAAAACAATTAAACCAAATATACTCGTGCTCACCCACTCAATGAGAGTGGGCTATTAGATCGATCGATGCCTTATGTAACATTTGAAAGATTTTTTTCTTTGTAATTAGACTCATAAATTATATTTTATCGAAACAGATTATTTTAATGCATTTCAGGCATTCATACGAGTATAATAAATAATGAGCACTTACATACACTTTGGAAAAAGATTTTTATGTTACAACAAAAAAAAGTATTTAAATATTCAAGATCATTAAAATAGCAAAATTTTTAAAAATTAATTCAAGTTGTTATCAAATTCCTTGATTTCTGCAATTTTAGAATTTTGATCTCTGATATAATAATATATTTGTTTCTGTATTGATCGTTACCCCCTTCCTTTCGTATGTGTTAATTTCCGTAGATGACCTCTATGTTTTTCTCCTTTATAGATGGATCGTTTGCCAAACTAGTGTTTGTTTTTGCTTTTGTGAAAGTACACCTAGGCATAGACATATTTCATGCCATAGACATATTTTTATCCCATTATTAAGGACTTCTTGCAAGTAACACTCAGAACAATTTCGTTCTAGTATGCTATTGTTTAATTCTTTGAATGATAGAAATATATGTGATTAATTAAAAATCTGAAATTAAGCGATACAAAGTATGATTGATTAACAGTAATTTTCAATGTCTTTGTTTTTGTTGTTTTCAATGCAACTTCAGGAATCAGTCTTGGTATAGAAGCAAACTAAAGAGGAGCCACAACATTTCATATTTAAAACGTGAATTAATGATTGAAAACAATATATCGCCTGATATTTTTTGAAGCACATGCTCTAACTTGTGCAACCGTCCAATAGAAAATATTGTCCAAACATATGATTTCTACACAATTCAAGGCAAAAAAAAAATTCAAAAAATTTTTAGCCAATAGCAACCGTTATTATTACACACGACCATTTCATATCTCCAACTAAAATGAAAAACTAAATTGAAAAAAAAAAAATATATATAAATAATAATCTCGTTAAAACAGTTCAGTTCATAAACAATTTGTTTTAAATAGAAGGAGAAAAAAGCATTCATTATGCCAAGACGTTTATTTTCTAGGTCAATAACGAGCATTGGCTTCGACTTATGCAAACTAAATGTATATTCAATGTATATGCAGCAAAAAATTTATTAATTAATTTATGAATAAAATGTGAATAGATATATGCATAGTTTTCGAATATTCCAGCCAAAACAACAAAATTGTAAAAACTTAAATATATTTCACTGGAAAAAATTGAACATTAAAACACTTTTTGTTTTGCAAAGAAAATCAGTGAAAACATTTTTTGTCTGGAAACAAATTGTTATAACTTTATTAAATAACAATTATATCAGGTTTCATTTGTAACCGTAACTTGGCATTTGTTTAACGACCATAACTTACGGCTTTTGAAATGATAATGGCAGCGTCGGATTACTTGATATCTTAATTATGACTCAACCCACAACGAATTTAGATAACTAATTTTAAATAAAAGTGACGTTGATGGATAATGAATTACTTGATTGGAAACAATAAAACACAATCGGCTAAAATAGCAAGTCTTACATAAATTTGCGAATAAAAAAATAAACAAAAACAAAGCCGCCGCTAATTCAGATGGAAAAGAAGCTCAGTTCGAGTTAAAAGGTGACGTACGATTTATATTAATTACAAAGTAAACACAAAATATATTAAGTTTCCAAAAAGTTATATAAAGTTATAATCGGACTAGGCAAATAATTAATTGAAAATGTATATGCTTTGATATCTTGTATATAACTTTTAAGCAGTCGGAAAGCAGCTCTGAGTCAGCCTATTATTTTTTAAGTGCACCCTGACCACTGATCGTTTGCTGTTTCAGGTCTCATATAACTGTATTGGATTCCGAGGGCTTTACTCTGTATTACGATGCGAAAAAAATTACTTTCGCATTTCAATGCAAACAAATAGCACATAAATTCGAGAAGCTTTTCTTTCGCACAGCAATACAGAGTAACCCTCGGCTTGCAATCCATTAGCCGTTGATATACCCTCGTTTTTTCCAATTTGAATAGCACCAATTTCCCAACTCTGATGCATTATCGCATATGAAGATATATGACTTCTTTTCCTAAAAATGTAAAGTTTTAATAGAAAATCGTTCCCAGTTGAATTAACATTGCCCGGCTACCGACTTTCAGATTGACATTAGCCATGTATTGCAAAAAGTGCACACTTTTGCAGTCACGAAGTCTCCGGTTTTTATTACAAGTTTTGAGTTCAAATGAACTACTTCTCATACGCTTTATCGCAGAATAATCGACTTCCCCTCGTAATTACATATTTTAAAATATTACTTTTAATTTATATATTTAAAAAGTTAATAGCCTGTGATTAATGAATTTTCATATCAGTAACATTGAATATTGTCACTTAAGCCATTCGTATGTGATAGAGAAAAACAATAAACTTGTGCAAACTGGGTGCTGCAAACACGTCTGCTGTTATACAATCGTTACTCTGTCCGTAGTCTACTTAGCGAAAATGTATAACACTAAATTTGCTATTTTTATTATTCGTTTAATAATAATTATAATCAATTCTAATCAAATATGCATTTTTGTCAGGGACATTTTTCAACATGAACGAACAAGGCGTTTTTAAGCCACACACACACACACGCACATACTCAGGCTTGTCAAGACGTTTAACACACAAAAACATTGTTTTCAATTTCATTTCAATTTTCAGCTTCTAAGCAAATGATGTAAAATCGAAATGAAATAAAAAGCGGCGTTTTAAATTGATTTTTGTATTTTTGCAATTGCATTCCAAATTCAGTTGATAAATATGTACAACACGATACAGAATGATATAAAAGACAACAAGAATATATTTTATATTCAGTTTCATTTTTTTTTTTATTAAACAATATTTGAAAACTTATTGACATTTGACAGGTAATTAACAAATACACGGTTGCGTTTTACAATGAATATGAATAATGATGTACAATGAACGTAATTAATAGAACAAACAGAGGCTTGGTAAGTACATACAATTTAAAACGTTTATTTTATTTTTTATGTTTTTGAGTTTCTAGATGTGAAATTGGATTTTGTAAATAAAATAAGTGACATGTTAGATTGACTTATCTTAATATATCCTGATGTTTTTCAGTTAACAGCTTTGCGCAGACTTTAAATTGGTTATACTGTCTAATAAAAAAATAAAATATATTTTGTTCTGGAGGACGACGTACATAAATCAATTATGTTATTAGTTTTATATTATGACAACTTTTTTAACCTATTTACTTTTTTATTTTCTCATCAAGAAGTCATTTATTGTCACACACTTTTGTATAGCCCGTTTCAAAAATATTGGAATTTGAATACAACCTTTTTACACGGCAAGTTATATCTCTAATTTCAGAAGGTTTACACAGCATTTATGGCAACTTTGAATCAGGTCATCTGATCATAAATAAAATAGCATGTCTTAAAGGATTTCAATAGCTTGTCAAACGTTTCATAAAAATTGTTAAATTCCTTTCACATATTTCAGGAAAATATTTAAAACAAAAATAATTTTTTTACCAATTCAAATTTAGTGAATTGTGTAAATGAAAGAAACTGAAAATTATATTGTTATCACAATAAATAAATTTTAATATTATAAACAAAACTGAATTATTTACTGTGTATAATAGCAGTTCATTCGTTCTTACATCAAATCTTTAATAGACTTTTAAAAAAATTTCCAAGAAAAAATATATAATAATACAATTTTAAAAGATGCGTACATCCATGTATGTACGCATATAGTCCTTCGCAACGGATACTGATTGCG
Source organism: Linnaemya vulpina (assembly GCA_963675445.1). Lineage (NCBI taxonomy): Eukaryota > Metazoa > Arthropoda > Insecta > Diptera > Tachinidae > Linnaemya > Linnaemya vulpina. Next base: position 20,542,559 of record OY776277.1, read on the forward strand.
TTACTTTCATTAAGTAAAACATTTATGACCTGCAATAGTGGCCAAACATTTCGTTACAGTTCTTTCGACTAGCAAACAAAAAACTGATATTGAAAGAGAAAAATCTAAAAATATACTCTTTGAGTATGTACTATTAAGTACATAATATAAAATAAACAACCACAACAAAAACGATCTGTAAAATATTTGCACGCTTCAAACATTAATTTGGATAACAAGTACATTCGCATAGAAATTGTTTCTAATCACATGTTGCTTGTTTTAATTTTTTCAACTGCACTCAACACAACGTAACAATGCAACAGCCAGCAAATTTTATCTATTTTATTTTTTTTTTTTGCATGAAAAATTTCTACTTCTAGGCAAATGCTTTAAATGCCTTGTAGGCGGTCATTAAACTTAATTTGTGTTTCTTTTTCTATTTTATTTGAAAGATATTTTTCAAAGCGAAAAAATTAAATATTTTTTTAAACTGGCAACAGCTGATAGCTGGAAAAGTAGTGCCGGGGGAGGAGGAAACACACAAAAGTCAAACAACAAACATATTATTGAATAGAAATTGTAGATAAAATTGTTGTATATTGAAAAAGAAACAGAAAAAATAAAGCAAAAAAAGTAATAAACAATACTATTTGCAACAACATTTACAACTATTCTAGCCAACAACTGCAGTTACATACATGCAAGCACACATACACAGATACACACATACATACATTAAGGATGCAACAATGTAGCGATTGAATGAAATAGAAATGTAGTCATCAAAAACTTCGACAACATCGTCATCATCATTATTCAACAGCAATAATTACGAAAAGCAAAAACAAACAATAAATTAAAAAATTGCACTCATACCTAGAAAACTTGTTTTTTGTACTCGTATACAAGTACTAATGAATGTAACGACTAAAGAATGAAATAATTAGAAACACAACAAAAAAAAAGCTTTTATAATTAGAAATTTTAGCAATAGAAAAACATGAGCAACTGAGTTAGAAAATGCATAACTTTCAAAGTATGTGTCGATACAAAGAAAATATTATTGATACAATAATGAATTTTGAAGAGGGCGTCTTGCTTGATGAGGGCATGGTTGTGGTATAAGTAAAAATTCGTTAGTACTTGTGACATCGACGATGCTTGATGGAGCATCAAAAAAATAATTTGATTTATGTTGCATGTATTAAAATCATATTTTTATGCATCAAGCGCGAACAAATTTTCATTATAATTATATTTTCATTGTGAGTTCGAATATAATATTATATATCCAAACTTATACCCATTTTTTAATGTATATTCTTTGAAAAGAACAGTAAAAATCAAACCAAAATGATAATTTGACGGGTTAACAAGTCTGAGTGTTTCAAGCTAACCAGCACATGTACAGGTAATCGACAGCAAGCATTTTGATAATGTCTAGAACCGTTAGGTGTTCGTTGAAAATTAAAAAAAAAAATTATTTACAAGAGTTCATTCTTTTAAACTGCTGCTGCCACTTACTTGGCATTAGCATGAAAATGCTTAAATAAGCGACCTATCATACACAAGTTTCTATTGACCAATACAAAAACAAAAAAATAAAAAATATGTATAGAAAAATAGAAAAAAGTCTAAAACGAACTAACAACATCCAATGACTACAACAACAGCTATTACAACAAAGTCACATAGCCTGACAACCATTTGCTTAAAAGCTTTACATATTAGCATTACTTTAGTTGTTGTGTGTGGTTGCCTACAGCAAAACGCTCACAACTACTCAGCGCAGACGTTGCAAAGTATTTTGCCCATAGTCAAGGTGTGTTCACACGAGTTATATTTTCAAATATGTTGACATTTCGAATATCGCAAATATGTTTTGCCTTTTCAAATACACATTTCCAAATCATTTGAGACATCGGAATAATTCATAGAATTATTCTAGCATCATATACTCCATATGCCAATTTGTATACCGTGTAAACAACCGTTTGCACACTGCTGGCGACAACATAATTCGCGTCATAACATTTTATTCATATTGTTATTGTGGTATTTACTATTGTGACTGACTGTCACACTTGGTGTTGTGTGGTTGCTGTTAGTTTTTCGCTTGTCGTGTTGCACATTTTCCACAACTGAGTTCAACGAACTCGCGTGTTAAAAAATTTAGAAAAAAAATAGCAGAAAAGTATGAAGGAAAAATAACAAGAAAAAATCAACAACAATCTTACTATTGAAACTCATTCATATCCATTTACTCGGTCTTGGCCGTTCATTAACAATGTATTAGTTTTTGCTACTGATGTTTCTTTCCATCACACAATCTCGATTTCGCATACAGCCAGTTGGAGGCATGTTGAGTTTTACAAATTGTAAGTGACATCATAGGCAGCACTAATTTGTAACCTATCGGCTGGATCCAAGTGATGTACCCTATATTATATCGATTATGAATACTCAAGATGTTCTTTGAAATTACTTTGTGAACTTGTGTTATTCAGATATACATTATTTTATAAAAAATTGGTTTATACACAAGTCTGTCACCACAATCCCAACATTTTTAATTTTAGTTTAGAGTTTGTTTTAGGAAAAACCTATTTCTTAAGTTATTGTAAAAAGTCTCCTCAATTCGACAACCGTAATAAGACCCTTTATCACCAATGGACCATCATTGCAAAAAGTTAGATTTCATTATTGTATAATTTGAATGCACGCTGGTTCAATTAAAATCTTTGTTTTCAGTCAACAAGTGGCGAACAGCATGTCGCAAGAAAACGTTTAGCGCAAAACGGAAAGAACAAAAAAAAAATAACTTAATTGCTGGATAAATGGTCACACATACAAGTGCGTATGCCTACTAAACCACTACCAAAACAATGCAAGCAGACTTACATGCGTTAACACATTGACAAATAAAATTGTAGATTTTCTCTCATCTTTAAGTGATTAATTTGTGTCGTTTGTCACTTAAAATCAAAATGATTATCACATTCATCCTATTGCCATGAGTGCTTTTATAAGGAGCTGAGTGTGTGTGCATGTGCATGTGCATGAGTGTGTGTGTGTGTTTTTAGCTAAATAAGAGATGATGGAAATATATACAAAACGCTTATAATGATTAGAGTAATAATGATACTGTTTGTTTGTCTAGTTGTTGGTTAGATTGGCTGGCATTCATGTTCACAAACATTTTCAGTTACATGGTTGCTATGAGGAAAGCGTTCGTTGGCTGGCAGTAGCAACAAACATCATCTCAACTTCGCATATAATTTTTCACATTCATAATGATGCTTTATCTGTTCGTTTTTATTGTTGGCTATTTAAACATGTTTGGTAATTCATTTAAGTTTTTCTGTTTATTTTATCTCAAGACTCTTCACAGATTTTCGCAGTTATTATGGGTTTAGCTTTTATTTTATTTTACTTTTTTCTGTATCTTTCAGCTTGGATAGTTTTCAATTGCATGTTGTCGTAAGTTTGTAATTTTGTTTCATACACTTATTTTATATGTATGAATGTGTGAGTGTACATACAGAAGTATGTTCATCTCTGAGTGTTATTGATATGCCAGCTCTTTTGATTTGCATAATTTTACAGTAAAATGTATCTATAACTTTTCCATATTTTTGATAATAGGAAAAATTTGGTTAATAGAGATGTTTAAATGATTTTCGTAAATTCAACAAGAAACGCATTTACATTTAAAATACAAACTTTATTCTATAAATGACGGATGTAATTCATGGAAACTAAGCAGTTATAATATTCGTCAAGTGTTTTTATATTAAACGCCACTAATGAGATGGATTCAGTATAGGCATGGAATTGCATATTATGAGAAACAAGTAAAAGGATTTCAATTGAAGCAGAAATTTTTAAAAAAGTTTAATTTTCTGGCTGGCTCACGATGCAACTCGATTGTCATTTAATGTTTAATTTTGGTTTTAACAGTTTTATTTAAAACTTTTAACTTTATTTAATTTTTGTTTCTGATTTTGAATTTTTTAAATTTAATATTTAAATTAAATAATTTTTTTAATATAAAATAAATATAAAATAATATAAAACATAAAAGGAAGTTAGTGCTCATTTTGAATGAGCTTTTATTATCCTATTTTTTTTTAGACAATTTATTATTTGCAAAACTTATACGAAATTAAAATTCTTTTACTCGAAAGTTGCGTTACAATTGTTTTCTTATTGCAATTGTCAAATGTTACAAGATTTCGTACTTATTTTAAATTTTATATATTTTGAATTTAGTTTCAAACTCACTTCAATTGACGTACTTTGGCTTTTTAGTTTCCAGTTACAAATATCAGGATTTTATATTATTCCAAAAAAATATCTTGACTACACAATTGCAATTATAATTTTTTATGTATTTGTTTTGAAGGAAAAGAAAGGTTGCTGAAGAACCCACCTAAATCTAAATCTGAAGCGAGACATTGACTATATAAGAATAAAATGCATGTTAAAAAATTTTATGTAAAAACAACTCAAAAAACGATTATTAAAATAACTTAGAAAAGGTCAAAATAAATAGAAGTCAGTTATTTTCATAATCAACTTGCAATATGTGCTTTCTAATAGATAATTGTAAAATCTCTATGCCGATTGCAATTAATTTGAGAAATAAAAATTTTAGTAGTCGTGTAGGATAAGTCACTCAAACAAGTTGCTTCTTAATTATTGTTATTATTTTATATGAAAACTCGTTAATAATTTAGTAATTTGTTTGTCCTTCTCTGCTTTCTAAATGCCACACAAGTTGACAAAATTTCTTCGGCTGTTGGTGGAGAAACTGCGGCCGGCGAATACGACGCTCCGAATTTTTTTCCATTTTGGTTCTTCAAATCTACCGATCAATAATAAGCTCTTTAAATTAATAAATCCAAAACACAAACATACAGACTTCAATATAAGATTTTGAATATTTTCGGCTATTAAAAATTTATTAAAAAGAATTCATATCAGGTCAAAGATTTTTAATTCAAATCCCTAATTCATGTATTCGCCAAAAAATCACACATTCGAAAAACTAGCGAACAATTAATTCAAATCCATCAATCACTTTTCATGTCTATAAATAGGCCTGAAATATTTTTTAACCAAATTGAAAAAATTATGCATTTAAGCAAACAAAACCAACAAAAACAAACAACAAAAATTATATATAATTTATTCGAAACGTAACGCATTTCATACGCAAGTATTACGCGTGCCTTTTTTACGGCTGCCTGCGGTTCTGTTGCACTTTTTCACTTTTTTCTCTTTCTTGATTTTGTTGAAATGTGTGCGAATGAACGAACGAACGAACGAACGAGTTGATAATTTGCACTGCTTAAAGTTCATCGCTCTAATTCAATGCTAAACGACTACGTTGTATTGTAACGCAGCCACATAAACATGGGATAGTGTAAATTCTGTTGCAGCAACTGGTGCTGCTGTCACTAAAGCTGCACTATTGCAGCCAACTTTTTTTTTTTTTTCTTCTTTGCCAGCCTTTATTCAAAGTGCATTGAGTATGCGAAAAGCTTTAAGTGGTACTGTGGAAACTTCTCGGTCACTGCAAGTGTATTAGATTACAATACACATTTTATTTGTGTATTTTTTTGTTGTTGTTTGTTTGGTTGTTGCAATTTTTTCACTAGACATTTTTAACAACTTGCATATTTTTTTGTCAGCATGCCTTTTCGTCAGTGTGTTAGCAGCAACCGCAAATGCAAGTGAGTTTTTCAATAGATATTTAGAAAAGGCAAAACGACTTATGGACCGAATTGTTTGCCATAAGCCAAGTATGCGTTCATAATAAACTTTGTTTTTCATTTATGTTAAATTGCATACAGCCAACACTCGTACAATTTTTGCTGAAATTATTATAATTTAGTAGGTACTAAATACTTTGTTGCAGTTGTCAGTTTTTTATTTTATTATTATTATTTTTTTGCTTTATTTTTATGGTTCTAAATGCCATGCAAATTTCCTTTAAACATGAAAAAACGTGAGTTATTTAAATTAGTTTGGCTGGTTTTAGGTGTCAGTTATTGGAATTCCGAAAACGTTTTGCTTAAAACAAACGCAATTGTTAATTTATTTGCGATAGATTTGTTGCCATTACAAATCAATTAACACAATGCAAGAGAAGAAAACAGTGTTTTGGAAATTTGATTTTTAGTAATTTGTATTGAACAAGACTCAGACGAAATAGTATATGCCAGAAATATTGTTATATAACTTTAAATATTTATATTTCAAAATGCGTTACGTAGTAAGTGAATTGGCTGCAAACTGTACTACATGTAATACAAAAATTAGTTAAAGAATACGTTGAATTGTATTACAGAGCATCGGGTTAAGCAAAAGGTAAGATGCTTGACGTCAGCTATTAATTCGTTCTTTTCTACGTTCTTATTCTTTGAATAAAATTACTGCCCCAATTTCATTGTTCATAATTCTTTCTTTCGACGATTTATTTGTTATCAGGTTCAAGAAATGTTTCGTGGTTTTATTCCATTCACAAACTGTACACTGATAATTATCTTTCCAACAGATGCTCCATGAAGGGAAAAAGTACTTCAGGTAATACTACGTTTCCATTACAAACAATATAACTGGTTTTGAGCAAAACGCGTTAAAGATTTTCCATTATATTTTTTGTTCTTTTGTTTTCGAATTTTCGAACATGGTTTTTTACCCTACAACTCTAATAACTACACAGATTCATACCTGCGTTATATTTTAAATTCTTACAAACACATTTTATTTTTTATAAAAAATTTCAAATTATTTTTTTTGAAAAAAAAAACAACCGGATGCGCTATTTTTTTGAATTTTTCAATCATTATTACTTGATGACACTGAGTGCTATTCATAATTATATGAGTATTCCAGTATTGCTCAGACTAATTTGAGCAAGTTTTGGGTTAAAAATAATTTTTATTTGAAGTTTTGGAATATTAAAAATTGATAGGAAAACAAAACACCGGTTTTGTTTTGTGGAACACTGTAAAATTTACGATAGTCTTTTTCGATCCAAGGGGTTTAAAAATTATATGGCAATAGTAACCTGTTGTAAAAACTTGAAACATTATCCTGATAAAAAAAAATAGTGATTGTTATCAGTACCGTGTCTCTATTGCTTGATATACATATCCTGTAACTACCGCGAAAATAAGAATAGAAATTTATTTGTTACAAATAAACTATAATTTGTTATTTATTTTTCAATATAGTTTTGTACAAAATCATTTAAATATTTTATCAAATTCATGGAAGAAAATTTAAAAAAACTAATTTAATTATTATTTCATTTAAAGTAGATTCATTTATATGAACTGGCAGAGACGCACACATAGTGTTGCGAAGATAAGGACACAAATATTCTAGTTACAATAGAATATTACAAGTATATTTTTCTTTCAGATTTATTCTTTCTAATATAAAAAATTGCGAAAGTTATGATTGAAATGGCGATAATTATTCAAAAATACGTGATCTTATCGATTCAACTAAAATGAGTCTTAAGGATGTGAAGACAACAGAGAGACCAACGAATGAAGTTTAAGATTATCTTCACTTAATATGATGATCTCGTAGTTGAAAGTTTTGCTGCTGGAATTTTCCCAGCAACTGCAAACAATTAAAAATACTACGATTTTGTTAAAAGCAGAGAAGCAAAGAAATCATGATCTTGATAATACAAGTTTTCCTCTTAAAAGCGCAGACTTAAGTTTCATAGTGAGACAGAGATTGAAGAATATGTCGGCATTTTATTACAGAAATAAAAAGAACTTTGTGAATAGCAAACATTTTCTTCTAACCAATTATTTATACTTATAATTTCTCGTCATAAATTTTCAACTACAGAATTGATTTTTAAAATATATTTTCAACAAGTTTCACTCATTTTACAAAATTGTAAATTTAACTAACCAGTCCCAACAATATAATTGTTAAGTTTGTTAGTCGTACGGGGTGTTTGATTTATGCGCTTTGAAAAATTTATTATTTTTCATTTTATTTTAAATCGTGTTTTATTTTATTTGTTTTTTTTTTTTATTATTAGATTTAGTAACATGAAGTATATTTAGATTTTTTAAACAAAATTCCACAAAAGTCACGCACCAAAAGTATTATATTTGTGAAAAGTATTAATTTTGCAAGAAAAAAATAAAATAAATGGCATAAAAACGTAAATATATAAAAAGTAATTATTTTGTATTAAAATTTATGGCACTTAAAAATTTAATCGTAAAATCCAATATGGGCCACATGCACTCACCACTATTGACGGTGGGTACTTAAATTGGCAAGATTGTGAGAATATTGAAAAAATTCTAGTTTTAAAATATACGCAGCAGTTAAAACAAATAAAAAAATGTAATTAGTAACGGTAAATTCGTCCTCATAACATACATTAACATAATGTAATTTGAAATTTCATATTAAATTTGAAAATTAATTTATTTATTTATGTTTCTGTTCATTTTCATTCAAAATTATAACTGTTGCAAGAAACTGGTGTATTGCAAACATACATTTTAGCAGCGATAACGTGGTGCAGCGTTCTTTGAAAACCTGATAGTTTTCCCTTCAGCATGAAACTATTAAATTTTCCGTGTTTATTTTAAAATTTTTCTTTAGAAATTGTGAAAAGTAAATTAAATAAACAATTTGCAAGATTAAATTAGAGAGCCAAAGAGCAACTTATTTTCTAAAAACAGCTGCTGATATATAAACCTTTAAATTTTTATAACTATTTTGAAATTTAATCGCACTGCTACACAATTGTTATGACGTCTGAAAAAAAAACACATCATATAATTAAGAAGTGCCATTCCCTCTCGAATGATAAATCGCATTCCAAATACTTTAATTGAGACAATTTACAGCGCAGCTATCAGACATTTAGTGCAACTGAAAATATTCCATAGATATTCATTCCCACAATACTATTTTCCCATAAAAAATTATTTTCATGTCATTATCTAAACATTTAAAAACTGATTATAATACTCGCAGCAGACGCCCATAAGCAGACAAAGTAACCCTTTATTTGGGATACTCTGAATTATCAAAAACGTTTTAATTAATATGCACAAAGAAGGATTATAATTGAGGGAGACTATATATAACATTATTATGACTATAATTACATTTTACATGATTGTAATTTAAGGCGATTATTAAATGTGAACATAAAAAGCTCAAAAAAGGCGTGTGGGAATGTGCTCAAGTATTATGGAAAGGGAATCAAGAATATCTTCGTAAAAACTTAAAATATTTTCAAGATGTCTGCAGAACTTTTTAATTTCCACTCTTATTTGTTTAACAGCAACTGAGACTTTATTGCATAATATTTAAAAAGAATATTTCGATGGTTAAAGGAATCCATTTAATGTATTTTTTATTAAATTAGAAAACAAAACTAAACAAATGTTTCTACTCCTTTTAACAATAAAATGTTTTTTGTTTTACTAACTTAAACAAAAGTTCATTTGAAAGGATCAATAAGAAAACCTAAATTTCGTGGTCATCTGTTTTTTATACAAAAAGCAATTTTAAGAAGTAGACTTATTTGCCTTTCTTTTTTACTTTTTTGGATATCTTTTCCAATAAAAAAATAATAATAAAACTAACTCGCTGTGAATGCTGGGCACTTCTCTCTACTTACGGTAGCTTAAGTTCGCTATAACTGATATTTCAAAAACATTTAAAGTTTTCGAGAAAAATGAACATTTACCTCATTTTATTGTGAATCTTATTTGGTGTTCTTTTTTTTTCCTCTTCATCTTATTGAAAAGATAATCTTATGAAATAAATATGTACCAGGGAATATGTAAAAAAAGGGGCCTATATTTGGAGTTTTTGTTTGAATATTGTTTTTACCTGCCTTGGCATTGTTACCTGAACAACAAAAGAAAGAAAAAAAAAAAAACAAAACAACAACATGATGTTGTTGTGTGTTTTTAGTGGAACAATAACACACAAATAACCACCGTCTCTGCGGTTTCTTGCCAGTACTCCAGTATTTATGTCTGTACGTTTGTGTGGAACGTATTTTTGTACTTAATTTTTTTTTTCTTCTTTCTTGTTAAGATCTGTATCATTTTACTTACTGGTGTTGTATTTTGAAGCTGATGACAACTACTACGCGCTTGCCACTACAAGAAAACAGGCAGTATTCCACAAAAACAAAAAGAAATTATTGAAAGAAAAAAAACAGCAACCCAAGCACAGAGAAAAGAAAAAATGCTATCAAACCAAACGTGGAATATATGAAATCTTATCAAATTACATAATGTGACATAATTAATTTTTTCGTCTTATTGAAATTTTATTTAAAAAATTATATATTATGGAAGATACCAGCGGTAGTTTGCCAACATTTTGGGTATGCCGATTCACAATAACACTGAATCTGTCCCACTTTTGGATTAAAGCGAATTTGTCAGTAGAGCGGAGTTTGCGTGAGAATATTTTGCTTTTTGTATTCAAATAAAATAATTGCTTTGACGTGCCAATTTTTAATTAACATTAAAATTAATTGATACTAAAATTGTACCTTTTTTGAAATTCCAAAGACTTGTTTACGAAGTCTTTTGTTTTGTTGATCTATTGTCGCTTTCAAAGCAAAAGTCTACTAATTAATTATTTGTTGTAATGAAACACCAGGAAAGTAGTGCGCCTCGACAAACATATTTCGACGCAAGAACGCCAAGCGGAATCAGCAAATGCTTCTCCAATATGCTGTTTGTCATGACAAAGTTTTGGTATAGAAAATGAAAAGAATATGCGCTTCTTGATATACGGAATGGTGAACAGTGAATTCAGCAATTATCAGTCACTTATTAAATCTCTGTTACTCTAACTCTATTTTATGAATTTAGTAACTTTACAAGAAAAATTTAATTTTTAGAACACGATTTTTTTTAAATTCGTTAATAAAAAAAGTTTTTTTTTTGACGAAAGAAGTTTTGTTCTATACAAAAAACAAATTTTTTGGTGTTTTAAATTTCGCAGGATATTTGCCATGTACTGGAAAGATTTTCAATTCATTTAAGTTAAATTCTAGTTACTTATACCAACTCTGATGATAATTGGATTTAATTAAAATTCTCTGCAAGTAAAATCCATGAACTTATGTAAATATCTCACAGTTTCTAGTTAGCAGGGGTTATATGGAAATATTAAACAAAATTGGTTTGGTTTAAAAAAATTACAAGAAATAAATATTTAATTATGCTCAACTATCGTTGTCTATATCTTATAAAACGCTAGTGTCTTTCAGCGCTAGAAGCTCGCAACGATATATTTTTCGGCTTTTAAAAATGTTTGAATTGCTGGTAAAACTTGTAAAATTTATCAGAAGCACGTCCCAAAATTGTTTCGTGGAATCAAATCAGAAACAAATTTCTCAAGAAAGTGAAATCATGTCGAAATTCGTTGTAACACAAATTAAGGAAATTTTGGAATACGGAGTGTTACAACAATTTAGATTTCTCATTTAAACTTTTTCTCTTAATTTGTTGCTTAATAAGTATTTATTATTGGCTTTAAGCATTTAAGGTGCTGCTTATCTTAAGACGTATAAATCATTTTATAGTCATTGAGACATGATTTTTTATAATTTTTGTTTTTCGGTACTGTTTGCTGTTTAGGTGGCTTCTTTCACAAACAAAACCGTATCCGTTCGTTTCGTATGCTTTTGTTTTATTTTCATTAATTTCATTTATCGCTAAAATGGCATCAAGATTTTTTTCTTTCATGTTTTTTATTTTATTTGATTTGGTATGTGTATTATTTTTGTATATTCGAGAGTCACGCTTGTGTTTCAAGCGTATATGGAGGGGGCCCATTGGAAATTGTAACGAAATAAATATTTAAACGTTTTCATTGTTTCTTGTGTTTTCGGTTGTTTTGTTACTTTTTTGATTTTATTTTTTTATATTGAAAACAAAGATTTTGAAAATACAATTTTTATATTCACCCAAATCACGTGCTGACATGAATAATTTAATGTTTATTATGGTTTTGTTTTGTTTTGTTTTCGATACCGTATTTTGCAGCCACTGGAGGAGTTTTGGTGTTTTTTTTTTGCCAATCTGCATCTGCAACAAATGCATAATTGTGGTAAAGTGACATTTAAACTTTTTGTAAACTGCTTTGCTTGTTACTTTTATTTCTCCGCAAATGCGTGAAATTTGAAAATTCGTTTCAAAAGTTACTTGGAATAATAATAAAAATATATTGCAGTCGTTTGGAATTTTGATTGAGTTTTGTTGAAAAAAAAAAATATTATATATTTTTCACTTAATATTGCATTTACGCCTAATTTAATTGTAGTTCAATTGATTTGAAATCGTTGTCGATGTTTATGCCGTCTACAGCAGACTTTTTTGAAAACTAAAAGAAATTAATTTAAAAAAATTGTTTTACTCTTAGGAGGTTTCGAAAAGAATAGGGATGAAATTGTATAAAAGACTAGATTTATTGTGCTAAAATCCGTTAAGCAATCGATGATTGATTTCTTTTGCAAAAAAAAAAAAATATTTAACGAATTGAAGAGGGTTACGAGTGTGTAACTCGATTCGTCGGAAACTTGTTCCAATTTGCAACAGTTTCTTTTCGAATCGAATTACACGGTAACCTCCCAAGAAAAGGTTTAAGACCTTCGAAATTTTGGCCGAACAGAAAAAAGAAAATGTGATCCTGTTAATAAGGCTGTCTAATAAACTACTACGTTGTCCTTGATCAGGACAGTGAAAACTAAGATATTCTATTACACTCTTAATGCAACTGCAGAGGTCTCATTACAAAATTGTATATCAAATATGCCAATTATTTTATTACAACTTTTCATTTCATATGCGAATGCATTTTTAAGGGCACTTTTACCTTTTTCATTGGCAAATTCGGCTGTTCTAGTTTTTTCAATCATCCTTGAATAAAATTAATTTCCTTTTTTTTTTTTTTGTAATAAAACCATAAATGCCATACAGTCACACAACAAATTGCATTTGATTACAGCCGTTAGCAAAGTTGATTTTCTCTTCTTGAATATAAATTATATCTCTGGTTTATTAACCTTTTCAGAAAGATAAAGAAGAAGATCAACCTTTTGTTTCAGCAAATACACTCGCACAACAAACAACTTGAACAATAACCCAACCAACATAAAATGAAAAAGAAAATATACTCCCATTAAAAAAAAAGAATACCTTTTTGTTGCAATAACTTTTTGGTTATAATTTTTTTTTCGATATTTTTACTCTTTTTCAAACTAATAAAAACACAAAAAGCGTTGCTGTTTTTGACAATAAACTAAAGAAAAATAATATTTGGAATATAAAAAAAAAACAAAGTACAAAATAAATAAACTTGGCATTTACACCCATGTCAAGAAAAGAGCAGCAAAAAGATAATTGGACTTTTTTATGTCTCAGAAGCAAACAAAATGTTGGACGTTAGAATAAAATTTCTAGCAATCCAACGACTGACTATATGATACACCTTTTCGTGTCTGTTGTCAAAAGGCATTTAGTGTTCTCCACGTATTTGTCTCAAAGGTGCCAACGCACGAGAAGAGTTAAAGATAATAAAATTTTCGTTAAGTTATTTGTTCTTTTTTTTATGGAGCGTTTCTGCTTTTTATTGGCTCAATGGTTGCGTATCAGAAGCCATTTTCAAACTTATGGTCCGTGAATGTTGGATGTTGTTGTTTGTATGCAATTTTTTTATGTGCCGTACTAAAATGTGCTCTATTTGCTTTTATAACTTTCTATGTTGTTCTTCTTTTTTTTTTTTTTTTTGCTTGCGTGCTAAGTTGTTTGAAATAAAACTTCTCAGAATTTAACTAAAACTATTTGAAAATTTTATTATTTCGTTGGACCAAAAGTATTTGTTGGAGCGACATAAAACTGTTGTGTTTTAAAATTAAGTTGTAATACCTACTCCTTAAGATGTTTCAAGTGGAAATGGAAATATAGAAATCGTGTAAGATTAAAGGGTAACTGTTTAAAAAATATATTTAAACAAATAATAAGAGAATAAATAAATTTTAAAAAATATTTTAATTGTGTATGTACGGATGTATGGAAATGACTAATAAATTAAACAAAAAAAATTATAATAATAGTAAAGCAGTGACTTATGAAAACGTCAGTTAATCACCCTTGTCGTATTCGGCGTTTTTCGTCTTTAAAGTCGACATATTGTAATAGATTAAAGAAAAATGTAGGTTTTTGTTTTTAATCTACTACAAATAGTCGAATTTTTCCGGCGAATATGCCAAACACGATATGGGTGAATATTATTTTATCACCTCATGTACACAGAAATACTAACCCTTATTACGTTTGTCGTATTCGTGATCGAAATAAAATGACTCCAAGGTCAATCGTTGCCATATTTTTTTCAATTTAGCCACTACTACGGCTACTCTAATATTTCTGGAGTGATAATAGTTTTACAGCTCTACTATTTCCCCCCGCTAATTCGTTTCCTCTTCTCAATTTCTTGTTTGAAAAGAAAGTTGTCTCGGCACCGCAACCCAGCTAAACCAATTAATTAATATTTTGTGGAAATTTATTCCATAACTAGACTTTTAATTTTATCTTAAATCTTTTATAATTTTAATTTTAGTTATTTTTTTTTCTTTCTTTCTAGGAAAATTAATTATTTTCCTGATATGCAAAATCTTGTCAAAGTTTAAAATTAATTATAGAATTGCATACCACATATTCTTGTTTTGTTGCTTCTTCCCAGATGCAAGTTAAATTTATCGCACAACACAACGAGATGCAAGAAACTTTTCTTGGAAACCATAATTTCATTCCAAGAGTTGTACGTTCAGATAAATAATTTTTTTTTTCTCTTCTTTTTCCTATTATTAGTACTATTGCTTACTTTAGTGCAAAAGTTTTTTTTAATGATATTTAGTTTTTGTTGCTTTCTCGAATGCACCATAAAAACTAATTGAATTAGTGAGAGTATAGAAATAACAGCAACGTCGTCTGTACAAAACGCCACCGTGTACTTGCCTTCAGATGTGTGCTTGTATGTTTGCAAGTATTTGTGCATGTATGCACTCAAATGCATGCATATTTTATTAGGCAAGTTATGAAATTGAAATTCGTATGGTCTCGAAATCACTCTATTCTGAATTCTTCTTCAAAAGCAATAAACACTTATGTTTCAGAAAATATTTGGAAAACTGAAAGAAGAAAAAGAAACAACCTCTGAGACGTCTGACTGCAAAAACTGCACTGTATTCTCTCGCCTTGTGATCACATTTGCGGTCATAAAATAATATCTGCCTCGTATTCATGTTGTAGATTCTGTAGATTTTTTTTCTATTTCCATTTTACAGTACAAGTGCTGGTTGTGTATGCTGTCATGTAACTCGCACAATCTCGTATGGAATTCAGCTTATTTTTTTCTGTATTTCTGTTTTTCTTTCGAAATAAATGCGTAAATGTTTATTACTGAGAAAGACTGGTCTGGTATTTATTGGTTGAATTTCATACACGATTTATTTACAAATATTACAGCCATAAAATACAAAAACTATTAAAAAGTTTGTCACAATTATTATCTTGTTTTTGTTTATTTACTTAATTGCTTTTTTATATAATTAAATCTTCTTTATGTACATATTTGTACAAGTAAATCTTACAGACAATAATGGCGCTATTAACGAAACATTCTTCTTTATTCTGTAACTATTGTCAAGGCAACATGAAAACTGCTGAAAGCCTCTGGCTACACTCTAAGGGATAAATCATAGGAAGCGGCTGTTTAAGATGCTCAATTGCAGCAGAAGAAAACTAATTAAGTGTCCTACTTTTTTTTACTGTCAGATATGAAAATATGCTTAAACTGCAACAGAGAGATATTTTTTGATTTTATAAAATCAATTTAGCAAAACATCTGGCTACGCAACTGACCATACCACGTGCCGTTTCTAATTTACATAAGAAAAGGTGTTTGAAATATTTGTGCATGGATATTGCAACACCAGGGGTGTTTTCTCATTTCCGTTCCGTTAAGCTGTTCGCAAAACATAAATGGCACTTTGCTAATTTGCTTTGTTCCAAAAAAAAAAAAAAAAAAAAAAAAAAAAAAAAAGATGTGGCGGTAAAACTTTTTGTTGTATAAAATAGTTGGTCAGCTTTTTGACATGATTTTTGTTTATCGAAAGTGGCAAAAAGTTGTCTAATTCAAGTGTCAGCTGCATCCGTTCGAATACACAAAAGAAAGCAGATGCGTTAGTTGATTATTTGCATTATTATTGTTATTAAAATAACAACTAATTTGAAAAACTACCCTACAGATTTTTGTTGTTCTAAGAAATAATAACTTAAGGGTTCTCATTTGTTGATATCCGGTGTACTACCGACTTTGCATTTGAAATTGTAAAAATTAATGAAAAGAAAATATCTCGAACCATTTAACGTTTATTTAGCATGTTGGCAAAAATCCTATTACGGAATAATTTTTTTTTAACGATTTTATAGAACTTTTTATTTAAATTAAAGCAAAATCAAAATGTCTCAAATAATAATGATGTTCTGACTATTGACTTAAATAGCGCAAGTTTTGGTAACAAAAATAAAACCAAGACTTTTTCATCAGTATATCGTGTGCTTTTATACAAATTTCCTTTCAGCTATAACATTTATAAAACGACCGTCACCACTATCATTTATTTCGTGTGTCTCCCACCATGTGACTCCAAAGCCCCGAACGAACGGACTTCCCTTCAAATCAACTAAAATGCACTTTATCATTTCAAACTAATCTTGAATGGCAAAATAGCTCGAAATTCAGCGAAAACAAATACGTACGACAAAAGTCAACGATATAAAAACGAAAAAGAAAACCCCCAAGGCAAAAGTCGTACAAATCTACAATTTATATTAAGAGAAGAGAAAAAAAACACGCTAAAAAGGAAGAAAATATAGTAGATGGAACATAAAAAAGTACTTTCACAGTCTGTAAAAGTTATAAAGCTTAAATTTAAACCCCATCAATGCGGCTGGTGAACATGTTGCAAAAGTGTTTTTAAACACTTTTTGGTGGTGATGACACGAAGGGGACAGTCACAATAGGATTTTGTTTAAATAAGTACTTGTTTGCCGTTTTCGTCAAAAGGAATTATTCCAATAACTTTTTTCTGCAAGAGAATTTTTTAATATTTTCTTATTATTTTTTAAAGAAATTTATGAAATCTGTGTTTCAAAAATCCAATCACTCTGAATTGGAACCAACTTTAAATAAATATTTAAACATGTCTTTTAATATTCCCAACACAATGTAAGTACGTTTTAAATGAAACCAATTTGGAATATAGAAAAACAATATTGTTAAATGAAATAAAAGCAAAAGAATAAAATAATAATATTAAAGCAACAAAAAGTTGAAATATGAACTTGAAGAGCGTTCACTGCTAAACAAAGAAATTTGTATTTTGCTGCCAATCTTTTGGAGAAATTGCACTGGAAATTATTCCCTTAAGGCAAATAAAGCTGTTTTTAAATTTGCTAAAAACAAATGTGTCCACTTCAAGCAGCAGTGCATTTATCTATAGGAGCCGAACATGAATCATTAATATATGAAAATTTAAAACTGTTTCGACCATATTTATGAAAAAAAAAAAGATTAGCTTTAAAGTATAATTTCAAAGCAAAATAGTTTTTAAAACATTCTTCGAGCCACATTATGAATACAGCAATTAAAGTATATTTTATTTATTACTAGGGTTTTCATACACTGGCCCATTGTAAAAGATAGAGTGGTGTTTTGTAGTAGATTAGGGAGTACGGGTTGTGTTAAACTTGAATGTAGGATGTACACTGAACAAAATGGAGTGTGTGGCGCATTTAAAACTACGGCCGAATGTATTGCAATTTTCCAAACGTTTCTCATCAAAATTCTTGCCTAACAAGCAAAGTATTTTTATAAAATATATCTGAGTTTTTTAAATAAATATTTCTTTTTTAAGAAAATAATTTTTCTTTTAGTTTGCTTTTTTGTTTAGAACGACCAGAATTAAAAAAAAATACTACAGCTCGAAGTGAACTTGACTACAAGTTTTTGATTATTTCAAGCATGACATTTTTACAATTTTTATCTTATTATTTGACGTTTATATACTTATATTTTTTAGGAATAACACCAGTTTTTTCAAAAGCCCATTTTAGCAGAGTTTCAAAATGCAGGTCTTAAACTTTTACGATGTTATTCACAAACCATTAACAAATTTAAAGTTGCTTTGAAGTATGAATTTTGTATGGCACAAACGAATTCATTAACTTTAACAACCGTTTGTGAATAAGGAAGTTAGAATGTACTTTGTTTTCACTACGAGTTTGGGATCTTTATTTAGTATTAAGTATATTTTTAAAATAAAATGCTATTTATGTTAATATCTCTTGAAATAAGGGCTATTTAAGAAACAACATTTATTTAAATATTTCATTTATATAAATTTAATCTCTTAAAATCGTCTTTATAAATACCTAAAAAATATATATAGAAAATATATCTAAATATTAGAGCGAAATAGGCACAACTTGACTTATTTTTATAAAACTTTTATGGAAATGGAAATAATTTTGTCTGCCAGTCCGCAATGGGTAAATCCATTCCAACTGACTATGCTGATGATGATGAAAATTTTGCAAATGTAAAACTTATCATTTACCAAAAGCAAAAACAACTCTATACGATGGTGTAGTGTTGTTTGGATTAAAAATGTTTTATTTTTCTTTACTTGTATGTATTTTGCAACATTTCTTTCATTGCATTGGCTTTAAAACGGTCAATCTTTGTGCACAAAAACAAAATGTGGGTGTTGGGTTTTCCGTTGCTTTGAAAAAATATCAGAGGAAAATATAAAAGAGAAAAAAATAAAAATCAGCCAACTATAGAAACAAACCATAGCAATTTATGTAGATTTATCTATTTAACTATGCAAATTTAAATTCATATTTCTTGCTGGCATCTCTACATTTTCTGCTATTTGTTTTGTTGCTGAAATAGCAACAGCAACAGCAACAGCAGCAGCAATCTTTTCTATTCACTTTGGCAGTAAAGTGACGTGTCGCAATTTACTTGATGAGGTAGATTTGTTTCTATTATAGTTTTTCATGTTGCTCATAAAGTGTTGTATGTTTGTGTTTTGTTGTGTCTGTGTATGTTAGTTTGTACTTCTCTTTTTTTTTTTCTATTCATACTATTATAGAAATTATTTAGATTATTGCTTTAATACAAATGCGTATTATGAAGTAAATAAAAAGACCGAGATATAAACAGACATTTAGAAACATGAAAAACTACTGTAAATAAACGAGTAATTGGCATAAATTGCTGTTACCATGACGACTACTAACAACACGAAAACCATCTACAAACTCCCAACAATTGGTTGCAAGTAGCAGCAAAACAGCGACCCAGCCAACCAACCAATCACTTACATCCAACCTTATGCAGACATAAACTAGCAAAAATAAAAAGTCATCCATCTAACAAAATGTACCAACACTAGACCATTGTCCGCCCGTTTTTTCAACGTCTTTCAAATTTGTATTTCATAAAGAAGAAAAAAAAAACATTTTAGAAAAATTACTGTTAAAGTTTATTTGGTATGAATAAATAAAAGGAAAAAAGTTTGTCGCTACTTTGTTAGTTGGTTGTTATAAAAAAAAAAGAAAAAAACTTAAAATATATTGACTGACCATTTAAAATACTACTTTATTTGGCAATATTTAACAACAACAACAATTATTACTAATAGATATAAATGAAGTAAAACAGTGGAACCTCTACACAAGTGAAAAAGGCCGATTTAGGTTAAAAAATTTTTGCTTATTTTGAATATAAGTTTAAATTGTTAATTCTGTTGTACATATTCCGAATATTTGAAAGTAGGATGCAGTCTTCAACAGCTTCCACTGTATTTTTAAGATATTTTATTTTGTTTGTTTTGATAGTAATTTATTTTTAAAAGGTTTATTTCAAATACTCGTGATTTTCTTTGTAAGAAATATTTAGGATTGAGAAAAGTTTTTAAAACTTTGCCAAAACTTATTTTACAAACATCTTGACTTTTTATTGATTTATTGAAGATTATTGAATAACAATTCCTTGTTTATTTCAATATTTGACTTGAAGATTTATGAAACTAAATGCTATTCAATTTTCGGAACTTAATTAAAAATAAATTTTTATATTAAAAAATCAGTTTGAGATTACAATTTACACGGTTACAATTATACGATTCGTGTATATTCATAATCAGATATGGTATAAATAAAATTTGAATCTTCTCTTATCCTCTTTTGAAAATACTACTTTTAAACATGTTGGCTTTGAACAGAACATTTATTTAATGCTTCAACCTGGAAGTTTGAACTAATTCTACGTAATAACAACTCGGCAAGATTTTAGAGATTTGCTACCTGTTTAAATTAGTTTTAGTTTTAATGATTGTTTTTGTGCGATCGAAAGATAACTTGCGACATCGTCGAAAAGGCAGTCAATTTAATTATAATTATAGTCATCAATCCACAAACTATTTAAGCTCGTTTTCATCTAATTCTTTCATGGTTAAAATTTACGACAAGAATTAAAAATACACAAATTTTTTTAATGTCCAGAACTGGTTTTTTTTCAATATTAAATTAAAGCTTAAGTGGTATAATCAAAAGCTAAAAAAAAAAATTTTATTTTATTAAATTTTTACAGTAGATCACTAAAATTAGTCTATACGTTCCGAAAACTTGACAGATGAACTTGTTAAATTGTAATGTAGTACGAGGGGCGATCCAAGGTACATACATGCAAAGCGTTGGAAAAATATCATATATTTTGGTTTCTATATTCAGAATTATATGATAAACAAGTGCTCTAAGAAACTGGTAGAAATGTAGAACAGTTTAAATTGCCAAGCACAGCAGAATATGCAACGCAGGTTGTGGAAGTCGCTATGCTTCCACCATCAGTACACTTTTGCGAACACTTATTAAGTGGATTAGTGGAATACGAGAAGTGTATCAATTTTAGTATTGATAGATATAATATTTCATCAATTAAAAATTTTGGCATAAGCTTGTAAACTATTAAGTTTCGTGTATGCAGACCAAAGAAAAAGTTGTTTCCAAAAATGTTTCATAATAATTATGTCGGTTCTCTTTAAATAAAATATATATTATAAACACACAAGTGTTAACATCAGGTTGATACAGTTCTCGGATTGTTTTTCACAATAAAATTTGTGTAAATAGAAAACTGTTATCACATTCAACTAAGCCACCTAAACAGTGGTGATAAACACAATATACACATGAGCACTGAAGATGAAAGTGTAGCGACTTTCGAAAACAGCTGTTCTGCTCTGTAAGTTGAATAAAACTGATGTTCACTTCCTTTGTGCCTAGAAATATTTATCATCATGTCTTTCTGATATTTTAACTAAGTTAGAACAATTTAGCCTATACAAATATTAATATAGCAAAAATAAAAAATTTTCAATAAAAATAAAATCACATATATTTTATATGTTTATGAAGAGATTTTTTAACGTACTTTTCATTACATATTCAATTAGGGGGTTTTCGCCTAAAAATTATGCAATTTGTAATATATTTAAGTTAAAAAAACTGAATTTATCTATAATCTTTTACAAAACGTCGAATTTGAAAGGGAGAAACGCCAGCTGTAATCAGGCTGAATATATCGAGAGGCTATAAATCAGATATATAAGGAACTTAAAATTTAATTGAATAAAGAATTTGAAATTTTTTAAATTTATTAGTAGAAGTTGCTATTCTAAATAATAGAATTAGCAGACTGAATTAATTTTTGTTTAGTGGGGATAACAGACATATTTCGAATTGCCGTTCCGAAATCTTATAATAAGAAAAATCTGAAAAAATAGTAATAGTTGGGATTACATCTTTCCAAACTACTGAAAGGTAAAATATTGAGAAAATACTTTGCTAAACTATAATATTTCATATTTTCAGACAGACTCTACCCAACTTTTGTTAATAAATATTCTTGGAATTGTGCCAAGAACTTTTCAACTGAATACTTCCAATTACTTATGTTTCTTACCATCCACAAAATAAAAGAATTATGGTTTAATTAAGCTAGAAAATTTAATCCATTACACCACATACCTGCAAATAAACAAAGAGTAGAGAAGAAAAACAATTAGTAAATGAACTCAAAAGAAAAGAAATGGCAGAATAATATAAAAATATAAAAACAAACTCGGTTAAATTAAAAACAAACAAACAACAAGAGATATACAAACAAATTTATTAAAAGTTATTGAAGCAATTATATAGTTATCAGACAAAAAAGTTCACGTTCTAGCAGTTCTTCTATGGAAAATGTTGTTGTAGTTATATTTTTAAAGAAAATATGGCAAATAATCAAGGACTTGAAGTAACAACTAAAATAAATCAAACGTCATATTTAAAAGAAAGCAAAACGCGTGGGAAATGTTACAAATGCTGAAAAATTAGCACTCATATTTCGTCTGTCTGACTGCACTCCTGCTAAATTGCACAGAATTAAATGGAAGGACATTTTTGAAAGTTTCGCAAGATCTGAAGGTATTGTATCTAATAAGAAATCCTATTAAAAACAGTAGGACAACTTGACAGAGAATACAAAGTTATTACAAGTAATTGGTAAAGGGACGAGTTTGTATTTTATTTTTACCAGTTTTCTTTTTTTTTATTATTTTTTTGAGAAGAAAAACGGGAAAAGCTGCCATGATATTGCCAACTGAATCATATATTTTATATCCCCCAAGACTCAGGCAATCCACGTAGCAGTTTCCTGAGCGCAAGAAGCCCAACTGCAAGTGTTGCAAGTTTTTGTTTTATTTCATTTTATTTTACTTTTAATAGCGGGTGAGAAAGATTGCATGTCTTTTCCTTTACTTTCTTCTTTTTATTCTTCTTGAAATAAATTGCAAAAGTAGAAACGTT
Organism: Linnaemya vulpina; assembly: GCA_963675445.1. Classification (NCBI taxonomy): domain Eukaryota; kingdom Metazoa; phylum Arthropoda; class Insecta; order Diptera; family Tachinidae; genus Linnaemya; species Linnaemya vulpina. The sequence continues at coordinate 20,565,559 of OY776277.1, forward strand.
AAAAAATTCTAATAGCATTTTTTATGAGGTGCAAATAAAAACTGCATGCGATTTCTCATTTATATTTGCTTCCTACCTTCACCTTCCCTGATGCAACACAACTCTAACTGTGGTGCAAGAATGAAATGAAGTAGTAAAACTAACGGTAGACGTAATAAAATAATGCCAAAAACACAAAACACGTGTTTAAACTCACTGAGAAAAGGAAAAGAAATCTCTACCAGACACTCAGTCAGACAGTCGGACTAGAGGGAAAACCAGAAATAAAAATTCATTAAACAACGAAAAGGGAGAAGTGTTTTTTCCATAAGGGGAATGATAGAACGAATCATTCATTTATATTTTTGTCTTTTATTTTTATTCATTTTAGAAAAAGTTCAATGTGTGTCTAAATATTTTTTTTTTTTTTAATTTATTGATAAAGAAAGAATATTACTGGAATGAAAACAAATAAATGAAATTCTTTAACTCAATACGAAAAATATTATTACAGTTCTTTATTCAATAGAAAAAAACTTTATTGGTATTCAATCAATTACGAAAGTTGTGGCAGTTTTAATTAAAATTTTTCGATTCTTGGACAATAATTTTTTTCTCCAGCAAAATTTTAAGTCTGAATTGTTACAATAGAATTGAAATGGAAAGTCGGCAGTTGTTTTTGATTGTTTATACAAAACGCTTTACTTTCTTTAAGTATTCTCATTTCATATGGTCACCTAAAATGCAAAACTCCGCAACTAAGAATATATTCAATATACAATTTTTGATTGATTGTAATGTAAATTAATAAAAATGCTTCACGATCAATCAATTTGTGTATTTTTTTTTATTTTTTAGGTTAAAATAATTTTTTTGACTCCTACAATAATTTTTCATACCTGTTTCCTCAGAAATATGCTTAAAACATTCAATTCTTTTTAACAATCCAAAAACTATATATTTTAAAATTTCCAAATACTTATTAAAATTTGTTTACCAAACGCAAACAACGTCAATATCTTGCCACAACATTTGAACAGACAAGGAATAAAAACTTTTGAAATTTTTTTTCTCCACGGAAAAGGAAATACATTTCAAATATTTTTTCATGTGTGTTCTGCAAATATAATACACACATCAAAAGAAATGCAACAACAATAACACAAAAACATCTCGTCTCGCAAAGTGGTTTGGAAAAAAGAACAATCTATTTGAATTTGAAGAAAAAAAAACAAGCATAAAAGGAGAATATGCAACAAACAAGTGCCAAAGTATTTCCTGATATTGCAACCGGAAATGCAGCAAAAGCAAAAAACCAACATTATTTTCAAGGGTTGGCATTAGAATAAAAAAAACAACTTTCAACTTACTTGGAAGAAGCAAACAAAAAAAAAAGCATAAAGAAGAAGGGAAAAGTTTTGAAGAAAAACAACTCAAAGGAAGGGTGGAACTTTAATAAAATATTAAATAAAAGTGAAACGATTTTTAGAAATTTCAATAGTTTTTGTTAGAAAACAAGTGCAAGTTTTATTTTTATTTGCTACTTCAAATTGCTAAACTTTTATTAGAAATTGTCCAAGTTTTATGCACTATCATGTGTTTTCTAACAGCAGACATACAATTATATACAGTGAAAGCTCTCATAGGTGGACACCCTCCGTCGACGAAGATTTCGACCGCGAGGTGGAAATGTGCGGTTATTGGAACGGAATAAAAAACAATTATATTTATGAAATCGGTTCTGGAGATTTAAGAATTGTCCGTTTTAAAGAGATGTCCGCTTATAACAGCTATCCGCAAAGAGAGCTTTCACTGTGTAATTTTTTTTATTATTTAATTTTTTTCACAGGAAAATAAAGAATTTTTTTAGCACAAAATAAATAAATCAATAAATTTGTTTTTGCTTCAAATCGGTAGAACTGTAGCGCATTAAGTGTATGTCTTCAGACGACAACAGCGTTACACGCTATTTGCAAGATACAAGGTTTTTTGTAATGAACCGAATTTTGTCCGAAGGCAAAATATTGCAAGAATGAGATTTACAATTTAGAAAAGGAATCGAAAATAATTTATATTTCTATACTCAACTCTTGTGATATTCCTCAAGATCTCACACTAACAAAAATTGCAATAGAGATCAAATACATGTTTTTAAAGTCTATTTAATAATACCCAAGCCAAACGTAGCTGACAGAGACGGCAACCCTCGTACGTATGTTGATTGGACTTTACAACACACCACTTAAAATATTTTAATGTAATTTATTTAGTCATAAATCATTTAAAAATGTTTGCTTGCAACACTTTTAATATAATTAAATTTTACACTTCAAAAAACCCATCACTTTTGTACATGTGGTTGGCTGGCTGGTTGGTTGGTTGGTTAGTTGTTGTTGTTGCTGCTTTAAACTGCTGGCTTATACCTTTGGTAAATAACAGTCGACTAAACTTTTACTATTGTAAACCCATAATAAAATTTGTCCCTAAGCCAGCATTAAAATCAAATAGCTGCTAAAAACTCTAGAGGCGCACACCAAAAAGTGTATGGAAGACAAATAATCAAACCGGTGGCAAGAAAGCAAGACTAGTAGTGGATCTTTATTTTTATTTTTATTTAATTTTTTTCTTCATTTAAAGCCAATAATAAAGGTAAAACAGCACAGACTAAAAGAGGGGACGGACAGACTCAGCAATAATAAAGTAACAACAACATGTCCAGGTGCGATTTATTATAAAACAGCGCCACGAATGGATGAATGAATGAATGAACGTAACAGACAAACAAACAAACAAACAAACAAGGCAAAGCTGTTTTACCAACAAACACAAACAATCTCTCTCTGTGTGGCAGTAAATCGTTTAGAAACTATTACAGCCATTGTCATCCCAACAGTCTGTCTGTTACTCTACACCACCGATGCAGTCCCCTGTTTTCTACAGTTTAGGGGCAAAGGAACAAATGGCAGCGCATATATTTAATACTTTGGAACAAATGAAACAATAATCCTGACAAAGCACAGCATTTATTATTGAACTATTTAATGGTAGATGTGGCTACCACTCTGCCACTATTTGCTGCCACCGATGCTGGAGCGAGCTAAAGAGAAATGTACTTAAATTTTACAAGAGCATCATCATAGTGCAAACACATATAATGGTTTTGAAATACAACACAAACACACACACATACACGTACTACGCTCATGCTTGCAACATCATGGCAGAAGGAAATCATACCATGTCAAGTGGGTACTTAAGCGCCAGACAATGAATGGTTTATAATGGATGTTAAAAGAAATGGAAATGACGTATAACTCGACTCGAAGGGCTAAAATGAAATACTTGAACACACAGAAAAAAAAAAAGAACATTGGAAAATCAGTTACAGAAAAAATAATAATCCAGACTCTTGTTTGAAAATACATTGAATAGAAATGAAACATTGAAAACGTGATTTTGTTGCTGCTTCAGAAAACGCTGCAACAACAACCGACTAACAACCATGTGCAAGTAGCGAACAAAAAATAAGTTATTTGATATTAAATTAAATAAAAATATCATACAAAGTTGCATATAACAAGAAAATAAATCTAAGTTGATTAATAACAAACTGCAGCAAAGGGAAATAGTTACAAGCCAGTCGTTATATTTCATCGCATTTTTTTTTTTAATAAATTATATTGTAAAAAATAATAAGCAGTTTTCGTTGAATATTTATTACAAATACTTATTAACTTTATTCCTTTTAATCAAGTAGCAGCTGTTCCAGCTACGTTAATGCAACAATAATTTACATTGAGCCAATGCAACTTCATGGTATTGAAATATTATTTTTGAAGAAAAATGTACATACTAAATATATTTCCTTAAGAAAAACGAGTTAAATTATGTAAGAGACTTTCGCGAATAGAGCGTTAATGCCGCAATTATTTGTATACATTAAGTTAATGCAACTTAAGACTTTAAGACATATTTTCGGTTTATTTAAATAAATATTATTCATATCAGACTTTGTTTTGCTATTGTACTAGGAATCATTTGTTCTTGTATAAAAATATTTTGCTTGCATTTTGTTTTCTTAATTATATTTTTCCAAGTTTTGAATACCCCTCTGCAATCAACAAATTCAACACATAAAACATTCATGTTGTATGCCACTTGGAAGCCTTTTTTAGACTGCCAATTTAACACAAAAAAGTCCTACAAGTATTTCCAGTTTGCATAATTTAAATTTCAACTCCTTCTCTTTAAAAGCCTTTAATAAACTTAAACCAACTAACCAAATTCAAATCATTGTACTTCGAGTGGCAAGTGAGTGAACAACTTGTTGTTGGAAAACAAACAATTAATTAAAAATCAGTTACATGGAAGAGAAGTTTGATTAAAAGTTTTGCTATTATTATTGCAAGAAAAAAAACAGTAAAAACCAAAATATATATATAAAATATAAACTTTCACAGGTGAATGAACTTTATCTATAAATTAATATTTCAATATAAAAACTTTTATGCTGTTTCCTACCTTCTTTTCTATTAAACTTTGCCAACTTTTGAAAACAAAAGTTTCTGCACTAGAAATTATCTTGTTGATTTTTTTTTCTTTTATGTTTTTTCTTTTATTTTCAACTCCGTACAGAATATGATAAAGAATAAATGATTAGACATGCAATATTGAAACAATGCGATGTTGAACTTAAAACATCAGCCAATAAATTATATATATTTTTTTATAATCTGCTTTAAAAATGTTGATGTTCAGGACGTTGTCATTTGATCTTTTATAAGGCCAAATTTAAAGCAACAATAATCGAGCGAGCGAGCGGTTTCTATAAAGCAGGCCATTGTTTTGAATGAAAATTTTGATGGGCAAACTTTTTATATGAATACTGTTCTCAAATCGATTGTGTGGAATGTGGAAACTGCATCTTTTAACTACTTAGTGAGCTATTTATAATATATTAATAAAGGATAGTACGAACAGGAAATTCATTTTATAACACACAATTAATCGTCGTACTAGTTCTACTGTAAGTGATTACCAGTAGCTCTTAAAATAGACAGCTAAAAATCAAAGCAAAATCTTTTATAATTTTACTCTTTTACAGTTCTTACGGTTAAACCATGATTTATTATTAAATTGTTAGATTTTTCTATTCTTTGTGAACTTTCATCAATATTTTCTTGCAAAGAATTCTAGTCTGGTTAACAAAAAAAAAAAAAAGGGAAACTTTTTATTTAAACGCATTTAGTTTATAATTAAGTTTTCATTGCAAAAGCCAAACAACGCTTGGACAGAAATGCTTGAAATTTTTTTGAGTTTCTATAAAACTTTAATTAACGTACAAATACTCGTCTTCTCTACCTTTTACAGTGGTGAGCAACTTGAGTTTTCGTTTAGCATAGAAAATTATTTGCATTGTGCAGGAAATTTAATTAGTCTTGTTTACATTTGAGATTATAAATGTTAAATTAATTGAAGTGGCAATTAAATACAGACGACGACGGAAAATGTATAAACTAACACTTGAATAAATAGGATTTAAATTAAATTGAGACAAATGAAAAGAGAGTAAGAATGTTGTTCAATTGACAAGTTCATTTCTTTTTGGTCCTTTTGCACTCTTTAACTTTCGACTGTATATGCAGCATGTACTATATTTCTTACTGGAAGTTGTTTTATATTTCGCTAATTTTATTTATAATATATATAATATATCATAAATGGTCCTTCGAACCTTAACCTTATGGATAGAAATACCAAAAATAATACAATTTATAGACCAGACTTTTCATTGAACGATTTCAATTCTTAAACACTCACTCTAAAACAAACACAAAATATTATATAAAAAAGAAATCAAAACCCCTGTGGCAAATTACATACACTTAATGATCATTATTAGTTGCTACAATGATAAAGTCACACAAAACATGTTGCATTTAATAAGTGCTTAAAAACAGTCTGTCTGTTATCCTTCTCACAGTACCACGCAACCGTAAAATATATATGAAGATATGCTACGATGTTTGTGTCATGGCTGAAATCTTTGCGAAATTCAATAAATGAACCATAAGAATCAGTTTTACTTCAATTATGTCCTGTAAAATGATACGTGAAACAAAGGAATTACACAAGTACAATTTCAAGCGTATTGAGTTGTTGTTATTGTTGTATGCTTCTTGGTGCAAGTAAAATGTCATTGATGGTATTTTTAAGCTTTAATATTTTTAATGTTGGAACAACTATTTTCATTTACTTTCCCTTTCACTTTATTTAATTTAATTTTCGATAATGAATGTGACTACAGAAAGTTCGTTACTTTTTCAGATTTATTCCGTAATTTAATTGATTAATGCTACTGTGTTTCTTTTTTGTACTTTATATAAAAAAAGAAAAACAATAAATAAATTGAAATAGAATATATTGTTTGGACTAAACACAACTACTGAAAATCTAATTGAAAATTCAACATGCCGGAGTAACGCCTTAATTACTGATATGAAAACTTTCCAAAAAGTTTTTCTCATTCTGTCGATTTAAGTTAAAGGAAATCAATAACTTAAAGAATTTTATAACTATAATTATGGTTGAACGGAGAGTAATTGAATTAGGCTTGCAAGAGATATATAAATTCGTTCGCATAAGGACGTATATCATAACCCCTATACCCTCATCGTCAACATTAAAACAAGAAATAGCTAAAACCCCTCAATTGATCACTTTGAACTTTTTAGTTAAAATTCTCGAAAAAAAACAATCAGCACGATAGAGTTTAAAATATGAAATAAGGTCGTCTACCGGATTTACTTGGAACTTGTACGCATCTTTCAAATAGACTTTAATAACAGAAGAGGAATCGCTTGCGGAAACACTAATTTCGTTACTATCGGACTAAATCCAGCTTCCTTCGGAATGTATATATCTTTGCGATGTAAATACCCCAGAATCTGAACAATCTGTGTCATATTGTTTTCAATAGAACCATATTTCAAGTATTTGATGCAAAAATTAAAAAAAAAAAAAAAAACAATAAATTAATTGTTCAACAATTGTATGCAAGAGAAGTTTTTTTTTACCTTCTAAACGAAATCCATTATTAAAGTTAAATTTAAACTTGCTTAATAAAGTTATTCTGCCGTCTATTTTCTTTTGCTATTTTATTTTGTCATTATGGTGGCTTGTAAAAGGTAGCAAATTCTAGACAATATTGGCAGCAAAAACTATAAAGAAAATACAACCTAAAATAATAAATGCACAACACAAAGGAATCAGCATATTGACCAAAACTCTGTGAGGAGATACTTATGGCCACTAACCTACAACCCACATACAAACAAATTAATATATTTTTTTCTTGGTCTTTACTGCAGAAAAAAGGAAGTCTATAACCTTCTTTTTTTGCCTTGTGTGTGTGCTTTTTTTTCTAGATATTTTACCACCATAAAGGAAATATATAAAAAGTTATTTAAAAAATAAAAACAAAAAAATAAAGGAGATTCATGGAAAACGGAAAGATAGTAGACCGACCAAGCAACCAGCCACCGCTACACACAATTTCCAGTAGGGACGTAAAGGTGACAATAACGTGAAGTACAATGAACTTAAATGAGGTTGTTTTTTTTCCATACGAAGATTTTCGAAGAACAAATAACGTTGAAAGAAAATAAAAGCAGCAGCAGCAGCAGCAATGAGCAAATAAAATTTATGCGATAACGAGACGTGTGTCTCGTTAACAAAAATAAAATAACACACAACTTAAGTTTTAAAATGAAAAACCAGCTCGTAAACAAAACAACTGCACTTTTCAAATCAATAAAATTGACACAAATTTGTTACGTTTAACTTATGCCACTCCCCCCACACATACTTCAGTGTAAATAATTTACGTGAGGAAACCCAAATTGATCGGGCTTAAATGATGACTTTTTATTGAATTTTTCTATGTTATACTAATCATATTTCAGAACTGAATTCGGCTTTTTCTTTAGGTTCTTTGATGAATTTTATTGCATTTTGCTTGAAAATAAAAGTTCTGGTATTGCGCATTTTGAACTTTACAGTCTAACGCTTCTACTTCACAAACTGCTTAGAAGGTTCAAAAGCACTTTTAATGTGTTTTAAAGATATTTTTACGGTTCAGTTCCCGCGTTCAGTAACGTGCGAGAGATTTCAATATAAAAAAAACAAAAACAAACATTATTAATTATGTTTGCCGGATTCTTTATGGCAGGGTGATTCACATAATAATATATTGGCTGTTATATGCATCACCCTGCAAGTCTAACAGATGTAAACAAATTTAGGAACATAAAAATTGTCCTGTATTTCACAGTAGAACAACATTCCTTTTAATGCGACAAGTTTGGATTAAATTCGTAATATATGACCACAGGCGTCATACAAATATTTTAAACTGACTCAAGCCTTCCTAGAAGCAAAAAGCCTTCATTTCAATAATTGAATGATATATTTATCATTTTCAGCGTATGGGCAAACTTCTTAATATATTCTAATTGGCAAATTCTAACAGCATTCAGCAAAGTAACAAAATATATTTATTTTCATGCCAGAACAAATTCATATTGCAGGTTTAACAGGCTTGAGTTATTCAAGCGTAAGTAAAGCCAAACTACGTTAAATTTCATATGAAACAAAAAATAAATAAATACATTTATGCTGCGATTTAAATATCATAATGATTGGTTTTTTGGAAATATAAAAAATATTTATCTTAATATAAAAAAACTAAATATTTTTAATTAAAAAAAAAAGGAAATCTTAATCATAAATCACTTCTAGAGACTATTTTTATGGTGAGTTTTCCAAAACCATTTTTTAAATTTTAACAACAAGAAAACGAAAAAATGTCATTTTAACTGGTGACACCCTCTTTATGACTGAACAAAATTTATAAGTAAAAAAAAGAAAACAAATATCAAAATAAATGCTTCAGTTTTATCGCGATAAAATGTAATTGAAATAACATTTACATTCATTGTCCACTAATTTCGAAAAATAAACCAAGACTAATGATGTTTGGCCACGGACTGCTATAAAGACCAAAAAAAACAAAAACAAAAACCGAATAAATTATTCACTCTGCAGCCATGGCCAAATAAGTCATTTGGTGGTTATAATAAAACTGATTAATGTTATATGCAACAGAATAGGAATATATTTATTTAACGAAAAAACCAACTGTCAATAAGACGCTAAAGTCAAGATATTTTTATGGGACCAAAGTTAATGCAGAAATATGATATCGACTGACAAAAAGTGTGGCAAGTCAATCAATTATTTTTGAGAGTTTGATTTATGTGAAAAAATTATTTGACGTTAGCAATTGTTTTCAGATAAATCTTGCACAAGCATGCACACTTAATGAGTTAAAAGTTATTAAGAGCTTTTAGTCAGTTAAAAAATGGGTGTCCACATTCACACAAGAAGGGCAGCTTAGAAAATAAAGATTTTTATTACCGATAACCCTTCATAGACGGAAGTGTTCAATTATTTTTTCATATTTTCTTGCAACACAATAGACAAGTTATTACACCTCAGCCATTGATTAAAGAATACGTCAAAAAAGCTGCATTCAACTCGACCAAACTGAAGGGTATGACATTCCCTCAAAATCAGAAATTAAAAATATGGCTGCTCCAGAAAGAGTTGCTTAATCGATGAAACTTTACATTGAAAATATAGAACAGAACGAATTTTAAATAAAGTAAAAACAACATCCATTCAAAAGGTTAATAAAACGCAATAAGATTTGAAAAATATTTCGGCCAAATAACCATCACGGCTGTTCGCAGCGAAGAGAATCCTGTACGTCCAACTCAGGACATCGTTTTCCTGCATTGCTGCCACAAACAATACGAGTGGTGTTGGCCTCCAAATCTCCAATTGTTGTTGGTTTATCAGTATCAGTATAAAACACTGAATTTTCCATAAATTTTTCATTCTATTAAATCTATGGTGACGGCTATCTTTTTGAAACAACGTCTTACCCGGATGAATGTCATGCACATTTGCAAAGAAAAATATTTTTTATGAGATTTTTTAATGATGCTTCCAGTGTGTAAACCTCTCCAAACGGTACAATTTTAGGGATGCTCTCTTAGAAAACATCCTTTTAATGCACAGTTTATACATTGTCAATTCCCTTTTCTACAGAAGTGCCTTTTTAAAGTCCTATTATATAAGAATATATAGAAATATCAGTGTTTGAGTTTTTATATAAACTTCATATATAATAAATTTAAATAAAATTCAGAGTTATAAAATAAAATGTGTATATTAAACTCATTTTCAATTCTATTTCATTATCGATGACTATCTAAAGTTTAAAATAAAATTCTAATATATTGAAAAATAAACAAACATTTAATATACAAAATCGGGCTGCTCAATCATTCGGATTAACAAGAAAGCCAAAGCCAAAGCAAAGCAGACAATTAATTTTCAAAACATCGAAAAGCGCCTACAGGAGACAGTAATCATCGGCATTAAAAAAAATAAGCTGAGGATAAACTAAAAGGTCTGTATCAATGAGACGTTTGCTTAATAAAATACATACGAGTAGTCAGTCAATTGGAAAATCCTTTTCAATACACAAACACCCACAGTTTTTAACATGAAAAAAAAAAATGTATATAAAACAACAACTTATACACTTGCGAAAATCCTTCACATTAGTCATGGGGAATTTTTATTTTCTATTTGAATAAACATTTCCAGCAATAAAATGAAAAATTTATAAACACACAAACAAAAAAACCAAACTCAGACGAATACTTGCTAAACAATTTTCCCACGCCTCCACCCATACCGCTTAACCAGAACCCGACAATCATTTTCCGACTACTCTCTTGTGCCCACAAATGCAGCAACAAAAAATAAGGATTTCAAAAGGACATTCAACTTGATGCCTACACACATTAACAACACTGCCGCCGCAAGAGAAATTAAAGAAATTGAAAACGAAGGAGTATGAGAAAAATGAGAGACTGCAGTATGAAAAGCGCAAGTCCCTAAAAAGCTTTCCTTCGTTAACCCAAAACGAGAGAGGAGAGCCTACAAGAGTTATATAGGAGAGTACAGCCTAAATAACAAATATGGCCATGACAATGGCCCTGGCCGTGAATTTGCATTGCATACAGTGATGTAGTAACCTTAAACTTGCCCTTGGCCATGATACAGGAGCCGTAAAAGCTCTCTTTTAGGATTATGTGACGTGAGTGTTAGTTGTATGTAGGAGGCCTGTATAATAAAAGCTTCAGAAAAAAGGTAAGCAAACACGTTTACATGAAATCGCATTGGAGAAAGAGAACAGCAGTTTATGATTTTCTAATACAACTTGAACATTAAAAAAAGGATGTACACACTCATATAAAATATATCAAAACATCCTCACGCACAATTATTAAGAGATACTTAAACATTTTTGGCAAACAATTTTGGTGTTTGAATTGGAATTGTGAGAAAGAAAGAAAAGCAAAAAGCAGCTACAAAGTCCGTGACCTTGTTCTTTTTATAATAATTGTGCCTGGCATTAAATAAAACATGTTCATAAAGTCCTCAGGGAGAAATTATGGGTAGAAAGTTTTGGCATGTGCAGCATATTGTGTGTAATCAAGAGCATGTCGTCCTCGTTAGACACAAGACACTTTTCGCAACCAACCGAGTATCTGGCAAGTAGGAGGCTGTTTCTTTCTACAAGCAAGCCTTAAAATCAAAATGCTTCGGCGAATATTATTTCAACGGCATCTGCCTGTTGTCTATTAACGTCTGCATGTACGTACACCTTACGAAATAACCCAAAGGATTACAGTTTTCTCATAAATGAAATACCAAAGGAGTTGCAAGAATGAGTTCATGTTTTCTCCACAAGTCTTGCAATAAACCGAGCACCAGAGCCGTGCATTGTTGCTTTTGTTTTGTAATGTGGCAGTGGCATGTAATGCATGTACACACACACACACCCACACACATGTACTTATGAGCATATATTATTATAACAATAGACTCTTACAACATGTCTTATTCACAGATTGTACATTAAAGCAAGAATTATAAGCTTAAACGGAAAATATATTCGTAATATGTGTGGCTTTAAAAGCAGCTTCTACCAGCAAGCACTTCTCCCGGCTCTTGCCTCCGGTCTATTTAAATGATAAACATTAAAAGGTTTTTGAACCTGCTGGCAGTTTTCATAGTGCGTATACGCCAAATGCACAGGAGCTTCAACATCGCGTGTTTGCTGGCATTGAAATTATTAGCAAAATGTGTTGAAATGGAAGACAATAAAAGTTATTAAGAATATCTGTAGCACGTAAAAAGAATTTATTCGTGTAAATTATGACAATTTTTTTTATTTCTTTCAAACCACTCGGCATAATTAAATTTTAAGAAATAAAATTCATGTATCAGTTTCAATAATATTTAAAAAGTTTTTAAAGCGTCATGGTTTTACAAAACTGTTTCTATGATATTAAAAATTAATAATTAAATTTTTAAAAACCAAAAATTGTTTGTGGTTTAGAGAACGGCACTGAGGGACTACAGATATGTTCAGACGTAATTGACAGCATGAAATAATTAGTTTTGCCATCATCCTTAAGATTCGTGTTCATGCTACAAAATTATTTCTTTGATAACGAATATTTTAAAAAATTTAATGCCTCGATTTTTTCTTTTCGACGCCTAAACCCGATCGCAACCATTTGAACAATTTACAGGGATGAGTTTTGTTATATGACCAAGATTTATTAAAAATCTTAGCGTATGATTAAATCTTAGCTTGTCTGCCTTCCGCTCATAATATAAACAAAATACGATATTAGAATACTCTGGTATTAATTGGAATAGTCAGATGAAATCTTTATAAAATGCTTCTTAAGGAACCAGTTATATAAGCAGAAAATTTCAAGAGATGATCCTGATTTTCATATACTTTTAGTAGCGTCATTAAAAGGTACCTTTAATTTTTTCTAATTTTTTTTTAAATCTTTAAAGCAAAAAGTTTTCAAGAAATATATCTCAAAATCCATTTTTTTAAAAGAAAATTGTTAGAAAGTGCTTTTTCAAACAGCGCATTTTACATCATGTATCTTTAAAATAAAATATTTTTTTAAACGTCATTTTATTTTAAGAAATTTTTTATTTTAGAAAGTACCTTTTAATTTTGGAAAAAAAGCCTTAAAAGTACCTTTATGTTCTGAAAAATTTGGTTTTTTGTTTTATATAGTAAATTTTTGTTGTAACATGTTTCTTTTTCTATTTTAAAAATTATCTTTTTATTTTAAATCGGATATTTTTACTACAAAATCGATTTTTCCTCAGAAACATTTTTCCAATTGAAAACATTGAAGGAAAGACGTAAGTTTAATTTTTGAAATTATAGGTACCTTTATAAAATAGTACCTCCTAAAAAATTGTCTGGTTTTCAATTACTTTCGAAGAAAAGTTGACTTCTTTAATATTTCTAATAAAATAACTGTTTGAAGAAGAAAAGGGTTAGTAAAGATAATATTTGAAAAGTCGTTTATATTAACGATCTTAAATTGTCAGTCAGTTTCACTTTTATTTATGTTTTTTTTTCTAAAATAAATTCAGTTGTTTTGAAATATAAACGTTCTTTAGAAATTGTTTAAAAACCATGGTATGATTACATATTTGGGACAATTGTAATTTCCACTTATTTACAACTTCTATAAGAGAAATTCTGAAAAACAAGACTGTGAAAGAGAAGGTTATTTTAAAAAATGTAACCTTTTCAATAATAAATATTCCTCTCTTTTTCTTGTCAATCTTAGTAATTTCAAGGTTATTGTCCCACAACTTTTTGTTTAAAGTCAGTTGGCATAAGTTTTAATGAAATTTTTATTTCATTATTTTTGTTTTTTTTACAGAAAACAGCCTTTAAAAAATTTCAAATTAACGTAACGAAATATAAAACAAACAAAGTCTCATCTCAAATTTGATACTCCGATGCAAAATATAATAACATATTATGTGTTTGTATTTGTGAAGGACTTGCCAAAATGTTTGCTTAAATACAATAGAATCCTGTTCATAAGGAAAATTTAATATTTTATTTTCCAAAATAAGAGATTTAACGAGGATTAAATATAAGCACCAATTAAAGGGAAAACACAAGTTTAAATAAAAAACCGCTACCACAACCCAAAAATTAGGAATTAACGGGTGGATGCTATTATGTACGGATTTGTTAAAAATTCGAGCACTTTTCAGATTTCAAACTTTTATAGATCATCAGCTTAACGGTATACGAAATTTAGGGATTCTACTGTATGCCCTGTCCTTGCTGGCATGAGAAGGAGGACCATGGCACAGGTGTTTCGTTTATTCTACTACAAAAAAAAAATGTTTCTTTTCTGCAGGTAAATATGTACGTTTATGCGTGAGAATGTGTTTGTAGACACAATGTCTAACAGAGTTAATATTATTTATTTAACAAACAAGTTCATTGACATGCATGTCAAATATTTTCACAGCGAAAGTAAAACAAAATTAATATTAAAACATCTACACATAAAGAACGAAATCAATATTGATTGATACGACTACATTCAAGTGGGGAAGATTATTTTATATTATTATAGCAATACCTGTGACATTTTAATCAAATAGAATGGATTTCAAAACAAATGAAGCAAATGAATACATTGAATCAATTAAGATTTACATTATTAATTGTACAAACTCTGAAACATTTCATATATTTTTTATTAATACGAAAATGATTTTAATTAATAATTGTTGAATTTCAATCTAACAGAGTCCCTTTTAATAAAAATGTGTACCCTTTTTTTGGAATTGGTTTTTTTGCTGTCATTTGCAAGTGTAACAAACTGTTGTAGTAATAAGCGTCTACATTAAGAGGCTAAACAGTTTGCGAGGCAATGCCGCAGATCGAAAAAAGTGAACTTCGCCTCTTTCCTACTGCTTCGAAAGACATCAAGATGCGTTTTCGAAAGACATCAACATCACTTTAGTTTTCAACTCACACAGCACAACAGGGCTATTTTCGAAAGCCACTACACTTTTATCATCACTAATCATGTGTCTGAATAAATGGCTCAATTGAATGTGAAAACAGTTTCCATTTGTATAAGTTTTTATAAGAAAATTGTATGCGGGATAACTGCTTCAATATTAAGCTAATGTAGAGGCCTGCTTAAAATCTCCGGGACGACGGTGATTATATTTTTCTGAAAATTTTTCTTGTTACTTTTGATTTATATGACTTGAATTTCATACTTAAGCACGTGTAAAAATTTTATTTGTGTTAACCTTCACTTCTTCATTTTGTGTATATTTAGAAATTCATATCTAATAGTTTTATTTCTAAACTGATAATCAAATTCCTCTAAATCAAATTTTGACGACGAATTGTTGAAAATTCAATACAGTTCAACACAATTTTATCAATCCTATGGATTTTATCAATCTTAAGGAGGCGAATATACTCGTATATCTCCTAAAAAATTATTCTAATTTTTATACCGGAATATAAAAGCACAACAAATTTCTTTCTATGAAATTTAGTATTCGACGTATTGTCATACTCTTATTACAAATGAAATTTATTTGTTGGGTGGTTAAACAAGCGTGCAATTCGATTGTGGCTGAAGTCTACTGATGAATTGGTAACAGCACCCATGAAATGAAAAGCATAAACAGCTCCTTAGATGCCGAGATCAATACAATTTTTTTACAAAACTTTTATGTCCAATTCCTATTGATAACTACAAACTCCAGTATTAATACGCCATATTTTACAGCTTTTTATTTTATAAAAAAAATGTCGGATATTTAATATTACAATTTTCTTGCAGTCTTAACGTGCAATGTTGTGTCATCAAAGTCATCGAAAACTATCATAAAGAAAATCCTGCTTGAGAACTCAAAATGTTTGCAACGATGAAATTCAAGGAGAGAAGTAGAGAAAGGAAAAAAATTTTACCACAAAAAATTGACTTGTTAAAATGAAATTTAGCAAACGAACTAAAAGAAAGTAAAAGTATCATGTGGTACTGAAACCAATAATGAGTATAATAAAATAAGCTTAAAGTATTACAAAAGATACTTCTCATCTGCCAAGAATAGCAGGCAACAACCGAAGGATTCAAGTGCAACATGGCAAGCGATTCTTCTATGCAGAGAAATAAGGTGCAAATAATGACATGATCAACAAAAATTGACGCATAACAGATTTTTTACAACAAAGAAAATTGGCAATTTTTGGTATAATTTTACTGCTGTGCCATAAAGAAGACAATAAGAGAAGTAGAAGAGAAAGAGAACACCACATGGAAAACATGTGGTTGCAATGTAATTTAATGTCATTAAATGGTTAATAAATTTGGCCATAAAAATAATACCAAAAGAGAAAAACAAACTTGCACAAACTCTTGGGAAATTGCAACACAACACAAGTGATTTAAAGTTTTTTTTTTTCTATTTTTTTAATTTTAAAAAATTTATAGACAACCAAGACACAGCCAAATGTATTTAGTGCAGCTCATTTATTTACAACTTATTTAATTTAACTCGCTTAAAATTTCAACTTGAAATTTGAATTAAATTTGGCGAAAAGTTCAACAATTTGTTTGTGTTTTCATAATTTAAATATCTCATTTACAAAAGCACCCACTCAGCAATGAACTTGTTATAACTGCTGCCATTAAATGACATTTAAGATTTTCATAATTTTTTTATTTACTCGTATTTTACAAATTTCTTTTTTGTAATTGTAATATGGAAAAAATATTACTCGCAATAGTATAAATCTTTATAATAAAAAAACCCAAACAGACTCTACAAAATATAATAATAAATCAATATTAATAATTTGCTTTCTGTTGGTTTGTTTATAATATTTTTTTTTTCTCCCCTAAAATGAGGTCAATTTGGCGCGACATTTTATTTGAATATACAAGTTTTTATAACATTTCCAAATACTTGCACGTATGAATGCAGGGTACGGAAAATATGAAAGAACGAGCAGAACGTGGATTTATGACAGGAGCCTTTTGATGGTGTATGAGTAGTTGGAAGTACTGTTGGAAGGTGTTTTTTTCACAAGGACATTGTGTTTAATAAATCTTTTTAAAAGAGTTTTTACTTTTAGCTGGTGCTTCTTTTGAAAACGCATTTTAAGTGTAACAATATATTTTTTGAATAAACAAAATAATAACTCGAAAACAAAACCAATTAAAATACTTTATTATTGAAAGAACCAGCAGGTTTAAGAGTAAATCTCCTCTTATTGCGAGATTCAAATCAAAAGCCTGTCGTGTTTTTAAATTTTTATAAAAAAAATTCTTCATTTTGAAGATTTTCTACGGGAAGTGCGGGGATCTTAGAAACGGATACCGTTTGATTTTATATTTCATCCATATTAATTAAACCATTTCCCAAAAAAAATTGGAAAATAATGACATAATTTAAAGTAATATATCATTACGAATTTTATAGCTTGTTCTTTTAATTTAATGTTTCAGTATTGATGTATACAAAATTAAAGTTTTTTTTGGAGTTGTCAGTAAGAGAAAGCACATTCCAAGACACTAAATGAAATTTTATTACAATCTGACTGACTGACACTAAATGAAATATTATTACAATCTAACTGGCCATTTAATATATGCAAAATTATTTTATTTCACTCTTATTTTTCCCAAGTTCGCCACTGTGCGAGGTCGAATCTTTTATTGCTTAATTGAAGTTTTAGGTTGTTAAGAACTTATTAATTAATTTCAAAAGAAATTTGGGTGCATTTACGAAATGTGTACAATGATTTTTTTTTTGGAATTTCAGATTTCTAGAAATATATATAATATATATGTATTTTTTGCATTCCCTGCAATAAGTTTTATTTTATTACAAATTTATACAACATGTTACACGATTTGTATTTCCATTGTAGGAGTTTTTACAAATTGAGTTTAAAACTCAATTGAGTGTTATTTGCTTTGGCAGACGCTTGAAAATGTGTTCAGTTCGTATATGGTGTTTGGGTATACAAATTTTTAAATTTATTTTTAATTAATTCAGAGAATTTTAATGCCTTCATTGTTATGAATTAGAAAAATAAATAAATTAATCATTCATCTATTAAACTTTGTATTTATGAAACACTTGCATTAATAGTTTTAATTTTACTTAAAACAATTACAAATTTATTCTCACCATTTCATTTGCAACAGATTTTTAATGACAATAACCCTCAAATGGCGGTGGAAAAACCTGATTCGTTTCATTTCGACGACAGTGCAATTAAAGTGCACACACTAGCAGTATAATTTATATACAGTGGTGTGAAGAAAATTAGCATCCATGATGTCGCCATAAAGAGATATAAAATTGTATTTTCGTTTATTAAGATGTTATAAGAGCGGAATTTGTGCTACATTTTTAAAAACTTTAAACTTAAAGTAGCCGCGTGGATCCTTTCAGAAGCTGTCACTATTTTGCCCAATCCATCTGTATGTCTGGTTGTACTTCTGCCCCTACTAGCCGACAATTAATGGCAAAAAAACAATATCACTTGCAATAACGATGTGTGACCATTCACTGAAATTATTTGCTACTTTAGAAGCCTATTATATATATATCTCCTCCACCTATTCCACAGTAGATATTTGCAATATCGGAAAAATACATTAAACATGTAGAAAAATTACAATTATTGTTGGTTGCTTTTCTAGTTAAACGTTTTTGTGTGTTGAGCGTTAAAATACAAATTTATTTAATTTTATTATCGTTTTATAATGTAAATGTTGATGTATGTTTTCTTTTTTTCTTGTTTTTTTTTTTTAATTTATATTTTATAGACATCTCTAGACAGCATGTGAGCCATTAGTTCGCAGTTTTTTGGGGCCAGTGTTGTCATTATGTTTGATTCAAAACAAATATTATGGGTAAACTATTGTGGGGACCGTAAATAATTTGTTTTACATTTAATTTAATGGATTTTTTTTTCCAGTCCTGCTACTGTTTGCCGCTGCGGCAGCCCAACTGACACACATTATCCCAGTAACTTGTGTTCGCATTTTGTTAAGAAACAAACTAAAATTTATTTATATTGAATTGATTTATGTATTTTTGTTTTATTATTGTTGTTATGTGTTATTAAAAGAAAGACAAAATCAAAAAAGGAAAAAATAAATAATATAATAAAAATATTCTTTAAATGATGTCACCATTTATCGACCATTAAAAAGTAAATTTTTGTAGACTCGCAAGATTTATAGTGTCTTTAAGTTTATTTGCGAAATTATTACCACACCACGTTAATTTACAAGGAGGGTGATGGGTTTTATAAAAACGGATGGAAAAATAATTATTGAAATACTTATAAAACGCCCCAGTGAACACAATTTATTACATGCTGTTGTGTGTGTGTGAGTGTTTTATATTTACATTTAAGGGCAAGTCAGCCTTGGGTTAATGATTTCTTTTTATGATGATTAAATGTCATGGAGCAAGTTCGGAATTTATGAAACTCGATCTAACTTATAAAACAGATTTGTAGGTTCCACTATTAATTTGCCTTTATGCGGATTATAACAGCAGCTGAAATAAACTCGATTATACTGATCTCTAACATAAATAATTATGCAACATAATGGAAAACAGTTTGAATTTCTTTAAAATGTTGCATTTTTTTAGAAAGGAACAGAAAAATGGTCAAAGATAACAATACATGTAATAGAGTTAGTTGTCAGACGACACAACGACTTCTGTAAGTTTTTTTTTTTTTTGTTTTTATCGATCTACCGACTAATCGGTTATTAAATACTGATTAATAATTACGATTAATGGAATTTATCCCCTTCACTCATACTACGCTGATATTTGTGCGGCTTCATTGAAAATATTTAAGGCGTTCAAGAAGAAACAGCCAAGTTAACTTGACTATTGAAATTCCACTTAATTTAAAAATATGTTGCTCAAGATCGTTAAAAATTTTGCAAGCAATTTTCTATTAAGTAATTCGCTTAATTACTGACATTAAGACAATTGCAACAAAACCAGCGCTTTTCAACGGGTTAATTCAAGACTAAATTGGCTGTAATCTGGCGATTTGTTTGTTTTAAAAATATTATTCATCCTGGTGTGCATTGACTTTTTATTCCATATTTTAAAAGACTTCAACTACTTTCTTTTTTAACTCTCCATTTATGTGGTAGTGAAATACTGACAGGAAGGTGTTGTGGGTTTCGAAAACAGCTATGCTATGCTCTTCAGGATATATAGGAATTAATTAACTATCAGCTCTATAACACAAAATTTAAAATATATTCGAAATTTTGTCTTACAAATTTTCTAAGAAGTCAGTTGTACTCACTCAAGCTGAGTCGCCGTAACGTATCCAAAACACATGCAAAAAACATGTTCATGCTTGCTGATTTCACCGGTTAACTCATTGAACCTTTAAACGCCTCAGAGGGTTATAAAATAATTGGGTGAAGGCGTTACACTCTGTCTTCTCTTATGATTTGAGCAATCATTGTGTCGTTTAATAATTTTTTCAATTAATTTAAATTGTTTAATTTATATATTTTTGCATCAAAGCTGTTTTTCTCTTCGCTTGTGTGTGGACGTGTGTTTTATTCATTAATTTATGAAGATTTTTTTTTCAATTAATTAATATTAAAATTTTATATTTTTTTAAAATTTAAGTGAATATGATTTGCTATACTTTTTTTGTAAATACATAGCGTCTTAAAGATATAAAGTCCTAAAACTCACATCACATGTTGTTTAGAGTTTCTTACAAAAAGAAAACCATTGAAATATTTTTCATGTATTTCAAACATTTTAAACGGAATAAAGCCAAGTTACTTAAAAATATTCCGAAGTTATAATAAAAGCATTTAAAAGTTGTTTTTAATCGCTTTTTGGGGGAAATAAAAACAGCACCCGTACTTTTTTTTTTCTTTACACTTTAAAAGGAATAATAAGAGTTGCAATGATAAATGCTTCATTTTCAGTGCGATGTTCTTACACCATCCGAAACTGACACTTTTGATTGATGAGCAGAGACATGAATGAAACCATACATCATGCAAAGCCAACACACTCTCGCACAAAGTTTGGAATAAACTTTCATTATGGAAAAAAAGTGGTAACGAAAACAAAAACACAGCCAGACGATATTGAATTCCAAAAAATAAGAAACAAAAAGACAAGGAAACTCAACAATAAATAATTTTTGTAAAAGACAATTTAAATTATTTTAAGAGAGAGAAAATCGCAAAAACACAACTTAATAAATTGTTGTAAACAATTGCGGTTTGCTTCTCGTTCTTTTTTTGTCTTGGTTTTTTTTTCTTTTATTGTTTTTAAGTATCTCCAGTACTTGTCAAATTCTTAAAAGAGTTTTTTTGCGGTCGTTATTTGAGAGAAATACACAAAGAATAAAACCAGATGAAGAACATGACATTTATTGCAACTGCCATCAAGCAAATATAAATATAAGAAGCAACGCAACGAGATGCTGCATGTTTGGATAACGTGATGATGTGGCAGCATCTGTAAATTTTACTTTACATACAACAGCAGTTGTTAGAAAAGCAAATTTGTGGCATGATATTTTGCTACTTACAACAATAGTTATGCTACATGTTATTATTGTTATAGAAATGGCAAATGTTGTTGTCTATCAACTCACTCAAAACATTTATTTGTCGCTTAAATGTCGCTTCCAGCCCCTGCTGAATTGTTCAATAAATTGTTAGCAACTTGTGCGTTGTTGTTAATATGCAACATGGCTACTGAACGTGTGTATGAGAGTGTGTTGTTTATCAACAGCGACTATTGTTATTTTGTAAGATGTTTATTAATATTATTTGCTGTTTATACTGGTTGTTGCAACAACTACAACTATAGCAGCTGCTTTTGGTTGCCACTACAAGTAACTACTACTGCCGCTGCAGCTACTGCTGCTGTTGGTAATGGTGGTTGATGCTGTCACTGTCAACAACATCAGCTTTTTGCAAGTTTTAGTTTTGTTTGTAATTTTTCGCAATAATTTACAAGCAACAACATTATGTTGCTGGTATATTGCAGTTCTTTTTTACATATTTTTTTATTTTGGTTTTTATTCTTACTTTTTCTCTGTTTAACAAAAAAAAAAATTATGAAAAAAATAGGTATTCATTGTCATGGTTAAGGGCTTATGTATTCATACCAGCAGCATTTTACGTTGCTGGTGTGCAACGACCACAATGATGAAGGTGGCAATGGCAAGCAATTTATACTCATAACTTACGACAGACTACAATGTTGGGTTAATAACTTTTTGTTTTGCGAAACAGCAGCAGTTATAACAACGATAAAAAAAAATTTATGAAAATTAATATTTGCATATTAAAAAGTTTCGCTTGATTTTCAATTAACTTTGTTTTGCTTTTCAAAGCTTGTGGACGTTTAAGGTAAATGAACTTACATGGCTTAATTCTTAACCAAGAAAAAATATTAATAACACACCAATTACAACGTCTGTTTTTATTTATTTATTTTTTTTTTTTTCTTACCAGCCAATATAGAAGACTTCATCAAATTTGATTACTTTCACAAAATATTTTTTTGTAAATAAATAATATAACAAATAAAATTTCACATGTCCCATGTTCATATTCAGTTTTTGTACTGTGGAAAATTATTTATGCAGAAGTTCGTTTATAAAAAATTAGTATGAGTTTTTTTTTCATAAAATGTGTATGTATTAGTTCAACGAACATGTTTATATAATCTAATATGCTAATTTGAAAAACGCAATCCTTTCAGATATAGCTTAATTGAAAATTTGGTATTTGTTGTTGCAAAGTGTTAATAATAATTCTTTTGATTGATATTAGATATACAGCAAGAGACAAAAGCTTTTGCCGTCTTTGCAACTGTTGTAATTACAAATAAATTCAAAGTTAAAATTTAAGAAACTTGATTTCTATATAATAATAAATATCAAATTTAAATAATTAATGCCTGTTAAAATTTTTTTTTGTATATGTAAAACATAATAGCAAAGAAGTCGACTGTTTTTGTGCTATATAATAAATAAATAATATAAAAGAATTCAGTTTCATTATATTTGCAATTGGTTTTTCAAGAAACATAAAATGTATTGAAATGTTTAATAAAGAGATATTCAAAAAAATACATTCAAACAACTCAAAGAGTAAATAAAATTGAAAAATATGTCTAAAAACAACAAAATAAAGATAATTAAAAACGAATATAAGAGATTGAAACAAAACAGAAAATGTTTCTTTGATCTACTACAAACTATTGACTCGAATCAAGAACTGTATTAGAGAATAATAAAAAAAACTAAAATATTAAAAATATATATAAAAAGTATTCATAAAAAATTAAAGGTTAATATAAACAAAAATAAATTTAAAAATAAGCCATTAAATTACTAGAGAGAAAGAAAAAATGTGATATATCCTCCCCTATTGCGAATAACTCATTCGCATTAAAAACTCTAAAGCTTTTTGGGACTTTCTTTTTTACAACAATTTCGAGTTACTAAAAGCGTCCATTTTCAATACGTAAAGTACCGCGAATATTTCACCGGTAGCAATTAAATTTATACTGTTTTTACTTTTACAATAGCGGATCCAATTCATTCTGAATCATCGCTGTAAACTAGAAAACGCTGATTAAGTTCCTTAAGTTTCGTTGTCCGTAAATTATTTATGAAATAGTTTGCAATAGAAACTGTTAGTTCCATAAATTTAGCAATAAAACATTTTACTTCCATATAATAGCTACTGCGATTTGTTCCCATAATATTCGACATCGAAGTACATGCACTGCCAATTGTTATTACATGAATATAATTCTTTATAAATATTAAAAAAAAAAATTATTCATATCTTCTGATTAATAAGCCATACGGAGGTCCTTGCAACAATCTGTTTTACTTGATAACAAAATCCTGCCATTTAAACAAGAATGAGAAAAAAAAACCTCTTTGTTTGTTTCACATCCTTTCCAAGGATAACAGTTTTTTATATTAATTTTAAATTTAATCAAAGGTACAACAATGCTGACAAACACAACAACAACAACAACAATAACAAAAGCAAAAAAACTTATTACAATTCAATTTAGGAAATGCATGCGTAACTGGAGAGCAAAAACAAAAACAACAATGTAAAGGGAAACAAAATGAATTGTAAAATATGTGTGCAGATGCAACACAAGGATAATAATACTGATGCTTTTCTTTATTGAATTTTACTTTTTGTATAGCAGACTTTATCTTCTTCCTCTTTTTATTTTGGGCCACATAATGCACATGTTAAGCAGTTTTATGTATTACAACATACAAAAAAAAACAATTTATTGAATATATAAATATTTAATAGAATATCTAACAAGTCTAGAGAGGAAAATCCTGGATAGTTTTGCGTTCTGCATACTTTTATAAGCAAATGTTTTTGCAGATTATAATAAAGTTATTTTAGTTCATGTATTTATAAACTAGTGCATTTTATTCTTGGCTTGTTGTAGTTATTTTCTTTTTTTATAAATAAAATTTATTACAGTTTTTTGCATATTTGGTTCTCAAATTACCCAACGAGATACTTAAATTTTAAGTAAAGAAATCTTATTTAACTGCAAAAAGTAATCAGCCAAGTTATGTAAAGATTTCCATAAAACTTTCTATACAAAAAGCAAATAAAATAAATAATAAGTCGAACTCTTTTGCTTTTGGCAATAACAATAAACTGTTAAGTTTGAATGGTTCAACTACTCCGCCATATGCTCTCACTTTGGATGTAATAAAACGGTACAAACAGGATGTTTATGGTACTTTCAGCGACCAAGAGATAATTAAATAAACTGAATTGGACAGGGATTAAAATTTGACAGGGGCTTTTTGAAATGCTGAGCACAGCACAAGAATATTATCATTAAGTTTAAAATATAATTAACAAAGTCAACTTGTTACTAATTAAATCATTTATTGTATATAAAAAAAAAATTGTCAGCTCTTTTGCATTGAACTTTTTACATTGAACCCATGTTATTTAAACCCCTGCTATAGCAACAAAAAGGGTTGAGAAGAGATTAGGGCAGGATATGAGTATGAGTATCATCGACCAGCTGCTGTCAACACAGAGTTTAGCTCTTTTCATAATTATTATTTGAACAAAAGACGTACAACAAAATAAAAAACAAAACACATGGAAACAATTTGATTAAGAAATGAAAATGATATTTTTTTTTGTTTTTCAGAAGAAAATAGAGTATAATTTTTTGGAAAATAATTTCTATTATTCTTAATCAACATTTGTTACGCTTTAAAAGACCTGAGTGAAGCAGGGAATAAACAGGAGAAGTGAAAAAAGGAAAGTAATTGAAAACCATTATATACAAAAATATATGTTAGAAAAAAACATTTCATATTTCACTTTGCATATAAACTGTACGTTTTTCTAACCCTAAATATCAAAATGACCCTTTTCTTTTCTATTAAAATAATTGTAACAACCAGAGTTATTAATGATTGATTGTGTTTTGTAACAAGTTTGTAGAAAATACTTTATAATTTATGAATTTTTAAAATTTTAAAGCGTTCTGGAAATATAGTGGAAACTACGAAAAATATTGCAGTTTGTAAAAAAAAATTATGTGGTTTCAAAATGCACATCATTAATCATTTAATTAACGTGAAAAATTTTTTGTATAATTATAGAATCGAAAGACAAAATAAGTTCAAACCAACAGGACAACCTTTCTGAAGTGAACGGGCAAGGAAAAACCGAACTTTTTGCCATGACAAACCTAAATTGCAAATGTTCAAAATTTTCAGTAATTTTTCATATAATTTTATTTCATAGCCTCCACTAGTCACTTAAAGTTTGCTACGAAATATCAAAAATTAAGGCTTTCAGTACCGAAATCTCTTTATTTTTTAATTGAGTTTCTCTATCATGATAACACACTTTTTCTATACATCAAAGTTCAATATCCTGTTTTATTTTCTGTACTCTATTTCACTGAAAGCTTTCAAACATAATATAAATAATTAAAAGATCCTTGAATCCATAATGCCTAAATGTAGTCTTTAAGCACTTTTACTATATTTACCTTGAGATTATGCACAAGACTTTTTCTTTGTTAAGTATCTTTCTTATAACTCCCAAATGTATGCCTTAAATTAATTTCACTCATTTAACCTTAAAAGTATGCTTTAGTAACTTTCAATGCTTTAATAACTTGTTTACTCTTCTCCATTTATAGAATATTAACTAAATGCGTACAACTACAAATAAAAAAACAATACAAAGAGAACTTAAGGAAAAAATTAAATCTTTATTTTCATGTAAATGTCATTACACCTGTCTGCTTTTATAAATTCTCTACATAATTTCCACTTTTCATTCTACCACTCTCTACGTTTCGCAGTCGGTCTGTGTGTCTGTCTGTCTGTCTTTTTATAGTATAGATTGGAATAAAAAGCTTATAATAATCCCTACTATTCACTTTTACCACTTTTGCCAGGCGAGAAGAGTATGATTTTATTTTAATTTCTATAGTACGAACGTACGTACGACTATAAACACTTTAATTTCATGCTACATTTATTTATTACTAAATAAAGAATTTCATAGACAAATTCTTGGAATTCTGTTGCGAAATATTGTGACTCTGTGCTTTGTCATATGGAATTTGATGGCGTGTTAAATTTTTTTTATATTCTAATTATATTTAATAATTATTATAACATCGTGGTACTTAATAGAATAGAATTGTGGAGAATAGTTTTGTGAAAAAGTATTTTGTATTTCCATCTGGTTTTTTTATTGCTCTAAAATATTTAAGGAATTCACTGTGGCAATTTTATGTCGTTATAGTTGAGTACACTGGGGAAAAGAAATAAATTCATTGTAACAGTGAAGTAACATTATCAAACACACAGAATTATTAGAAACCAGCAGCTTTTGTAAGGATTTTTTGGAGAATCCCATTTCGATTCTGCTTATTCTGTAACTGACTGTCGACTTCATGTCAAAACGACCTTTGTGAAATTTAATTTTAACTACTTTTTACAGACAACAATAACTACTCGTTACAGACAACAGTTGGGTGACTTTAGCAGCCTCTTGTAATATTTTCTACACTATATTCAATAGCACAGTAAAATGCCACCAATTCTATTCCATTTTAATCGACAATGCAGAACGTATTTCAACTTTACTTGACTTCCGCAGGTAGTCAAATTCAGAATAAGTTTTTGTCACAACGAAAAACTTTCTTACCACGATTTCTAGACTTCTACTCCAGCATTGCTCAGAGTAATTAGAATTATTTAAAAAATTTTCTATATTAACGATAAAGAGAACCCAATCCAAGATCTTTAAACGGGATATCAGTCTATTCCAGATATTAAAAAAAAGCATGAAATAGTATTTACAAGTTTGTCTAATAGAAACAATCATCCCTTCGAAGAAATTTTTAATATTTTAACTTATTTAAATAATTTCTCTTAGTTTTTATGTCACTGTCGCTATATTGTCTACTTAATCACAAATGTCTTGTTTGACTATAACGCAAAAAAAATAAATAAATTATAGTAAATTTTCTTAGAAATATCTGTATATTCGTATTATGTATTTGGAAATATATACTCGTATGTATGTCACAGCTGTTGCAGTAAAAGTAAAACAAAATAAATAAATAGTTCTGAAGAATTCCCTGAAATTGTTTATATTTTGTTATTGTTTATTTATAAATTTGAAACGGTATGAATGCTTTTTATAAAAAATAGGAATCCATAGAAATATGCAAACTCCTCCAACTTGATTTGTGGTTCAGTTTACTGCAATTGTTTGGAGGCATTATGCCAGTTGTTCGAAATATATGCTGGCGAATACACTTTTTTTATAAAATACTAAAATGTTATGTCATCATTTTTTTTCATGAAATTGTTTATTGTTAATAACAATTTTTTTTCTTTTTGTAATTCAAGTTTCTATTTTGTTTACAAAACTGAAAAATATGAACCAGTTGTTTATTTTGTGCTTCTCTGTTTGCGTTTCGAATCTTTGTGTGAATTTTTGTATTTGACTGCGTTTAGAACAAAAATGTGTAGAATATTTATTGAAATTATAATGAGCACATTTGTTTTGGAGCTGAAAATTGGTTGGAAGATTGTACAGATATGCATGGAGATTGAGGTTGATGAACTTTAAAAGGATTTAGAAAAGCAAAACTACCTTCAGAATGCAAACAATTTGTTTATCAATTAATTTCTAAACTATAATTTGAATAGTCATTTCAATCGCATGTAGACTCTTAATAAAGTTTAGAAAAATTAATTTATATAATTGGATCTAATTGTGTTTAATTATTAATATTAAAGAAAAAAAATAGAACAATAAGGCAACCACTAAACTGAGCGAATTGTTTGAAAATATTAAGCAAAATATATCTAGAATTTCCAACATCCCAGTCGGAACTCCGAAATAATTTAAAAAAAAATTTACTGAACGCATTGTTTTTTAACTCTCCAGTAGAATACATATTTTATAAAATTTTATATTAAATTTTTATGAACAACAAATTTCACAATATCTATCTCTTATGTCTTGAAATAAAAATCAATTACCAACTTACCTTAACTTGATAGGAATTCAAACGAGTCTTGGGCAGAAGATTAAATGATGAAAAGTCCAAACGGCGCGAAAAAATCCCATTGCATCCAGAAGTAGAACTGAAATGAAAAGAAGAAGTAAATTAATAATCGATAAGAATCAAAAACAGAAATTTCTAAAA
The DNA here is from genome assembly GCA_963675445.1 of Linnaemya vulpina. NCBI lineage: Eukaryota > Metazoa > Arthropoda > Insecta > Diptera > Tachinidae > Linnaemya > Linnaemya vulpina. Next base: position 20,594,365 of record OY776277.1, read on the forward strand.
TATAACAATATTTAGAGCTTCTACTATTAAAAATTCCAAGAGCCATTAGTACAACTTCATATTAGTTTAAAGTAGGCTTTTATAGGACGCATAAAATGTTAGTGTTTATTACAACGTTTCTCCAAACTACCGGATAAAATTAGCCGACCTTCAACTTAACGTCCACTTTAAATCGAAGTAATGTTTTAATAAAAGAAAGCTTTTTGTACGTCCGAAAAAATCCTAATTTTGGCAAACATGGATTCGTTATAATGACCATAAAAAAAAAATAGTTCATATATATTTATTATATGTACATATCGTCCCCTATAAGCAAAAAGATAGCAAAACGAATTTAATCGACTCATTATAATGTAATCAACAAATTTATATATTTATATGTTTGATAGATAAGGCCCTCTACATTTTAGGAAACGACATATTTATGTACATCATTTTATATGCAAGTATAGAGATACATGGCCATAGCAGTACTTATTGGTCCTAGGAAAGTTGGTATGATTCAAGTATGTTTATGTCTGTTATATGAGTAAAATAATATTCACAAGTACATATATATAAATATATGTATAATACATATATGTACATTTATTGAATATGTTTTTCCATTAAAAAGTATTTTTTTAAACAAATTGATAAATGATTTTACAATTAACATACGGTTCCAACTTGCCTGCGGTTTAAAGATAATTTATATTAATTTATCAGGCTATTGTATAACGAAACAAATAAAAAATAAAAAAAAACAAAAAAAAACATTATGGACCAACGAACGAGCGAAAGAAAAGAACCACAGAATATTATATAAATATATAAGATTTTTTCTTATATATAAATCACAGTAACGAATAATAAAAATTATTATAAAAAATTTGCAAGCGATAAGTAAAAGTGGAAACTAAAATATTAAATCAGGAGCGTAGCTGTAAACAGTGAAACACGTTAATTGGCAAGCAGAATCGCACTCCATTTGGGCACTACACTAGAAACAATATTTATTTAAAAATCTTCATATTACAACTGAACATATTGGTTATATTTTTTTTAGCGACGTCTGATATAACAAGAAATTTGTACACTTCTAATCAAATGATATTTTTCTTACTATAATTATTTTCCTTTTATTTTCATGTACACACATGATAACAAATAAAAAAGAGATCGATGTTCAGTAAAGATCGGTAAAAATTTTGAATATCGAACGTTTAACCCAACATTATTTTGGCCGGAAGTTCTTCCCTACAATATTGTCTTTTCCATTTGTCACATTATCTCCATTTCGACCGACATTATCTGTACAACAAGTGGCATGAAACTTAAACATAACCTAAAAGCAAAACAAAACAGTATTTTCCAATACTGCCAACACATTTCACAGTGAATTGCAATTACTTTGGTTTTACTTAAACGATATTTAAAAGTCTTTTGATGTTTCCCAATATGTGAAGGTATTGTGCCATTATCGAATGTGGCACACACACAGGCGATATAATTGCACAATTACAAACTTATTTTTATATTTGGAGTGGGCCCATTTAATGAGTAATCTTCGATGAGCGAACACATACCCAAATACACACACACACACACACACATAGTACAATCGTGCTCATGTGTATTTTTGTAAAGTTATCAACAAAAATAAAATAAAAAGAGGTAAACATTGTTTATAAAAACCTAAAATATAATTCCCAAAAAACACTTGAGAGAAAAACAAATAGAACTAATTTCATTATTTGGTTATTTTTGTGTTTAACGTTTTTATTTTTTAATTTCTTTTTAACCTTGACATTGAATTTGTGTGTGTGTGTTTGGCTTGAGTATTGTTTTTTGAACACTTAAACAGTGCTGGAAAAGTTGATACGATCATTCGTTTTGATATTACTTGGTGTGCAGCAAAGTCGATTCTGTTGATTTATTTTACACTCGTTTACTATTAATTAACTTAAATTATTTTTAACTTTAATATAGAAGTTCATATTGAACAATCAGCAATAGTATTTTTTGGTAATTTATTTCAACTGTTAGTTGTACAAATATTAGGGTGTCAGTGCGTTTCCAAGTTATCCAAGATAACGCATTTGGTCTATGGAGTTTGAGGTTTCATTCAGACAGCAATAGCTCACAAATACTTTGAGCTATAAACATTTAAATACTATCGTTTGCCTAAATTATTTATATTATAGTGTCTTTCGTGCAATACAAGTTTTTTCACAGCGATTTCCAAAACACTTTTCGGTCTACGCACCCTTCTTAATACGGATTCAAAATTTGTTATTCTCTTTACTTTCCTTTATATTACAAATATCGTTTCACCCAGAAGAACTATTTTATTTACATTGAGGAAAGAAAGAGGTTATTGCGATTTTTCCATCCCTGACTCAAACCCCACCACAAAAACTATTAACAAAAACAATAGCAGAGAAATAACATTAATTGCCGGTACGTGGAATGGAGCAAATCATATACATACATACACAAACAAAGTTAGCAAACAAAACAAAATCAACAATATAATTTACTATTTTTACTGCTTTTCCTTAGTACGTGTATTTCGTTTCGATTTCTCCTTAACCCGTTAAATGGCAAACAGTAATAACTCATTGTTATTGGGATAATTTAAAATTCAAGCATTATTATTAAGACGCAAATAAAACAGTTTGAACTAAAGACACAACAATCTTTCGCTTGGAACCAATTATGGAATAAGGCAATTAAATATTTTAAAATCGTACTTAAATTTGGCTGAATAGGTATGATACATAATAAAATTAGTTTAAACAATTATACAATGAGCATATTAGTGCGCCATATCACCCACGCCTAATGATGACGTGCTTTTATTATTACATCTCATTTCCCAATATTTATGTTTCAGTCAAACTAAATACGCAATCCAATATTAAGTATCTTTTTGAAGGCATTAGTATAAATATCTACAATATTATCACTCCCTGTATTTACACCAGGCAACGATATAAGTGAAAACGTATCTACACACATACAAATTTATTCGTGACACATAAATTTATCCATTTCTTTTTTTCATTTCGCTCAAGCGCTTCTTGGATTGCAATGGACATGCCTTGGCTTTGTAGGAAATTCCAAACTTTTTTCTGATTTTGAGAATTTGTTTGGTAAGAGCGTAAAAACGTTCTTAAATGAATACCTTTACAATGAAATATATTTTTAAAAGTAAACTTTAACTATTGAAGGCCTGGTTCATAAATTTATATATTTAATTCTACTAACATTCTTATTTGTAAAACTTTTATAAAAACTTCTATATAATTAATATTAGTCATACAATCAGTTCATAAATATTTTTCTTTAATTTTAAAGGTTCTATAAAAACCATTAACATAAATTCTTCAACAGCTTTGCAACTTTAGTTGATTGCAACTTTCGTCCTAATTCATTAAGCGATTTAGCCGTTAATATGCAACAATGACCCAACATACAAACATTCACTTTTCTAATATTTTAGTAGGATTGTTATAGAGTCTCAAAGGCAAATCTCAATGTTCAAAATAAAAAATTATTACACTCAATCTAGCAGATCGTGAGTTAATGGCTGTTGCATTATTAAGATGTACGTACTAAATCTGTGGTTCTTATTCGTACATCGAGTTCTACAAAAAGATCAATTAGTAATTAAATATGTACATGACATTTGAAACAAAACAGTTTTTTATTTAAAAAGGGGTTAATGTGGCCAAAGTTGCACCAGCAAACAAACAAAAGCCCCAAAATTATCTACTTAAATTTTAAATTATTTTATTTTCTTCGCGCAAAACTTTCTGATAATTATTAATACGGGGGTGGTGTGATTGTATCATACACGCGCTTCCACTGTCAGACTTTAACAGACTGGCTGCTTTCATTTATTTTTTGTTGTTAAATTTATGTTAAATATTTTATATATGTATACACATTTCCACACACACACTCAGTCATAGATATAGATATGTGAATAAAAGTATATAATAGACTCGACAAGAGGTTGTTGTTGATGATGATGACTAGATCGTTGTTGAAGAGAACATTGAATTTTGCACACAAATTTGAATTGTTAATTTTTTTTTGTTTTTTTTTTTGTTTTTTGTTTTTTGTTTATTTATAGTTTTATTTTTAGTTTTTTATTTACTTCTTTTTCTAATTCTTATTTTGTCTATTTTTTTTTTTCCTTTTTGCGACAAGAGATTTTGTATACCGAAAATAAAGTTATTTATGTTTTATAATAACGAGTACGAACGTACCGACGAATATATTGATAAAAACAAACTTAAGGCGGAAGTTTAAATTTTGTTAAAAGTTATATAATTAGTAACTAAATTCATTTGGACATATTTATAAGACGACTATATTTAATTTTTTGTTAAGGCCTTTTTAATGTTTATTTATATTTGCCGGAGGAAGAGGAGGAGAGTTTGCAAAGGAAAAAATTATTATCGTCATAAAACAAATCGCGAATATGTACGTGTGTAGTTAGTTTTGTTGAAAATAAAAAGTGTAGTTCCAAACAATGACTAAATTTATGACTGACTGGCTTAGCAATTTGTTTTCAATTCCGAATGTTTATATTTAAAAAAGTCTTAAGCAGACATTCAAGTTTGTATGAACTATTTACAATCCTTTCATGTAAAATTAAAAACTTGATAATGTTATATATCTATTCCATTACAACAACATGACATGTACTGCGCAAATGAGAATACTTGTATGCTGTTTTTATTTTGTTTAGAATCATCACAACAAACCAACGTCGAAAACCACAACACGATAAAGAAAGAAACGCGCAAAATTAATACAAACAGATGTAGAGTAGTTTTATTTTTAAATGGAGAGAACTATCAATTGGAATAAAGACCACAAAATGTTATATTGAAATATTGCCTCAGTTATTTATCAGGGAGATGATTTGTTTGTTGTGTAATCAGTTCTTACAACAAATTATCGAAGTCTACTACGCTTATTCTGCTGTAATTCTCAATTGGTTTTGAAGCTTTTGCATAAACTTAAAGTTCGCGTTATTTTCGAATTAGCTGAAGTCTACTGATGATTTGTTGCAACAACAAATATAGGCAGGCATATTTACGTATTTCTTTCACAACAATGACAGTCAAACAGAGAATATATAACAAACAATACATAAGAATGTTAAAGATCAATAACATGTATATTAAATTTTAGCGCAAGAAAAAAATTAGTTCGAAAATCACACTAAACTTACATTTTTAGTAAAAAAAAAACAAACTAAAGAAATGATTTGAAAAAAAAATTTGATAAATAAGGCTAGTACGTCTGTTCTTATTTTACATCATCTTATATGTAATATATTGGGCCACTCTACAGCATTGTTGGCTATATATCACGTATAAGATGTTTCTGGTTTTTTGTCAAAAGCCGGTGATATAAGGTAAGGAAACGAACGAAAGGTAATAGATCGCACGATCTTGAAAACTGCTTGGCAGATCCATTTCTTGATATTAACTTGTAACCAAAATTTTTTTTCCACACGTGAAACAGTAAACGACAGTCCAACAATCGTGCTTAGTTTCGTTATCATTTCGGGATCATATTTTATTCGCGTGAAAAACCAGTAAAGAGAAGGCTCGAAAGCGCTGTGTTTGTGCAACCTTTGGTTTAAATAGCACCACCAGTTTGCTTTTATAATTGCTATCGCTTAATAATTAATATTAAAAAAAAAATAAACAGCAAACAAAGTCATATCTTGTCAGAAGTTTATCAAACAGTGAATAATCTACTCGTATTAAGCAGTTTGTTTACGTTATTCTAAATGTGAATTATATAAGACAAACTCATATATAAAAATAATATATAACTAAATATATTATATCTACACATACAGACGTAAACAATATTATTCGTTTTTAAATGCACGTACACACACATGATTTCATTCAAACCCTAAGAGTTGACTGTATTTTCTTGAATCTCATGTTATTCGCAAAAGCTGTTAACTAACTAATAGCGTAGTCGACATTCGGAGGGAAGGGTATTAAGAATGTAATTTTTTTTATAGTTATTACTTAATCAAAATTTCAAGTTTTCTAAAAATTATATCCAGAATTAATTTTTAATATCATAAAAGTAGTTCGCAAATGAAAATGAAAACTGATTGTATTCGTAAAAATTTTTTCTGAAGATTTTGCTTCGGAATACAGACCATTTCTAAACGGAACAATTTCAATTTCGCATCGGAATGAATTTCATTTTCGATCGGAATTATTTCCGTTTTCCAATGGGATTCAACTTTGTGACATGAGTGAAGGTTTGTTGAACTGTTGTACACATTCATAAGAAATACATTCACATAATTTATATTCACAACATCTTCATTTCGGTTTCAAAACGGAACAGGCCTCTCATTTAAGTGTACTTAATTTCGATACCAAGAAGTTAAAAGCCTGCAAAATGGATTAGAAAAATGCGAGAACTTTCTCGTTGTTAGTTATTATAATCCCATCGCTAATCAACATAGCAGGCCACCACTGATATTTCACTGATTTTTTGAGATTCCATCTGAACTAGGTAGTTGAGAATTTAGAAAAAATTCTGGCAATTTTTACGATATGAAGTCCATAAATATGTCATTTTATTGTTTGTGTAAAAACATGCGAACATTTCAATTTTGAACCACTTCTTTATTCTTAATAAATAATTTCATTAAACGGTTACTTCCAAATGCTCGACTAGTTTATTTTCTTTTTCAGGAAAACAGTTTGAAACAGTTTCATTTAATTTAAAGGGATTTTTGCAATATTCCAATTAGTTTCCATTTTATAAAATTTTTTGCTTCTCCTGAAAGCTGTTGACTTTATATAACTGATAACCTATAAAAAAGGTATTCTTGATAAATTCCTATTAAGTTTGTTAGGAATAATGGGCAACAGAACGTTCTGTTCGGTTAAGCTTTAGCTCACTGTATTAGTTAACAAATACTAAAGCAAATAATTAGTCATTTTGCCAACACAAATTGTAATAAAAAGCCCATCTGTATTTTACAAACTAAAAAAAAAAAAAGCAATTAATACAAAAGCAATACGAAAGTAAATAAAAGATTACATTTGCAAATAATATGAAACAGTTTTTGTAAAAATAAAACTGACCTAAGATTTCGAAACGAATTGTTACAAAATGAAAATGTTTGCATTCGCAGCAACAACAAAGTATTCGCTGATAACAAATTGAAATTTATTTTATATGAATTTTTCAATTCGTTTAATAACTGTATATAAGGCTCAACTATTTTTATTTAATCTTTATGTTCCATAATAAAGTCATAAAAATTTATTTATATATAATTTTATTTTATTAAAAAAAAAAACGAAAAAATTTTCCACTAATTAAAAAGAGGCAAACAATAATTAAAACTCTATGATTGGGACGTTGCTAGCAAACTGATTAATACATTAAAGTTTTTTTCAGCAGTTAATGTTTGTTAAAAATTGATTTTATTTGTTTGCTTCGTTGTTATTACATTCCAACCGTTTAAATAGTTATTTGTTTTTCTTTTTTTTTTTGTATTCATACTAATTACATTTAAGTACAAACATTTCGCGCAAAACCAAATAAATTTAAAAAGAAAAATACAAAAAGAAAAAATGCGTGCTTTATTTGATTTTTAATTTCTTTTGACGTGTTTCAATACAGACGATCCGTAGTGAATTTTAAATGATTTTTGCATGAAGAAAACAATTAACCCTTTAGTAGTCGATGTAATACAAATAAATAAGTGCAAATTAAGTGCTTTCAGTACATGAGAGTACAACAGAATGAGAGATGCGATAAACAATCCCAATTTAATAACGAATTTAATTTGATTTACGTGATTGGAAGGTTCTAACATGTTATTTAATATTTAAAAGAAAACTATTCAGCTGGACGGAGTCTCCGTACACTTAACATTCAGTTGGCGACTGCAAGAGTACCCGTGAGCATGCATATGCCTGACCGGTAGTTTCCCTATATTAAGAATATATATTTCGATAATACGTTTTTTGTGTTTTGGGTTAAAACCAATTTTACATTCACTTTTATAAATTTGTTTGCAAGAAGATTTTTGTCACAGCACGCACGATTACAGGTGACAACATGATGCTCACGACCACATCTCTTGCTTCAAGGTTTCTTTACTGAGTTAAAAAATAAGTTTAATAATATTTTAATATTTTTTTTAAGCTTTTATTTATTTAATTTTGATTAAAATAACAAACATTGTTATTTTCTAAAAACTATGAAATAATCACGTTTGAGAAATTAGAAAAACGTAAAAAGCGAACATCCAATAGGACCTCCGAAAACCAAAGTTTGTTAACAGTTCACACCCCATTTTATTTATTTTAAGTATTTACAACACAATTTTATTGTTTTATGTAAATTTTTTTTTTTTTATATTTTTTTAATATGTACGTTTTGTTCGAAAGACGCAGAATATTAAACAAACATAAAAGCTTTTAGTGATGCAAAGTATTCGAGTGAGAAAAAAATAAATTTATTCAGATCTCTTCGCGCATCGAAAGAGAATCTTATCCTATAACGAATATTAAAGCTCGGCAAAATATGTATTTCTGTCGATATATTTTTAAAATATATATATATATTAAAATTATTTTATATATATTTTACACTATCAAGTACTTTCAGAGAACGGCTGGATATTTTACATGAGCATGCCGGTTACAAGAGGATAGATGTTGAAAGATTAGAGCAGATCCCTACAGTACATCGTACACACTGAAACATTCTGTGATAATGGAAATGGAAACTACTACGACCATTAGAAGAAAAATTTTTTTCAACTCTTTCCAGTCCAGTTAGTTTATTCCTTAACATATTTCCTATTAATAACTCCATTTAATCAATCTATTAAAATTTTCAATTACCAGCATTCAAATCAGTTAATTTATTTCGGCTTTTAATTTAAAAATAATTAAGTTTTTCAACTCTCAAATATTTAAGCTATTAATTAGATTTTCATTAGTCAAATTAGTTATCAATTAATCGAATATTTCAGAGCTCCAGAATATATTTTGTATTTATTTATTGGTGCCAAACCAGGAAACCTTTAGTACGGCAATTCCTATTAAAGATGAATATACAAACAACGTTTGAAAATATTTATTATTTACCTGTCAACGTTTCCAATAAATGGCTAATGCTGTCAAAAGAAACACTTGCCTAGGCAACAGCTCTTAACGCTTGTTTTAGTTTTCATTTCATTTCATTTTTTTCTTCTTGTAGATGGATGAAGGTCAGAAACAACGTGTTGAATAATCAAAGCCAAACCTCGGATACAATCATGAATTAACAAACAAACACATAATTGTACACTGATAGCCAATATCTTTGACGGCATGGACGGCTAATGATGACAATTGTTTGGTAATTTAATTTTTTTTTCTTTGTAATTCAAAACATGTAACAAATGTGTGTCGCATACAGCATTTGCTTTATGGAAAAAAATAATTTTTGAAACCAGGGTTTCCACAAAACGATGTGAATTGTGTTGGTTTTTTATTACTAAAGCGGTAGAAGATGGAAACTTTTAAAACTTAAACTTATTTTCAATAAAATTTTCATTCAAATAGATTAAAAATTTTCGTATGATTTGGAGAAACAGAAAAATTTTATTTCGATTATATAAAATACCCATTTTTCTGCTGTAATTCTCAATTAGTTTTTGAAAATATTATACGAGAATTGTATTGGCAATTTATAGTCACAATTAAGTTTACCAGTGTTTTCACACAAAATACTGGTTTTTATTTCCCGAGGTAGTTTTCGTTTGTGAATGTGTTATTATTATGACTATAAATTGTATTTGAATTCATTAATAATATTTATATTGAAAATAATTTGTTTCTGTGTATTTATATATGAGATTTGTTTGCGCTTATAAATTAAGTTTTTTATTTACACCAAACAAAAACAAAATATTTATTTGTAAATATCTGCTGTAGTTAAGCTCATTAACACCTTTTTTTTATTAATAAATTCTTTGCAAAATTTATGCATGAGAACAAACCATTTGAGCGAAAATATCTCATTCACAAAATCATGAATAAATACATTCCAACTTTATTTTACAATTTCAAAAAAAAAAAAAAAAAAAAAAAAAAGTATTTGAGTCTCGCTACCCGAACGCCCGGATTATATACGTTTCATTTCAGCCCTGATATTTATTTTACAAACAAACATAAATTCAATGGCATCTGAAAACTAGACAGACTTTAAGTAAAGCATGACTTGTTTTAATTACAACAAACAATACGTACTTAAAACACTATATTTATTTAAATAATAAAACTCGCACGTAAAATATGAAGCTTAACAGAAATGGAATGGGAAAAAATTTAATTAAAAATGTACTAAACAAAAATTCTTTTCAAGAAACAAATTCATTTAAAAAGAAACCCCTACAGCTTTATGTTATGTAAAGGGTGTTTATTTTAGGGTTCACAACTGATTTTCAATATCTAATTGTGCTCCAATTGCTTCTGCTTTAGCAGCATAACCTCAAAGAATACAATCAAATGAAATTAATCGCACAATTTTTGTGTTTCTTTAAATTGTATTTAAATTAATAGCGACTTAAAAAATTTGACAGTGTTGCTTTTGTATGCTGTCAGCTGTCAAATGGCTTGTGAAGTGTTGCGACGCATTTAATAATATTAACGTTTACAAAAAAAAATACCCTTTAGAAATTTATCGTCTAACAATTACAGCGGAAAGTTGTTTTGTTGCTCGCGGTGTCTAGCCGAAGAGCCAATAAATTATAAAATAACAAGAATGTATAAATGGAATATTAAGAAGTAGTAAACAACATGACTTTAAAAACAATTGTAATAAAAATAAAAAATTAGCTAATAAAATATATATATCTGGAAAACAAAAGTCTAAAAACAAATAAATTAAACTATTTTAGGCTGTGCTCGATGGCGAATACTGGGGAATTTTTGGTAAAGTAACAACATATTTTGATGTCGTCGCAACAAATTCAGTTAACAGTGAGTTTTTGTGAATTATTTATTTCCCAAAAGTAAATATGTTATTATAGTTCTATGTTTCTAGATATTCTGAATTTTGAAAACATTAGTAAGTTTAGATAAGAGGTTTCGGGTCTCTTAACCCCATATGAACCTAAAACCGGGAAAAAGGAACCGCTAATTCAACAAGTATTAAACTAAAAATAATTATTGTGAGATATATATTCTTAGGCTCATGACCAATATCTCAAAAGTTGCTTGTTTTTAAATTCTATTTAAACAAACAAATTTATTTTGCACTGCAAAATTTGAAGGCCCCAACTTTTGTCATGTCCAATAGAAGCGTCAATGAGAAACCAATAAAATTTTGCTGAAAAGTTTTCCCAAGTAAAAAGCAAATTAATTATGAATAATAATAAAAAAGAAATGAATTCACATGAAGAAGACATTGAGAGGGGCCGAAATTTCTGCTATTTGAAATGCAACAATATGACGGAAAACTCATCCAATACGTGTATTGGACCGTCGGGTTCAAAGCGCTACCATATTTTTACCAGAATTCAATGCATTCACTGCTCGTCATTAAAATAATTCAATAACTATTTTTATTTTTATAAAATTTCAATGGCTCTGGAAAAAGCATAGGGAAAATGGAATATTGGGAATAATAGCCACCAGGGATGGGGAATTTCCAACTAACCAAAAGCGATTTAACTTAAAAATAAATGTAAGAATTATTTCTATTTCGTTAAAAAACATTTTCTAAATAGTTTTCTAATAGTTGACAGGTGGAAAAGAAATTAACACAGAACGCTGATGATGTGGCAGAGCGGCCTCGATATCCCTGTACTGATCCGTTCCGCTAGTACGATGATGAGAAAAAAATATTACACTCTTACGCTGTTATTCAGAAACGATTATTAAAATTAAAAAGTTACTTTAAAGTATGGATTTTGTATGCTTGAAGATCCCCTAAAGCATTTATTAACTTTAACAATCGTTTGTGAATTTGGGGGTTAATATAAAAGAACAAAATTCGTTATAATTTAAGAGATATTTTTAAATGGAATAAAAATAATTAAATCTATTAATATAGCAAGCAGTACAAGATATATAACGAAATGTATTTTCAATTTATTAACAATAAAAACAAAAACATGTTGCACTTTTCGTTTTTCAAACATGAATCTGAAATTGCAAATATTTTGTTTCAACCGCAAACTTTGAATACAATTTATCAATTATTTGAAACACATGAAAAATATGACAACTACAACAAAATGACTTTGACTAATTTGTGTTCTGAAATATTCTAGCGTTAAACTAATTCAAATTGCTTTCATTGTCTTGCAATAAATTTTTGTATTCACAAATACTTAAGAAATTGTTTCGAGTTGTTTTCAGTTTCGATTTTATTTATATAGATATTTTTCATTAAAGTAAGAACGAGTATTTAACAGAAGCATTGAAATGAATGTGTTTTGCGTTACTTGTTCGGAGAGGCGTGCTGCAGTGCAATTGAATATTATTTTTGCCACTAAAGTGTTGGCTTTGTTTTTGTTTCATTTTTATTACCTTAATTTATTTTTTCTCCGGATTTTGTTGTTGTTATTGTTGCTGTAGTATATTTAAATAATGTGTATGTAGTCTATAAGCCATAACCTAACACAATATTGTATGTATTGTTTTATTCCAAAGAAATTTATATGAATATTAACTTGTTGGTAAATAATTCTGCTTATGTTGTGAGAAAAAAAAAAACAGTGGGAAAAATATATATTAAATTAGTGGTTACGGAAAGAAAATATATATGCATATTAAAACACAAGAAAGATATTAATAGATCTATGAAAATAATCAAAGAGCTGTAAATATATTTGGTAGCATATAAAAAAGATTGGAATGATTCATGCTCAGGAAGGACAAATTGCTGATTTTATATAGAAAGGAAATTTCAATATCTTTTAAAAACAAATTTCGATTGTTATCGAGTGCCATAATTTTTTGCCCTGTCCCGTAGAAGTTTTCCTTGTTTTACAAAAAATCCAAATTATATCAATCAGAATAACTCAATGTAGTACTCCCTATTCAAAGGCCAGAAATTAGTACAACTTTAAAAATATATTTCTGCTGCTGATTCGTTTAATTAATCCGGGACATGATTTCATAAATTTAGCTGCTACTTTAAATCAATTTTTATATAAAAAAGAAAACTAAACAAGCTGACCGTATTACAACTTATCAATTAAGTGTTTTCGAAGGCCGCTACACATTATAACTAATAGTTGTTGTAAATCAAAACTATATACCAGCATTTCAGAAACATTGAAACTTTTTGCATGATCACTTTCGTTTTACAAAACTTTTCCAAGTGTACTGCTGCATAAAGCAAACATGACGAATTTCAGCAGTTGAACAACGAAAACAAGAAAAAAAAGTGTATAAAAATCAAATTGAAAAAATATATATATTTAAACATTTTGCATAAAACGTGTACAATCATTAAGGTTCGCCTGTTGGGCACACAACTCTTAAGTGACTTCTAGACATTTTAACAATTTAAAATGTATCATGTTTTAAATGAATTAAACAACCGCATTAAAATAACTCCGCCAAAGTTTAAATGAACTGCAGCCAAAGAAAATAGCAAGTGATGTTGTTTGTTGTTGGTAAAATACTAACTTTAAATACTTTTAGGACACGTGTTAACCTTTTCGCAAGCTGACTTGACACGATTTGTGCTGAAAACGTTTGCTTTTTTATTTTTGTACGATTTTCAACTTTTTATCTCTGAAATGGTAACAAACACAAAAAGGCCAAAGGAAACAAGTAAAAATTTAAAATTTTCTGCTAAAAACTATTTAGCAAAACAACAACAACATATTAACAGTAACCATTTCCAACATATTATATTGAATATTTATTTTATTGCCAGAGATGTTGTTTTCTTTCTTAAATTTTTTGCCTTTAAGGAAAAGTTGAAGGTTCAAAAAACTCATCAAATACAAGCAAATGAATGTGATTTTTATTGCAAGCAAAAGTGATTTTTTTTTTTGTTGTTTACTGCTCGTACAAAATTGTTTACGTTTTCACCAAAAATTTATTAGTTGAAACATCAGCAGCGCTACAAAGTCAACAAACAGTCGGCGGCTAATCATGTTGGTAGTTAAAATTCCACTGCGCTGCCAAACCGCATTTGTTAATAAAACTATTGTTAATTTCTTATACAATTTCGAGACGGTTTTTCCACCTCTCACTCGGTCTGTACGTTGTAAATAATAAACATGTGTGATTTTTCTAAATGAATTTAACGATAAAAGAAAAAAATTAAATAAAACTTATCAGCAACTGACTCATGTTAGTGATTTTCGCTTTTATAAATTATATAAATTTTGCTGCTTTTCTATGGCTTTTTATTTTGGAAAATTACTATGTTTTACGAAGAAAAAAATCAGTTTCTGTTACTTAATTACAGTTTGGTAAACTTTCGTGTTATTAACTACATCCTCTGGCAAGTTACTCACTTTTCTTTGACGCTTGAGTCCCGAAGAAATAGTGTTTTTTTTCTTTAAATTTTTATTTTTTTTATTTAACCACACAAAGTAATATAAATCCAACTAACGTGTTTAGATTGGAAAAAATGTCTTAATAATATCAGCTACAGAAACTTAAGATAAACAAAATGAGAAATAAAATATTTAAAAATAAAGGTGCAGCAGTTACTGACTTGTCTAGGATTAAATTAAGTTTTTACTAAAAAAAAAAAAGAATTAATTTTAAATAAAAAACGTTATAAATAAATTGTTGACTAACAAACGTAGTGCACTAAATTAAGTTGGTAGGATACGAGTGAGTATTTTAAATAGCAAATTTGAATTTCGTAGATCTGAAGATGCTGATTTAAAATCAGGCAATTAAAATTTTTATGTTGGCGCAGGTCACTAGATATTCATATCATAATGGCATTTGGTGCAAGTTAAAAGCTTAGAAAGCAGGGTGATCATTTACTATTATTGGATTCTTTTGTTTTAAGGTAAATAAAAGTTTTATATATCTTTTTCATATATATTTTTGGTTTTGTTAGTTGCAAAATTTTCAGTCTACCTAATTAATTTTTTTAGTTGCGGTCACACCATCAGTGCCATTAATTTGAAGGCATTTATTTAAAGATCTTGTTAATCAATATTTTATGAAAAAAAATGCAATATTTTAAAAGATCTACACATTCGATATCAATCGAAATTTCAGTGGAGCTAAGACAAAAATTTTTAATACAGTTATTTATCCACCTGATTCCGATAAAAAATATCATCTTGTCCATCTTATTAATTTAGACATCTAAGTGAGTTTCCGTAAAATAAATCGTAGATGAACATTTTTCCTTGAGTATCCTGTACCAGAATGAACCATCAGAATATGCTATTCTAAAATTTAATTTTTTCAAACAGTTTCAAATTAATTTTTATTAAATCTCGGTTCCACATAAATTTTCTTAAACAACCAAAGGCCATCACAAGGACTTAAAATGAATTACCATGGGTTCGATACAGTTCTAGTGTGCTATTTCCTAATCAAATCATAATGAATTGTTGGCATATTTAACTAAACCAGCTACTGAGTACTAATGTTGAAAGTGTAGCGGCTTTCGAAAACAACTGTACTGATGTGCTGTCAAAGTTTAATAATTGAAATGATTTAGACACTAATTTGGCATATTTATCAAGTATTATTCAATTAAAAACACTTTATGAAAATATATTATAATTCTTTTTAACTTTATCAAGAGCAGTAATTAAATATTGCAGCTACAAAAGTTTTCTAGCACGGTACTAAACTTATAGATAATTGCAATATTATATGTATTTCCTTAAGTTAAAATAAATAAGTTAATCTCATATTTCCCGCCTAATAGCAACCATTCAAGAAAACTTATATTATAGCCATTAATGCCCCGGCAGAAAAAAAACATGGACAGACCAACAATATTTTCCACGTAAATCTTTGACATTTAATAAATGTGAGAAAATCTTTGTAGGAAAATCTCTCAAAATCATATAAAACTAAACAAAATAATTTAATGGTTTGGATTTTTTTCCACCTTCGTTTGAAATCAATTTCAATTAAAATTGCATTTTATTTCCAACTCTTCCATATCGTAATACCAAATAATGTTAAAGCTTAAAGGCTTATCGGTGCAAAAACATCTGCTAACAAAAAAGCCACTAACTTTTGAGCAAGTTGGTATATGGATTTTTTTTTCTTTAACAAAATCTTCATTATAGCAGCTAAATGAGAAAAAAGAATCGTATATTGAAACAAAATGTACATGATTATAATCCTCAGTAATCAGCAAGACAAAAAAAATGTATTGAGAAGGAAAAAATGAAAAATAAGGTGGGGTGGTGAGCTGGTTATAGACCATTTGAGGTTTTGCAGCAGCAACAAAATCTTTTTTTTTTCTTTTTTTCATATTATTTTGGCGATTTTTGGTTTTAAATTTATTTAATTTCCAAAATGTGTAAGAGCCGCACCTGCTATTTTGTTTGCAAAATTTGCACCTTTTGTTGAGCTCTTTTCTAATTCATTAAAATAAAATTAAAGAAAAAACAAATATTATCTACTCGCACATACATTTAGCAGGTTTCTATTTAAATTATAATTTTCTTAGAAAAATCAAATTTATTAATGGGGGGGTAAAGGGTTGCAAAACTGAAATCGCTTCACATGCAGAATACTTGTAATAAAATAACGCAAAAATATTCATTCTGTCGAATATAGTGGATATAAAGTGTTTGCAGTGAAACTATTTTGAATAGAATAGTGCATTTTGAAATATTCAAAATGCTCCATTGTGCATACGATTGTTTCTTCAAGTTGGCAGGACTAATTAAATTAAAAAAAGGCAATTGAAAGTGGTATTTCAATTTACTTTAATTATTTTCCCCCCAGATATTTCAAAAGAATTAGAAACGGTACCTTGTCTCTTTCGACCAGCCAAATAATATAATAAAAAAAACTTTTGTATATTCTAGTGTTTACACAGCTGCGTTTACAAGAACGTACTAGGTCGTCTACTAGTAACTATTGTATGCTTATCTGCATAAAAACTCCTTCCAAACAATATCTGTTTCTTCAATATTGGTGGAAGATAAAACATTCAAAAGTGCACCACAAAAATGTGTGCAGTATTTATATAAGATTTCAATAAGTATGGACTGTAATAATTTTGCCCTGTATTCATATTGATTTAAAAGTTCATAGTTTTTGATATATAAGCAAAAATATATATGGTCAATATAATAATAAAAAAGATTATAAACTCCGTGTGTACTAACCGAAGTTTTTGTTATTTCATTTTTATTTTGCATTTCTTAGCAGCCAAAACGGGAGAGAAATGAAAGAAATGTGCATGTAGTAAGAGCAAATTATTTTATAAAACTAATAAGTCATTGGAAACAGAATAAATTTTTAAGAATGCACTTTTCAGTCGGTCAACTGATTCACACACAAATGTTTGTCACGATAATGTATGGTAACTATTTTTGCATGATAAATAATCCAACGTACAACGGAAAGTCATCGTCAATTGAATTATTCAACATAGCAGAACAGCTGTTCTCAAAAACCGCTGCATTTTCATCATCAGTACTCGAATGTAGTTTTGCTTACCAGCACTTATTAGGCGGCATATTTAAATCTAT
Source organism: Linnaemya vulpina (assembly GCA_963675445.1). NCBI lineage: Eukaryota > Metazoa > Arthropoda > Insecta > Diptera > Tachinidae > Linnaemya > Linnaemya vulpina. The sequence goes on from OY776277.1 coordinate 20,612,078, forward strand.
TAAAAATTATTATTCATACAAATTCTGTTATCCAATACTAACCCGATGGTAACACGAATGCGATCCCTCTATTGCAAATCGATTGTTTTATTCAAGTCCCATTTTATGAATTTTGGCTCCATTTATAAATAAGCCAAACTTAAATACCTGTTAACTTTTTTCTTTCTTGTTTGCTGAAATCAGTAGCTTAAATTTTAATAAAAATATTATGTATCTAACTTCTGCATAAATTAATTGACTCAATTAATATATTTGGGCAGCGTGTTTTAATTTCTGAGCTTTTATCGTTATATTATCTTTTTAATACACTCATCGTTTTTAAGATTTCAAGAGAAATATATAAATTACTGTCCCAAATATCATACAGTAAAATTTTGCTATTGCACTGTGATGTCCAACCCTGATTCAGGTGGAAGTTGTTAATAATATCAACCTGTCTGAAGCACGTGTATCTCTCAGCATACAATGTTTCAGTTGGTCGGCATGAATATCGTTTGAACAATGAATTCATATTATTTGAATATTTGAATCATGGCTGATAATGTGTTAATTATATTTTATTTTTGTTTTATTTTTATCGCCAATTAAGAAGATACTCTACTATTTTGTTTGTTGGTGTAATTTGTGTGATTAATTTATACTCACTAATTTCCTATTAAACACCTCTCGCAAATGCATACGAAAGATGAGCGCGCATTCGCTAATTGTTAAATGGACGTTGCGAAAAAGTCATATTATTAATTAATGACTTTGAAAATGGTTTTTTTTTCATATAAGCAAACGAGATATAATAATTAACAGCAAAACGCTTTCTTTTGCATTCAACAAAAGCATGACAACCGCAAAAATATACAAAAAAAAAGCCACAATTGATTCCCACGCTTTGCCATAAAATGAAATTAATTACGATTTAAATATTTCAAACTATTAAAAATTGCAACAATATAACAATAAAACGTAAGACCCTCCTCAACACGAATGGTTTTTGAAAACAATAATTTTTATTTTTATTTTTAATTTTATTATTATTATTATTCTTTATTCTTAAGTCTTCTCTCCATTTAATTTTCGTAATATTTATTTTCCAGTGAACGTGTCAAGCTTCATTTTGGGTTATTTAAAAAAAAATTTAACAGTCATTCAGTTCGCTTTTTATATATAATTTTTTTTTATAAATTTCAATATTTTTTTATTTCAGTTTTTATTTAAATGTTTGTTAAACATGTTTAAAATTTGTAATTATTTTATATATTTTATAGAAATTTCGGCAAAAACAAACCAAATATAATAAACAATAATAAGCAAACAACAACAATTAACGACATGTGTATTTCGTTAAGTGTTTCGTTTTTGCCAATAATCAAACCAAAAAATTTAAACCGCACCCCAAAATGTGTCAAAGATCATCTAGAAAAGCACACAAAAAAAAAGTATTTTTGCGCTTTCAATTTAACAATGACCAACGAAAAAAAAACACTCAAAGTGCTTTTCAGAATAATAATTATTGAGCTAAAAATTGCTAGTGAATTAACAACAACAAAATAAATAAATAAAAAGATTTATTTGCGACTTAAATATTCATCTCCGAAAAAGGCGAGTGAAACGGTTTCAAATTTTAACTAAAATTATAATTATTGAGAATCACATTAAAATTTTGCTAATAATTTTCATTTCGCATATTTCAAGTTATTCTTAACGCGGATAAATTTGACCATTTTAAGAAACATTTTGGTTTTGGAATAATTTAGAATACCTAATTGGTCAACTGCTGAAGAAATGGAGTGTGCTATTTTTGATATTGTGTAGATATATAGTTCTTCAGCAAGAACTTGTAAAAAGATATTAGAAATTAGCGCATGAATCAAATGATCAAAATGGTAACACTTGGGATTTAAAGTGTTACCAACAGTTCAATACCCTTCTTTGATTTTATTTCATAGTAAAATCTGATAATAATTTTCACATTCCACTAGTCCACTAAAAAGTAGTGATAAGCATATATAAGCATGAGTACTGATGACGGAAGTGTAGCGGTTTTCGAAAACAGCTGTGCTGCTCTGATATACCTTCGTGGCTGGGAGTAAAAATCATGACTTTCTGAATTGAAAACAAGTCATGAAGACTAGCCTACCAATCTTTATTGAATTTAATATATAGATGAATAGATCGATATATTTACAATAAAAATAAATTTTTTTTATTACTTGGACCGATGGTGAGGATATGAAAGCTACTCGTGAAACGCATTGTATCAGAACTATGGAAAGAGAGGATGCTGGTGAGAGGATAGATGGAGTGTCTTAAAAAGATGGAAACATTATTTAAGCCATTTTACATCAACAGCAAATATTTTTCCAAAGTAGACACTAACGAGGCTTCAACTATTAAAAAAAAAAATTCTACTCAAGAGGTTGCATAATTTTCTTATGTGTTTCGTAGAACGCCAAACAGAGAATACATTTAAACGAAACGATATAAAAATTACAAATTCCAACCTTAAGCATCCATCTTATCCTGTTGAAAAACAGCCACTTGCTTTTTTAATTTTTTTTACTGATCTACCACTTCCAAGTAAAATAATGACATGATTTTATTAACACCACATAATGTACTGTAAAATATTATTTTATTTATTTCTTTTTTTTAAGTACGATTGCTATTGTTCAAAGAGTAAACAGATAAATATCTACGAATAGAAGACGAATATTTAAGTAAGAGTGCAAAAATCAGATGAGAAAAAATATTAAAAGAAACGCTAAAACGTGCTTGGAATTGATTTTTATACTTATATAATTTTTTTTTTGCTCTGTCTGTTAATACAAAAAAAAGTGACTAAAAATCATAAAAAAGAAATCACCAAAAATCAAGCAACCTTTTGAGCGAACTGATAAGGCAGCCAATAAAGCATAATTTTTACGAGTGTCTATGCAGTATAACTTTTTTTTTTGTGTAAATTTTTCCCATTCGCATGTATTGTGCTAAAATAAAAATATATGTATAAATAACAAGAAAATAATAAAAAGATGCAATAAACTATAAATATGATTGTAAAATACATGTATAAAACACATACAAATAAATAATCAGAATAATTTCAAAATTCAAGTACATCCAGTTTATAAATGTGGTTGGACGCTTCTGAACAAGTTCAGTGATTTAGTTTGCGAAAAACAAAACAATAAATAAATTGAATCACTTAAAATATAGTGTGACTCTTATTAATAAGAGTTTATTTGAAATTTCAAACACACACTACAGACAGACTCTAAATTAAATAGAAGTGACTTCTCTCCACTTCTAATTATCTAGTTTTAGGTCTTCTACTATTTATTCTTTCGGCAGAATTATTTGATAAGACCGCTGGACATATTATTGAAACACAAATCGGTGCATGTCTCCAGAGGTTCGTTTAAAATAAAAAAAAATAAAACGCTTCATTGACATGATGGAATTTCCAATAGCTCCATGTAACAATTTGTCAATAATATCGTTATATATACATGCAGCCTTATTTTGTAATTCCCTAAGCAAAATCTCCATCGCTAAAACTATAGAAAATCTTATAGGCGTTCAAAGTTTTGAGAAACGTTAGCATATTTTTGGGAGCTATAAGTAAGCGAAATAGTCATGACTCGTATTCATATTCTCCTGATTTTCTAGTTATTAGCCTTTTGTCCCCAAAAATATATGCAAAAGTTTATTGCAACTACTACCAATTTTAGCAATTGAAATTTAGCTTTAGCGAATTGCAAAATAAGCCTCTCGGTCGTTATTAAATGGTATAGGGTATAGCCAAACTATTTGTGTCTCAACGTTAAACGGCTATGAAATCATCATAATTGTCATCAGGCTAATAGGCAGGTAACTTCACTGTTTATGGTTAATATAAATAAATAAATATACACACACACGCACAGACTTGTCTGTAATTTCTGTCTACAGACAGAGTAATAAGAGCTGAGATTTCACTGTCAACGCAGCTAATAAGTTGCAGCAAAAACAAAAAACACCTACATTTTGAGTTTAAACAGAAACCTTCATCAATTAAGCCAGTCGAGAGCATCATAAACACATCAATTTTATTTAAATCATGTAAAAGTTTTATTTAAGATTTTAGTTTACACAGAGCGCACTATGGAGCTGTAGGCTGACATGTTTAACATGTGGACTACGAAGTCCCAGGTCCCGAGTTCGATCCTGGACTCAGTTTGTTGATATGGGATACAATTTTTCTCCTCTGCATGGGAGCATGACTGTGTTAATTTATGTTGGCCTGTTTCAATGACAAAGGATTAGCCCTGGTCATTAAACAGTATTGACTATAACCCTTGTTTTAACTTTTTCTCCAAATAAATCGATGAGAATATAAAAGCATTTTCAGTTGATCCAACTCCATTTAGAATTGAAGTTTTGCAAGCCAATTTAACAAAAAAAAAAATTTGTGTTTTGTTTTTAATTCAAACTGTTCAAAAACAAATGAGAGTTCCAAAAATACACAGATAATAAACTAATGAAACTGTACTTTTTACATGTTCTGTGATATTTTTCATAAAAACAGATGAATTTAAAAACTTATTTAACTTAATGAGGGAATGTCTGGAGAAGAAGAGCTGGAAAGGATCCCCTGAAAAGCTGGTATCCTTCATCAAGGCCAACAATGAACACATGCTCCACACAGTAAAATTAGTAGTTTTATTTTCAAACACTTTCACCACAACAATGTTGGGATGAAAATGCCAAACGCAATAATTCATACAACTCGCTAAACGAGTAAAAGGTTTTCTACAAATTTAACCAACTTGATGAGATTAATGTTGTGAAAGTATTTCGAAATAAAACTAACGTATTAACCACGTGTTTCACTGCATTTGTGCAGTGAGGGATCCAGTAGGCGTTACAAATATGCTCATGTAAAATGTTGGAAAAACATGTTTAACAATTTACATCGAAATTAGCACCCAACATGAAGCCCAACAAATAATGGAAATTTGGAAATTTGGAAAATATTTAAAAATTTGTATATGCATGTAATTAAATGTGATAAAGAACATTAATCTTTTCCATAAATAAAAGTCTTTAATAATTAATTTAAAATTAAATAAATAACCAAAGTTATGAAAGAAAATTTATATCTGCTGCAGATTCCAAACGAATTTGCAAAAAAGGCACAAAATCCCACATCAAAGTGCATTTACCTCGGCAATTTAAGAAATTTATAGAAAGAAAATAAAATAGATAAAAAATTGTAAGAAAAAACAAACATGGAACAAAATATATATTTTATTGCCAAGTATCTTTGCAACGCACGACTACACACGCATGAGACATCCACAAAATATTTTTACTTTTATTTATGCGTATCCAAAAGATAAAATTATTTTATTTGTGATGTTTTTCATACGACATTATAACAGAATTGACATAAACATGTTTGAACACGTTTTTCTCTCTCTCTATTTCTGTACTATTTTCTTCATTCGCAAAAACCAAATAGAGAAAAAAACGAAAAAGCCAAAACGCCTTTAGAAGATCTCTGACATATTTCAACATAATAAACGCAAAACACATGATTTATACGATTTATATTTTGGCCAAATTTCTGATTTTACAATATTTATTATTTTTTATATTCTTCTTTTTGTGTTGGCACAAACTTTTTTCCAAGAGCAAAAACGAAATCTAATATTTATGCCTTAAACAGATTTAAGGCGCGTTTGGCAAGGAAAGTGGCCAAATCATTGTAGAACAAAAAAGCAAGAGTATTTAAGAATAATGCGCTGTTTGCTGCTAGTGGGTTAATGTCTAGACTTTATATAAAAGAGTAGAGTTAAATATATATTACAAAATTAATGCTTGAGTTAAAATATTATTAAGTTCAATTCTAAAATGTACAACGTATTTAAGAATTATAACAACTGTTAGCTGAGATATTAGCAATGCTACTGGGTTCATGTCTAGACTTTATTTCAAATAGAACTTTGAAACGTCTTGTTTAGTTAAAAATGTATTAAAAAATTTATGTTTGAGTTTGAATACTTCTAGTTTCAACTGAAATATGTACTATGAATTACAAGTTTAATAGTAATTAACAATTATAAGAACTGTTCGCTGAGATATTAGCAATGCTACTGGGTTCATGTCTAGACTTTATTTCAAAGAGAACTTTGAAACGTCTTGTTTAGTTAAAAATGTATTAAAAAATTTATGTTTGAGTTTGAATATTTCTAGTTTCAACTGAAATATGTACTATGAATTACAAGTTTAATAGTAATTAACAATTATAAGAACTGTTCGCTGAGATATTAGCAATGCTACGGGGTTCATGTCTAGACTTTATTTCAAAGAGAATTTTGAAACGTGTTGTTTAGTTAAAATGTATTAAAAAATGTTTGAATATTTCTAGTTTCAATTCAAATATGTACAACACTATTGTGAATTACAAGTTTAATAGTATTTAAGAATTTTAAGAACTGTTCAATAAGATAGTGCTATGCTACCGGGTTCATGTCTACACTTTAAATAAAAGAAAACCTTAAACGTACTTCTTAGTTAGAAAATTCAATATTAAATAACTGTAAAATTAATGAAAATATTTGTAATATCAATTAAAATATATATACCCCGCTATTGTGAATATCTTGTGAAATTCTCACTCTCCATAAGCGGAAAACGTTATCGTGAAGTGTTTGTTCCCCTCCCGGAACATTCTATAAAATAATGAATAAAAGCAATTAAAGTGTCTGTGTGTAATCACAAAGAAAACTCCAGCCACACAATCGCCTCAAATATTCTCATTTGGATTTACAGCCAAAGTGTGACATCCATCCCCTTTTAATTGCACGAATATGTATTTATCTTCATTCTAAAACTAATCAATCAAGATTTACATTCAAATATTTATTTGGATTGTACGTCCATAAGTTGAATTGGCTGACGTGCACCCAAGTAAGTTCTAGACAAATATTGAACAACAATTTGAACACGAAAAAAAATATATATAAACTCTTATTATTAGTGGAGTCTTGTATGAATCGAAGTTATTGTTGCCTTCACAAAGTGTTAAATAAAAATATAAGTATATAAGAAAAAAAATATTCTGTGCAAATGGCTTTAATTAAATATTTGCAATTAAAGAAAAAGTAAACGTTTGATAAAACGATAAATATTTACAATGTGTTGGCGATGACTTTTCTCTTGGGCAACGTCTTTTTCATCGCCTTGACTCGTATCAATTTTTATTGATTCAATATTTCAATATTTACACAACGATATGAAGAATTAGCAAATATAAGAATAAATATTTATATTAAATTAGATAAAGAATAAGTGAACTAGACTTATGGATTTGTAATTAAGAAATTATCTGTATTAAATGCAGACTTACTGATATTGTCCAGAGGGATTTAATAAAACTGCGTGCAAATTAAATGCAAATAAGGGAAGAAGCAAAAGCAAATATTCATTAAGTTAAAAGCTGCAGTTTTTTTTTAAATAAAAGTAAATTTGATTTCATAATGTCTCCTGTGCATGACAAAATTCTGGCATCTATCACCATCAGCGTTATGAAATTAACTCATTAATTTGGAGTTATCACTTGAATAACGTATTTTTAATTCTTGCTAACAAGCAGAAGAGATGAAACCAAAAGTGTTGTTCAATAATAAACAGAAATTATGGCCTAAAGATTTTTTTTTGTATTAAACGAAGAACATATTCCAGTGCGCTCAGTGTCACTCTCAATGGCCTTCAAAAATAAGCCTTAAATAAATAAGAAAGAAACAACTTTTTTTTTTTCTTTTGACAAACACTTAAGGAAAAAACAACTCATCATCGCTTGTTTATTTTCTCGCTTTTTGTGTAAATTTAATTTATTTTTAACACTTCCAATACAACAATAAAAGAGCAGAAAAAAACTCAAAACAACTTGAAAAAAAATAAAACAACAGCCAACAACTTATTGTAAACGACTTGGAGTTCAAGGAGGTGGTTTATTTTGTGTGCAGCAACAAATAAATGCGTTATTTAATCTCGCTGCTCTTCATTATGGCATTTTTAAAAGCGTTTCCGCCAAGAGTTTACGCAAATTAAGCACTTTTACGAATGTGTTGTACACAAAAAGTCTTGTGTTAATTGAACTTTTATTAGAAGTAAATATTTATTAAAGTCTTTACAAGGCACGACCAGAGAATGATTAGTAAAATTTATAAATATTTTTTCTCTCTTTTTAAAATACTTTATAAAATCTTCTTTTCCTTTTTACATAGTAGGTATTTTTTTCGAAATGAATGAATTTTATTCATCTGGTTATTGAATTTAATGAATTATAAAAATATCTAAATATAATTAACACAATCAAAGTTGCAATCAGTCAATGTATTCAATGTAAGTTTCAAAAGCAAATAAAATATATCTACAGAGAAAGAAATTGCTAAAAAGTTCTTTTAAAAATATCAAACAGCAGAAGCTAAAAATTTGTACTTAAAACAGATTTGGTTGCAATATTTTCTTGAGAAATTTTCCACATAGAGGTTAAAATGAAGTCAAGAGTTGATAACAATGAAAGCAAATCTGTTCTTTATTCTAACAACAGTGTCAAGCTGAAATTGAGTTGTTGCAGTGACTCCAATACATTTCAAACTTTTGCTTGGAATTTATATTTAAAGTTTCTATGGCGATCAAAAATACCGTCTTTGTTATAATTAAATCAATTCTCATTTAAAGTGAAAATTATTTGTGTTAGGGCCTTTCCACTGGATACCAACGATATGAATACATACAGGCACTATATATTTACTGTTAAAGCCGATTATTTATTTTTAATAAGTCCATACACATATTCGCATGCATGCAAGAGTATGTGTATTTACGAATGTAAGATTGTATGCAGGCTGGCAGCAATTTTATTTTCACAACTTTGTATTCATAATTGTAAAAATAATCTTAAAATAAATCCAGAATGAAAGCAGACCGTGTGTATACAATAGAGTCCTGCACAAGATTTCTTGATTGAAACATTTCATTCATACGCGTTTCCAGTATAAACGGTAGCAGTTCTCTAACTCAGAGACTTTTTGAATTTTCATCGCAGTTACAACACTGCTGACGTCAATCGCAACCTGTTACCACAATTCTGTCAAATTTTGACAGCCATTAGAACCAGCAAACATCATGAATTTTTCATAAATTAAAAGTGAATTTCGTGCCGATTTTATATATTTTTTTTATTGAACTGGTTAACTGGATTCTGTTATGGAAGCACTCTCGCAAGTCTTCGTGCCAGAAATCCGTAATAAAACTGATGAAATTATATCGCCCGATTGAAGAATTGAAATACGTGAAGAAGCCATAAATTTGATTAGGAACTGCTGCTCCATCCCTCATACTCTCGTCGGATTTAGGCCCCTACGAAAATATTCTTTTTCCAAAGCACTACTGCTGCGGTTTCACATCAAACAATCATGTCACATGTTAAAGATATGTTCGGCAGGCCTCTGGATATGTGTGCATATGAGAGTAGACCAGCCATAAGTATTGAATACAATTGTGTGTTAAATTTTATTTAATAATATATTTTGTTTATCACTTTTTGTAATTTCGCAAATAAATAACGTTCTTTGTTTACAATTTTTGAAGCGCAACCAACAGCCGCAACAAGAGCACTTAAGCCGATTGGCGGGACAGACGGCCAATCAACCAGCCAGACAAGCAGACAACCAGCCAACAGTTGTTTATATAAAAAAAAATATTTATATAAATTTTTGTTTCCATTTGCCCGCATTTATCTTGATTTCTTTACACATTTCAGAGACAAGTATGGGTTCTCTTTTTTCCTTTTTTTATTTTTAAATTTTTTTTTTTTCTTTGCAAAAAGTATATTAATTTGGTTAATTTTGTTTAAACATTAAAATATTCGGTTGTGTATTGCGAATTATGTGCGATTTTTTCACACTTCGTCAATGACGTTAATTTTTGTTGCCATTTTTTTCTTTTTAATAAATTTAAATGATGTGTTTAACTTTTTTTTATTTATAAATTAATTTGTGCAAATTTATGTAACTTTTATTTGTGATTCCATAAATATAAAAAGTGTGTTAAAAATAAACAAGTTACAGTGACTTATTGAAAACTGAGATTGAATTAAATTTGTATCTTGTCTTGTTTATGCAGATTTTCCATAAAATATATGCCTGTTCGCTTTATCTTATCTTATAATTAGAGAAGAAAGATTTGTGGAAGATCACAGTCAAATCTCCGGTACAATATAAAATTATTTAAATAAATGCCGGCCGATTGACTGCATAATTTACTTTTTTATTTTAAAAAAATATATATTTTCCATAAAGTTTTGGTCATGTTTCACACAATTTTCAAGTGATATTTTATTGCCGGAGATGTTCGGCGTCCAAAAACTGTTCCACTGTATTACGAAGAGCTATTAAAAACGTAACTTTATTGCGTAAACAGTTTGGAAAACACACATGCCAACATTTATGGGAATATTTATTGTTAGAAGAATATGTAGCCGGCTAATCCGATTATAACTCCCTGAGTGAAAAGTTTCATTTTAATTTCCACAACCACGAGTAGTTTGGAAACCCGTTTTTATTTTAGCGTCCAAAATTATTTGTCCCTCTACAAATTGCGTTTCAGAAGTGGCTGGCTTTGCTGGTCTGATGCCTGCCTGTATGCTTGTGCTCTGCATGTGTCTTTTAATGGACACGCCTTAACGTATTTGATTTTCAATTCTTTTATTTTAAGGCGCACACTATTTTTTAACTACATATTCATTCGGTTTAGTTACCAGCGATACGATATTGAAGTCTCAAGCATTTTTTTTCTCATCATGACAAAATACATGTTTTGGCCCGTTAATGCGGCGAAGACAAGCTGCTGCGACTATTACGAACGCCATACGTAACGTTGTACACACCGTCGTTTTATGCCCAATACATTTGTCAATATGAACAAGATTAGCCAGCATGCGGCACGCTTGCAACTATAAACTTGTTGCAGAAACCGCTTTTTTAATTGTAAGTGCATGATGACGTTTGGTTTATCATCATCATCGTCATCATCATCGTCATCACCATCGTCAATGTGATATTCGATTCGGTTAGCAACAGCAGCCGGTTGCAATGCAAACATGCAGGTTTTATAAGTACATTTTTGTTGTTAATTTACTGCATCGATGTAAGCGAAAGGCTTTTTTTTTAATTCGTTCACACTGGCAGGAAGAGAACTGAGAGATCTCTTTTAAATGATTTAATATTCGATGTTATTGTCATTTGCTATTAAGCGAGGTTTTTAGTACTTTTCAAGTCGATACGGTTACGTAGCATTCATTAGACTGGTCGGTAAAGCTGTTATAACACCAGCAGATATCTTATATATTTCACTTAAAGATTTACTAGGCTGCAAAATATTACGACAGATGTATGTATGTAGTTGGGTTATGATTTTCTTAGGTGTTATGATAAAGTTATGGCACAAGACTACAAGAAGAACAAGTGACACAACTTGCTGGCTTGAATTTCGGTACAAAAAAATGTATAAATTTAATTAATTACGTGTGGCAACTACCAACTCATTTGTTATTTAGTAATTTTCTGGCAACCATGAATTTTCAGTTGGCAACTGGCAAGACAATTTACTTCAAATGCTACTCATAATCCCTTAATAAATTAATATTATTTGTAATTTATTTCAACAAAATACATGAGGCCCCTTATTAATTTATTTTAGTTAAATCAATTAAGTAATTAATTTACTTTACTAAATGCATAACATAATTTATTTTGAAGCATTCTTCAAGCCTACTATTTTTAAATCGCGTCTATATAATTTGATTAATATTTCAATTATAGTTCGACGAGTTTTTTAACTAGATGTTAATCAATTTCAATTAATATTTTGATCAAATTTTTACAGCATCTCAAACAAGTTTTCATTGAGGTGTAGTAATTGTCCCATTGACCTATGAAAATATTTCAACTCGTAGATATATTTCAATTAATTTTTGAATGTGAAGTAATTTTGTTAGTGATTGAAATGAATGAATGAATCTTGTGTTAATTTATTTGTATGAAGTTTTTGGCATATTGTCGGAGTACTTTTATCAAAAGGAAAGTTGCAGTTCAAAATTATATGAAATATATATTTGAAATCAAATTTATATGTATTAAAACATAAATAATTTTGTTTTCATAGTTTAACAATAAAATTTTATAAACATATAAAAAATTAATAGAAAATTATTTAAGTATCCGGATCATGACTTTTCACTTCAACGCAAAAACATATTCTAAATTTTTACTTTTATTTAAATGTATTTTATCAACAGAACGATATGAAGTGAATTAATAGAGGCCCAGCCAGTAAAAAAAATTTTTTTAAAACTATGAAAATATATATATATTTTTTTCAATTCTGTACAACTGTCAAAATAATGCTGCTCCTGCACTGAAATTGCTACTGAAAGTCATAACAAAGTTTTATATATTTTTCAAATTTAAAATTTCAGAATTTTGTATGCCAAAAAAAAAACAAATTTTTAATATTCGAAAATTTTGATTTTCTCTTAACTGAAATATTTAATTTCTATATAAACCACAACTCAGATATAAAAAATTTTAATTTTGAAATTAAATTTGCAAATTAAAATTTCAGCGTGTTAGTGTGAACAAACCAAAATGTTTTGTAGTGCGATTACAATTATCTGCTGCATAGGAAAGTTAATAAGAAGCATTTATTGAAATTAATTTAAAAAAACTTACAGAAATCATAAGAAGAAAAACAATATATGTATGTATTTAAAAAAATAACGGTTTAATGATCTTTATAATCGTAGGTTTTCCTTTATGACACTGAATTAATTGCCATTTCCCAATATTTTATATAACTAATAAAAAATTAAATTAAAATGTGTGTTTGTATAATTATTAGTGAATCAGTACTTAAAAGAAAACTATATTTAATATTAGTTCCAGCAATTACGTGTAGTTAAATGGGTAAGTAGCAAGTCTCTAAAGGTACGGTCACACAAGGCAAATATTTACAAAAGTTGAGGCAAATTGTTAATTATGGCAAACTTTAATATTCTATATGCCAGAACTTCTTCGAAACTACTGTGAACTGATTAATAGATCTTTAATAATTATATTGTTTGAGAAAAGTGTTTATGTAAGTATTTCTTAAAAACAATCTCTCAAGAATAAATCTAATATATTTCTTGTCTTACGACATTAAGTTCAATTAAATAAAATGAACAAGAAGAAATAATTACAAACATATTCACAATACGTTTCTAATGATTTCACTTATTTTGCCAAATATTTGTGCAGTCGTTCAAGCAATTCCAACTTTGTATTTTCATCGTTAGAAAAAACTAATTCAATTTTCTAAATTAACACAGATCGCTAGATACGAGGGTATAGATATGAAATGAAATTTACAACGCCCCCTCCCTGATCTTTGCAACGTATTGTTTTTTTTATCTCTATTCAAAAGTACAATTTTTGTTTCGGATTGCATCATGTGTGTTTATTCATCTATCCAGTGCGCTGTAATTGTTTCAATATTTATTCATTTTTATAATTATAAGATTTTCAATTTACAGTATTGCTTGCATGTGTGTGTTAGTAGCAGATTTTTTCACAATTTATTGCAATTTTTTTAATGAAATAATATTTTAATGAATTGCATTTTTTTCTTCTCTCTCTTTCTCCTACTGTTTTAGTGTTTAATGCCGCTTTATAAGGCAGGTGGTTTTCTATAACAGGCTTTATGTAAATTTTATTTAATTATAAATTTTTTTTTTTTTTGTAATATTTTAATATGATCTAGAAGCAATTTTATTTTATTAAACTTTTTTTTTGTAAAACAGCAACAAAAGCAAACGAAAAATTCAAATTAATGGTTTCAAGCTGTTTTTCTTATTAAACAAAATGACATTGAAGAGGTTTATTTTAAGTTTACAGTTACATTGTTTTTAAATGGCATATTTTGTTTTATTAACCCATTCAGATGAAATCATTATCTGAATATTGAAATGCATTATTTATTATAAATACAGTGAGCACACAGCTTTATTTTTAATTGGGTATTTATATGCGCAATTTAATCGTTTTATATAATTTTACAAATTCCTGTAGATTAATCGAATATTATAAAAGCGAAGCTGAGTTCAAGATCCGTAGTAACAAGGGCTAAATAATATATTTTAAATCAAGCAGTAAAAGTATTGGTTCGATAAATGAATCGCGCTTCTTTATGCGTAGTTACACTTGATTTAAAACGAAAATATCTCGCTTGATATATAACAGCCTGAATGTTTTGAATTAGTCACGGTGGTCTAATTCCATAACTCGATTCGAAAGAAAAATAATCTGAATTTGTATGCCATTCAGTATTCGAAACAGTAAGCTAAATTTTTTAGCCCTCAGAATGATACCTATTTTTTAATAATTTCGTAAAAACATAAAAAGAAACCTGAGTGTTTATCAGCACCACATATTTGTGTGATATTTCGTGATGAAAGCGAAGATAATATATTTTAGGAATATCAGAATTTTATGTAACTCTACTTAAGCATCTTAAGTCATTAATAAGTATTTTTTTAATGTATAGATAATATTATGACTTAATTTTCTAAAAATATGTCCACACAACGCACACAGTAGAACTGAAAAGAACAAGTTTGTAGGAGACGCTCCTGTGTTTTGTTACTGTTTCCATTCCAAATTTCCACTCGTCTCGATTATTGATGTTATATAACAAAAGTTTGATTTTGGGGCATTGCAACACTACGGATCTGGTCGCATCGAAAGAATATACACTTATTGTGTGTTTTAGATAATTCGAGAGACATCCTCTCCTCTGTCGTAAAATTGTTTTGGCTCAGTGCCCACAATTTAGAGAAACCAAATGGATTAATACAAGAGTTTTTCGAAATTTTCACAAGGCTCATATATTTTCCCATCCACAAATGGCTTGTGGTCTATTAAATTTCATTTCTACGTCTTTTTGTAGCAATTAAAACTTAAATAATTTAATAAAATGATGTAAACAATATTCCAATTAAAAATAAACAATATAATGTTGATAATAGAAAAAAAAAACAATAACAATTGAAACCCCTCCAAAAAATATTAGTTAACTTAACAGAAATAACAAATAAAGTAAATAATAAAATAACAAATGAGGGTGTCAAAAATGTGGCAAAACAAAAATTAAAAACAGTTCCTTTAACACACGCCAGCAACGAAAATCACAAATTATATAAATCATTCTGCTAAAGATGAAAATTAATTAAAACAAATAAGTAATTAATTCAAGGTGAATTGCGTTACAGCAAGTTAATACTTCATACATGACGAATCCGGAGGCGATAAGCGTATGAATTAAATTAATGCCAG
The DNA here is from genome assembly GCA_963675445.1 of Linnaemya vulpina. Classification (NCBI taxonomy): domain Eukaryota; kingdom Metazoa; phylum Arthropoda; class Insecta; order Diptera; family Tachinidae; genus Linnaemya; species Linnaemya vulpina. The sequence continues at coordinate 20,627,491 of OY776277.1, forward strand.
CATAAATTTAAAAACCGCATAAAAACTTTGAAATGTTTGCGTCTATTTCATTTTGGCCATTTGACGTATCACAAGTAATTAAAGTGTCATTAATTACAATGAATTTCCGTTAATTTGACAAATTCATTATAAAATGAAAAAACAAAAACAAAAACAAAAGGGGCAACACCAAGAGGAAGGAGACATTTAAAACAATCTAAAAAGCAACCTTTAACACCTGTACAACTCTAAACGTGAAAAGGAAAAATATGATTATGGTGACTTTTAAATGATAATGACAACCGACCACTATTAGAAGTTTGTGGAATAACACACAATTGACCCTGTTCATTGTCAACAATAATTGTTTGGAGTCACAATTTATTAACTTTTCAGAAAACTAAACAAACACGATGTTATCTTTAACACACCCTCATCATGATCATCATGGTCGTCGTCGTAGTCATCGTCATCGTCGTGGTTGCTATTATTACTGACAGTTTCAAATAACATTAACTTGGCTTTAATTATGAAAATCGTTTAATAGAGTTATGAGTAGACAGAGCGACGTTGTAATGATATTAAAAACGTAAATAAAAAACAATTGCAACATATAAATACTGTGAAAAAAGGAAAACAAAAACTAAATATGTCAGTCGTAGTTTTTAGCCGATTTAATATTATTATTTTTGTCTGCATGTTCTTTTTTCCCTCTTTTTTTCTGTAGGTCGGTCGGTGTCTAAAACGCCATGCTTCGCTGATTTCGACTTATATTTAATTTATGTTTGCCTTCTGGTTTTCTTCCATTCCAAACACTCACTCACTTCCTTCCCTAACAATGACATTTAACTCTTAATCACACACACACACACACATACACACACCCAAATTCAGGTGTACCAACGAAACAATAGAGAGAAACTTAATCAGTCCTGTTGATCAAACATCTTCATTAATTTTATTATTTCTCCTTTTCGTATACGCTTTCTCGAGGCTCAACGTCTCACACAAGTTGCCACAATTTTAACATTTTTTTCTTACAGCGCAAAGTGCGTGTATTTAATACTTTCAGTCCGTGTTGTACAATTGGCTTTCATGCTGCCTGCCACAGCCGTAAAATGAATTGCATTTTAGCAGTTTTACACCTTTTAAATTTAGACAGAAATATAAATTTTTTTCTCTCTTTTTGTTACGTATTTATGAAAATGTGAAAACAAGTGAAATTTTTTCCACTGCAATAATGTGAGAAAATCTACTACAAACAAAAGAACGTAGTTGATATATGCAAATTAATGAGAAAAAAAAATTAAAATTGTTTAAGCCATGGTACTAAAGGGAGAATGGAAAAATATTATTATGCGAGAATTTCACAGAGTTTCCAAGAATTTAACGCCTATAATAGCATGTGAAATTAAAAGTGTTAATTAAGCCAACTATTTATTTGTTTAAATATTTTTAAGTGTATATTGATAAATATCAGTGAATTGTCTGTACCGTCAGAACACAGCTGGCAGAGTAGCAAGAGTTTTCCTTCCCAACGCTATACTTTTGTAACAACTATTTGTTTAATTAATTTTGTTAATGTCCTTGGAACCCCTAGAAGTCTATTTACGTTGCTGAATACTCGTGCGTTATTAGCAACTGTAGAATTGCGGGAAGTATTTATTACTCCCAGCTAATAAAATAAATATAAAAAAAATGTCAACTGAATTGTTTTGGAAAAATCTAACTCTGATCGGACCTCGACGTCCTGACATTTTAGGAAGCTTCCCTCCCTACTCGTAAGAGGGAGCCACTGTCTGTATGTTATGTGTGCAAGTATGTGAACGACTTAATCGAATCGAAACTAATCTAGCAGTGTCCCAAAGAGTTCTATGAAACTCTCCAGTAAATTGCAGCCGATTCGGACTAGCAGAGTTCGAAAAAACCTCCAAGCAAATTTTTTTATATCCTTTCTACGACTTTACCGATCGATGTCTCAGACTAATCAGCCCTGGATATTGATCGTCGCTAAGCGGTTGATTCGTTCCTCAGAAATCGTGGAAAAATATTCTAAAAAGTTAATTGTCTTGTCTTGGCATTGAAATTATATATCTGGTCAATTAGTTTTCGATTCTTTACGAGTATGTGAAAGAAGTATTTTATCAAACTCTATCAAAAGTCAAATTTTGAGTTCAAAAAGCTTAACAACGTTGTGGTTAATATTAATACGAAGTTGAAGAGATGGCCTTTAGGGTCAACAGTTTGCATTTTCTTATGGATCGCAAATATACGATGGGGACTTCCGCTGCCACGTTTACTTAACAGAGTTTATTGAAACCCTTTCTCTTAATATTAATTTTTTTTTTACTTACATTTCTACAATATTAAACGGAGTAAACATTCGGGAAACTTACCTAAAAAGAAAAAGAGCAAAAATAACAAAATTTTATTAATAAATTTTAACAAGAAATTAATAAAGAAACACAATCTGGTATTCAAACAATTAATTTAATTAAAATCGTAAAAAAATAAAATTGTAATCGCATTATTGGCATAAACGTTCAACAATTAATTTAAACACGACTAATCTATGCATACAACAAACAGTTAAATAATTTTGAATTTGTATTTATTTTTTAACCGGCCCAATTAAGAAGTATTGATTAATTCAAGCGTTGCCGCGCCGATATCTATATCTTTGAACTGTCTATTTAACCGCCAAAAACTGTCATTTAAGACTTGAAATTACAACAAAAGGTGTGTCAAAAATCGTATTTCTATTTATTTATTTAATTGTTATTTTTTTCTTGGAAATATTTATAAATATGTATTTATTAAATATAGTTTTTATTAATTACAAAAGGAGCGCAGTTAGCAAAAGTTTCGTTTAATATCTTGATTTCACATTCAAATCAATTTGGCCGAAATAAAAATCTGTCAGTCCAGTCATTAGACTCTAATGGCTTAAATTTGAGAAATACTTTAATTGTTGAAAGCTAATGGCAGAATCCTTACACACACACACACACACGCACACGTTGTGTATTTATTTGAATTTTTCGTTTGTTAGATGTTGATGTTTATTTCAAATATAAATATCAAAATGATACGAACGTGATGTGCTGTCTGTCGGTTGGCTTTTTCGGCTGTCAGTCTAGTCTGTTTGTTTTCTTTTTCATTTATTATTTTATATAATATTTTTTTTCTCTCTAAAGTTTCAACTTTTTGAATTTTAAATAGTTTTTTGTGGTAGAGTCCGTAGAATATGTTTGTGCAATAATAGCAAACAGATGTTGGCAAATGCTACTCGTGTGAGAATAAATAATATGTTAATTCCGGAACAATATTGGAATTAAAATGTTAAATTTTTGAAAACTGTCATAATTGATTTATAAACGAAAACGCGTTCGTTTAATATTATAATTTCTAAGTTGGAAATTTGTGTGAATAGAATTAATTTTTTATTTAATATCAACATACAAAATATTAATAGATATATTTGCTACAATTTATAGATGCGATGTGACAGAATTACTAATGCAACGAAATTTAATTTTTTTTCTTTTTTTTGTACTTAACCGACAATATTTTTTGAAACTAGTTTCCTACAATTAACAATTTGGATCCGAAACAAAGGATCACATTTAATTGTTGTATTCAATAAATCAAAATAAAAATTCGCAGAAATACTTTTACGAGAGAAAAATTGTTAACAACAACGTGCGAGTCTGCAGTGTTGTCAACTTTTGAGTTATAGAAGGCACCAAAATTAATATAAGGGACACCCAATTTTGGCAAGTAAGAACTGATCTTAAAATGTTTAATTTTATTAATATTTAATACACACAAATAAAAAATGCATATTTAATTGATATTAATTGCGGATAGAAAAAGGGACAAATAAATCTTTTTCCCTATTAGATCGAAAGTGGTTTTTAAGGTTGGACACACAAGAAGAAGAAGAAGAATAAACAATAAAACGAGTTTTTCGGAATTCACTATGCTCCCATCGTCAGTGTTTGTGTGTGAATTTACTACGGTTATCGTCTGTTGTTAGTCAAAGAAATATGGTGTGATCAGGACTGGATATTATTATTTTATTAAATTTTAAAAGAACGTCAAAACGTCTTGGACTTTTCCTTTGATTTGATTCTATATAACAGTTCTTGTTTATATAAATTTAATTTGTTAATTTTCATATTTCCTTATCTTCAATAGCCTTCTCGGAGTTATGACACTACTGAGCTAATTGATCTTGTAAACAAAATATTTCTCTCCATTAAGTCTTTCAATAACAGGAGCTTCAAACGATCGCATCAACGTAAGGATCTGATTAGTCGGATATACATGAAAATCATTTTTCGAACCCTGACACCAAAACTCATATCAAAAATTTCGCAATTCACTTCCAACCCAACAGAGGCCACAAACATTAAGTCAAGTTCCTTTCAACATTTATTAAAATTAAATATTTGTTTGCTTAGTGCGGTTTTTAAATTGATATTTTACAATTCATATAAAACAAAATAAAAAATGCTTTCAATTGCATTGGAATAAATGGATGGATGGTGAGCATTTTCTTCCGTTGATCCTACGGATGCAAAGAAAAAAAATTGTACAGCAAAGTGCTCTTAAGAAGCAAACACTTAACTCATTAACATTAATGAATAACACAGTTTACCTGCTTGCAGCAACAACAACAACAACAACAACAAAAACTGATGTAACTTCAAATACAGAAAATGTTTATCAACACATAAAAAACAATTAACTAAATAAACTTGCAGCATCCTACAGCCAACCAAAGCAGAATTCAAAGAAGGCAAGCTGAGATTCGATCACTTTCGATCAGGAAATAAAATTCAGGTGCAGCTGTCCTCAATCCTATCGCGGGACTAACTTCAATAATCACCACATTATTTATTAAAATTCTTAAGTCAAACAAATATTTGTAACGTCGCCTTACAAATCCATCCTTCCACTAGAAAAATATGTTTGGTCCCTGAAAATATTCTCTAAATTTATTGCACTCAAGCCTACAAGAAAAAAACTGGCGATCACGCTATCAAATCATTTAATCCGTTTCACTGTAACTTCACTTGTATCTTATCGTAGGGTACTTGTTTATTTCTGTATACCCACGTACTCCTCTCTCTAAGTACTTGACTGCTTGCCTTTGCGTTCTTCAGTTACTGTGGAACATCATGTTTGTTCATTCATTCATTTATTCATTCACTTCTTTATTTTATTCATGTGCTGGCTAAACAGAATATAAAAAAAAAATTATATCTTTTTTGCAAAATCATTAAAATTAAACTTAAGCTAACAAAAAAAAAAAAACCAACACAACCAGTAGAGAAAAAAAAATAATACAGGCTGCAGACGAAGTGTAAGCTGTTGCCGACTGCAGTTAGTTGCTGCTGCTTCTTCATGATGATGTTTGTCTGGACAATGAACGAACGTCAGTTGCTCTACGTTGGTGTTGGTGTTATTGTTGTAGTTATATTTTATAAATATTTAGTTTAAACAAATATTTGGCTAGAAAACATGTTATACACATGTAAAAATATGTTTACAAAGGAGTTTGCACAAAGCAAGGAAGGCTATCAAGGATATGAAGGATATGTAAACGCAAAACCAGTTAAAACAAAACAAATAAATTTATTCATAAAAGCAAAATTGTTCGTGTGTGCATGTTGATTTTGTAGGAAAATATAACTTCAACTTTAACGATTCTACTTCAAAATGAAATTGTTAAAAGTATTTTTAAAAAACTGCATTCTAACGTCTACTTCATATAGATAATTTTTGAGATACATATTTGTTGCAAAATTCTTTTACAAAAAGAAATATTATTCTGCTTTCAAAATAATAATTTTCTATATGTACGAAATACTTTATTTAAAAGAAATTTTACAAAAAGTTATTTCTTTAATACTTTTTAATAATTATTTTTCACTTGTGCTTTCAAAGGTTATCTTTCAAAGGACGAATCTTTAAAATAATACTATTTTTATGTGGTACTTTTACAAAGCGTACTTTTTTTGATTTTCTATTTGAGAGATTTTTAACGACACTTTTCGCACATTCAAAGAAAAGGTTAATAAAATAGTACCTGAAGTACAAAACTTTTAAGAAAGAGTAAAAGTTCTTTACTAAACAGTACAACAATTTAATTTTAATAAAAAGACAATTTTAATAACAAAATTGCTTTATATAAGAATTAAATTTAAAAAAAAGGTACTTTAAATAACTGAGTACTTCTGATGGAAAAAAAACATTTAATAAACATTTACTTTTAAAAGAAAAACAAAAGACCTTTTAATAAAATGGAACTTTTCATATAAAAATACTTAAAAAAGATACTTTTATAAAATAAAACTCCTAATAAAAACGTACTAATTATATAAAAGTACTTTTAGTAAAGGGTTTTTTAAATAAATGCTGCTTTAAAAAGATATAAAGCACCTTGTTGAAAAGTACTTTGACATATAAGTACTTTTAAGAAAGATATTTAAAAAAAAAAATTACTGTCTACAGAACAAACATGTTGTGATAAGAAGTACTATTAATAAAAAGGTACTTTTAACGGTTTTAATAAAGGGTTACTTTTGATGAGATAATTTTATTTAAAAAAAGTACCTTTATCAAGGAAAGTACATTGAATAATAACAATAAATAACATTTTTAAATAGTACTTTTTGTAAGAAAAAAATTTTCAAAAGAGGACTCTTTAACATAAAACATTGTTGTAAAATTCTTGGTTTGCGGGAAAATTGAAAAGAAATCGATTGTAATAATTAAACAAAAAATAAATAAAATTTTATAGAAATTTCTTTAAAATCCGACTAATGATTTCTAAGTCTCCATCGTAGAAGTTTACATTAAGAAATTAGAATTTTTTGAAGGACCCCGTATCAAGGATATTCGCTATTTTCGAAAAGTGTTTCAAGAAATTATACTTATTAATGGTGTATGTAGAGGAGTAAATTTTATTTTTTTCGCTGCAATGGCAGTCAGAATTTAAGGATTAAAAGGAACATTTAAAACAGTTTCTTCCACAAGATAATTTTTTACATTCTCTATTAAGGAACATATTTTAAAAAATTCCTTTTTATATAAAACTTTCCAACGGAAAAATGATGGAGGAATATACAGATTTAATATATAAAAGCTAAATATACTCATATTGAAAATATATATCGGAAAAACTAAGCAAAAGGAAAATATCTTTCAATAAAAATTTTCATACAACAAAAAAATATCTTTCATCATATATTTTTTTACAAGCAATTTTGATAAAATATTTTGTACTTCACACACTGACTGATTGACACTCACATAAAAGAAGATGAACTTTAAACTTTCCCATCATTTTGCATCCAGTACAAAAGCATTCCTGCATGTTAACAATGAAGCCACCATCACCACCACCACACCACATGTTTCAGATTTTTCTTTATTATTTTTGTTATTATTTTTCTTTTTTTCCTAGTTTCTTGTTGGTAAATCTATAGCTGGTGCGTAAGCGAGGATGTGAAAACGTATTAAATAGTGAAATGATTTGTATGCAAACGTTTTCTTTTTATTTGCCATAAATTTTGAAATAACTCACACACTCAAAATGTCACTTGCAAAGAATTTATTATGTACGAGTACAACTTGAAAGTGTTGCCCAAGAAAAAATACACGAAGAAAGAAATGGCAATTAATTATTGTGTAAGAAAAATGGAAATTAATTGCAAAAACAATGCGTGTGGCAAACTAAACTAAACAGTCGTGCATCATGTGTTTGCATGTGTGTAGGTATAGTTTTTATAAACTACTTTTAAATAATTAAAATAAATAAATCAATAATGATCATGAGCACAATTAAGCTTTTAAGAGGTTTTACTTTTTCAATTGTTTTTTTTCTACCTCTTTTAACTGCCGTTTAATCACTTCATAAACCTGTTAAAACAATTTTTATAACTTTATTGGCCGCAGTGGCAATTACTTTAGAAGTTGTATTAGTTGTTGCAAGTGCAGTTGCTGCTGCAGCAGCACACATGTTTCCGAATTTATTTATTTAGATATGCAAATGTTTTTAATGTTTATAAAGCATGGGAATTTGGTGGCATTTTCATTAACTTGTCATGTTAAGAAATATACATGTGCATGTACATGTGTGTATGTGTATGTGTATGTGTATGTGTCGGTATATCTCTACTTTAATTGTTCAATATGAATTATGTGTTACGTGAATTTGTTAGCACACTGACTTTAGCATCGAGTTTAAATTGCATCGCTGAAAACGCTGCGTTGTTAATAGCCTGACTAATAAATAATAAACCACATCTCGAGTGGCGTATTCCGATTAGACTCAGCAAATTGTGTTAAATTATTGACTGTGAAATTGTTCATTCACATTTTCTGTTTTAAAGAGGTCCACAGAAAGTCCTACCACCTATTCATTAGACCGAAACTTCTTTCTATATCTTCCATATATATTTAAATGCAGTAGCAAATAATCGCCCGTATTATGAATGGCAACGTCGAAGTCACATCAACACGTCGGCAAAAAATTGTTGCTTGTCTAGTGTTTGTCGATAGAAATTCACTTCTAATAACATGTTCTATTAATATTACACGCCTTAGAGAATACCTAAAGGGTGTTAATAATAATTAGTCGACAATTCTATGAAAAGTGACCATTTTTGGCCTCGACGTCGTCATTCATAATATGGGCGAATAATAATTTTTTGATAATAAATTAAATAAATAGAAATTGTTTTGAGGACCTATTGATCTAATTTTCAATAATAAAATTCAGGTGATAGAAGAAGTATTATAACGGACGGTTTTGAACTCCCTGCAGAGGTCTTCCCGCTCATATTCAATATGGAGAGTTTCGACTCCGCAGGCACTGCTTCCTTTATAACAATTTTTCGCCCAACACAGAAGGGGACAAAATGAAAGAGCACCGAGAAAGGAACAGTGTAGCCTCATTTAATATTGAAGGGTATAATTAAGAAGACACCCTTTAAAAATAGCTCAGACGTGTCAACAATTTCATGCTGAAAGTGTGACTGCACGTTGAAAAATACTTGAAAATTTATTTCAATCAAACAATTTAAATATTGATAAATAAAGTGGTGGTCTATTTACAGTCTTTATTGTTTATTAGTAAAATAAACTTTTTTTTTATTTAATTAAACGTTTTTATTAAAATTATTATTCTTTTTTTAAGTTCAACTTATAAACTGGTTTATAATTGTTGTTCGAGCCATTTTGGTTAGCTTTTAAATTCAAAATGATACAAACAAATATATCGACGTATTTGTGTGTGAGTGTGTGTGTGTGTGTGTGTTTTTTATAACGAATATCAATAGAAATCAATGTCATCCATATTTGGCCAAATGTTTTTGACATATAAACTCAATTTTTCTAAATTGAACTGTCTGTCCGCCAGTCTAAATGTTTGTACGCTTGTATGACTGTTTCTTTTTTTCTTTGCGAGTCTTGCCATTAAACCTTGATTTGTTTTTTTATTATTTAAATTATTGTATAACAAATTATATTAAACTTTTTGCAGTTTCTGCTTGAACTTAACTTAAGCAGCATATTAATTAAGTCTTCTTATTTCTACAGCCTTTTTCCTTCTAGTCTGTAGCTTCTTTAACCACAAGCGGCGAAGTTCACACACAAACAACGAGTGACACACAATTTAGTAAATAAAAAAACTTTAAATAGAAAAAATATCTTATTGACCAAATACGTGTGGCAAATGGCCAGATGTTTGGGAACAAAGCTTAAAAGCTATAATAAAATATTTAATTATTTTTTTTACGTAAAATCGTATAAATTGGCTAATTGTGAAGTATCGTTTGATTTGCAAAGAATTTCTATAAGGTTCCACCAAAAACTGATACCCGATAAAAGAATGTGAAATAGAAACCCGTTTTCTTTTCAAGTTTCCGGGCGATCTTATCTTAAATTAGTTCACACCATAATTGTATTAGTTTTCATATAAGCAAATAAACAATATTTAAATTATCTTGCGTGGGCCTAATATTATGCATAAATTAAGGCGCCATAGCAGTAAAACGGAGATCAACCACGAGAAGGCCGAAGCGGTTTTAGTTAAAAAAATTTTCAAAGCAGCATTGCTACAGAGATCAAGCTTGAGACGGCCGAAGAGGTTTTATTTTACAAAATTTTTTAAAGCGAATATAGTCCACGTTTATTATCTAAGAAATTTTAAAAACAATGACGCATTGTAGACCGCTAAAACTTATTAAAAAAAAAAAAAGAGGAAATTGTTTTCTGAGCCATCTAATAGCTTGAATTCGATAGAGAACTGCTAATCCATCCGCCACAGAAATCAGTCTGAATTCTTCTTTCCAACATTCGTTCTTAACTTCTTCTAAAATAACACAATTTCTTAAGCTTTATCGGATATAAATCAAACTTCTGCAAAATTTATCCCTGACTTGCTGAATTAGTAACCACCATCATGATACGAGAGAATGTTGCATGATCGAGCATGATCGCAAAAGGAATTTTGAAATAAAAGCGTTGAAAAAATGGAAAAATAAAAAAACAAAACATGAAGGATAAAAAAATTAATAATAATTTTAAAAAATTTAATAATTCTTACAAACATTGTTTTTGAAAATATCCCTGAAGAAGCTACACATTGTTGGGAGCGAAATATTGGAGAGGAATAAGCAAACTTGTTATCAAGTTTTTTTATAAAAAAAAACAAAGTGGATCTTTTGCTAAAAAGAAAAATTAAAAATTAAAATACAATAGGAAGATCCAAGAAATTAGAAGGACAATTATAGTAAAACATATAAAAAGGACTTCCTGGAATGGGTCTAATTTTTTGCGATATTTTTTAAAGATTAAGGAAAATTTTTAATTTTTTATATTAAATCAAATTCAGGTTCATAGGCTAATTGTTCGAACTTAATTTAAATCTCCGAAAGACATGATGATAAATATTCCAAGGCACTAAGGAAAGTCGACATCAGTTTAATTCAACTTACACAGCAGAGCAGAACAGCTGTTTTCGAAAGTCGCAACACTTTCATCACTTTTGTTTTTAATGTACTGCAATTTATTGAATGAATCGCCCGTATTATGAATGACGACGTCGACATCACATCAACACAACAGCCAAAAATTGTCATTTGTCTAGTCTTTGTCGATAGAAATTGACTTCCGGTGATATTTTGTACAAATATTATACGACTTAGAGAATACCAAAACGCTATTAATAATAATTAATTATTATCGACAATGAAAAGACAAGTGACAAGTTCTTGCTGTCGTGTTGATGTGACGTCGACGTCGTCATTCATAATATGGGCGAATATATTTTAAAGTGCTCGTACTTGAAAAGCTACTCACGATGGCATTTTCAATTCTCTGCACAATTATTACTTTGTGGAAATGTTGTTACACTTTGTAGCCAACCTTTTTTAAAATATTGGCAGCAACCAAATTTTTACTAAAAACTAAGAATTAATCTGTGGAAAATTTTTTATATATCAAGAAACAGTATTTAATTACTTTCATTAGGAATATAGACGCATCGAAACAAAACAAAATATTATACGGTGGTTGCAGCGATAATTAAATTAATTGTGCTAACTGTCATATTCACTGGGAGCATGTTGCAACCAACTTCAGGCACAACTTAAATATCTTCACGCTTCGAATCACGATTAACTTTAAATAAAATTAAGCAACGAAAAAATAATAATCTGAATGTTGATCAAATTACAGTGAAACAATTTGACACGCAAATGACACACTGGCTGGCGCACTTCTCTCAAAATCACTTGAATCTATAGTTAATCAATTAAAATTGATAGAGGGGCTGCAAATAACCAAAATACAAGAGCAAACATGAAATTTTCATAATTCATACGCTTTTAAACTTCGGCAAGATCTCGGCTGTAAGTTTTCATTTTTCCCTGTTGCGCCTAAAAGATAAAAAAAAAAGCGAGAGGAGGAACATTTTCACATTCAAACCAGTTTCAGACACAAACTTTTCGTTATTAAAGGCAAATAAACAAATTGAGTACAAGCCAAAAGTGAGATTTTTCTGCAAGATTAGTTGGAGTTTTAAGTTACTTTTGCCAGTTATAAATTACAATGAAATCACGATAAAAATATCAAATAACTTTATAGAAATTTAGCAAATACAAGCAAGAAATTGACACACACAAAAAACTAAAAAAAAAAAAAAAAAAAGAATTTCAAATCAGGCGAGATTAAAAATATCTATTTTTCGCTGCCATAACTAACGGAGTTTATGCGGTGAAATTAAATAAAATTGCGAAAAGAGTTTAGCTTCAAGTGCTCAGTCACCTTTTGCGTTAGGGGTGGCATCAGCTAAATCAGCGTTACTAGTCTAGTTTGGCATCATGAGATTAAATGTTACAATGCAACACACAACATGCGAGGGTGGGGCACACTCCGTTCGACAGCTGACTTTAAACTTTTATTTAATTTATAATAAAGTTGACGATTATTAACGCACTTAAGTAACTGGGAATAATGTAAAAGTTCATGTAGTTTAAGATATTATTTTAATTTAGAGTTTTTAATGCACACATTGAAATAAAAGTTATCTGTTGATATTTCAGGCCGGCAAAATTCTTACCACCAACATTCTCTTAAGACAGTTAACTCACTTTAAAACTACCTTTTTTTTAAAACTAACTTTCGAGTGAACCAAGTGACTGACGTTAGTAATCTTTTTTTTTAGTTTTTCATATTTTCAATCTTTGGAAATTTTCCAAAAACTATGAATCACTGCATTTAACTTTTTATGAATGGTTTTCCACAACAGTTATTTTTACAAGGAAGTTATTTTCAATAATGAAAGTTAATTTATTCAAAATATCTATATAGAAAAATCAATAGTAGAAAAGAATTAGTGAGACTTGAGTTAAAATCTATAAAATGTCGACCATTTGAAATTTTTTTTTAAGACACAGAGTATGAGAATTCTTGTTATAAAAAGCACCATTTTACAGCAAAAATTTACAATTTCATACAAGTACCTTTAGATAAAAAGTACTTTTTTATAAAAATTATCTTTTCCTATAAAGTATTTTTAAAGCATTTTTGTAGACGATTTCTTTCCCTTTTTATGAAATGGCAGTCTTTATAAAACAAGATTTTAAAAAAGGGTAATATTTGTAAAGAGGTAATTTATATAAAAAGGAGCTTTTATAAAAAGCTTTTTAGTGGTAGCAGGTAGTTTTCATAAAAAATTTTTTTTTTTAAATATGTACTTTTATAAAGAACTCCTTGTAAAATTATATTTTCTACTGAAGATTATTTTAATATACACAATTTCTTATTTTGAAATAAAAACATATGAAAGTTAATTTTCGAATTGTACTTTTCATAATTTTATGCTAGATATGTTGTATATAGTGCGTACATTTTACAAAAGGCATTCTTTTTATAAAATTCTTTTCGCAATATAAATTTGTTTTATAAAAGGAACATTCAAGAAAAAGTACCTTTTACGAAAAGTCTTTTTACAAACGGGTCATCAATTTAACTTTTCATTAGAGATACTTTCTACAAGAAAAGGTCTTTTTACAAGAGGAAATTGCTATAAAAACTATTTCTCATAAAAGGTACTTCTGATATAAGTACTTATCAGAAGAGATAATTTTCATGGAAGGTACTTTTCGTTCACGGTACTTTATATACCAGATACCTTTTACAAAAGTTAATTTTTATAAAACAATTTTTAATAAAACATAAAATGTTATAAGAGAGTCTTTTAATAACAGGTATATGTATGCATAAAACACTTTTTACAACAGGTACTTTCAAACAAAAATAAAGTGTTTTTTTCGAACGGGTTTTTGATAAATTTCACTTCTGATAAGAGAATCAATAGGAAATCGCTATAAAAATTGTTTTTCATAAAAGCTACTTCTGATGAAAATACTTGTCATAGGAAACAATTTTCATGAAAAGTACTTTTCGTAAAAATACTTTATATGTCATGTACTTTTTATAAAAGTTTCTTTGTATTATAGCTATTTTTTTAAACACTTTTAAAAACAGATACTTTTTATAATAGGTACTTTTATTAAAATGTAGTTTTTAGAAAAGGTACTTTTTTGAAAGTTTCCTGTTATATTAAGCACTTTTCATAAAAGGTTTTATCAAATAAATTTTTGTTATAATCACACTTTTGTGAATTTTATATATTCCAAAAAAGAAAGTTACGTGGTGCCCCTCTTTTTAAGTCAAATGGCAATGGCCCAAACACGTGAATTAAAAAACCAAAAACATTATTCGTTAATTGTTTCCAGCCATATTAATGCAATTCATTTTGTTAATAATGTACATATAAAAATTTCGTATGTATAGTAAAATGCGGGTAAATATATTCAGTTTTATTAAGTAACAAATCAATTCTATTTCACATGATATTTTTATGGTTTAAATAGCATTTTGATGACTCGCTGGTTATGGTGGCTTCGAAAGCTATTCATCGTTGATGGCAAATACGTGATGTGGGATTTAAGTGGACAAAAGCAGCAAAAGCCACATATTAAAATAATACTTATATAAAATTAAAAAAAAAAAATATATGAAAAAAACATTTTATATTTTTCTGAAAGCTTGTCAATCAATTATAAACAAATAAAATAGAAAAAAACTGCATTTTAGAAAAAAGAATGGTATTTGTTTGGTTCACAAAACCTTACAAGGACTCAAAACTAATAGATCGAAGTTTAAAAAGAATATTTTAAACGAACATGCAAACAATATAAATTTAAGTGAGTTTTTTGTATGCGTATAAAAATATTTAAAATCAATAAATTTGCAAGCAAATAAAAAGTGGAAGTTTAAATATATTTTTTGCTAAAACGAACTCTTTTTTCATTTATAAAAGAAAAAAGTTTCAATACAGAAAAGAAACAGACTGCAAATGGCTGGTGCAAAAACTATCCTCACTTTTTAGACAGACAAATTGATTAAATGCGGTTGAAGCCATGCTTTTTGCCACACCAGCCAGTGACAAATTTGTACATGGAAGAAAATTTACAACAACATCGAATTGTTAGGGAAAAACAAACAAATTCAAAAATAATATTGAAGATATTTTTTTATCAGTCTCAGTCTCAGTCTCAGTCGCATATACTAATAAAGTCTGCAAATTAATGCACATGCAAAACAAAAGGATTTCTGTTTTGTTTCTTTAATTGTTTTTAATCCTTTTTCGATGGTTTTATTTTTTGTCAGTTTTCATGCCACAATACCGGACAGACATCTTTTGCTACGTTTGTCTGCGAGTCTAAAAGCTGTTTCGTTTGTATAAAAATGAATGAATGGAAGAATAAAAACCGTTTATACAAATTTCTGAACGTAGTAGATGTCTAACTGAATGAATATTGTCTAAATGGTTGGCGGAAACTGAGATTATTATGCGCCAAAAAACAAATTCTTCCATACACTAGAGATGAAAAGTGGAGATACAACTAATAACGGTTATTTTTTTATTTATTTTTTTTTGGCAGCATATAAAAGCAAGACGAGCCAACATTTTAATCTGTATAGGAAAACCAAAAATTTAAATACACAACAGCAGCAACAACCAGACGTAAAAGGATGCCAGGAAATGTATTATTCTGCTGGAGTGTCATTCTTAACTGAATAGAGACTTTTTTTGTGGTATAAATAGAACACGGCATAACTGATGCAGACATTCATAAAAACTATGACTCCAAGTCCGACCGAAGTGAGTCTGCAGATTCAAAACAAGGAAAATATATTATCCTGGCCCACAAAGTTCCTCGATATTGTTCTATGGAGCAACTTTAGTTACAAGAAAAACGAAACTTTAGAATTTGCTTCGGAAAATAATATTATTATTTTTAGCTGAAAACATTTTAGTTTCCCAAAGATGAATATTTTTAAACAAATTTCAGATTCCAATTATAAAGTATTTCCTAAAAATTTATTAGAAATCTCATCAGTTGCAAAACGGAGCATCCATTTGGTAGTTTCAAAACCGTCAGCCTGACAGGGGAGTGAAATAAATGTCATCTGAAGATTCATTTATTTTGTGAGATGTTTGCTATTTCCGATTATGAATCGTTTAATAATGGAAGGCTTAAAACTACGAAAGATTTTCGACAGTTTTGGGACTTGAAACATGGCTATTTCTCAAGCGTGACAGGTCGTCACAATGGACCCACTGTGCAGTGATATTATGACCAAATTAAAAATTGTAGACAGGAAGCATTACAAATGCATATCGCAATATACTAAATATATCACTTTTTAAAGGAAAATGTGGCGGATAAACAATCGGGTGTTATAGCCGCATGGTGGCCGACTTTCGGATTGCAAAAATAAAAGATTACGAACTGCAATAATTGGTTTCAATAAGGCAGTGGCACGCTCCACACAATACGACCGGGTTTTAATTTATTGCATGAGAAACTTAAAGAGCACGTCAACTCACATTTCGACCACGTCAATTGGTCACCAAAATTATGCGGATTCAACGTAAATATACGTCAAAGGCCGTTTCTACTCGGATAATGCCCTTATATGAAAAGTAACATTCAATCGAAATATACAAAAAAAGAGGAGGAAAACTTCCATAAAATAACCTACACTTGCAACTAATCTAGAGGCTTAATAATCGAACAGTTGATAACACGTTAGAATTTAATTTAGAAAAATATTAAAGAAAAAACTTAAGCAAATAATTGTAGCAACGAAAATCCAACTTTCTTTTAAAGCATAAAACGAGTTTGAAATTAAAAACTGACATGGCAGCCCAACGCTGTTGCAACATGAAGCCAATGAAAAATATTTTATCGAAAAAAAAAATGCTCAAATAAAACAAATCATAAAATTATAACAACAAAGGACGAACGAGTTAACGAAAAGTAAAACAAACAAAACTGAATGCACAAAAATCTATTTACAAAATGCCAACCAAAGGATAACCCAGAAGATATTAAAAAATTGTAAACGAGAGAGCGACGACTGTAGAAACACACCCAAGGATTTAAAGTTTAAATTGAAAAATAAAAGTTATAAGAAATTCATAGTAAAAGATAGAGAGGAGAAACTGCCAGTACCCATACCCTTGGCAACCTACCGCAACCATTAACAATGTCTAGGTCAGACAAAAACAGCAGCAGCAGCAGCAGCAGCAGCAGAAGATCGCTAAGAACCCAAACAAGACGGAGGAAAAAGATGGTGGCGAAATTATATAAGACAATGCAGTACTTTTTACAAACCGGGTAGCGAGAATAATATGTCTACATTTAATGGAGTTTGATGGCTGCAAAGCGGCAAACAGAAAAACAATAAGCCAAAATTATAATAAAAGAAATAAAATACAAATTAAAAGAAAACGTCTCTATTTGAGAAGAAGATGGAAAAATTACTGAAGATGTACACGAGGAGTGTGACTATAAAAGAAGAAGATAAAATTGCATTTTGGCAATGACGACTTTTAATCAAACAGCAGTTTCAAGTTTGCTTCTCTTCGAAATATAAAATACAAACAATGATTTTAATTAAATGCCAACATGATGCTTTAAACAAAATTCCAACTACTTTAAGTTTTATATCGCACTTTGATATGATTTCGTAGTTTTGCTGTCTGAGTTTAAAATTTAAACTTTAAATACATAAAAACAAACCAATAAAACTAAAATAAAATCATGGCAAAATCTGTTTCTTTTTATCTTTATCAAGGACAGTTAGTGATTTATTTAGGCCATCACCAGTAAAGGATTTATGCCATTAACATTTTTAAGGGACATCATGTGCCTTAAACTACAAATATATTCTTGTATAAGCTACAGTCCTTTTACACATGCACATGCACGTAATAAAAAAGAGAAAATTTACTAAATAAAAAGTCTGTGTTTCTTTCATACGTCTTATGTTGGCCATTAACTTTGGCTCAATGACTTTTCAAATGAGTTAAAACATTTTAATTGTGCCCTTAAGGACAACTGATAAAGTCTATCAGAAAATAAATTTCTAAAATATGTGAACATTTTTAATACATCCAACATATAAATTTTTTATTTTTATAGACTAAATTCCTGAAATTCGTTGCGGCTCATATCACAATTCATAATCGAAAGCACAGTTGCACTGTTACTAACTGCCTGTCCTTGATATACATAAATAAAACAAAAACAAAATTTTGGATTTTGTTTTTGTTTTACATGTGGCTGTGCGACAGTACGATATCTATTGACATCGTGGGATAGACAGTTCATAATATATAGTTTTTCACTCTAAAGCATGAGTGCCCTTTTTAACATGCAACAAATTTTTCACAATTAACTTTTATATCAATTATTGCTTCATGTTAATAATCACAAAGAATCATCGATTTTAAGACCAGGAAGTTTCTTATGTATTTCGAAGCGAAACGGAATTGTTCGAAAATTTATAATTTTAACATAAAGCTTCGAAAGCTTTTTGTTGCAAAAAAGCCGGTGTGCAAATGTTGTTCTCTTTATTATTTTACTTCTTAAACGAATTCGCTACAATATCAATGGAAAAGACCGTGCTTTTGTACTATTCAATGGCTAATTGCTTTGCCTTCGGCGTTTAAACTGGTCGGCTATAATTGACACACAGTCACGCATTAAGGAATCGTTTCCAACGAGCAGTGATTATATGTTAATAATCTCGATGAATATTTTATAAATGTTAATTCAAGACTTATTTCGAATAAACTGACATAAATTCATCATAGAAGTACTGCTGATACGTTGCTAAGCCCTCGAAATGTCCATAATAGATGAAAACTTCTATCGAGAATAGAACAAATAATTGCCCTACTTTTGACAGTTGGAAGTGAAAACTCCTTGTAAAAGCAAACAAGATTTTTTCACAATTTATTAATATTTATAGAGTTAGACAACCAACGTACACCACCGGATTGGCCCATGCAAATATAATTTACGAAACAAAAATAACTGCTTTTATATACTGGAAATATTGGCTTTTAGAAAAGCCTTTTGCAACAACAAAAATAAACTTCTGGCGATTGTTTCTTTTTTATTTAGGAAGTTCTTGTCTCTTCTTTTAATAAATCTACAAATTTAAATATTTGCTTTCTTTTTTTTAGTTTATAAATGCGACTTCTCAAAAAATAAATGCTTAATCACATTCTTAAGGGTTTTCGTAGCAGAAAGAAATTAAAGTTTAACAAACAAAAAATAAAAGAAGATCGCAACATTCTTGAACGCTTAAAACCCACTGAGAATTCTACGATTAACAACCCAAGAACGAAAAAAAGTATATGCAGAAAAGTTAAAATAAAACACAATGTAAATGGAAATACTTACGGTTTGAAATTATGCATTTGAAAAGAAAAAGTTTTTAAGCGCAACAACAACAACAACAACAACAACAAAATAACTTAAATATTGTCTCAGTTACTTTTAAAAGCCTCAAGTGGAAGCAGCTTAAAAAAATTACCAACTTGCAACATATTGTTTAAATAAAATTGCGATTATAGTTTTTCTTATTTCCTTTTTGCTTCTTGTTGTTGTTGTTGTTGTTGCACTGTCTCCGAGATAATGAGACGACAATGTTTAATGCCATTTAAGGCAACAACAAATAAATCGAGAATAAAAAAATTTGTTAAAGTTAAGGTTAAGGATAAAAGTTGAAGCAAACTAAAAGAAATAATAATAAGTTTTCTAAACTGTTGGGAAATTCGAGAAGAATAATAAAATAAATATAAACAACAAAAAGAGCCAACGCAAATAAATTAAGTTAAAAGAAATTTTTACAAATAGAGATAAAATAGTTAAGTTAAATAGAAAATAGTTAAGAACAAACAACATTTTCTGCAAAGAGGCCTTAAAAGTGCATACTTTAAATGTCAATATGGTAAATGATTTAAAAAAAATTCCATTCTAAAGCTAAATAAATTAAAGTGAGAAGATATAAATCGATTGGAAAAAAATTGCAACAGAATTTAAATGGGTAAATTTATTGGTTTAGAGCCCAGCGGTTGAGATTAAAACTCGTCATAATAAACTCTCAAGTATAAAAAGTTGAATGAAGCATTTTAAACAATTTTTCCCCAACCGTGTCCGAGTCGGAGATGATTTTTTTTTTGTTGTTAATCTATCCTTTAGAAAAACTTACTAATTTCACTTTACAAGAGAATATGAAAGAAAAAAATCTGAAATGAGAGAATGGAAACCAGCTAAAGAAGCTGGTTTCTTTCTTCTTTTCTGTCTACTCTAGAAAGAAAAACTTTAATTATTTTGTTGTTGAATGGTGTTGCTTTTATTGTTTTGTTATTGCCTAATGAAAGCAATGCAAGGAGCGGTAAAAGGAGCAAGAGAAAAACTGCATTAACCGCACAGTATTTTAAGTACCCGAGGAGTTTCTTTTTTTATGGCTGCAGTTGTATTTGCTTTGCCATTAATAAATATTCATGAAATGGCATTGAACCATAAAATTAAGCTTAAGTGTGCTTGTTTTATGAGTTTTTAAAATACCATGGAGTATTTAATTATAATGAAAAATAAGTTTAGGATGTAAGAACAAGAAGAAGCAAAGCATTGTTGTTTTTCAAAGCAGCAGAAGTTGAATTTTAAAAACTGTTAGTGAGACAAGTTGCATATTAATTTACAATAAATCGAGCTGTAAAATTTTTGATTTTGAAAGTTCTTCAACGACGGGAAGAGACATCCTAAAGAGCCAAAATTTAATTGTTAATGTTTCAAAAATATTTAAAGCACGCTTGTAGCCTGCGATAGAAATATTGCGTAGACCAAGAGTCAGCGCAATCGACCCGTCCCAAATATACTACAGTAAATAATCAACTATTCAGTGAAATCTCGCGCGATTTATAATACAAAACTAATAATTCTCATTGATTTTGTTACAAAACTAAATTTCTTATTCATCATAAATGATTAACTATCACGGCTACTAAATTATTTGGCAGCGATTAAAATTTTTTAAAACCCTTTTATATAAAATTTTCAATGAAAACTATTAATGGGCGTAAGTGGAAATTGCAGTTTTCATCCACTGACTTCCTCACTTTTGAATTAATAAAATTAAAATGTAATTATCGATTTTAATTACACATGGAATATTTTTCTTTCACTTATTGTTATTTTATATTTTTATATATAAAAATATTAATTATTGCATTTTTTCCACTACTTTCATCTCCAATTTGCAACATTAATGCAGTGGCAACAACAATATCCAATAATTTCCTGGGTTATTAAAAAATATTTTAGACACCTAAAATATCTTAAAAACGCAAAAAATTTAAATAAATAACAATAATAATAATTCCAAGTTGTTGTTGAAGAAGTTTAAAATCATTTTCCAACATAATTAATTTAGAAAGATTAAACAGACTTGATTAGACATGCTGAAGCATGAAACTGTTGGCATTTCAAGTCCAGACATGTTAAAGACAACAGCAATACAAACTAATGGAATATGTTGTAAAACGACTAATAGAATTAATTTACGCAAAATAAAATAAAATATGTTTGTTTTTCATCCGACAACAAAAAATAACTATGAAAACAGAAGAAGAAAATTGTATATTTATAAAAAAAAGCGCTGTATTATCTTAAAGCACTCTTAAACAAGCCAATAATCATAAAACCTAATGACTTTGAACGTTGAAAATTGTAGCACAAAACACAATGGCTGCGAATACTCATTCGCACTTAAGCAGATACACTGTGAGCGGATAAACATAATGATCAAAATCATGATGCTGCTGCTGCTGCTGCTGTTGGTGCTGTTGTTGATGATGATGGGTAATGATTATGATTGGAGTGATGAAGTTTTTGTTGGGAGAAGGGAAAATAAATGAATGCTAACAACAACAAAACAAACGAAATATCTTTACAACACTTGTTATTGTTATATGAACAACATGTAACTGTTACAACAAACGACAAGCTTGATTAGTCTCTGCAATGATGCTGTATTTTATTTTATTTTTTCAATATGTACTTCTTGAATACATAGATTGTCAAGTGTCTATGGATGTGTGGCAGGCAACATAAAACTGGAGTATGAAAATTTAAACGATAGAAGATGTTAAAATTTATATGTATTTAAATGTCTGGATATGTGCAATAATAATATTGCTAATAATCATTTAAATTGACACTTGACAAAGTGTCCGTAAGGGGTTCGTATTTGCCATATAACGTTATTGGAAATTTTTTTAAAAAGTAATAATATTTGCAGCAGAGACAACTGCATTCTGATGGTTTTTATAAACAGCAAAAAAAATTCATGTTTCAACATAATTATTTTTGAGTTAATTGGCTATGAAATCCACAGTGACTATTACGGTGTGGCTGGTAACGAGATACTTGGAAAGCATTATGAAATAATGAATGAGAAATGGTGATAAACTTGGGTATACTTGAACAATGATGATGGGAGTGTGTGGCAACTTCCGCAAACAGGATTGTTCTGTTCTGAAGTGTACTTTTAATGTTAATGTTTCCTCTTATATCTTTCTGAATATTGTTGGGAATAAGCCAACAATTATATTTCTCATTTATATCTTTGAATACAAAACTACTGTGGATAGACGTTTACCAAGAAACCTAGTGTCATGAGTCCAAACCCTGTTGATCTGCTTTTATGCGTGATCGCATTAATTCTTGTGGATCTTTCTAAAGAACGTTGAAGAGCACATTACAGATTCCTCCTTCGTCAAGATATGGCGGAGAATTAAAAAGTAGATACAAGTCATCCATGTCCTCATTCATAGTTCCGAAAAAATGCACAGCAGGAACGGGGTTCATAACACGAGTGCCGGTTCATATACAAAACAAAAATAAGATCAATTATAAGAAGATCAGAATCACTTATTCTTTTTTCATGCAAGCGGAGTGTGACTGGTTTATAGGTTGAGATATTTTACATTAATTTGCGATATTCCGAAATATTATAGATAAATTTAGACCAACATTTTCAATCCGATATTGGCCAGTGAGCAATCAAAACCCAAAACAAAAATAATTATTTAATTTCGGAACTCATCGAAATGCATTTTAAGTTTTTTTGTAAATCCATTGAAAAACAGATTCAATTCCTACACACTAAAACTATCGAATCAAATATTAAGAAGAAAAAAAAAACTTTAATATGAACAAAATTCCTTGAAACTCTTTATTGCAGCAGCCAGATGCATTAAAAGAAAAACCAGATAAACTGACTGACTCAAACATAACAATTGATAAAGAGAGTAAAAAGTAATGATTATGCGTTTTTAACGATATTAAAGGCTAATAACAGAGATTACAATGAAAATTATTGAAACGTGAGATATAATTTTTTTATTTTATTTTTATTTGCAGAAAATTAAAAGAAACCACAAGGAAAAGTCAACAATGTATGAAAAATAATAATAATAAAAATAAAGTTTTTTTTTTCTTTTTGGTAAGTTTATAAAAATCAAATTAAAACAAGAGGAAAAAACTAATAGATTCAGATACTTATTTATGTTCGTAAGAGGAGTAGAGGAAGAAAGCAGTGGTACTCTGGTATATATTTGCTGTGGTGTTATTGAAAATTTCAATGACTTTAGCTTCGGCAAAGTTATAATTAAATATTAAACTTTCACTTTTATTGATATATTTTTTGCTTGATTAATATTAATTTTGTGTTTTTTTCCTCGATTCCTTGTACGTTCAAAAATACTTTGGTCAAGTTAATAAAGTATTTGTTATTGCAAAAAGTGTAGTCAGCGGAGCTGCTTCAAACTTATATGATTTTTTATTTTTATTTCATTTTAGCTACTGTAGTCGTGTCTTTCGTATGTAATTATGGCTTAAAGGTATAAATGACAATTAAGAGGATGGACGTTATTAAGTGACAGTTGGTCTGTTCGTTGCTTGCCTACTTGTTTGCTACTCATATTGGAACACTCCCTACTATGCTTCACTTCTACTCCAATACAACCGGTAAAAATTTCAAACAAACTGCAACATGAAACAAGTCTGCAAGCATCTACCTTTTATGGTGGTTTCTGTTTTAGCTACAAACAACAATGTCCAGTGGTTCAGTGGTTAAGAAACACTTTCATTTTGGCGCCAACACCTTAAACGAAGTAGATGTGGTATTTATGGGAAGAAAACTATACGAAACTGTGAAGGAAAATGTGAGGTTATGTGTTCAATAAAAACAAGAAAGATGCTAGAGTTGTTTAGTTTTTACGGATATTCAAATATATGAAGAATCGATTTTATTCCGAAAAAGGTTTGGCTTTTGTCCACCAAATTTGTGCTATTTATCTCATCAGCGATCGCATAACTTCGAAGCATGTTATGGTCCTTCGAAGCATGTTATAAAAGCTGCAGTTACAACTTCAAATTGGCAAAACGGACACTCTGAGCTCGAAGAGAAAAATTGAAAACATTTTAAATAATTTGTTGCTCGCAACAGCAACAAAATTTAAAAACGATTTTAATTTATTTTTATAGAAAAAACATCCGCTTCAAGTACATCTGCAAAGCACTTGATATGAGTGATTGCCTCAAGTGGCCCAGCATTTTTTAAGTAACTAATAATATATATGGACATTTTAATTTAAGAAAAGAAAATAACAAATAAAGAGAACAATAAAATAAAGAGATATGTACGATGTTTTTCATTCGTCTTAAGCTGTCAAGATATAAAACATTCAATTGTGAGGCTGGAGCTCGCCATAAGCCTAAAACAAGTGTTAAACATTCCGAAGCGATCATTAAATACAAAAAAAATAAATGGATTTAAACAAAACTGCCAGCCAGAGCAGCATTCAACTTATTATTTCTTTTCACACTCTCATTTGAAATGTCAAATAATTTGGTGTAGTTTGTGGAAATAATTGCCACAATTAAGTAGAGCGATTAAGAGGGCTTCAAAATAACATATTTTTGCTTCGATATAAAAAAAACGTTTCCTCGAAAAGTAACTAAGACATTTTTGTGCTTAATTTCTTCAAAAAACAATAAGTTTTAGCACAGGATCACATAAAAATGAAATTCGTTTTACGATGACTCACGAAAGTCTTTAAATAATCCTGCTACACATGAATTTATAAAATAAAATTAAAGTCCATAAATAAAATCTACAAAAAAAAACAGTATTTAAAGTATAAAAATATCGTCATCATCATTTGGAAGTCATAAAAATTGCAGCCATTATTTTGAGTTGATTTGGCTTTTTTTATTTTTATTTCTTCCATTTTTTTCATGTAAGAAGTTGTGCGAACGTCATTAAAGTAACTTTTAGTGCACATTTTTGGTTAAATTAATGTGCTGTAGAACCGCCGCCATGCAACCAACCCTCTCTGACAAACATTTACTGCCAGACTTTGTGTGCCGATCTGCCCGCCTGACTTTGCGGCTGCATTAACTATCACATCATTTTGTTTGCCAAAATAAAAATTAATTGCACTAAAAAACTTGAAACAAAAACACGAATGTGGAGTTTAACTCATAAAAAAAATATATTTCAGCAATAAAGAAAATTTCTTTAAAAAAGTGTATTGTGATGCCATTTTTTGCTTATAGAGAAGATTGAATGGTTTATTTTTAAAGCATAATAATTTCCGTTTCAAATTAAAATTTATTTTCTTTTTTTTTACAAAACAAAAAATAATACTAATGAAATAATTAAACGCAAAAGTTACAAGTCATAAGAGAATTGTTGTTGGATGATTTTCTTCCCATGATGTGTTGAAAGTTTAAATCGAAAAGACTGCGGGCAAAAATTTAAAACTGCGCCCCAGAAATGGATGAACAATCAGCTAAATTTCACGGGTGCAATAG
Source organism: Linnaemya vulpina (assembly GCA_963675445.1). Lineage (NCBI taxonomy): Eukaryota > Metazoa > Arthropoda > Insecta > Diptera > Tachinidae > Linnaemya > Linnaemya vulpina. Next base: position 20,653,302 of record OY776277.1, read on the forward strand.
GAAGATAAGACTTTTTTGAAACAGCGATAAAACAAGTTGAGTTCTGAAGCACTTCAATACAATACAATACGTGTTTAGCGTACTGATGCTGAAGAAGTCAACATTAAGACCACAAACCGAAAACTCAGGAGTACGATGCTGTACAAAATAAGTTATGGGTGTACAAAATAAATTATCCAACTTTATATTTTGATATAATTTTCAAGTTGAGAACTATTGTTCACGCTGAATTCATTTCTGAGAATATTAATTGTAATCTAAAAATGTTTCTCAAATTCTCAAATGTTTATTAAGAGTGGAATATTTAGAAAATTTTTTTATAATAATCAAACTAGAAGAACTTCTCACTAATTTTTCACTCTTCCAGATATAAATATTTTAAATATTCTACAGCTAATGAAAAACTTGAAGACAAATTCTTAAATTAAATGCAATTTGCAGATTTCAACGCAGTCCTCAGTCAGTTTTTACGTCAGTAATTTAAGTTTTTCATTAATTTTATAATAAATGCTTTTTAATATCGTTACGTCATAACATATTGAACTTCACCAGCTAAATATAAATGTTACAACGTAAGCCCTTACGTCAAAACTTATTTAACACGTCATATACATATATCTTTACATTTTATTATTTTTTTTGTTTTTTTGTTTTTTGTACAACAGTGACAGACATTATTAGTCTGCCAAAGTCATAATATATTGTCATGTATATATGTACATGCTGGTACATATGTAGTATATCTTGTATACATGTTTTGTTATACATATTTATTTCAATTGCACTCTGGTCTGTTCCCCTTCGAACTGGCAACGCTTCAAGGCAGATTGCAAATAAATGCAATTTTCATAAAAAAAATAAAATAAACATAAAATAGAATAGTGTTTTTAATGTCTGGGTTGAACAAACAATTTGTCTGGCCATTAGCTACAATAATTTGTTCAATAATAGAGAAATTATTTGGATTTTGGGAGAATGGTAGAGTGTACGAGTCAGCAATAAATTCTCCTATGCATTTAGATACATATGTAAACATGTGTGTATATACATATAGTTTCAATCAATTTAAATGTTGATTAAAAACACTATTCCGATTATTATTATTTTAAAGTGAATATCTTAAAGAATTTTTTAAAATATTGTATAATTAAACTCCAGAACAAAAGCCTTACGAAATGTGTACATAAATGATGTATATAAAAGGCTTTACTACAGTTGTTTGGTCATAAAAACAATTTAATTAAAATAACAATATTCGATTTAAGCATAACAACAAGTAAAATAAACTCCAGAAAAAAGTTTAAAGCCACATACGCACACAATAAAAGAGAACGTCATTAAAAATAACTATAGAGTATAAAATTGAGTTTTTTTCCGCAAATATCCTGGCACAAACACACACTATCAGACAGAAACAAGGATTAAGTAAAAGTTAATTGAATATATAAACCAGTGATGCAGTCTGAGTTTTCTGTTTTGGACCAAATGGATGATTGAATGAATATAGACGAAATATTTTACTTATATATTTGACTACAACGTTCTTGTATCAAAATACTTGTTCCTGCAGTATTTCGGCTTCCTGCACTATTTTCCAAAACAATAAAATTAAAGAAAAATAACATGTGATTCTTTTAGTTTCTCCGCTTCAAAACATGATCTGCCTTAAATTTTAACACCCTAATTCATAAACGATTATTAAAATTAAAGTGGCTTTAAAGTACGGATTTTGTGTGGTTAAAGATCTCTTAAAACGTTCATTAACTTCAACAATCGTTTGTGAATTAGGGGGTAAATTTATACTCAATTGATTGGCAGTAAAAAATTTAAAAGGCCAAAATAGCGAACAAAGTACCACATTCAAAAGTACCACAAATAGGCCAATTGGCATATTCTGCATCACTGATATGAAGAAGAATAAATTTCGAACAATGCAACAATGTGTAGTTAATATATGCATGCACAAAACGATATCCGTGCAATAGATACATTTTATATATATAGATATATATATGTTACCCCAGCAAACATAAGGATGATATCAAATTGATAAATTATTTGAGATTAAACGCCGTACATAGAAACACTTGTAAAAAATATTTCGAAGTACCTTGACCAAATTACCAAGTTTCTAGTTTCGGATCTAAAATTTTAACAAACACTAAATTCTATTTGACATCAGACAAAATGTTTAAATGTCCCAAATGTCCAAACGACTTATCAACTGTAATTACAGCATTAAAGCTTCAATATCCTGAACGAATTTCTATTTTATTCAGTGTTCACAAATTAATAACAAAATATTTATTATTGTTTTAACGATTTTTATTTTAGAAAGAGATTTATCAAACTGAATATAAAAAGCGAAATCGCCACAAGGCTACAGAACAGCGTGCATTCATGGGAAAAATACGTAAAGCAACGACATGTGAATTTTTAATGAATTTTAAGGCGAATTATATTTTATGATGTAGATATTTTGAATGTTTACGTTCTCGTAAAGGCGTTGGCTTATCAAGACAACAAAAAATAAAACAACAAAAAGGAAAACCAAGTAGAAGCAAAGCTTCAACTAACATAAAATTTCACGTTCCATTCGTGTGAAATTTCAATTGATTTCAAACGTATCAACACAAGGCACTCGTATGTAAATACTAGTACTGTTAGACTATTTGGATCATGTTGATATTATTGCCGAGTTGTGAAACGATGTATCAACTTTGAAACCGATCCACTATATACTATTTTGCCGTAACAAAATTTTTATACTCCGACAGTATTCATACGAACTAGTCGCCTACAATTCGATTTTGTAGAAAATTTTAGATTCAGTTTATCATGGTTACGAAAGTAAGTGTAAAACACATCAATTGCAATATTGAACATTCTGTTCGCTGGGATTTCACACACAAATTGTAATAATAAGAACTTCACACACACACACATACACACCCATTCACACAGACACACTCTTACATTACTTTATGTTGCATACGTTTATTTTACAACTTGGCAACAAAGGTCGAAAAATATACTTCTGTTATAAAGGAAATAGAGAAAAATATGAAAAACAGACATAAAAGCAAGAGAACGACAGAGGGGCAGGCTGCCATCATATAGAAATATTGATTGCAACAATTTTTTTAATTCTTTTTTTTTCACTGCATTTGCCTTGCAACGAGCCAAGGCTAACAACGGAGCGAGCTATACAATGCAGATTGTACTCTACGATACAACTCCTCTTTGCGTTGCGGCAGCAAATGTAAAAGCAAAAAGCAACAAAAAAAAAAGATTAAATGAAAAGCCTAAAATAAAGCACCAGGAGTTCGAACAAAAAGGAATGAAACAAAAACCGGGAAAAAAGTATTAACAAAACTCAAGCTAGTTAAAACACAACGCAGTAATTTAAAAGAATGGTTTAACGAAAACCTAAAAATATGTAAAGAGATTATTACGGTTGTCGGATCGACGCGACAGTTTGCAACAGGTTAAAAAGAGCAGCAATTGTTTTTAGTCTACGACAGACTCTGGAGTCGATTAAAAAAGCGTAATAAGTCCCAATTTAGACTAAAAAATTTAAATATTTTTCTAACTGCTTTGATATTATTCATTTAATCTATTGTTTAAAGTGTACAATTTAATAAAAGCAAATCAAAGCTCGAGTCTAAGGTTTTGTTACCATGACCTCGTTTTAACTTTAGTAAGTAACTTGTAATTATTTACTAATGCTCTAAAATATGAGTTAAACATTTTAAAAACTTTAACTTCTTTGCTTGGTTATGAGTTTTTAGTTATTATTGATCTTTCTCTATATATTAATAATAGAGATAAAATAAAATATTTTTATTCATGCTTATTTTTATTTATTTCTTGTTAGGTGGCCATCTAACACAATTGAGAGATTTTCTTGTTGCTTTTAAAACAACTTAAATTCGTTCCAGCAATTTATATAATGCATATCTGCATAAGAATACCTTTCAAACTGCGCATTTTTATCAATATTGCTGGGCGATAAAACACTTAAAAGTGTACCACAAAATATGATCGCTGTATTTATTCGCACAAGATTTATGAAAATGAATTCAGTAATCAAAATCTAAAGAATCACAACATATTAATCGATCTAAATGATGAATTTAAAAAACGTCAGCGCTTTGAAATCATCGTTTAGTTTGAAATGTCAGATGAAACTATGAGCTATGAGAGAAGTCCTTTTCAGCTCTGTTCTAGGTAAGTTGCAATAGTGGTGGTGCAGTAAGTACCCTGCTGCATTGTATACAGTGTATTTGTTGTATTTATTCAGTGCAATATGCTGCTGCTATAGCAAATTGCTTAGCCAGGCTGCTGCAGTGTAGTTGTGAAGCCTTTCAAGTTGAAGTACATATTTTATTTTTTTCTCTTTTTTTTTTTTTGTTGTGCTGAAGTCAAGGAGTACAAAAATAGCGACTGAGAGTAAAATGGTCGGTACAGTGTGGGAGGAAGAAGAATCAATGTTTAAACATTTATACCCGTCTATTCAAAAGATTATTTTTTAAAAAAAGTGCATGTTATGTTGAAGTTTTTGCTGTTTGCTTTTTTTTATTATTTTTTTTTTTAAGTGAGTTTTTTCCTTTTGTTGCCACGTTCAGTGGTATGCATTGTATAGAGTATAAAAGGAAAGAGACAAAATATAAAAAATGTATTCCTACAAACTAGAAGGCATTGGCAATGAAAAAATATTTTGTTGGAAATTGTAATTTGCACACAGAAAGTTACTGCAAAAACAGACAGACGGAAAGAAGAAAAAATAACAGAGACAATGAAACAACAAATCAGCCTATACAACAACACTTTTTAACATGAGAGTTGTATGTATTTAAATGATAATGTTGATGATAGGCTGGATGGGAGAGGTAGGGCGTTGGAATATCAACACATACTGATATAGAACATGTGCTGTGGCAGGGCAGTATGATGTTTCATTAAGAGTTGAAAAAGAAAAGAAACCCATGCAACATAGACACAATAGTTAGTTAGCTTAATTGTAAATGCAACAATACTAGTAGTTAGTAGACTTCGTAGTAAAATAGTAAATTCTGGTTGGTAGTGGTTGTGACAGTAGCGTTAAAGGATTTTAACACATTGAATGGAATCTTTTAATAGTTTGTCTGTTTTTTTTATTATGCAACAATATGGTCCTGTGCTGGAATGGTTTCATAAATTTGTTTACTTTTTTCTTCCATTTTTAATTTCTGTTGCATTTATTTTGTAGTTCGTTGTCAGTTTTTATAAGTTATATACAGCATTTTTTTTTTATCAACTTTTTAAGCCAAGCCCTATGACACCACCTCAAATTTTTGTAGCCAAAATAAAAAAATACTATCTTAATATTAACAAAACATGCAGAATCTATTTTGATAATAGATGATTTGAAAATCATGTTTGCTTTTTTCAGCAAAAAAAAAAAGAAATAGAAAACAAAAAGAAATTTTTAATGTCCTGCTCTTCTTGTGGAATGGGAGTTAATGGTCCTTTTTTCAAAGTTAATTTGAAGGGCTGGTTCTTCCTGCTTGAAAATTATTTTAAAACATTTTAGTGCAAAACAGGCAAAATTAATTTAATTTTTTTTTTTCGAAATGTTCCGTTGAATATATTTTCCTTTTATAACTTGATGGTTTCGCTTTAGTTTGTAATAAATAAAAATTTCAAAATCAAATTATCTCAAAAGATGCGGATCATGGTATCTAATTTATTTTCAATACGAGTCGAATGTGGTAATTTGTGAAAACCGAATACGAAGTGTAAAGATTGCGCACATCTAGAAATATAATTTCACGAAATTCTTCTCTATTAAAATAAAACATAAATCCAAATTGCAAGTATTTGTTTATTTTACAAATCGCATTTTAATCAAGTCAATGATTTTTGTAATTATATCTAATTTAGGATTTTTCTTCTCGCTATTTTAATTCTACTCGTAATAAAATATTTTCTATTTATTTTGTTTTACATGACAAGACAAGATTTCAATTTGGAAAATAGTGGATTATTTTTTTTAGGAAAATTTTGAAATCTAATATTTATTCAATCATATCGATTCGCGATATGATATAACAGATATAGTGCAGCAACTTCCGAAAATAAAGCGGACATATTCAAAATCAAGCGACTTCCGACAAAAATTGTCTGAAAGCCCGTATTTAAAAATATCGGCGTTCTTCTCTCAATGTGCATAGCAACGCTATCTCCTGAAAATGTTAGCGAAATGAGAAGCCTACGAGAGTATGCATAGATAATATTCTATTTTCAAGTATATATTCCAAAGCAATTGGCGAGACGACGACGTCTGTAGTGCTGATTGTAATTAGACCGTAATGCGGCTGTTATTTATGTGGTTTTCTTGCTTACAATTTGTATACAATGTAGTTTGCCTTCCTGAAAATTTTAATTAATGGGCATACGTTGGATGTTATAATTCATTATTTTAATAGAATTTTGTAACACAAATTGCGATAAAATGTATTTAATTACATCACAACTATTCAAACACAATGTGAATATAAAAACAAAAAACTATTAAAAACACCACACGATTATATTGACAACAATATCAAAACTATTGGGCAAGGTTTTTGATGAGATTTTTAAATATCACTGCAGAAACACAAACGACTAAACGGCATGTTAAAAGCTGCCAAACCCCCGCAAACTATAATGGCAAAACAGGCCCCAAATTATTAACAATAAACAATTAAAATCAACAACAATAAAAAGCTCAGAATAAATAAAAATTTAAAGAAAAAACTGTTCGTAGTTTGTGTGAAAATACAAGTGCTATTCGCAACAATTAGAAATGTTTAACGATTACAAATTATTGTTTTACGATCTTGATCATATATGACAAATAAAAAGAATTACGGGCCTACAAAATGACCGCTGATCCTTTCCCCTCACTCAAACAATCTGTTCAACGATTTCATTGGTTGTATTGAAATTGAAGACTGGGACAACAGATCTGCAGCTGATTTCATTTATAATATTTTTTAATTTTATTTTTTCCCCCATTTGATCTTTATCGTATTTGGTTTTACAATTTTAACTATTGGCACGTATATCGTACGTGTTAGCTGCAAAAAATATACATTACAAATGTCTGTGGCGTTCATGTGTGGGTATGAATTTCAATTTCGAAACAAAAGAAATAAATGTGTGTGTGTATATATATGCATATAAATAAGGAAAACATATTAAAACTAAAATTATATGATATGAAATTTTCGTATTTAAACGCTAATAAAATTCGTATGTTCTAACTCAACAATATTTTGGTTAATTGAGTGGCAGCATTTGCCAGGGCAACACTCATACTCAAGGAGCAATTATGATTTTATATTTAATTTGTGTATTAATAAATGAAAGCAAAAAAAAAACAGTTGAGTTGTAGCAAAGAATATACACTATATACATAACCTATGGTTGTAGGTATGTTTTCATAAATGCCGATACGATAAATAGCTGATTAGAAATGTATTTAAGTACCCGTACATACTCATCGAGCGCCTTTCCTGCTAGAAAGCCATAACTCAAACTATATGATTTGTCATTTAATACTACTGAATCAATGGCCCTGTCGATCTTTAGAAATTGCGCACAAATTGAGGGGCCGGCCACAATATGTATTATTTTACCATTAAGTTGTTGTTAATCAATTCACAACTTTAAAACAAGTTTTATTAAATTAAGACGCTGTGGTAAAAACAAAAACTCTGGGGTTATGTTACGAATACATTCGATTTTCTTATTCCTGCTTTAATTCAAATTTCACTAAAAATCCATTATTAAACTCTACTCATATTGAAACCTTGTCTTATAATTGATCAATTATGTAAAAACTATTTAGTGTAATAAATTTATTTTTGTTATTTCAATACCAAAAGTAAATTTTTTTAGCACAAAATTGATCGTTTTATATTGTGTAACCGGAAATAATACAAGAGATATAATAAAATAATTCACACTTTATAAAATAAATAAATTATCATTTCACAACTCCCACATCTGTGTTTTGAAGCAGAATTTCATGGATTCTAATAAATTGCTTTCTTTGCCAGCCACATTTGGCAAGAAAACAAACTGCTGCATGTCATAAGAATTTTTTATAAAGATCTCAAATTTTACTTAAACATGCTCGAAGAAGTTCTTCTATGATTTCACAAAACACAACAAATTGTGTTTCCTTTTTTAACAAAAAAAAAAAAAAACGTTTAATTCTCAGTTTTATTTAAAATCAAAGTAATTTTTTTTAATATTTCATTCTTGAGTTTTATTTCTGACATGCTTTACTGACTTGATTTGAAAATCATGTTCATGGTAAGACTCATGGTAAAAAAAATAAAGCTGGCAGGAAAGAAAATCGCAAGCAAAAAGGCAACACAACAAGCAGCAGTTTTTCATATAAAAAAATATATACAAGAACAACAATCCGCCTTATTTTATTTCTTTATTTACTTTTTTTAATACTTCTTTCTACAAGATGCATTTGCAGCTGCATACAACAAATCATATTTTTACTTTAATCGACATTATCGACATGCATGTTGTCTGCATTAAATGCAGAGAAGAGAACGAATGAACGAACGGTACGAGCAAATAGGAAAAAAGAAAACTGAACAACTTACACGCTCGAATCGTAAGAGCATGGTAATACTAAAATACAGGCAATAAGACTGGGCTAAAAGAGCCATTGACTGAATGTACAAACAAGCTGCAGTGGAGTTTATTTTTATGGCACGTGGGTGGCAATAAGGAAATTTCATTCTCACATCAAGAACAAAAAAAAAAAAGAATGCAATATAGAGACATCATTGTAAAATTAAAACAACTCCAAAAATAATACGAATCTTCCCTGATTTACTAAGCAAAATATCAGCCAAGAAGGTTTGCAATACACACGCCAATGTCATGTCAAATTGTTTTCTTATTTATACTCACATAGTTAAAAAGACATGTCAGGGAGCCAGACGGACAGTTACGATCTTGGGGTTACCTACACTCACTCACAACATTCGACTATTTTTCGATAAGATGTTTTTGTGGCGTGTATTGTATTCAAAGGTTTGATTTATAATGTTAAATAGTAGAGAACGTATAAAGAAAAGAAAATTCCGAAAGACGTATTTGAAAATCATTCGCTGTTATATGCAACGAGAGTTTATAAAAATATCATTTGTAATGACACTTGAGGATGTTTGACAACTGAAGTCATAATACGTGCATATTAGTTATATCAAAGATGTTATGACTGCTGTGAAAAGAAAATTGTTGTTGAGTTAAATAGTAAATGCAAAAGATAGAAAATTAAGTGATAAACAAAGAGAAAAAGAAATGTATGCAAGTGGGACACTAATTTTTATTGTGGTACATTTTTAAGTATTTCATCGTTACTAAATATAGATTAATGATATATAATTTAAAAGGTATTTGTATGTAGATAAACATAATATATTTTGTAATTTCTTAGCAGGAGAAAAAAGTCTTGACAAACAGCAACAAAAGCAAACACACACTGCATAAATATAAACGTCATTGTACATTTTTCTCTAGTAAAAATTGTATTTGAAGACAATTGTTTTTCTTAAATTTTAGCTGATACACAACATCTGGATACGATTATACAACTCAACTTTTTTATATGTTAAAGTAATGACATGACTTCTTAAGCGAACCATCTGAGTTTTGTTTTTTTATACTATTTTTTATATAAAACACGTCACGATAAAACACTTCAAATTCCTCTGCTTTTTTGCAATAAATAGGCAAATTCTCAGCCGTACCAATTTTTTTTTTTTTTTTTTTTTTTTTTGCAAACATCCGATTTCCTGATTGTAGCCTATTTTTAAATAACACGACTATATATTAAAAAGTGCTTGCTATTAACAGGTTATCATATTTAGTTTGTTAAAAAAAAAAAAAATGAAGCGTTTCAAAAACAGAGGATAAATTTAATTAAAAATTAAAAGCTACAAATTTTAAATTTCAAAATAATATAACGAAACATATTTTCAGCAGCCACCAAATTGGCGATAATAGATATTTACTTAATAATTTTTTTTCATTGAAATGTTAATATTTAAAATATGTGTTTCATATATTGTTTTTTGTTGCTTTTTTCATGTTCAAGGTCATTTCTCATCATGTTTGATAAAAAACACATTAAACAAATAATAAAAAAGAAAAGTCCTTATAAAAAATATTAATGAAAAGATTAATCACGTTGGTTTTTTAATTGTTTTCTTAACCAAAAACAATAAATTTGATTCTTTCTTGATTTCCATTAAGTTGTTTTTCTAATTAAAAATTCTCAACAAGTTTCTTCAACGTCTGGCGTTTTTCAATAATTTTATGATTATTATTTTCTTCCTCTTTTTTTTTACAAATATTTCATTTTTTAATATTCTGTCTATATAAATTGAAAATGTATATAATAAATCTCTTAAAAGCTATTAATACATTTTTGTTGTTGTCGCTTTTTTATTTTATTTTATTTTATTTTGACTGTTAATGCAATTTATTTATTTGAATTTATATGTTGTGCTATGACGCATTTTCGCTTATCTGTGTTATTTTGAAAATAAAGGCACTTTATTGAAAGTATTTATTACACTGTTGTAAGAAATGCAGCCACTTTCATTTTCGTGCAATAATCGAAGAAAAATTTATAAGTTTTCATTAAAAAGAAATATTTCTTTATCATTTCAATTTTAAAGCACTTTGTGAATACATATTGTTTCTCTTAAATAATACAGATTCTAGTTTGTAGTTGCCTCAATCAATCTGAAATCAAAGTGCTTTTTTTAAATCTTGAGGATTGAAGAATTTCGTTAGAAAGAATCAATTTTAAAATGCAGGGGAGTTATCCAGTGGTTCGATTCGCAAGCAAAATATTGTTGGTCAAGAAATATGATTTCATTGGAAGAAATAGCTTCGTTTGTCTTTTGTTGGAGAACCAAAATACTAATTGAGGCCTGAAATGGCTGAATACCAGATTTTCAAACAAAAGCCCACTTTATTAGATCATTAAATTTGTTTAGTTCTTAGCACAACAACGATTTTCAACATTTCGCTAGGAATATTAAAAATAGTTCGATTTCGAAGAATTAAATAGAATTATATACTTAATAAAGTCAAAACGTACACACATATTTTCATGCAGAATTTATTTTATAAGCACTTTGAAAATGTGGAAATTTTTATTGAACTTCGGAACATTTTTTAGTTGACTATATTTTGAATAGTTTTCACAAGTTCTTTATAATTTTTATGCAGTTCGAATATATCAAGAAATATTAGCCCTTTTCAATTTGTTAACAACAACTTTCTGGTTGTTTCTTTCAAATTTCATCTACTTTGATTGACGTTGATGTATTTTTGATATTATCAAGGTTTTGTAAATTTTTTTTTCGGGGTCTGCGGCGGGACAATGTCAGATATGTTGGATGTTGGACAGCAGCCTATATACAGATCAGTCCGTTTGCTCATTTTTATGTACAATTTCTTTGCTTATTTATTTATATTTGTTGCTATTAAAAAACAACAAATTTAAAGTAAACAAAATAATAGTGTTACTGTAAACTAATGCGCTTCTTGTAAAAGATTAATTTCCTTAGCTGACAAATGAAATGAATTTTCAATGTCAACGTTAGTTTTAATGTGTCAGTTTAATGTGTATATTTTAATTTCCATATTATGTTTGAACACACACATAAAAGGGAGGACCCCTATGAATAGAAATAAATTAGGCTTTTACATCAAAAATCGTGAGGTTGATTTCATTGTTGGTCTTTGAAATTTACATATAAAAAAAAAATTTAGGATTTTGTATAAAACTTTTTTTGCTTTTCTCTTTTGCTGTTTTATAAAAGAACGACGTTAGTTTTAGTGAATTTTCGCATTCTGATTAAATAAGTTTTACTGATATTTTTCAAATAAAACACTGAAGGCCCAATTCATAATATATAAAGTGATTTTTGTATGATAATGAAGTTTTAAAGCAGGCATTATTTTTATAAATACCACAGTTAAAGCCTAATTTCAATATGTGATGTTTCAAAAAATAAATATTATTTTCTTTTAAGCGAAAATTTAGTTGAGGTTTATGAATTACACATGTTAAAATAAATGATTTTGAACTAACCGATTGCTAAAAAAAAAGGCCTGAAATTTCAACACCACCTCCCTGATAGAGTTTTTTAAAGTATTCTATTAAAATTAAGCGGACGGTTATTTTCCATATTTGAAAATCCATTCATGGAGCTTCTTTCGATTGTTTAATTCATGCAAATATACGAAATGTCATTTGCTTCCTTAATTTGTTGTTGCTATAAAACGGGTTATTTCGTTAAAAGTATACTAAAATCGTTGTATATACAATATTTCTGATATTTCATACGAAATAAAAAAAAAACCTTGGAAATTTGTTATTGTTTTATATTAAAATTTAATAAAACAAAATACCAGTATAATTATTTGCAAAAACCAACATATGTATTAAAAATTTAAAAGCATCTGTTTAAATAACAAAAAACAAACAGAATTTGATGAAACACTACATATTTAATATAATTTTAAAACATGCTGATTAAGAATTCAAAAAACTTTGCATTAGAAATAGCAGCGGTTATAATCTAAGTCTTTGTTTTAATTCAAATTAAAATTTACGTTTATATTTTACTTAATTCTGCCGCAATTTTCAAATGCACTTGTGCTTATTTTTATGTGAATGACTTTTTTGGCATTGTTGATATTTTTTTGTTTTTACTTTAATGAATTTAAATACAATTCAAATTCAAAAGGAAGTGGAAACGCAATCTATTTGCATAAGAATGGCGATAATGCTGGCGAGTGACAAACTAACACGCTTCAGTAAAACATGCGAGTGAATTCTATCTAATTAGTACGTTATTTAATTTTCGTATTTAGTGTTTTTTTATACAGCCACGAAGATACATCAGAACTCTGAGTAGCTCATATAATTGTTGATGTTGCATGTAACCATTAATATTCGCCATGGTGAGAGATTTTACGCATTTTTCTTTTTATTCAATCAATTCTTTCGTTTGGCGGAGCGGTTTAACACGAAATTGGATTTCACTTGTTGAAAGGTCTACTGTTCTTTTTTTTCATCCATGTTTTATCTATTCTCGTTTATCTTGTATCCCAACTTTATTTAGTTCTTTCAACGCTCACAACATTTATATGCGTATTTTAGTGATAAATAATGCTAAATAAATTTTCGCTATTTCCTTTTCTTACTTCCAAGACGCAGCGGCGTTTTGTGATAACATTTGAAGCATTTCAAGTTTTGAATTTTGTGGCAAATTTTAAAATAAAATATAACAAATTTTTTTAACAGAAGTAAATTAGCCTTGAGAGAGAAAATGCAAAAGAATTTCTGAATAATATATGAGTTTTTGAAATGTTTAGACATATACTTATTTTTACATGATGATTCACTGTAAATAATATCTAATATAATATTTTATATTAAGTATTTTATTTTGAAATTTTTTATAAAATTACTACATTTCTTAAATTATTATGCAATGACCTCCTCATACGAATTAATAAAAAAAAAAACAATATATTATTTCCGTGAAGAAGTTATAATGTTTTCACACTGACACGGTTTTAGTAAATTCTGGTTTTAATGTCAAAACCAGCTGTTGAAACATGGTTTTACCATAAAAATTACTTTCTTAAAACCAGCTGTAAATTGTTTTTGCATTTGTTTGAAATAGGTTTTATAAAATGCACTTTTGTTTGTGTCTGTGCTAAGTTAGGTGCTGCCAAGTTATATGTTGAAAACATCATGAAATATCCATTACATTTGCATTTTTTTTTAGAATTTGCATAATTTTTATACATATAAATCAGTTTAATTCCAAGCTTTTATTCTAGCACAAGTATTTTTATAATTTTAATATATTCGTTTGCAATATATAATAAAATTTCTATTTATTTTATAGAAACAAAAACAACTGCAGTACAGATTGTGAATGAAGTATTATACATAAAAGTATTTGAAAATTTGCAACAACAAATATATCTATTTCTATGGTAGGTTAAAATTATTGTGATCGAATTTATTGAACATTTTGTGAGTTTGTTAAACTTGCACTATGAATGCAAGTTTAAACCAGGTTTAAGTTCCATTTCACACTATTACAAAAAGTGTGAAGATATATTTAAAAATAAAACAATTTTTTATAAAGGAATATAAAAGTTTAATAATTCTGAATAAAAACTTACCTCATTGCTTAATAATTTAAGAAGTATAATAAATCTAATATAATAAAATAGACAAGGTCTGACAGTGCAATTGTAAGTTACAGCCACACGTTACTGATTTCAAAAACGGTAGAATTTCATGCTGGAAAATTCGACTATTTTCTCCCATACTTAAGTTAATGCTTCTGTTGAAAAATTTCAACGAGAGTTTCCACTTACAAAATTTACGTTAGTTTGTCAGTTATTCATTCAAAATTACTGCAACAAACTTAACACTTATAATTTTTTATCTAAATGCAAACAATTTCTTTTTGATAACTAGTTTCAAAACAGGAATAACCAAATATGTACCAAACAGGTCTTAGAATTTATGCATGTAATACCAATAGAATCATGAGAAAAAATTCATGTACACGTATAGCTATTTTATATTTCAGAAAGCAGCAGAGAAGGGAAATTGAAAAAAGTGCTTAACTTACCGTACTCTTTCGGAATAGATTTCGACTTCTTTAACTTTTTGTTGTAGCAATAATTGCTGTTGCTCGAACGGTGTTAATGGGCGTTTTAGGCCAACGATACCACCATTTGTTAAAATGTTAGCACACTGCTGCTGCTGATGTTGTTGTTGTTTAAGTAATAAAGCTGCTGTAGCAGCTGAAGCATTTGCAATAATTGCATTACTATTGATATTGCCGTTCATTGTATTATTGGGGCTGGTAGTGTTACCCAACAAACCAGATGATTGCAAACCATTTAGAATATTTTTAGTCAAAGAGACAGCGTTATTGATGGATGTTTGTTGCAAAAGGTTTGTGTGCAATTGATGTTGGTTTAACTGCTGCTGTTGCTGCTGCTGTGGTGGAGCGTTTAAACCATTTTGGCTGGCATGATAGAAACCATTCAAATTATGATTTTGTAAAGTAGTCAATGGTGTTTGGACTGTGGAGAGTTCCGCGGAAGAAAATGAAATTGCTGAGGGAGAAGAAGAACCACTGTTATTAGAAGCTGATGAAATGCTATTAGTGCGGGGTCGTAAATCCAGGCCCAAGATGTTGTTTTGACCATTCAGCAAATTGTTAAGCGAAGTAACCATATTTGTTGGCAATTCTGTATTCATGTTTGAATTTTGATTCAAATTTTGCGTTTGGGAGCAGCCGTTCTGATGTAGACCAGAACCAATCACGCCAACATTGTTATGATTTCCGTTGTTGGTACCGCACGAATTGTTCATATTCACTTGGGAATTATTATGATTGTTAGATGTGTTGGTTAGTGCAGTTTCATTGATATTAAGGCTTTTACCGATTTGCAAAGGTTCTGGAGTGCTAGAGCCATTTATTAATTGATTTTGGGAATTGTTGTAACCATTTGCTTGCATTGGAGTATGAGTTTTAGTGTTTTGCTGTTGCTGCTGCTGCTGTTGTTGCTGCTGCTGACGATTACGTTTGTTCTTCTTTTTCTTTTTGTCTTCATCTTCGGGATTATTGGATCCATTTGCATTGCCATTCATAATTCTTTGGCCATTTACAAATTGGCCAGGCTTAGGAATTACCCATTCCAAATCTTTTCGTAGATGGCCTCTGGAACACTTACAACCACACACTTTATATACCAGATCATAGCCCTTCTTAGTCCATAAATTTTGAGCTTTCTGACGCTCTGACCATGAGCGTGCCCGCCCGCCCATAGTTTTAAGTGTTTGCAACACTGTTTGCTCCCAGGCATCGAAACATTCTCGGTGCATATACTGACCAACAGTGCAGTTTTCATTGTTGCAAATCACCTTAACACAGTCGGTTAAATCTTCCAAATTAATCAAATCCGTTGTAAAACAATCACCACTGGGAAAGCAACAACGAACATATTGTTCTGCTGGCGATTTATTATGGTTCGGAGTCAAATTGTTATTGTTGCCATTATTTGTCGTTTGCATGGGCGACATAGTGGGAACGATATTGATGCCGTTGCCCGTTGAAATGTTTCTTTCTTGTTCTGTCAAAGTAAAAAATTGTTGATTGAAATCAGATGTATGGGAAGTACTAGAAACTGTTGAAACAAATGTTCCGTGAAGTTGTTGTTGCTGAGTTGGCTGTTGGGTGACAATATTCGCTGTGTTATGATTGCGACGTGGCGCCATAAGTATCATTTAAATGTTTTGAAAATGTTTAATGTTTCTTAGTGAATTATTTTTGTAATTAATGAAATCAAAAACATTTATTTACTTCTCGCATTTTTTTGTATTAAAAATCTTTTAGTATTACATTAGTTTTTTATAATTGAAATAGTGTTTTTATCTTGTATTGTATTTTTTTAGAATCATGAAAATTTTTACATTTTCCCAATTTTTCTTTTTTTGGTTGAGTTATGAAATTTTATAGATGCTGAAAATTTTTATTTTTACTCTTTTGTGGCAGAACATTGAAGAATTGTTTCCAATTTTGTTTAAAATATTTTCAATGTTTGTGTTTAACTAAACTTTTTAAAACTATTTTTCTGTTTTAAATTTTGTAATTTTTTTCACTTCACAGTAAGATTTATTTATAGTTTTTTTTCAATAATATTGTTACATTGAAATGTCTATGGAAACTCCCGTCGACTTTCGAAAAAGAATTTTGAAATATTTTTAATACTTTTCAGTAATTCCGATTTCTTTGTTACATCCGAGTTATTGGAGCCTTTGTTGTATTCTTTTTTTAATTACATTTTCCATTTTTAGCAAAACCAAATGTCAGTTTCCACTTCTTATCTAAATAAAAAGAAAAATTTTGGCTTTTACTCAGAAGTTCTTAGGTAAAACTAAATTATTTTTGGATGTTGACGTAAGTTTTTAAGAGCATGATTTTTAATTGCAGCTTTAGCGATATAAGAGTATAACTACCTAAATTAGAATAAAAATTATATTTCCTTAAAACATGGATGAGATAAGGCTTATCTAAAGCAATAGAGTTATACTTTATTGTTGTTATGTTTACGATTGGTTTATAAAAGATTACGTGAGCGATTGCGTGGAATAGTTTCTCTACATCTTACAGTCATACCTTCATTCATTGCAGTTTCAAAAATTAGCTTTTAAAATTCATACTAAATGGATGATAATACACTTATTTATTACTTAAAAGAATTTAATAATTCTCTTAAGATTTAGTCTTATATTTTATATTCCCAAGAACTATTTAAAATTAACTCTTTTGATAATTTTAGAGCTTCGTGCTTAATTGTTAACTTCTAAGTGGATGCAAGCGTTTCCTAATAATTTCTTATATGACAGAACTTTTTATTCAAAAAGTTGTTTCTACAATCAATACGTACTTACTTATGCACATCCATACATACTATTTTATTACCGTTTTGATATCGACTATATGTATGGTCTTATGTATGTAAGAATGTGTTCCTTATTAATATATTATTCGCAAACTACATGAGTATTTCTTGTTTACTACAAGAATCGCTTCAGAGTTTGCGATATGAATTCAAGGCAATTTACATATAACAAAAATACTGCATATTTTCCAAACAACACTCGTATAAAGATAAATAATTCAAATGTATGTACAGATGTACGTACACATACATATGTAAATATTTTTAAGTTTCCATCTCCTCTCTCATTGAATATTCTTGATTTCTTTGATAAATATTAAAATTGTTCATAATGGCTTCTTTTAATTTGAATAAAATTATTCACTAATCTTTTATAAAATAGTTCAACCCAATCAAAAGGAAAAATGCGAAAACATTAAAATGAAAACAATTTGGCGATTCTTGTTAATTCTTCCTTTCTTTTGTTGTTTTCTCTTCATCGCTATGACTACATCCAAAAACAATTTCAATTTTATTTATTTCTCAATTTACTTTGCTGTTATTCAACGTGGTTGTTAGTAGTACAAACATGTATACGATTGTTATTGCTCGTCTGCTCACTGGATGTCATAAGTTTTACAGTTATATCTGTTTATTTGTCTATATTCTGATGGACAATGATTTGATGTTATATTCTTCTTTAATTTTATATGAACTTAATATTATTGAATTAATCTGTTTTATTTTTAAATGTCTTTCTTTTTACATTCTTTTAACCGAAATTTGTTCACTCTTGTTTTTTGATACTTTTTGTTTTAATGAGTTGCTGTTTTGCAACAAGAAAGCACTGTTTTATTAATTTTCTAATAAAATCTTTTTGTAGATGTTATAAAAATATAATGTTGATTTATTCTTTTCTGCAATTGTTTTCTAAAATATCTTTTCTAATGGAAAGTTCTTGTTCTTTATCTTTCACTTCACTTCCAGAGGAATAGTTGAACAGAAACACTTTTTCCTTTTTGACGTTCCGAACTCGCACATTCCATACAACTTGTTCAGCAGAAAGCGAAATTCATACTAAAAATTTCACACAAGAAAAATATTGAATGAAGCCAGCCAGTCGGCGAACAAGCACCACAACTTGAAATGAAGAGGTGGACAACAGTAGCAGTGACAACAACAATAAACTGGAAAAGCTACAACAAAAGCAATAGCAGTAAAATAAATGAAGTGTTCGTTTCACACATTCGAACAACGACGAAGATTTCTTAACGTTCAGTTCAAACATGTGTATTGCGCCGGTCTTATTATCAAACTTGTCTGTTAAATTAAATGTACAAGCAAACTAAACAAAGCTCTCTCTCTCACTCACTCTCTGCTGTAGAAAAATTAATTCGTTTCTTTCCATTATGCTGGGAAATTTCTCTGATTAAAATTTTCTACCAGTGGTGGGGGTCTTTACTCACACTACTTTCCGTATTGGTGACTTTTCCAATACGATTATGATTTGCCCGATGTTTAGGGGGTGGCAGACAGCATTTTTGATGACTCACCCTTAATGTTTCACTTGGGAAAAACTTATTTTTTGGGACTACTTCTTGAAGTTCAAGGTTTCTTATTGGAGTTTGAGTTTTCAGTTGTACTGGTTGGTTGTTTTTATTTTCCTAAATATATCACCGCAAGTGTTTGTATGTACTTGGCTGTCGATTGAAAAATTTGGCGCTAAATTAATTTGTGTATTTGTGTAGGTATTAGTTACATGGAAAGTTTTCCTATTTCAGGGGGGTTGCTCTGGTGCTGAGGGCTAAAAAATCCATTGATTAAGTTGAATTTTTAGTAATAGTTCGACCGTGGTAGTGTCTAGATTAGCGCCTGTGTTATATATTGTAGGTAGTGGGAATATATTTCTTTATGTATGCCATTATCAAATAAAGCTGTTGCGCAAAAATACGTACATTCATATAAAATAATGTGGATTTGAAAAAATTTTTAACACAAGGCATGATTGAATAATATGTTGCTTTTAATGAATACAGCAAATTGCTTTTCAACTGTATGTCTGCAACATATTATTATCGCAATTTTAGTTTCTTCTCATAACATCTTCAAAATTTCATATACTATCAGTATAATTTACAAACTGCATTAGGGAATATCTAATTTTTATAACCCAAGAAATGCATGTTGGAATTTTTATCAAATAGGAATAAGAATAAAAATTTTATTTTTTCTGTTAGTCTCCAGCAATGCAGAGTTTTTTTGTGCCGAATGCAAAATAAAGAGTAAAACTTGTCTTCACGATGAGCTATCCGCATAAGTAACATTTAAAACATGAACAAATTATTATATGTTGTTGTTTTAAACGTTATTGGTGTACATTTTTTAAAAGCAGGCAGGCGTAAGAGCCTACTCAAACTCTACAAAGAAAATTCTCTGAGCTAAGATATAATATTGCAATTTAAAACATGTTTAATTCTTATTCTTATTTTTTTCAAAACATTTAATTAGAATATGAAAGTCCTATTAAAGAGACATTATCTTCTCATAGTTAATAAATAT
Source organism: Linnaemya vulpina (assembly GCA_963675445.1). NCBI lineage: Eukaryota > Metazoa > Arthropoda > Insecta > Diptera > Tachinidae > Linnaemya > Linnaemya vulpina. Next base: position 20,673,429 of record OY776277.1, read on the forward strand.
TTTGTCCAGAGGTTTCAAAGTGTTATTCAAATCAGATGGCAGTCAGATGGTCGTATAGTCTTTACACACAGAATGTTAAAACCTGGTTTTAGCATTAAAAACCTAAACAAGTGGTTTTGCGCTCACATTGCAGATTTTATTAATACAGACTTTAAACAGAAGTTGTCCAATTCATTTATTCACAATATATTAAATCTCCCATAGAAATGGACTTATTTGATGTTGTATTTTCCTCTACATTTTATAAGTATTAATTCACAAACTGCTCTGGAGATGTTTTTTTTTTTAATTAAAACTACAATATTTTATAAAGCACTTTATATTTTGCAAATTAATATTTTAGAATTATAAAAATAGTTATACAGAGCGAATAAACAGGTTATTTCTTATAAAATCATAAAAATTCGGATAGAAAATTTGCAGATGGGTTTTTCTGAGTATTTTTCGTATATCTATTATCGCTAATTTAAAATATATATCACTTACAAATCCAACGATTTTGAGTTGATTTTAATGGTATCATTTTGTATGGTAAAACCAAGTTTTAATAGTTGGCTTAAACGTTAAACCCAGAATTTTTTAAGGCCATATCGATTTTATAATTACAAACCGACTGCTAGACGATGAGGCCTTTTAGATGACATCGATTTGTAGAACAAACTGATATACTTTACAATTAAAAAGCATTTAATTTATTTCTATTGGAAGTTGTGAGTTAATATATTTTAAGGAATTTTTCCAATTAGAGAGTATTTTCGTATACAATATTTTCTAAAAATATCTCATATAGTTTTGGATATATGTACATATATGGCGCTATGCATATGTATATTTACATCTGCATGTGTATGTGTTCATGTTCACATTATCTTTAATTAATTAACCTTTGCTATATATTATATATACGCATATAGGTACATACATATATTCATATGTATGTATATAAACGATTTTGTTCATTTCACAAAAAAATTGTCAATTAAACCAATAACCCACAAACAAGTATGTGCATACGAACAAATCGTCAACGACAAACACGTTTAAAAGTATGTAGTATGTACGTACGTTTGTATGTATGTATATACATGTAAGCACCCTTCGCATATTATATGGTATGAAAAACTAAACATACCCGTAGTTGAGCTACGAAACTTACAAGCAGCACCAACAAAAAAAAACAGCAAAACTGCCACCCTCTCGAACATCAACAACAAAAATAAAAATTTTCACATTTTCATGAACGCAACTAATAGAGAATATGGAAATGATAGAAAATTAAATAAATTCACTTTCATTCCTGTATGATGCAACCAGCAGGAACTTCTCCTGCAACTGTAGCAGCATTTACAAAAAAGCAGCCGTCATATTACGTCGCAGCTTGGTAGACTAACGACGCTGAGCATGTTTGAGCAGTGCCAAAGAACAGTACTATCGAACTAGCCACAATAAAAACGGTATGTGGAATTCTGCAAACTGAGGCGTGCAAGAGAGCATGCCCCAGCAGAACATAGGCAGAGCCAGAGCACGAATGAGCATGCCATAAAGCAGCCGGCGAAATAAACAATAAAAAACAAATAAAAAGCCGGCAGTTGGGCTATAAATTTAGCGATGCCACACTGTAGATACGTCTCATATACGAGCACGTTTTGTTTTGCAAGGCATAAATGTTCGACATCTTTTATGGAAACCTATTACCAATACAAAGCATGAGTGCACACATCTACGTATATGAACATATACTCCTGGTCGCAAAAAATTAAGTTCTATTGAATCACTGAATTTATAATTTGAATACCTATTTTAATTAGCACAGTTCCCATTGCATATTTACCTTCCACTGTTAAGTTACAATTATGGCCAACTACGCCTATATGTGGGCATGCAGTATACCTCAGAATACTCTTTATGAAAGAGTATGGCAGCTTTGGCTTTGCAGAAAATTTTTTTGCTGTAATTTGTTTAGTTCTTTTCAATATTAATTCTCTGGGACTCTGGGAGTTGAATAATTGAGTAAGCGAGTGTGTTTGACTGTGTGTTGTTGTGTTATAGAACAGTGTTGCGTGCATCTTTATTTTTCATCGTCCGTCAAAAGTGCATGTAATCTTTCATTTTCTTTCCTTTTGTCGTTGATTTCATGTTCCTCCACTGCACGAACACAAACGAATTTCCTAATGGAATATGCAAATGGCATAATTGCAGCACAGTGAGTGACATTAATGTTCGGTTTTTTGCTTTCGTCACACAACGAATAGCGAATTCAGATAGAAAACATACAAGAAAACAAATCTCTAGTTTCTTAAGCCTTTTACTGCATTAATAAAAGTTTACTTAAGAATATATTATTGCTACCGTATCGTCCCCATGATATAGAAAGCTGACAGTGGGTGTTCAAAATCTACATTTTGTAATACATTAAAGACAAATATCTCTATTTTGTTTCCCTGCGAAAGGGGTACCACCCATATGCTCTTTTGCAGTAGAAAAGATAACAATTCAATAAATTTTTCAATTGATTCTTGTTTAACCTTTTTTCTTTTAATAATTAATATAATTAAAACCTATTCATTATTAATTTTTGAATTGTATAAACATGCCGTTGCATGCGTTCCTAAGTAAATACAGCAACAATAATTCGTAAATGCATATTTCGCACGATATCTTCAAGAGAGCAGCGTTTTTTTTTTTTAGTTTGCTTCGTATTTGTACAGGCCTTGACGTGACGAAATAATAATATCATATTATAGTGCGAGCACTCCGATTATCGAAAATATTTTCATAACAGGTTTTCAATAAGCGCAACAGAATTCATTTTTACTTACAGTTCTTTGAAATTTCTGTTGAAAACAGAGTTATTGTCAAAGTGATCAGACTTCAATGTGATGATGGGTGATCAGAGAAACATCAATTGATTGCCGAAATGGTTGTTATTTCGACACCGTAAACTCTGAAAACAGTTGCTGGACTAGTTTCTTCAAAAATGCAAAATTTTGTAAGAATTTTAAAACAAATTATTAATTGAATTTTAAATTTCGGCTGATAATTTTTTTCTTGCAGTTTTTTTTTTTTTTTTTTTTTTTTTTTTTTGTAAAAGTGTCATTATTATTTTCTACGCTTCAAATAATTAAATGTATTCTTTTAAGTCCCTGTTGTTATTGGACAGAACAAAATAGAATCAACCAGAAACAGCATTCAGCATTGGAAGAATGTCAAGAACAAAATAAACTGAAAGATTGATAAAAAGTAAATACAAAACAGCAAAAAGCGATTAACAAAAAAAAAAATCACTGCAATCATTATGCACTTCAACGCGAATATACTTTATGCATGCAGTATGCATGTATATGTGCATATACATAAATGAAAATAATAACAAGACAAAAGATCTTGAAGAGCTTTGCGATTTGATTCATATGAGGCGAGTAAGACGATGTCATGCGATACAGATCTTGCCAAACACCAACCAGCCTCATCTAAGGGCACGAAGAAGCACTTGTTTTTATTTTGTTCTTTGCGCATTTTGTTTGTTTAAGGCTTTAAATGGAATGAATGCTTTTACGATCAAAAACAAACCCATACACACACACACACACTCACACACAGATATACATTTTTCTAGGGATGAAAGGGTGACACATGAAGTACGAGTATGTTTGTGCAAATAAAACCTTGAAAGTTTTTGTTTTGTTCTAGACACAGCTTAAGAATTTTGAGTAAAAACAAAAACCGTAAAAGGAAGAGAAAGAAATATTTCCTTAAAATATAAACACTGACAGCACAGGAAGATCACCAGGTCTAGATAAAATATAATCTGCCAGATTATTGTTTTTTCTTGTTATAAATTTCATACGTTCGTAAGTCAGTTTGTAGGTACGGGTATTTATTTTTCTTCCGAATGATCGCATGCAAAAATGCTACTGTTTAAAGATTAAGACGGAATTATTGAATAAAAAAAATAAACAGAAATATTATTGAGAAAACTTCAAATGAAGTTTACCGACTCTGATACATAAAATAATTTACATGACGATTGAAAAATAAGTAAAAAAATCTTGGGCAATTAAAGAACCAGTGGTGGCCCAGTGACCAGGACCAGGATATACAATTTTTATAATTTCTGATATCCTATAATTGAGTTAAATTGGTGAAACATTATATTTTGCAACAGAACTTTTGCTGCACTTTTTATTTTATTTTTTTTCTTTAACTTCCCTCTACGAAGTTGAACATTTTCAAAAATCGTGAAGTTATTGGCTTTATCCAGATCTCGACGTTTTGTGGTTCTAGGAATTTCCGTCCTTAATTCTGAGAACCCGTCAATATGCCTGTGTGTTTAAGTATGTGACCCGCTTATAACTTCTGAACGCCTTGACCGATTTTAACCAAACTGATGGCGTTCTAAGGGATTCTGCTGAACTTAGATTTCCTGTGAATTCGAACCGAGTAGATTTCAAGAAAATTTAAAAAAAAACTTAGAAAAAACCTTTTTTTAAGTGTTTTTTTAAATAACCTTATCGATCGATTTTAAAAACTAATCAGATCTCAAGACTAAATAACCACATCGGTCACAGCTATTCGGGTCAAAATCCGTTCATCCGTTCGTGAGATATCGTGAACGAAAAAAATCGAAACAAGTGATTTAAAAAAAACTCCGAGGTTATATTATATATCCAATCAGTTAAAGATTTCATAGAACTAAGAATTGGTTGACTTAAAATTTGAAATAATAGTGTTTTAGCTCGAGGAGCTCAAAAGCAATACAATAAATTATCCCTAGACTGGCTGAGAGTGAGTGAGAGTGGCTCAGAGTGAGTGAGAGTGGGTGAGAATGGCTGACAGTGGGTGAGAGTGGGTGAGTGTGGGTGAGAGTTTGCACCTTTAGGGTGAAGCGTTTTTTATATTTTTTTTTAACTAGAATCGTTAATTTAAGCAATGAAATTACGCCTGGTATGGAGGGAGATGAGAAGCAGAATATAAAGGGTGTTTTTTATAGAGTGATACAAGTTTAAATCACAATAAAACATAGTAATATATTTTTGATATCAATGAAACGGTCTTTATTGGATCAAAAATTTTATGAAATTAATGTTTAAATATGATTTCAGCCATGTGGCCGCCAGGGCTGGTGCGAACAAGGGGTAATCTGGAACACCTTTTTTGACAAACAATAACATTCTGACCATCATCGTTTTTGAAGACATATGGGTCAATGACTGCGTCAGCCCATAAAGCGCACCAAACAGTAATTTTCTGTGGATGTAATGGTACTTCGACAATTATGTTTATTTACGTACCCACTCAACCAAAAATGGGCTTCACCGGAAAATAAAATTTTTAATGGACGAAGTGCACGATAAGTTTGACGAACAAAACCATTATTTTGATTAAAAATTTCCAAAATTTTCACACGTTGTTCTGGTGTAAGTCGATCCATAATGAAATCTCAAAGCAAACTAAACAAAAAACAAGTATCAGCTTTTAAATGGGTGGTCAAATAAAGCAGTGATGCCAACTCAAAGTTGTATCACTCTATAAAAAGCACCCTAAATTTTTTAGAAATTTTACTGCGTCGGCGAATATATTTACTACAGCACCGACGATGCTGTTCAGTGATAATATGACTTCGCCACTGAAATAGCGCCACAAAAGTATAAGCAAACTGTTCTCCCAAATTCATGACCGCGCACTGATCCCGCGTTCAAACCTTCCGCTTTGTCCTCCTCAATAGCAAAAGTTGCTCTTGTGTACAGAGTTGTATTGTCGTTTAAAGGAATGATGAGAGTATAATTATATACTGACATACACAAATACATATGTAACTATATTATATATTTTAAAATTCATATACAAATTACACAAACAAATTTTATTTGATATGAATCCGTTACGTAAAATTATTCTTGACTTATAACCCACAACAAATAAATTTATCTGTTCGGCAACTCTCACTTGTGCAACATCTATTTTTGGCGCTTTCCATTACAAATAGCAAACAGTTCCTATTCATATAAAAAGGAATAACTAGAAAAATAAAAAAGAAGAACAGCGTGAAAAATGTTTCCAAGAACGTCATAAAGAACTTCCATCGTTTTATGATATTTTGGCGGTGATCCAATTTGGAGTGGAGTGTTGTTTATGTGAAAAATACAGAAATTGCGATGGATTCGATAAATACTCCTGTTTCTTTTTCTTTCTTCTTTTTTTTATTGCGTTAAACGTGGAGCGAGCGAGTGTAGATGCCGAAAAACACCTTCCACATTCATATTTTCAAAAAACTACAGGAAAATACTTTCGGTTACTGTTTTGTTGTAGTTGTTGCAATAAATGAATTATTGCTTCGATGTGTTCTAAACAATAAACAAAAAACTTAACAACGTTTGCATAGAGGAAACGTAATCCAGCCACTGTACGGCCGTGTTGAATACAAAAGTTATTTGTTTGTGGCAAAAGAAATAAAAGCAGGAGTGTGCATCGATGGCAAAGATGGAAATAAAAGCCTTCCAATTTCGTTACGGCCGTAGAGGCAACATTCATCATGGTTCGATGCATTAATAAAGTTGGTAGTCAAACTCAGCCGGCAAATGAGTCCAGGGGCCAGTGTATCGTGGGAATGAATAATCGATTAATTCTTGATGCAAATTTAAGATGGCAAATTCGTTAGTTTTATTTTCCATGTGATTGTTTTGTTGTTGAAATTGTGTTATTTAGTCCAGCCAAAATATCGACGTTAATTACAATAGATATACTGAGAGTAAGCAGACTGACTATTCAAGAAGCCGACAATTGAGCTTTTCCAATTGCATATATAAAATATAACAAATTCGAAAAAGGCGATATATTAATGGCATTTTCTTTGCTAGAAAACATGTAACATTTTTCACTTATTTTTTACAAGATGGCGGTCTGGAAAAAGCTTTAGAACAGAAATTATTTTTCGTGAGGGATGTAGGATTCATTTCTAATAAATTCCTTATTTTGATATGGCAAAATGTTGCCATTTTCTGTTAAAAAGTGTGAAAAATGTTGCATTATTTTCTAGGAAAGAAATCGACAAAAAGTTAAGTAAATAAAAATAAACGGTTTTATAAAGTTCCAGAGGATAAATTTCGATTTGAATTATATTGACAGTTCGTTGGATAGCGAATGCGGTTGTTTCTCTCATGAAACTTTTGCTATATCCCTTGGATAAATGTTTAAAGCATGTAGATAAAAATGTATTTAACGCTTAGAGATTGAAACAATTTTACATTAATAGTTTTCTTTCTTCGAAAATGGTTGCTGGCAAACAAACAAATATTTTGTAATGACTTTGCCGCTGAGCCACCCAGTGGAATTTTGCAGTTCTCTAATAAAAATGTCGCAGACATTCAAGCCTTCGACTATTTGAGTGCTTTTTGCTACTAAATACGTTAAGCGAATGATAATAATCAATCAAAGTTTCATCATTTATTGCAGGAAAAAATGCTATTGAAATTAAAAGTAGTTCTCTGCTGCTCTTTTTGTTCCTTTAAAATTTGTTGGGTAACAAATAAAAAGTAGAGATATTTGTTATTATTATAATTGTTGTTATTATTATTATTATTATTATTATTATTATTATTATTATTTCTTTAATTGAAGCCTCTCTACTAACTTGAAAAAATAATCGTTATATAGGGTGCTTTTTATACAGTGATACAACTTTGAGTTGGCATCACTGCTTTATTTGACCACCCATTTAACAGCTGATAGTTGCCTTTTGTTTAGTTTTCTTTGACATTTCGTTACGGATCGACTTACACCAGAGCAACGCGTGCAAATTGTGGAAATTTTTAACAAAAATTATGGTTCTGTTCGTCAAACTTATCGTGCACTTCGTACATTAAAAATTTTATTTTCCGATGAAGCCCATTTCAGGTTGAATGGGTACGTAGATAAAAACAATTGTCGCATTTGGAGTGAGGAGAATCCACAAGCTTTTGTCGAAACACAATTACATCTACAGAAACTACTGTTTGGTGAGCTTTATGGGCTGGCGGAGTCATTGGCCCATGTGTCTTCAAAAACGATGATGATCAGAATGTTACTGTTTGTGAAAATTGGTGTTTCATATTGCGCCTTGTGCGCGCCAGCCGTGGCGGCCACATGGCCGAAATCATATTTAAACATCAATGTCATAAAATTTTCTATCCAATAAAGACCGTTTCATTGATATCAAATATATTTCACTATGTTTTATTGTGATTTAAACTTGTATCACTCTATAAAAAACACCCGATACATGCTAACATGCATGTGCATGCACAATAACAACTTCAATTAACTGTAAATGTCAAGTTTTCAAATTTTCACCACCGGACTATCCAAATATTACTAATAATCTTATAGTTTTATAAATGTTATAGCAAATCTGCCTAGAAAAGTGATTTTCATCAACAGAATTCTCACAAGTGGTTCGTTCCACTGTTATCAAAGACAAATCGCAGCAACTTGTAGCGAAAATAGCGAAACATAAAGAAAAGCCTGGAAGATTGCAAAAAAAAAATATATATCTGTACGTATATAAGAAATCCACTATAATTCCAATTCTTATTCTTATACATAGACTTTGAATATATTTTCCTACGGCATGTTTTTGTAGGAACCGAAAAAGAAAAAATAAATCAGTGAAGTAAAATACTATTTTTTTAAAGAACAAGAAATATGTACAACTGCAACTTCATAACGAAAATAAACGGGCTATAAAAATGTAAAGGAGACGCCAAGGCATTAAAGTATTAAATAAATATCACACGAATACACACGCAGATACAAACGAGCTCTTCAGATTTATAAGCATCTGTGTGTGCTCTTCTATACATTCATAGATTCACAGTAGTACTCCGGAAGTTTGCGACACAAAAATGGTACAAGAAAAAGTGTATTTATTTAAAAGAGTCTGCAACGAAATTAAAGCTCTTTAACAAGAAACTTCTTCTCCTTGCAGAATACTAGAAAAGACTAGATGATCGTATTGTAAAAAATCGCGAGATATGAAATTTTTTTGGATTCCTCTTAAAATCGTTAAGGATTGCACTCGGGTCGCGGTAAGTTTTACATGGCATGTCCTTCAATTATCTACTATTTCTAACTGTTGTAAACACCATGAATTTTGCAAGTATTCTTGGATGAGAAACACAATAACTCAACTCTCTCTATCTATACTCACAATTCTGCTACCTCTCTCCTGTAGTTCCGTGTCAAACAAATGAGCATGAATAGGCCTATTATACTACTTGAAAGCCTACAAATTCGCCTAAAATATTCTACTTGTATTTAAATAAAAATTTACTAGTCTTTTGCAGGTTGTTTGCAACATGGTTTGATATATTGTTTTTGTTTGAAGTGTACATAATCGTTGAAACGATATAGAGCCACTGTATGGACCAGTAAAAGGAAGGAATCATATTTAGACCTCCTTTAATAGTATTTTAGATTGTGTTCAGTTTTATAAAATTGTCAAGTTAGTTGCAAGTATGTATTACCATTTTACTATAGGGCATCATAATAAAGGAGAGAAAAAAAACTATTAGTGAAACATACGACCAACTGAACGACTAACAGATATTTGAAATGAAAATAAATAAAATAAGCACAGACTAGGCTTAAAAATGTCTACGAAGCACCAGTATTAAATACCACTACAAATGTACGTATCTCTACCATGAACAACAACGAGGCCGTGTTCATTATCATCCACATCATTTCCATCGTCGTCATCATCTTCATCATCATCATTATCATCATCGTCATTACAACCATCTTCAACAACAGCCAGCTCAGCTCCGTCTATTCAAAAGCTCGTTGTGGAACTGTTTTTATATCAATTGATTGTTCTTTGTAGTCGTTCGTTGGGTTTATTTTTCTTTTTATAAACTAAAAAAAAAGACAAAAAAGAAATATACTACAAGATAATATAATGGCATTGGCAATGGAACGACTGACTTCTACCGCATCCCTACACTCCTCGGCGCTATCTGGTTAAAGAGCTGGCTGAACAAGACATTAAAAAATATATATAAACTTCAGTGAACTGGGGACACCAGAAGAGGAACCACATTCTAAGGGAATAATAACAAACGTCGTAGTAGTATTTCTGTTCTTCTAGTTCGCTGGCAAACTGCTCGTACGCTCTGTGTAAATAGTACGAAGGGAACAGCAACGGGTGCGATTTCATTTTTTTTTTATTTTTTATTATTAATTTTAAATCTTTTTTTATTTTTCAGGAAAAGGCCGCTTGTGTTTATTATATTTCGTTCTTTTTTTTTATTGTATGTTATAGAGGCATATTTTTTTGTAATTTTTGTTGTTATAAACCAGATTTTTTTTTATTAAAACTTGCAAATACAAAGTTTTATATATGCGGAATTAATTTTTATTCAATAAAATTTCTATGGAGAGGAGAATTAAGCTGAGCTTCTTAATATCATAAATTATAATGATAAAGACCAGTCACACGCGGGTGGTTTTAGAAGGCATAGAAATAATTTATTTATTGGTAAAGAACTACAGTGGAATCATTTAGCACATACTAAAAGTAAAAGGTATTTAGAAGAAATGAAAATTTTGGGACAATTAATGAGTTGTTTATAGAGAGAAAGAGATAGAAATATCTGACACACTTAAGTGAGCATGAAAAAATGTCTCTCACATTTGACAGGTATATAGAGAATCTGCGTAAGTCCTCTTTCATATGCCCAATTTACATGAAGAATTTTAATTCATGAATATTTTTTACTTTTCTTTGAAAACATCTTCTAAAATCCTCTAGCACTTAAACGGTGATTTATAATTTATATATATTCTTATTTCGGTGTTGATTTTTTAACTTGTAATCGCCTAATTTTTTTTGTTTGATCCTTCTTATTTTAACATTAGTGCTTTATAGACAAGAAATTTGAGAATGAGTGCAAAAGAAAATTAAAAAATTCATGAAAGACAGAAATCGTGATGTTTTTTCTACTGCCACTTCGTCTCTACACCGCTCACAAACAAACAAAAACAGCATGAATAAAATTCATGAATAAAATTCTTCGTGTAAATTGGGCTATACACATCAAGTTTGACTCATCAAGTCTTGACATTATAGGAAAAAGGGGAGAAGAGAATGAGCTACAAACCTGACTGTACCATCAAGTTTGAGTAAACTTCACACTTGAACTTGACTGCAGAATATCAAAAAGCATAAAAAGTTGAAAGCAGAGCCAAAGAAACTGGATGAAACAAAATGTTCGTAAATGCAGATTTAAAAGAAAATTGAAGAAAAACTAATCAAGAAAACCTGATGTGTGTGACAGGGGACTAATATTATTTATTCCACTGTGAAAACAAGTGCGAAACTTTTGCCTACAGAAATAACGATACCGAAATGAATATTGAAATAATTGATGACTATCTGAAACCAAAAATCGTACGTTGCGTTCACAAGTTATATTCAATTAAATATGTGGAGTCTCCTGCTTAAAAATCGAAATGTTTCGCAAAAATCGTAGGACTTTCGCAAGTCAATTTTATCAGCTATTTTGTTGTTGATAATTTGCATTAAATTATTGGATACTTCATCTCATATATTTTCAAAATATTGTGTTCAATTCACATCTGGAAGTAGCAGTTTGTTTTCATTTTGACTACTCGATTTAATGATAATGAAGCTCTCTGCATATTCAAAGTTAAAGATCCAAAATGTGCACGAATACGCTCGATTATTTTGGGAAAAATATTGAAAAAATTTCCCAGATATCGGGTAAAGACTGTAGCATGCAAAAACATGTTGCAAGAATTCATTTTCGAAGAAGTACGGCCCAATGAGGCAAAAAACAGCCTGCACATGTGTTTTCACTTTTCCTAAAGATCGTGTTTTCCCACATTTGTGGACACATTTGCGCAACCGCGATGTGTACGAAATGCATTTACGTTAAAGGCTTCCACATTTTTAACGCGCTCTTCCATGGTGTACGCATCCGTGGTTGAATTTGTCAAAAGTTGAAACAAAACATTTCTATTATGCTGATATCTTTTCTAATTAAAAAGTGCAAAATTTTTTACACTTTTTAACACAAAATGGCAACATTCAGTCGTTTAAAAATAAGAAATTGATTGGAAATTTATTCAACATTTTATGAGAAAAATATTTTCTATTTTAAAACTCCTCCAAACTGAAACTTTTTAAAAAGAAAGTGAAAAAATGTTACACATTTTCTAGAAAACAAAACGCCATTAATTGTGCGTTATGGTTGGACCACACTTCAGAACCACACACAAGTAATTTAAGTCGAAGCAAGTAGTTTAATGTGAGACTTTTCAACTTCCCGAAGTCTATTCTGGTTCTGATACTTTCTTGCGTTAGAAATTCATATGTTTTTCAAAAATAGCAAACAACTTCAAGTAAAACTCTGTTGACTTCATTGCGTCACCTCTACGAATACTTACAAGAACAGTTCAGTAAAAATACTTTGGCGAACTGTGTAATTTCTTATTTATGTTTTCAAGGCAAACCAATCCTTTTGAATAACTCAAATTACATTCCGCGTACTTTAAAATAGCACCTCGTAAGTAACCAATCAATTAAATAATACCATCTCTTATATGATACCTCCCATTTTACATTAACATCCATGAGCAGATTTTATCTAAATCCAAGTTGTTGTTGTGTCTATTTGCCTTTTCCTAAATGTGGATTACGAAAGTCTGTGTTAACTGTCAATTGTCGGTCGTCGCTATTGTTAAACAGATTCCCACTTTTGACCCCATTTTTACAAGATTTTACTAAAATGAAATACAACAAACAAACATGTGTTGCATTTACTCGATCATACAGGCACACAAACACACACACACATACACATGCATCCACCCAAACCCATTGCAACAGTTTTTGATTATCTTTGCAGACATTTTAATATTTACAAAGTTTAAGTTCCATTTCCTCATTTCTTTTTGTGCCATTTGAGATGTTTTTTTTAATATTTTTTACTGTCTGGGCTTGTGCATGTGCATTTCTGTAAAACAATATCTCAGCCTAGTTTTTGTTATTATTTTAGCTTTAATCCAAACACTTCTATACAAACACTTTCATATTGCAAAATATTTAATGCGTAGTTTTTCATTGTCTGTGACTTTTTGGTTTTTTTTTTCAAATAGATAATAAAATTGTTATAAATAAAGACATGAATGTGTGTATGTACGCACGCAAAAAAGTAAATGTGAGCTGGAATTGAATAGATGGATTCGAAGTTTTGTATAAATAATTTGTAAAAAATAATAGTCTTAAAGTTTTTCTTTAGCGATTCCATTTGAAGATCACTACAGATTTATTATAATAAAACTTCTACACACTCAAGTACATAATTATATGTGCATGTGTATATAATGTACTACACACGTACGCATTTATGCTTGGCGATACACACAACTTGTCAAAGAATTTATGTGTACTCGTATAGGCGTACATGTGTGAAATCCGTAGCGTTTTGCGTTTCAATTGGACCACATGCACATATACATACACACATACATCGCAGTAAATTTAATATATCAAGATCTTCAGATCGCTTTCTCAAAATTTTTAAATATCATGCCATTATAATGGTACGCGGTCACCGGAGTTTTTACAGTTCCGTTCATAACTACTTATGAGTTCTGCCTTCTTTTAGAAGCAAATCTTCCTTTAAGCTTTTTATCAACATGTCACTCCTAAAAGTATGCAATTTTTCCGCTCGTAGAAGAAAAGGTAAATAATACTGTGAAATTTTGTTATATTCTGAATGTAAACATCTATTAAAATCAAGTCTCATTTTGCCACCGATCGTATTGTTCTATCAAAACTATTGCAGATCAGTCTCCATCAGATTTCTGCGGACCAAAATAAGTCAATTTAAAATTGGAGAATTTCGGAATATATTGCAAAAAGATCCAAATATTTACTTAATATATTTGAATTCTTATTCGCTATTTGTTAGTATCGGCTGTTTTTTATAGAGTGATACAACTTTGAGTTGGCATCACTGCTTTATTTGACCACCCATTTAATAGCTGATAGTTGCGGTTTGTTTAGTTTGCTTTGACATTTCATTATAGATCGACTTACACCAGAGCAACGCGTGCAAATTGTGGAAACTTTTAATAAAAAGAATGGTTCTATTTTTGAAACTCATCCATTCAAAATTTGATTTTCCGATGAAGCCCATTTCTGGTTGAATGGGTTAGTAAATAAGCAGAATTGTCGCATTTGGAGTGGGAACAATTCACAAGCTTTTGTTGAAACACCATCAAATCCAAAGAAAATTACTGTTTGATGCGCTCTATGAGATAGCGCAGTCTTTGGCCCATATGTCTTCAAAAACGTTGCTGGTCAGAATGTTACTGTCAATGCTGAACGGTATAGGAACAGGATTCGAAGTTTTTCCGTACCTCAATTAGCTGGCATTAAGCTTGCTGATATGTGGTTCCAACAGGACGGAGCCACATGCCACACAGCGGGCGCTACAATTGATTTACTCAAGGAAACTTTTGACGATAAAATTGGCCCTGAAGATCGTGTGATTTAAACCCATTGGACTATTTTCTTTGGGGTTATGTAAAGTCACTTGTGTACGTCGATAAACCACAAAGAATTGAACACCTGGAAATCAACATTCGAAGAGTTATCGGCGAGAGACGGCCGCAAATGTTGCGAAAATTTTGTGAAAATTGGTATTCCAGATTGCGCCTTGTACGCGCCAGCCGTAGCGGCCACATGAGCGAAATCATATTTAAACGTTAATGTCATAAAATTTTCTATCCAATAAAGACCGTTTCATTGATATCAATAGTATATTACTATGTTTTATTATGATTTAAACTTGTATCACTCTATAAAAAACAACCTATATATTTAGAACTTAAAAGCTTTTTCTGCAAAACTAGTTCTTTTGACTTATGACACTATTGAAGTAAATGAGCGATTTACACCTTTAAATAAAACTTGTGTTTTTTAAGATCAACTCTAACAAACAACTCCGCCAACAACTTATAAAATGGCTGAGTGTTGTTTTCTGAAAATGTAGTTCAGTTTTAATTGCCATTCGACAGTAAAATTATGTGCAAGAATAAAATATGTTTCTAACCACAATCTAATGCTGTACTAACAGCGATTAAATACCAGCTGTGGACACTTTCCAAGCATGACAACCCTTTTGCGGCCAAAATTCAATCAACTGAACTGAAAATAGTCAAAAACACAAATCAAAAATGGCTGACTAACCCATATTGTAGGAAAATCTATTAATGGATGGATGCATGGATGGATGGTTGGCTGCTTAGATATCTAATATGCCCACACACACACACACGTTCCTATACACACATGTATATGTATGCACCCAAGTATCGCCGGTTGGCCGTGTGAGTGTTGTATGTGTAGAATACACTTCAAATAGGTACGCAGCAATTTCGGCTGGCTGCGAAGCGGACTGGTACGCATTATAATTATCTCAAACAATAGAGTTTTAAACAGCAAAATTTCAAATAGTCACTGCATCTTTTATGAGTGATGGCGGCTGTGTTTGCTCACACGTACTAACATCTAATTTGCCATTGCACAAGTATGTGTGAACATATTGATCTACACACTCACATGCATTTGTATATAAATGTCCGTGTGAACGTGTGGCGAATAGGTATAACTAAAACACCCCAACCAACGCCTTGTGGCACTGGTAGTCCGTTGAACAAAGTACGCATCGCAGCAATATGTATGGATGTACGCGTGTGTTACCTGATTCCTATTTACATTGATGGTGGCAAAATAGCAGATGATGCTGCTGCTGATGAGCCACACACTATCTCTCGTTTGGTAGTGGCACACAAAAAAGAAGAAGACTTAAAAAATAATAGATTGTTTGTTGGTTGGTTGACTGAATGATTGTTGAAATGGTCGGATGGCTGGATGAATGATAATAAACATTTTCATTTTTTATGTTTCACTATGGAAGTTGTATATTTCTGCTAAATGTTTCTCTTCATTTTTTTATATGTATATAACATGTACATGTGTGTACATACATACACACATAATAATATTTATTAACAACAGTGGGATACAGCAATAAACTGACAGCACATGCTATCTGACTTCAATACCAGGGAAGAATACACACGATTCGGATTCGTACAGGAGAATAAATGCGAATACTTAAATTTTACAATACAATATGGTATTATAGCACATACTAACACACTCATCCATACCTACACACATCCGTTTACACATACAGCTCTTTAACCATATTCTTATTTATTTATTTTTATGTATGTATTTATATATAAACGAAATATTTGTATATAATCCCAAAAAAGCGAAAAAATATGGCTCGTTTTGTATGTTGCAGAGTATGTGAATCTTTTTTTTTTTAACATGGTCGACTGAATTTCAATGGCTTGTTATTTTGGAGGGACGAGTATTGGGATTGAAAAAAAAAGTAAATAACAAATTCGTATAAAAAAGTAATTGATGGGATCGTATATGAAATGACGATATATGGGATTTTAAATGAAAACAGGGTGTTGAGTAATACACGAGCATAAATATATTCGTTACATACGAGATCGTCAATAACTTTTTGGCCACGACCTTCAACGCAAAGCCATGTTTTATAGAGATTAGTTTTCGTTGAAGCAAGTCTGAGTTTATGGGAGGGAGAGGGGTACGGATTGCCTGTACCCTAAGAGTTAATTCACTGCTCCTTTTTAATTTGATTCTCAATAGCTTTTGGTAGAAAAAACTGATCTCGGACAGTTTGAGTGTAAACGCAACAAAAAAGAATTGATTCAAGGATATATTACAGTCTTAAAAGATCCATGTCCTGCTTTAGCAATCTTATTTGATGAATACGAAACTTATATAAAGGGTGTTTTTTATAGACTGATACAAGTTTTAATCATAATAAAACATAGTTATATATTTTTGATATCAATCAAACGGTATTTTTTGGATAGAAAATTTTATGACATTAATGTTTAAATATTATTTGGGGCATGTGGCCGTCACGGCTGGCGCGTACAAGGCGCAATCTGGAACACCAATTTTCACAAACAGTAACATTCCGACCATCATCGTTTTGAAGTCATATGGGCCAATGACTCCGCCTGCCCATAGAGCGCACCAAACAGTAATTTTCTGTGGATGAAATGGTGTTTCGACAAAAGCTTGTGGATTCTCCTCACTCCAAACGCGTCAATTCTGTTTATTTACGTACCGATTTAACCAAAAATGGGCTTCATAGGAAAATTAAATTTTGAATGGACGAAGTGCACGTTAAGTTTGACGAACAAAACCATTATTTTGATTAAAAATTTCCACAATTTGCACAACGAAATGTCCAAGCAAACTAAACAAACAGCAACTATCAGCTGTTAAATGGGTGGTCAAATCAAGCAGTGATGCCAATTCAAAGTTGTATCACTCTATAAAAACCACCCTATACATAAATTGTCTGTGTTTTACTTCCGCTACTTAATATATGTAACGAGTTATTGACTCCAAGTCTTAAATATTTTACTTTGATTCGGAGACTTTTTAGAGGAATTTTAAAACATCTATTTCTCATGGGATTTTCATCATAAACCCTGGATGGTCATTGTTCGTCGAGTCAACGAAACTCAGCTGCTCTTTATCATACATATATCTCTTTTATAGCTGCTCAAATCCTATCGCATGTTATATATTATATTTTTATTATTTAAATAAAACTATTTTGATTTCTTTAAAAATTTTTCTGCTTGAATTATTTTTAAAAATTGTTCGTCGATTCAAATGCAATTATACGAAAAAATTAATTCTTTCGACATCGTGAAATTGGCAATTATATCGTAAGCAGATAAAAAACTGCAACACATTGTAGCAACTTTGGAGCAGATGTCATTTTGAAATGGCATATATTCCAAATATTTCGAAATGCGCCACTATGAAAATTCTTTAGTAATACTGTCGTATCTTGATAAATTAAGATTCGTTACTTTCTATATCTAGATAATTTTAGGTGCTCCTTGAAAAAGCCTTCAATAGATTGAACAGACTCCATGCAATTCGGTCCACTTAATAGCTTCAAATAGTTCGCATCGTCTAACTATATTATGTTGTACACATATGAAACATAATTTTAATCGAGAAATATTTTAAAAAGTTAACAATTTCGGAGATCGGTCCATAGATCGTGGACAGTATGACAGATATAATGAAAATCGTCTTTGAAGCACTTTTACAAACATATTTGGTTGGAATATGTGACACCCGTTATAACATCCATCTACCAGTCGCGCAGTTTTAAAATAATGTTGCCATGTCTCATGCACACAAATGTGCCCCATGCTTATTTGCTCTTTTTTTTTGCTGTATGGCAACACACAACAATAAAAATACCGAAACCGACAACAGCAACAGCAACAATAATTGTGAATAGCAGTAAAAAATAGTGAAAAAATGGACTACACGATTGAACAAGGAATCGAAAAAAAACGAAAAAATAAGGGCACGTGTAGAGTTAGTTGTTGTTTAACTGTGCGTATATGCAACAACAACAAAACGAACTTATGTACTATATATTATATACTAAAAACATACATATGCTTTTATATAAGTTTGTACATAAGAATATGTGCATGCACATACATGCATACTTGTTTTAAAGTAAATGGTTGGCATTGAATGTCAGGAACGTAATTATGGTGTCGTTGCGAAATATTGTATACAAACGACAACAAAAATAAAAAACTTCAGGCGAAAAAGAAGAAGACTTTACAATAAAACTTTTTTGGGCTGTTTTTTTTCACATTGTAGCTGTTTTTGTTTGCGAAATGCAAAAAAAAAATTATCATAAAAAATGTGTTCAAAAAAGGAGTGCTTAATGGACATTGAATGGAAGATCGACGAGTTTTGCTGGCGGTGGAGCCGGCTCTGGTAATGTGAACGATGATGGTTGTTGGTGGTGCTGGTTTTTTAATGGCAATTTTCATAAAATTTTTTTTGCAGTATTTTGCAACTTTAAAATTAATTTGCTTAAATTATGTTGATACAGAATGTTTATTGTTTATCGCACTGGGATGTAGTGCGACAGTAAACAATGTTGGGCATGCTGTACGAACATTTCGTTTCTTCTTAATTTGCTCCATCCGTGTTTGTTAAAACGGTGGGTCAATTTAAATGAAATGCTTGTCGATGCATGCTCGTACATTAAAATTTCTTAAATGCAAATTACGAGATACTGACTTATGTACGTACATACATACATTTGTACATATGTATGGATGTATATAAGTATGTGTGAATATAAGAACGGGAACTAAGTGTTATAATGTCACTTTAATAACAAACATAAGCAGGTTTCGAATTATTTAAAGGGTCAGATCATGGGAAGAAAAGGTTTGTTTTAATTCATGAACATATTTTGAATTGTAATTTAATCACCTTTTAACATCCAACCGATGGGAAATTTTATAAAAAACTTAATGCCAGTAGGGTATGCTGCCGGCACAACGTGTGCAATTAATATAATTTATTTTCTTCAATGAAATAAAGAAATTGACCAAATTAGAGATGTTATCATGAACGCATTGATAAAATCTTGTAGAATCGAGCTGCGTAATAATTTTCAGAAACATTTTAAATTTTCCAAATATCCCAGCGTAAGTTCCTGGCTGTTTCTGGAATCATGTTGTTATCAATTTCTTTATAATAACGTCTAAGACTGGGTTTTTATAAAAATGTATTGACAAAATGAAAGTAGATTGAACTGTACTGATGTGTCACGTATGATATTTTATGCGACTCAGAACTTATTTCCGAAATTTTTAACCTTGATTATAGGATCCTACAGCAGCATTTTTAAGCTGCGTGAGATTTTAAATAGCAGAAAGTTTGTTGGAGCGACGTTTTTATTATAATCTGGTAAATAATTTCATGGCATTTGCCATCGGTCAGTTTAATTTTCGGTGGCAATAGCGCGATAATTAACCCGGAAATGATGTAATTTGTCGTTGGTTTGAGCATTTAGGAACGCTTCTATGTTGATGTATTATATATTATCACTAAATTTATATGCATTCGCTTGAGTATTCACATGAAAAGGAAAAATACTTCTATTATTTTCCCAAGATATAGGGTGCTTTTTAACAGAGTGGTAACCACCCATTTAACAGCTGATAGTAGCTTTTTGTTTAGTTTTTTTTTTTTTACATTCCATTATGGATCGACTTACACCAGAGCAAAGCGTGCGAATTGTGGAAATGTTTAAGCAAAATAATGGTTCTGTTCGTCAAACTCATCCATTCAGAATTGTATTTTCCAATGAAGCCCATTTGTGGTTGAATGGGTACGTAGATAAACAGAATTGTCGCATTTGGAGTGGGAAGAATCCGCAAGCTTTTGTCGAAACACCATTACATCCACAGAAAATTATTGTTTGGTGCGCTTTATGGTCTGGCGGAGTCATTGGCCCATATGTCTTCAAAAACGACGATGGTCTTAATGTTACTGTTTGTGAAAATCGGTGTTCCAGATTGCGCCTTGTACGCGCCAGCCGTGGCGATCACATGGCCGAAATCATATTTAAACATCAATGTCATAAGATTTTCTATCCAATAAAGCCCAAATAAATATAAAAAATATATTTCACTATGTTTTATTATGATTTAAACTTGTATCACTCTATAAAAAACACCCTATATATGTCGTGAATTTTTTCTTATTCGAATAACTTTGAACTCGAATAAATTGTTCACTCTGATATTTGTTTACGGAACCAAACATTTCATGACTCAAAATTTTATGCAAATTTTAGTAAAAGATGACTTCAAAGTATGCACCTCCCCCACACGGCTCCATAGTATACAATAGCAGAAGAGAACATTTTATATGGGTTTTGTTTTCAAAATAAAAAGGAAGATAAAAGAGGCCTTAACACGCACAAAATTTCTTTAAGGTAACACGCATATAATACGAAGTTGTACAAACAGGAAGTCTTGGAAACACCACGCAAACAGCAACCACCAATACATGCATCGTATTCCATCCAACTCATCCTCTCCGAAATGGGTTTGCTTCTTGTCGACTTCTGTCTGACTCTGTTGACTTTGCAACAGGGACTCTTAAGTTGGCTGCGTGTCAAAATTGTGGTAAATTTCATGTTTTTGCTCCATGTTGTTGTATCTTGTAAACAAATATTTAACTACTAAAATATTTATATTAAATGTATTCACACATACATATTAATATAAGCAGGTATGTGTGCATGAAGTTAAGAGTGAAATGAAACATGTTTTCGCATTATTTTAGTTATTTAATTGAGATTTTTTAAGAAGTTTTAATACTTCGGATCACTCTAATGATCTCATTTGTACTACGCAACATATAACAAAATAATGTAACACCTTTAATTATTCAATTCCAATTTTTTTTCATATCCAGCAGAAAGCCGCCGAATAATGAAACTGCGAGTATGAACTCGAGTTGAGTGCGCCAACATAAAAATAATATTGTAACCGAGTGCACATAGACCCAGAAATTTATATCGGGTGTTTTTTATAGAGTGATACAAGTTTAAATCATAATAACACATGGTAGTATATTTTTGATATCAATGAAACGGTCTTTATTAGATAGAAAATTTCATGACATTAATGTTTAAATATGATTTGGGGCATGTGGCCGTCACGGCTGGCGCGTACAAGGCGCAATCTGGAACACCAATTTTCCCCAACAGTAACATTCTGACCATGATGGTTTTTGAAGACATGTGGACCAATGACTCCGCCAGCCCACAAAGCGCACCAAAGAGTAATTTTCTGTAGATGTAATGGTGTTTCGACATAAGCTTGTGGATTCTTCCCACTCCAAATACGACAATTCTGTTTATTTACGTACCCATTCAACAAAAAATGGGCTTCATCGGAAAATAAAAATTTTAATGGACGAAGTGCACGATTAGTTTGACGAACAGAACCATTATTTTGATTAAAAATTTCCATAATTATCACGCGTTGCTCTGGTGTAAGTCGATCCACAACGAAATGTCCAAGCAAACTAAACAAAAAACAATTATCAGCTGTTAAATGGGTGGTCAAATAAAGCAGTGATGCCATTTCAAAGTTGTAGCACTCTATAAAGAACACCCAATAAATTCATCTTATTTTTTGAACAGGCCTCGTACTTGTATAAGAACATAATATTTTAGGACAGTTCATAGAGCAACATATACGATCGTTTTACTTGTCCTGGTTATTATTACCACAAATCAAAAATGTATATTGCCGCGTATGTTCAAAAGCCACCTTCTAGTTGAAACCGAGGAGTCGGTATTGAATTTTTTAAAATTAATTTAATAAAGATTATAAAACTCTTGCGTCATTTGCATTACGTACATTCTAGTGATGTGCGAATATTCGTATTCGTATTGCAAAGTATTCGTATTCACATTCGACATTTCTTATGACATCTTATGTCATAAGCCAAATAAATTCTTGACATGTTAATATTAAATCGATTTTTTCCTTTTAGAGATTAATATATGCAAAAATTTCATGCCATAAATACCGTGTAACCAAGTTACGGATATCTAGATTTCGGTGGAACTCCTTCTACATTGAATTGATCATAAGTTTTCGTGTTATATGACTGAAAAAACGACCCAAGTCTGACTCTAATTTCTAGGCATCCGCTGACTATTCTTTTCTTTACAAAAAACAATACTACTAGGAGTTGATATCCAACTGTTAGAGAAATTGGGAGCTTTTAATTAATTCTAATGCACACGAAGAGAATCAGGAAGTTCTTTTTATAAAAACTTTTTCTTAATTCATTTTGCATTTTTCAAATTTTTACATTCATTTTACATTTTTCAAATGATATTCATATTCACGAATATCAAAAATCAACATTCGCTACATCACTACATCGTACGCAGAAACATTCTAACTCCCATCTTTTCGAAACTGAATTGATTTTAAGACGTCAGAATTTATTTTTGCAACTGCAACAGAAATAAATATATTTTACACTCAGTTGCTAATTTCAGTTTCTGCTGTTTTTACCTTCTTCCGTAAAGTTGGACTTGGGGCCTTTTTACATGAGGCCAACGATATGTATACAGAAAAGTTGCGAACAGTCGTAGTAAATAAAGTGTTGTTTAAGTGATAAAAGATGTTTCCAATTTATGTATATTTTTATATACATATTTTTGCAAACCCTTTTGCAGTGCTTTAGCTCAGTTTGCCAAAACAATCTTAAAGTTGGATTGTTGCATAATAGTTGCAAATGAACGAACGCGTATGTATGAGTAACAAATATCCATTTAAGTTATTTACTTACAAACAGGGGTGCATAATTTATGGATTTTATAAAACTTTATATTTGCAAATGTGGTGGTTTTTAATTTTATATAAAAAAACAACAATAAACTTTTGCACAGTGTGCCTGCTTTGAAGGTCAACTGTGTGTTTGTTTGTTTTAGTGATTCATTTGTATATAAATACATACATACACACTAACAAACAGACGTACATACACACATACAAACCCATATTTATAAATTTAAAATGATGACTCACTAATAAAAATTATTTGTTGTTATTGTAAACAGAAAAAAGTAAACGTGAGAGCTGTATAGAGGCGTAGCAAGCCACGATATAGTAGATGCGGTCTCATACTTACTGGGAGTTAATGTTTCCTACTTTTCCTTAAGTCTGAATGGGTTCCACACTTTTACTTGAAAATCAATTGCCGGAAAATAGAAATGCTGTCTGTAGCCGGAAACAATATTTCAATATGCAAATGCTTTAGTAACTGTTGAAAACTCTGCTTTGAAAGTCTCAAGACTCGTATATTCTGGGTCCTTATGACTGGGGAAGTAGGATAAGCGATGTCTATTTTCCGAAGACTTCAGAAGAGCTAAAATCTTCTTTGGTCTTGGATTGATGCATTGGAAATAGTTTTAAATATATTGATATTGAAATTTAGCAAACTGCAAGATACAGCTCCAGAGCTGGAAAATTTAAAACGACAGGGTTGGACAATGTAATAATTTTTTGGTGCATAAAAGCAACAGACGTATTGGATTAACGAGATTCCTTCTGTACATATGTATCTGCTATCTAGCGAAACCACAGCCAAGGGGAAAGAAGACCCTGTTAAGCTTGTTTGCCTTGCGCTATTGTTTTTGTACAACAAAATATAATTAATAATTTCTATATATTTTTTTATTGAAATCAATTTATTTATGTAAGTTTTTATTGATCCCAAACTAAGCAAATAGCAACCGATTAAAAGAAAACAGAAATAATATTTCTGTATGTATGTGAGTCTGTATGTGCGAACCTCTTATGACCCCTTGAGAAAATTATAGGGTTAAATGCAGGTGCATTTATAACCCTGTGATGTCATTCTGTTGCTCGTAAAAATGTTTCCTTGAAACTATTTTTTTGTTTGTTTGTTTTTGCAATTTTAATATTTATTTTATTTGCCTTTTGTGTTCCTTCTTCTACGCTGGTTACTTGATCTATAATTAGGTCATTAAAAGAGAACAAGGAAAACAGTATAAACAACAATGAAACGTAGTATCCTTGATCATCAAAACACCACTTACTAACACATTTATTTTGTTCTTTGTTTTTATACCACATTCTTTCAATTAATATCCATCATATGCGTGTGTTCATATATGAACACATACATACATACAATCCATATACACATTTGTATGGATGTATATATCTATTGAAGTTTGTGCAAAAATATATATACACACATACATAAGTATGTATGTATATGTAAATGGATGTATATAATTTTGATCACATGTTGCTCTGTAGCCTTGTGTTTAGTTCCACACAAACATACATTCAACTCCATCCATAATTACCTCTCCATAATCCTTTAACAAATGACTTTTATTCTTGTTTTTCATTCTGAATAATATTTTTATTACATTCTCCCATTTTCTAGACCTTCGTTATTTATTTATTTATACATACGATCCCATAACACACACACGTACAACCATATTTATGCATGAAAGTACGTTAGTGTGTGTGCACGGATGGATATAAAAAAAGCACAATATTTAGAAGTTTTAAACCAAAAACATATTACGCAATTCGAATTTTTGTTACCTGGTTTAATTGTTTGTTATCGTCGTAGAACAGGAGACAGGTTTGTTTTGTTTTTATATATTTTATTTGTATTTTCTTATTGAAAAAATTCCTTCAGAAATGATAAACAACATGAAGAGGAGAAAAACGAAGGATGTTTTTCAACCAGAATAGAAGTTGAGAATATTGCGCAGTTTTAAAATACATAATGCGTGTCGCATTGTAGTATACCCGGGTACAGATGAAGATCATTGGCTGTGTTCGTTTGCACGAATAATAGAAATTTAAGATGTATAAAAATAATACAGGCCTTTCATTGAAAATCCTGTAGCGAATAATAAACAACGTATTTTTATGCTGGCTTACGTAATTATGTTTGAGGGCCCTAAAAACTTTTTATTCGTCGTTGTTCTGGAATCTATTTTCGATGGTTTTGGATGTGTGTGCGCACATAGATACATACATACATACATATGTATGTATGTTTATATGGATGTGTATGTATGTGTATGGGAGATGGCATGATTTATTTTTTGTTTGGTATTTGAATTTTAATTTGCGATTGATTTTTGAGGTAAACAGAAGTTTGTCAACAACTATGAAAAGTTCTGGGAACTCTGCTTGCCGAGAAGATAATTATGTATGATCACAGTCACTAAAAGGAAAGGTTGATGGATTATTGGAGTCACGATCTGTGGATTGCAAGAATGAACGGTTGTGCTTTGGGATTTTTTCGCAGATCAAAACCAAAATAAGTATTTTGTTTCCCACCGAACCTTAATGAATATTATAAAGCGCATACATATAAATTTTGTAGTTCAAAGCAACAAAGAAAATTTTATTTTAAAAAGATTTTGATGACTATACTTTTTCAATATATCTGATCTGATTTAATCGTTACCGGTCTGTTTAAGGGATGAAGGCACGGAAGAGGTCGCTGAACGGTATCGACAGAGTTTGACACAATCATTTACGAAAAGCATCTCTCCTTCGTCGTAATATTACCAGGGTCAGTTGAGTAATAAATAAAATGACTACAGCGAGTTTCCTTTCCCCGTCTATCAACCAGTTTATATAGTTCCCACACAATGCACTGCAGGAGTAGAGGGGCCTGTAGTGGTAAGCTAATTACGTAGATCAATGCCTATTAGCTCCAGCAACAGGAGTTTGAAAAGATGTGAAATTTTCTCTTCTATTTAAGCGCTCAAGAGTCTAAAGATTTTCGACAATTTATTTTATTTGAACCGATTATTAATAACTATAGTAACTAATCGAGTATTTGGTTTAATCGAATATTAATCGGAAATTTTAGATAAGCTCCATTATATGCTCTGAAATACAGACACACACATGACTTCAGAAGTGCATTATGATCTCTTTGATATTATTTTAATAAAAAAATTTTTAAGCTCAAGGTCGGTTCTTTGGGTTTCCTCAAGAAGCCAACGAATAGCGTGGCGAAATTTTAATATATAGAATATATAGGGTGTTTTTTATAGAGTGATACAACTTTGAGTTGGCATCACTGTTTTATTTTACCACCCATTTAACAGCTGATAGTTGCTTTTTGTTTAGTTTGCTTTGACATTTCATTATGGATCGACATACGCCAGAACAACGCGTGAAAATTATGGAAATTTTTAATCAAAATAATTGTTCTATTCGTCAAACTGATTTATTCAGAATTTAATTTTCCGCTGAAGCCCATTTCTGGTTGGATGGGTACGTAAATAAGCAGAAAAGTAACATTTGGAGTGAGAGGAATCCACAAACTTTTGTTGAAACACCATTACATCCACAGAAAATTACTGTTTGGTGCGCTCTATGGGTAGGCGGAGTCATTGGCCCATATGACTTCAAAAACGATGATGGTCGGAATGTTAGTGTTTGTGAAAATTGGTGTTTCAGATTGTACCTTGTTCGCGCCAGCCGTAGCGGTCACATGGCCGAAATCATATTTAAACATTAATATAATTTTCTATCCAATAAAGACCGTTTCATTGATATCAAAAATATTTACTATGATTTATTATAATTTATACTTGTATTACTCTATAAGAAACACCCGATATATTATGTCTTATGGTTCTTGGTTAGACTTGATAGTTTGTAGTAGATCGAAGAAAAAGTTTGTCTTTTTCGTTAATGTCTTAAAAACTCTCGGATCGACTCGAGAACCCTAAAAAGGCCCACTAAAAATCTTTTCTATAAAATGGCCTGCAGCTTAAAATATTATGATTTAAAAACGTTTGATTATTTATTCTACAAACATACAATTTTATTGAATGATATATAAAACATGGAACATGATTATCTGGACTTCTGATCAGAATGAAAAAAAATATGCAAGAAATATATATAAAAATAAAAAATAAATAGTTATTTTATTTTTTATTATTAATTTCGTTACCAAGAAATTTCTTTTGACTTCATCCTTTTGAATTATACAAAAATAAAAACTTTTCGATGTCGCCCAGTTTTAGTAAAAATGTAGAACCCCGTTTAACCTGCAAACGATTCCAATATGTCGTTTGTCAAGGTGTACAAGTGCACATGATGCAGGACGTAGAAATCTTATTCTGAATTGGCGTGTCTTATCACTTTATTTACTCCGCCAGTCCGTTAAGATTCTTTTTCTATAGAAAGACCCATTTACATTATCTTTAAAAGCAATTTTAGTTGCTGTTTTTTTTATTTAAAAATATATGCCTGCAAAAATGTATTTCGTAGGCATGATTACAATAAAAAATTTGGGGATATTTTCCACTAAGAAATGAGAACTTCAGTAATTAAACTTTTTCAATTAATTACAAATTCTCTTCTACCTCTTTTAATATTTGATTTGATGAGATGTTCATACCGAAAATTAAACACTTATATTTTCCTATTAAGAAATTCGTTCGAGTCAGTTGATTGTTCATATATATTTTTTAGTCAGTGTTATTATATACGAATACACGTGTTCCACAAAAGTCATATACAAGTCCCTTGCAAAAAAAAAATGTTATATAAAGAAAACACCCTTTTTGTTTGAAATATATAAAGATTTATATGTACATAAGCTTATGTAAGCATGTGTACGTGTGTACATTTTTGTATGCTGACATAAAACCCAATTTAATTCTACACGATGCGTAACTAAAGTAAATAAACCTTCATTTGAAATTTTTCATTTTTGTTATATAAAAAATTTTCAATTTCCCATTCCACCAAAATGATCCAATCACAGAACGGCTTAGAAACCCTAATGCTCGCAATGGGGGAAAAAAATGGTTGCTGATGGCGAGGAAACAAATTTTCGAGGGTTCTGAAAAATGCTATTAGAAGATTTGTTTCACAGCAGCAGCAGCTAGAAGGAGTGGAAGGTGTTTGATTCTTTTCCCTCTGTACGTCTATCCAGCAGCTGGAGGGAGGGTGTAGTAATTTCATTTGCATCACGGAGCAGCGTTAAAATACAAAAAATAAAATGAAATAAAAAGGCACAAACACTCCAACTCTTAATTATGACAAAAAGATAGAATATATCACTGGAACATACACATACTCGTGCACACAAACACATACACATAGACGACATACACATTTTTATGTTGGCGTATTCATGTTGTAATTGAAAAGTTTCAAGAATATTGGGGTCTTATGTGGGTCGTCAAGGGGTACCAGGAGAGAATTTCGAACAGAGTATTCATACATACAGAAAATGAATGTGGACGCGTGTATGTGTATGTGTGTAAATTTGTATGTAAAGAAGTATGTTTTTTTTATGAACAACTCTATCTAAATGGCATTGTGATATACATTTTTCTCTGTACGATGGCGAATCCAATACATACAACTGCAGAAGTATCTTCGAGTTGTGCCAGTGTATGTATGATTATTTCCTAAATACATATTTTAAATGTGCCAAAAAAGTTTTTTGTTGTGAAGTTAATGTCCTACATCCCCACATTTTACACAATTTCATATGCGACTAAATATAATTAAAGATAAGATGGTTTGTTAGATATGAAAAATTCTTTTTTTTTCCCCAAACGCCGCTAATAACAAAATACGTGACATTTTTATTAGTTTCATTTGTAACTGTGGGAGGAATGGAGGGCACTAATTCGATTTTTCACCATTTTGAAACTTTGCCTAAGCGTTATCCCGCGGGCGGAATCGGAAATGATGCCCACATATACAGTGCATTGTGCCCTAGAAAGTAGGGGAGAGTTTTAAGAGAACAGATGGAAAGATATCAGATTATAACGAAATTCTTGTACTTCTTACTTCGACGGGGAAGTTCTTCCACAGTACCGACGAAGAAGGGTTTTGTAATACGCTGTTTCGTCCGTGATAGAGTCCATTGCTGCCGATAATATTCAGCGATCAATTCATATACTCAGGCTTCATTCTTGAGACCAGAATGATCTGCATTAACGAAAATCAGAAAAATTCCAAGTCATATGCATGATTAAACACGGAGTGGAGCCCGGTCCCTCAGATTTCATAGTCTTCTTGTTTACTATTTTAGCCAAAAGCAGCACCCCTTTCACAAACACCAATAAATAGTTTCAATTATTAATCCTATTGAATTTTATATTAGAAGAATACAAGTCCGTTATTTGACAGGTTTCACTCAATCGATTCATATAACACTTACAAAAAAAAAATTACTGATGAAATTCGTAGGCCCAGAGCACACAATTCAATTTATTGGAAATAGGCAGTGGCGTTTTTCCATATAAAAAATAAGTTAAGCTTGCGAATACAAAGAGGTTAGGGAATTGTTTAAAGCGTAAAAATTTAAAAAGAATTTATCAACAATTTCAACAATAAAATAATACTATCAACTAGTAAAATTTGGGAGTTGCTGTTTAAAATTTTAATATTTCATTTTCATCCTGCTGGTGGTCTGCATTGGCCCAGTGAAATACGCGTCCGAGCGACACGCCTCAAGGATCACCATGAATTTTTTAAATATTTTTTAAAATACAAGAAAATCATTAGGAATAAATTTAAAATTAAAGTGTTAACAACAATTTAAATTATCAACCAGCACATAAGAACAGGACAAATCTGTTTTCGGAAGTCGCCAAGCTCAATCCCCACTTGTTAGACATTTTCATTTAATATGACAACCGCTGTTTTATGAATAAAATTTGTATAGAAAACTGTTGTAAGCACAATTCAAATCGTAACTTATAGTTGAATTATTATTTTTCATGTTCCATTTAATATTATATAGGGTGTTTTTTATAGAGTGATACAACTTTGAGTTGGCATCACTGCTTTATTTGGCCACCCATTAAAATCTGATAGTTGCCTTTTGTTTAGTTTGCTTTGACATTTCGTTACGGATCAACTTACACCAGAGCAACGCGTGCAAATTGTGGAAATTTTTAATCAAAATAATGGTTCTGTTCGTCAAACTTATCGTGCACTTCGTCCATTCAAAATTTTATTTTCCGATGAAGCCCACTTTTGGTTGAATGGGTACATAAATAAACAGAATTATTATAGAGTCTTTGATTCAAGACTTCACGTTGAACGACGCTGCTAAAGTCAAGAAAGTGGATAATATTATGGGTTTTACAGTTTCAAGATTTGTAAATATTTTCGGGCCTAAACGAATAGAAATATGGAATTCATTTTTTCCTAAAATATTCAATTTCATCAGGAGATTTGGACAATAAAATTTCGTAGTATTATCAATTTAACTGCACAAAAATGTCATTTGAATTTTTAAAACAATTTATCGTAGAACCTTCTTTTTTACATCAAATATTTATATTATTTATTTGTCCGATTTGTTACGCTTCAGACACAAGATTTTAAAATTTTTATATTGGAATTCGTTTTGAAATCAATATTGAAATTCGTATATCAACTACGGAGTTATTAAAGGCGTTGGCTTAAAAACATGCATACCTATTAAGTATGTATGTATGTATGTATGTACAAGTGTATGTGTGTATGTATGTGTATACGAGCATACGCACATGACTAAGTAAATAAGTATTCAAAGATTCGCTTACTTACTACATCTACCTGATGAATAGAAAACCCTGACATCTAGACTAAAAAAATCACAATCGTCCATTCTTATATTGTGTAAATATAAGGAGGGACACACTTACAAATACATACGCACACACACACACACACCTAAATGTGCAAGTATTATGAACGTTCTCATAAACTCCATGAGATTCTCTAATATTATTATATGTATCTATTAATTTTTTAAGTTTGTTCGCTCTTTCTTTTCCATATAGAAAATTGTTTTATTTTGATAAAATCTACGCACAATTTTATCAAGTATTTACTTTTACTTTCTTCGTGCCGCACAACATGTAGGAGCGAAAGAGAACGAAGGAGACCAAGTGCCATCATTAATTTTCCTAATACTGTAGGTGTGTATGCATACAAGTCTGTATGTGTGCACGCATTTTCTATATAATACATAAACAACTACTAATACAACCTCGTGGAATTGACTTTGAATTGCTCGTTTTTTATTTGTTGAAAAACATTACATACATATATAACATAAATATATAACATGCGTGTGTGTGTTTATATATGAATGTGTATATACAGGCTTATGTATTTATGTACATGTCTTATTTAGCTTCTGTATTTATGTTTGTGTATCACGTGTTTCTGCCACACGAACTACGCACGCATATTGTGTACACACTCTTTTTCTGCTTGTTGTTTTTGTAAACAATCATCCATATTGTTTTTTTGTTGGTTAAATTTCATGAGTGAAAGCGTTACCAACAAAAAAGGACTTTCTTTTTAAACTGGCTCTCTTTTATATACACGTTCTTATATACTCAAGTGTGAATGCATGTGTTTGTTTATCTATACATCCCGTGAAGAAGTGTAGCATACAACAGGGCTGGGAAATACAATATTTCTGTAGTTATTTCGCTATTTATTAGAATTTACAAAAATTAAATTAATTGTACGCTGAATACCAGACACGAAATATTATATTTTCCAATTCGTATTTAATTGTGAAATAAAATATATATATTTTTTTTTATATGTTATATTGAAAAAAGAAAAACATTTAATTTTAAATTACATATCCCTGAATAAGCTACACTAAGAAGTAGCGAAATTTTGGAATAAAAACACAATTTTTATATCAAAAATAAAAAATAATAGACCTTTTGCTTGAATAAACCTAAGAATTTTATTGAGAAATATTTTACAAATATTTTATTATATAAAATTCTTACTTTAATATTATATTGTCTTTTTATTTATTGAGTTTACGGCAATTGGTTGGACTTTCGATGAAATCAACCTAGAAAAGTACTACATTTTGGGGACTTGATATATCATTGCTTGAATAATATTCTATATTAGTTTCCATTTAATATTTTTTTGAAGAGTGGCGGACGCCAAGGACTATATATTTCAAGTTATTCGTGGTAAGTAATACTTTTTTTTCTCTCAAAGCAGTTGAAGACCAAATGAGAATTGCAAGAATTGTTTTAATAGTGTGTAGATATATTTTTTTTAAAATTTAAGTTCAATTATGATTGTTAAGCCAAGCCTCGTAAAATAGTCGTGTGCACAAGGGCATGATGAAACTTCCAAGAAATGGCGTACAATCCAATTTAATTTAATGTTCCAACTCGCACAGCAGAACGCTGTTTTCGCGAGTCGCTATCCTTCCACTATCAGTACTTATGAATGCTTTTGCTTATCATATCTTTTTAGGCGACTAAATTTTTTAAAAATTGTATTTGTGAAGTGTTTCAGGCGAATTCCGGCATTCAATATCTATCGTAATTTGTCTTTAAATTGTATTGAAATGTCGTTCAATAGCGAATGCGTTAACTTGGCCTCTGATATCAACAGATACCCGAGTGTTACAGTTTTATTATTTTCGTCCTATTTCATTTTCTGAATTTTCTAATACACACGTTTAAATATTATGGATTTAAAAAAAAATATATTATTAAGATTTAAAAACCCTCGTTGTACAGAAATCATTTACAAAAATAATCACCCGTATTCTGCAGCAATGTGTCAATGTCACGTCAAGACAATATCAAATATGTAACACGAAGAGAGGATATTTCGGGAACAAAGAGTAACTACCTCAGACAGACCGTTAATACAGCCTAAGGCCTTGAATGTCGCCAGAGTCTATTAAAAAAACAGTCAAGTAGTTATGAAAGAGAATACGGAACGATATCACACTTGTTTTGACGTGACATTGACTTATTGACACTTATTTTACAAAATGCTAATTGTCATACATTAATATTTTTATATATAATTCAAAAGATTACTTTCTAATAAATGTGCTTCCCAGCCCTGTAATATAATATGTGGACGTATTTTAATGTTTCGATTATGTATTTTGTTAGACTATTTACCTTTGGTTTAGGGTTTTGTTATTGAACTTAACTACTTATAGAACTGCTGATACAAATTCAAGAATTTCATTCATGTACATTTTGAAGAGAAGTTCCACTAGATATCGAACTGATATTTTATATGTCAAAGGGAATCACTTACCGCTGAAAATAAAGAAGAGATTCAATTAATACAATCACTAAATATATACAACATATAAAATTATATAAAAAATGTTATATATTTAAAAGACCTTAAGATTAAAAAATTGTTATTAACGTTTCTATTGCTATATATTGCAAGAGCAAATTTGTCAATTTTATCAAAATATATGGAAGATTCCATTCATTATTTTGTATCAATTATAAAAAATTTATGCGATATTTTGAATTGTAAAACCAGAAAACTGTTTTGAAACATTTTTTATTTATGTACGTTTAATATTTAAAAATTTTTGTTTTAATGAATTTATTTCGTATATTCTTTTAGATAATTTTTCAAAATTTATTTGTTGCGATTTACATGATTTAATTGAAATTGTGTTTTTTATTTTGTCTTGTTAAACAATGTTACGGTTGCCTATAAGTTTGATAAAAAAGTTCTTTTATAAATCCCTTGAAGGATTGTTTTTTTTTTTTTTTTTTAAATACGTCAGTAATTGTATAGAAAAGTTGTAAGAAAAAAGTGTCATGTAGAAAAGGATTTGTTCGATAACTTTCTAAGCCTGCTTTGAGTTCAGTTATATAACTCTCAAGTGATTTGAGGGTGATATTGGCTGAAGCAGTAAGACGCAAGACTACGACGCCTCAGGTCCCGAGTTCGAGTTCGCATGCAGTCAGGAATATGATCTGCATTAGTGCGGAGGATTGTGTTAATTGTGGTCGGCTTGTCTCAATGACGAAGGCATAGCACTGGTCGTTGAACACAGTAATTTAAACCGTTATGTACTGAAAGAGCAGAAAACAGCGCCCTCCTTTGGCGGTATCTGTAGCAAAAAATTCACCGACGAAGTAGAGCGTAAAAATATATATCTTCTAATCTGTCTTCATCTGTCCTCTCAACACTGTCCCCGCCTTTTATAGTTCCTACGCAATGCAATGGACCCCACGGGGGGTTGTACCCTAAGTGCGGATCCTACTCATACAAAAAAATATATGAGTCAAAATATGAGGGTCTATGAGTAATTTGAGGGCAGCATTCCAAATTAAATAGAAATTCGTATTCACACTGTGTTGAAATCGATGTCAAATTCGGAGATTTCAAATCTGGAATTTTCAAATCTGGGAGTTTCACAAACTACTTATACTTTAAGAATTTGTCTTAAAAATCCCTTCTGCTAGTTTGATGATCATAAATATATATTTGGGGGATTCACACTTCGTGCTATTTAGTCATATTGTCATAAAGTCATAAAATTTTAGACTGGTTTAAAAAAGTTGCTGTTGTGCTGCATATAAAAAAGTCTTAAAATAATAGCACTCTTTCAGGTATGTCTTTGTGTTGCCATAAAATAGCTCTAGAGATCTAAGTCGAACTCTGAAAATCTTTAAGCGAGACGGCGGTAGTATATGTTTGCCGCCGTTACTTATATATGTTTAACAACTAAAAAGCGGATAAGAAATAATTCATATCTATATGTCTGTATATTAAATCACATTTTTATAACATAAAATATATTAAAGGAGCACTAAAACGCAAAAACTAAATATATACAATATAAAAATTTTTCTCGTTTAAATTATGTAGCTGGCAGCCACTGAACGTTTTTCCATATGCCGCCGCAAAAAAAATTTATTCAGCTCATAACAAGGCAGCAGCTGTTAGAGTTTATATATACACATTTATTTAGCAGACCAAGTTATGACGGGTTGTTCACACTTGTCATATTTTTAGAGCTATTATTTTATGACTTATGACTCTATGACTACAGTGTGAATCCCCCAGTTGTAATAAATAATTCTAATATAAAACAAATTCTGAAAATAAAAGATATTTGCGAATTAGTCGATTTGAACTTCAGCCTGGCTTATAACTCACGACTTAGTGATTTAATCTGAAACTTCGAATAATAAAATGCATGATGATGTAAAAATACCAGATAAAAACAAATAACATGTGAAACACGTCCAAGCAAAATTAATAATGGAAGTGAAAAAAAGTACGTACGTGTGTAGCATGTGTCGGGAATTGCCTACAACCCGTAGGCCTGTCTGCCAGTCACAACGTTTTGCGTACATGTGCCATTAATTAAAAGAAATGGGAATAAGATGAAGTAGGAAAATATAGTGGAAAAGACATGGAGCTGGAAACACAAAACGCTTGTAATTTTTACTAGCATTCATTCACCTGTTCCTTTGCAACATATTTCATTCTGTTAGTGCTGATGTTGCGAAAGGACTGATTGGTATGCGTTTGTTTTTATTTCATCATTAAACAAAAACATCCTTTTCAGTGTCATTATCTAAACGAAAAGGAGGAAGACAAAATAAGAATAAAAGAGAAGAAAACATACACACCAACTCCGCCCACATTATCCGCTTATCAGCAAAAAAAAAAAAGAAAAAAAAAACAATAACTCAAAGTAAAATAAAGTAAATATTCGGTTTAACAGTCTGCCAGTCAGGCCAATTCATTTAAAGTCAAGCCTGGCTGTCTGTCAGTTTGGCGGTTTGTTGTGTTTGTACATTCGTTACATACATATTAATATAAATATATGTATGTATGTATGAGTGTGTGTGTAGGTTATGTAACTATATATTAACACATAAAAGTATATTCTTTGATAATGACTCTACACATGTCCGTCTTCGGTTCTATCTATTCTATTCACTATTCATGCTCGTACTCCTCCTCCTCCTCCTCCTCCTACTCCTCATCATCGCCATTATTGTCATAATGACTCTGTTTGTGAAAAACAAAAAAAAAACACACGCTCTTCGTCATATACGACCAGAGAGATAGAGAAGATTCATTCAGCCAAGGATTTTTTATGTTGGAACGAACATTTTCATTGCACGCAAGAATGGTGAAAATCAAAACAATTGAGGTTTCTTTTTGTTTCAAAATATTGTACGTAAATATCATGGATGCATATTTTTTGTGGTGGCATATATATACATAAATGTCGAGATTACTGAAACTGTCTATGAATACACTGGTAACAAAAAGAATATATTTTCTTTAAAACTTGTCATATATAAAATATTTATTAGCAATAGATTCAGCGCTACACCGCTGTTGACTACCAATCAAAATTATTGGCTTAAATAAAATAGAAAAATATTCGGATATAATAAATTATGAGTACTGATGATGGAAGTGTAGGGTCTTCCGAAAACAACTTTTTTTTGTTGTACTGAGAAAGGTGGAAATTTTAATCAATAAAATACTGATCAATTCGAATTCTTTGTGAATTCATCGCCTAACCGTCATAAGCAATTGGGATGTACAAATTGAAGGAGTTTTAATGTGCACTTTTTCCGTGTCATTTACCAAAATCGAGCAGTCAGAATTCCGAATTGAATAATAAATTGCGTGCTTTACAATTTGTAATTAATGTTTAATAAAAATTCAAAAAATAATCAAGATCTCTGAACAGAAATCAGGATTCCAACAAGTATCCACTACAGAAAACTTAAGGCAGGATGTGTCAAAGCATTACAATGGCTTTCCCATCAAATTATATATCAGTCGTATTTTTTGAAAAGCTCCTACTAAAGCATTATTGATTAAGCATAAAATTTAAGAGATATGAACAGGATTGGAAACTTTTTCAATAAAAAAAATATAATTTTTTTATATCCTTTTCTATGAAATTATCCTCTCACTTGCTAGCGGTTGCTTTCATGGTTCTATTCTTACGCGCCGCAGTGTATTGAATGCGAGTGTTTTATAAATTCATGGCGCAAATGACATGTACGAAAGCTTCTATAGAAAATCCATTTATACTGAATTAAATTTTTTTTTCTAATATATTGTCAAGGGTTTGTTTTAAAATGTGGAGCTAATTTGTCTGCAAGCGAACTGGAATCACTTTAAGTGAAATGAAACGGAGTTGGAGATTTTACAGCAGCAACCGAAAGCATTTATCGCATTCATGGATGGGTTGACAATTTGCAAGTAAATACATACAAATTTATGGAATAAGTAACGTTGCATAAGTATGTACTACAAGTACATAAGAATCTATATAAGCATGTGCAAAAACATTGTTTCTTTTGTGAGAAGAAATTGCTAAATTTTAAATTTCGTTTTCGGCAAAGAAAAGCAATCAAGTGGTAAATATTTTTTTTTTTTTTTTGGAAATAAATTTTCATAATTTTTTATAGAAACACTCCGATTTTTTCAGTTCAAAAGATATGCTGTTGACTAAAATTTTTCAGGCTAGAAATATGTAAATAAACAACAGCTACTCCACTTATTCTGCAACTATTTGTTAAAGTCACTTCAAGACAACAGTTATCAATAATAAGACATTTACGTACTCGTTTTAGAGAAAAACTATTCTTTAAACCCTTTTGAAAAGAATGAGTTCGTAAGTGTCGTATTTCTTATATCTTTTTGAGGTGACGTCGGCTAATAGTTACGGAATAAGAGGAGTTATTTTTAATAAATTGCAGTTTATTGATTAAAATTATTTTTTTCGTAAAAATTGACTTGAAAAAATTTTCAAATTTTCCATTTTGCGAAGAGAATTCTCAAACCCAATTGACCATTTATAATTCAAACTGCAGATCTCTGTGATATTCCTACGAATTTCATAATTTTTCTAAGCTTTAATCCCTGATTGTTTAGGATCATTTTATGAACTGACTGTTTTGTATCATATTGAAATTTATGGTGCGGAGTTTCCATAGTATTTATTAACTGATTTGGTTCGAGTAATGGATGATATCAATGCGTAGTTTCCATGCCATTTCTTTATTTCTTTTAAGTCCCCTATGAAAAGTCACACAAATTTACATTATGACTGATACCTCATGCCTCCCAGTTGTCGTTTAAAAATCGTTAATTCAATAACAATATTTTTTGCGGTCACTATTTCAGAAAATTATATAGAATTGATTGCAATTTCGTTTATAAAAATTGTTTAACTAAAAGTTTTCTTCCCCGTTTAGTTTTTGTCGTCGGTGAGATTTTTGACAATCCCACAAACTTTCATTTCGTTACTTTTATTTTACTCGCATATTTCATTTACTGAACTGATGAAATTCACTTTTTTCCATTTTCCACTCAAATCATACAGTCGTCTATTATTAACGGGTATTAAAAATTTGGACAGCTGTCAACTGATATAAAAGACGAGTAGACCAAAAAGTCACAGAGACATTGACGATCTCCCGCATTAAAGTTGCCCGTTAAATAAAAGCCAAACCAAATATTAGCTGATACGGCAAAAAATATTTGCTAAAACGATTTTTTAATGAAATAAAAATTTGTTTCCAATACGCCCCTTTTTATATATTTCAAATTAAATTAGGATCATAAGTCATGACTCCCTTGGCCCTTAAAATATGTTCCATCTTTCTAAATTTATTGTTACAAATCAAATTCCTTAACAGTTTTTGCTTTTTGAGAAAGAAATTCAATTTTTATTTTCGGAGTTTAGTTATTTGTAGTGCATTTTAATTTGAGACAGAAGAAGAGTTATTTTTATGAGTAGGACCAGCACTCAGGAGAAGACCACTATACATGCAGTGCATTGCGCTGGACCTGGGAAAGGAGGGGATCGTGTTAGAAGGACAGATGATTGCAGATTAGAAGAAAGCATTAGCAACTATTGACTATCGGATTAGGAATAGTACGCGCATATACTTTTTTCATTTATTCTAAAATCAATTTTTTTTTCTATCGATTGAGAACAGTTTAAAAGGACGAAAAGTTAGCGCACATAATTTCATGCGATTTGTCGAATTTCATGTTTCTGAAGAAAAATTTTTAAAACTATTCAAAGAACTGAATTAATTTTCAATATTTCCAATTTATCACTATTTTTTTTTGGGGTTAAATGTGCACTAACTAAAATAGATATCCTTGTAAAGGATTTACATGCTGACATTGAATCAGCTTTCCGTTATCGTCACCTCAATTCGCAATATTAAATTAAATTTTTTTTTCTGTTTTGTTTGAGTACATGCAATAAACATGAGTTAGTCTGCACTCAATCATATATTTTTTATGTAAAATTGCAAGCTTTGTATGTGTGCGTGCGTATGTGTGACTGTGTGGGTGTCGGATGTACGAGTATGTAAAAGATATATGACAGAATTTAGTCAGTCAGTAGTTTGTTATGATTTTGCATTCGTATAAATGAAAAATATGATAATAATTTCAGTTTGCATGTGTGCGAGTGTGTGTGTGTGTGATATTAATACACTTGAGTATTCAATCGCATATGCAGACAGGAAGGATATTCATTCGCTGGCCATGTTCTCTTGTGTGTTGTTTTGTTGGTTAAATATTTATTGCAAAATGAATCAGTCGGGCCAAGTTATGACAAAATAATAGAATTTTACATGTTCGCCGCACTCCCCACTGTGCAAACGAAAACGGAATTTTTTTCTCACTATTGAGTGTTTAAAGGCAGATGGAGTACATCAACAAAAATATTTTTAATAAAATAATACTATTACCAAAATACATTTTATGAGCCAACGGATATACCAGAGACTTTATCCTGTAATTCATTTCTTGCCAATAGAGGAAGAAGAATTTAAAGGAATTTTCGGAAACTTTTTTAAACTCAAAATGCTAGTTCTCATCAGATCTGGTCGTTTTAAGGTCCTCTATAAGTATATGCACTCCCGTATTTCCAAAAAAATAAAATTAATTTGATATCTATTCTAAGAAACTTTTGTATGAAAAGTTTCGAATAAAATACATTTCAAACCCATTTTAAATTTCATGATTATGAGTGTTTAAATCTGCAACGTTTTCTAAATTTAATAATAAAACTGCCTGCAAACTTTTCACAAACTCATAATCATATAAATTTGAATGCCAAACTAAAACAATATTTTTTGGCAATTGTTCTAAATTAAATATTTGTTGTTGTTGCCAAATTGAAAAAAAAAAACACGATGAACACAAAGCCAATACGTACATACAGAAAAAAGTTGCCTGTTTGCAAGCCAAACGAAATAAAAACATTTCGAATGAAAATATCCAGGAGAGAAAAACAGGAAAGTGAAGTTGGCAAGAGGGATATTGAAAAACTAAAAAAAAAAGAAATTATATAAAAACAGGAAGAACAACCAACTGAAAGTGGGCGAACGTGGCATAAAAGTCTAACAAAAGAGAATGAAAACAGGAAAAAATTCGATAAAGTCACAGCCAGTTTTCTAACTAGAATAAAGTCTAAGCAGAGTCTCAAAGGAGTTTATTATTACAAGCACTTGAATTGTGGATCACACTGCAGACAATGAATATTGAATTTTGTTGGAAAACACTTTAGTTTTTCACATGGAATGATTTCTTTTTAGTCGAGAGACTTTTAAACGCTGAAGGTTTGCACAGAAATCGCATTTTCAGTTCAAGAGAATAAAGCGAAAGCCTGTTGGGTGTAAGCCGTCATCGAACATTTTTCTCAGTTCTCAAGGGTGATTCTGGTGGTAATCAATTTATATATACATATATATATTCTACGATATGAACACCTCATAAAATGTGGCAGCAAATCAAAGTGAAATTATGAAAAATTACCTTAAAATAGCGCTCCAGATGACTGACCCACTGTGTTGTAAAAACATCTATTTATGTATTTTGCAAAATCACTTTGATTTTGTTGTATGAAAACTAGAAGTGCATCTGAAATGCTAACAAATAAAGAAAAAGCTAATATATAACCTTTTTCGCACCGACAAAGTTTTCATTGCAAAAATTGACGAAAAAACTAAAATCGCATGGGGATGATTACGCTCGTTTATGTTCTCGCAAAGTATCCTAGTACTTCATTCGTTATTAATACAAATTTATATGTTGTTGTTGTTTAGTATGAAGTGAATGAAACTTTGAAATAAAATCGAAAAGACGCTGTCAAAGTGAATTTCGTATGTGCAAAAGTGAAACAACGTTTAAAAGAGATTTGTAAATATTATCAAATTATAATCTCTCTATTATCTCTTCCTTTTTTTAGGGGGAAGAGAGTTGTATTTGTCGCCGGTTGACAACAAATACAACTCCGATCGTATAAGGACTACAATTTCGTAAGAATATCATGAATTTGATATTGAATCGCCAAACAAATTTCAAACGGTTACAATTTTAGTACCACAACCACGTTCTCTTTGCACACGTGTCATGTGTAGTGGATCACATGATTGTTTAGAATAGATAATCACGGCTTTTAACAATAAAAATTCATGAATATAAAAATTTTTAAAAGACTTCATTCCTTTAGCACCAGTCCTCACGGCTTAATACTTATATGCACACACTTGTGTGTGTGTGTGTGTGTTTGGATGTGTGCATGCATGTACATTCTACGGGTACTTAAATTTGATGCGACTTTAATGCTTTTGCTTTTCTCTAATGACACAAACAAAAGTAAAATTTTTGTTTGCAGCAAATGCCGCAAGCTCCGAGAATAAAGTTAAAGTGTAAAAGCAAAAATATTTCGCACAAAAGCAGCCAAACGCCATAAAAAAAATGTGAGTACATGCACACAATCAAACGTTACACACGTACCGAAGTAGAAATGCAGAATAATTGCAGAAGCCACATAAGAGCCGAGAGCTGGCAAAATAAATCTAAAAACAAAATAATAAAAGAATAAAAAAAAAATAATAATAAACAGGCTGTCAGTTGTCAGCCAGGCAGGCAAAGCTTTTGCTATGACAGAAAACAAAAACGAGAGTGGTTAAATGAATTGGATGGCTGGATGTTAACTGGCGGTGCTCACACATTCTTTCTGGAAGTTTGATAGAATACGGGTTCCATACAAAAACATTTACAAATACACATGCAACATTTGCTGCAAGTAAACAAGAAAAGCACTCGGCAATCACCAGAAATTGGAATTAAAATGTACATAACAGCAGCAACAACAACAGCAGCAACAACAACAACAATAACAAATCGTGTTCATTTGGAAGAAAAGTTGTTTTCAAGGTCTGGGTCTGGTTGGGGATTACGACTTCACTTATTTTCGATATTGTTGCTGTTTCTTCGTTCCTCTTTCACTTCTACACTTCTGCAACATTTCAAATTGTTATTTTTCTTTGCCAACTTCTCTTGTTTCGTTTTCCTGCACACTTTTTGCAGTTGTTTTTTTTTTTTTTGTGAGGCACAGGTTTCGTTGTTTGCTTGAATGTTTGCTGGTTCTGGAATAATGCGCACATGCATGCAACATAAAACACACTAGTATGCCACGTAATCGTTAGTGACAGCACAGCAAGCAACAACAACAACAACAAAAAACGGCAGCAACAACAACTAAAATATCAAACTATATGAAACAACAGAAGCAGCAGAAGCGGCAGCAGCTGCTAATACATACAATTGCTGTTTGAAAACCTGCAGCAGTTATCACTGCATTGCAGACTGCAGAATTTTGCATTAAGAGACGACATGCGAATTTTGTTGCTGTTGGGATTATGTTTGTTTGTTTGTTTTTTTTTTCTCCCAAAATTTTTTGCTTCTTGATTTGTAGCTTTACAACATTCCTGCTGTTTGACGAGGTGAGGTTTAATGCGAAGTTGTTGTTGGCTGCAAACGAGGCAAGTAGAGCCAGCAACAGCAGCAGCAGATTCTTTATTTTTTTTTCTCAATATGCAGACTTCACCACCATGTTGCCCTTGGACTTGCACTTGAAAATTTAATATATTTTTTTGCTTTTGCTTGTGCTTCGTATTTTTGTGTCGGTACTTCAGTGTTTATTCGTTATTTCTTCTTCTTCCTCTTTTTGTGATATCAACACCATCGTTATGCGAAAAAGAGTTGTCAATGCAACCTGCACAAATGTAGTTTTAATTATGGTTTCATGATTTTTTTTTTAAATTTATTGTTAGAAGATCGATTGTTCAGAAGTTGAGTTGCGATGAGCGAATGAGATGAGTTTAAATTTTCATCAGACTAACAAAATAAGTACGAGGTTAGCCCTTTAAATTTTTTTATATATGGGAAACTCCAGATTTACTTTTATCATTTCATTTAGAATGTTATGGAGTCCCGGGTAAAATAATCAGCTGAAAGGCTGAAAGAAGTATAAATCGTGGGACAACTTGAATATACAATCAGCCGTGAAGTAGAGTCCGGTTCGCTCGCTGCTGGTTTTGAAAAATATTTTAAATCATCTCAATAAATCAAACGATAATTATAATTATGAAAATCTTTTTTACCGAGCAACTTACAGTGTTCGTCGTGAGTTGTTTTGAGTGGTCTTTCCGCTTAAATAATAATTGCAATTATTATTTTTATAATTATAGTTTCGATTTAAATTTTTTAACCCAACAAACTTTACCTTTCGCTACCAGTTTATATTTTGCGATGGCAACCTTTAACGTTCTTCCAGATAATTCCACACGCATATCCATACGTGATTGTATGCGTATGTATATAAAACGCGTTTAAACACAGCGTTCATGTAATTGTTTTTGCATTAACGCTAACACGGAAACTCTTAAATGTCTGTGCGGATTTGAAGAGCATTTATGTTGGAAACATCAATTTAATACTTTTTACTATTCATCACTTATGGGTAAATATTTAAGTACGGGTTGGATGTGTTGAATCCAACGGCCCATTATATCTGCGCGAACATGTACTCGTAAGTATGGCTGCATGGAAAATTTTCCAAGTGCCTCATGCCTTTCTCAGTGTCAATGAAGCAGTCACTCAGTCAGTCAGTCGGTTCAACGTGTCTGTTGTGACGTTAGACCAACTTTAGTTTAGTCAGTCAGTAGTCCTGCAGTCACATCATAACAATTATTTATGTAACTTATGTATCTCTTACTTTCCAACTCCAATCTCAACTCCGACTTCCAAAATATGTGCTGGAACATAATCGCATACAAACACACAAACCATATGAACTGATGGTATTTGTAGGCAGAATCATTCAAGTTGGCATCATGGCTGTTCTACCACAACTTTCTAAAGAAGTCTGCAATTAAGATGGAAGTTGTTTTGGGAGAGCTTGATAAAGAGCACCAAGTTCCGGGAGAG
Organism: Linnaemya vulpina; assembly: GCA_963675445.1. NCBI lineage: Eukaryota > Metazoa > Arthropoda > Insecta > Diptera > Tachinidae > Linnaemya > Linnaemya vulpina. The sequence continues at coordinate 20,718,087 of OY776277.1, forward strand.
AGTTGAAAGCTAAAAGCAGGAAAGTTTGCAGATTTTGTTTGTTTGTCTGTTGGCAAGTTGCAACGAATGGTTACTCCAGAATGTGGCCAAAATATATAAAATGTTGGAATATGAAGTTGCAAGTATGAAGGATTTTTAAGCATTTATTTCCACAACTCCAACTCGAAGGGGATATTTGTTTTATTATTTTGTTTTTTTTTCTTCTGTGGAGTCGTTTGTTATATAACGTGCTAAAAATTTCATTTTCATGCATGAACTTTTCATTTTCATGAATTTGATGAATATCGTTAAAAGCATTTTTAGGGCGTAGTACACATAACGATGCAAAAGTATGTGGCATGCATCTGCATGTGTATGCTGGTGAGAATGAGAACTTTATTTATTGGCTTGGATAGCAGGGAATTTGGCAAAAAGTATATGGACACACACACACACACACACATACCTACATACATACATTAAATTATGTGTCTGTGTTAAGGTGGCATTTTTAACAGGTCAAAATTTATCACAAATTTTCTGTGCAATTTTTTTTTTGTGGTTGTATAAATTGTCGCTTTTATTAAGTGGATAGATAAAGTTGCAATTAAATAAATCCTTAAATATATCGGCAGTATTTTTATACGAAAATTACTTTAATAAGTTTTGCTGCCTTGTGATTGAACTTTTGAATTTTTCTTGAATATTTTAATGTTCGGTTAAAAATATCAATTAATTTGGATATTAAAATTGCTGTCTTTTATTTTAAAAACTCAGTGCTTATAATTTTACGAAAATCGGGATATAATTAAAGACGATGTATAAGATTAATTTACAAAATTTTTCTTATGTATGTATTTAAAATATGAATTAATTTTTAGCTCTACAGTATTGGCTTTTGTAAGTAATTTTTATGGAACTCTTTATTATTATATTCAATTTAATTTTTATATGCTAATTGTTCGAAATATATTTTTAACTCCGAGAGAGGTGATAATTATTCGAAAACACAAGAAAAAGTCGAATCAGTTTTACATATTCAACTTACGCAGCAGAACAGCTGTTTTCGAAACCAGCTTTAGAACCCCACTTTTATGTTCACTACTCAAGTCCATTTTTTGTTTTATTACCAGTTGTTGTGTGGTTTAATTGAGTGTGATAACAGTTTTTGTTTGTATAAATTTTATTATGAAAAGAGGATACGAGAGAGAACTGTATTACTCCGATCGTAACACATTCTTATTTAATCCCAGTGTTTCCGTTTGATTAATTTCTTCTTGTTCTGTATTCTGAATTTTCTTAAGTTTGAATTTTCTTTAATAAATATTCGGTTTATTTTTCCGATTAATAACTAAATCAATGAACCGGTTAACCGATTGGAAAATAATTCAAATGTCCTGTAGAAGGCCGAACACATTCATGTCTCTTAAATATTTATATACTCGTGCAACAGAAATCTAATGGCAGAGGAAGAGAAGATTTTATATAATCATAAACAAGTAACAGGAGTAAGAAATGGGGTATTATCTGCTATCGATTGATTTTGAGTTCCTCAACATCTACGACAAGTGAAAGGACTTTTTCTGAACTCAAGAAAATGTCGTTTAATACTTAAAAAGAGTTTAAGCAAATAATATTTCAACGATTATTTTAAAGCATTAAACTGTCTAATAAAAAAATTACATATTTTTTATCATGAAAATGCATTTATGAACTGCCCTTCAGTCTTAATTTTAATATTGTTTCTTGGCCAATATATTAAACACTAAACAGCGTCAGCATCATTTTGATAATACTATTTGCTGTTAAAGGACCTTTGCGAGTTGTACTTTTTCTTGAAATGATGTTCTTACGAAAAGTCTCTTAATTTTGTAATTCAGCGTATTCCGGGAAGCTATCAATACGTCTCTACATAAATCCACTTCTATTGCTGTTATTCCACTTAATTTTTTGTATATATGGGCCATTTTACATGTTCTCTTACCACATACAAAATTACCTGAGGAAGCCCTACAAAGAAGTAACAAACTTAATGGAGTTTTTCATAAGTTTCGTTTCTTTGTTATATCAAAAAAAAAAAAAAATACCTTGACCTCTAGATTAATTAAATCAAGTTGCGACGGACATGTAACATTAAATATATATACGGTGTATGGGAACAGTAGAATGTCCAGAATAGATTTTCTAACAAAAGATGTTCGTCTCTCTGGAATTTAAATTTCAATATTCCAACAACGTACGCTGTGGCATTTGTATTAACTTCCTCATCTCGTTCCAAACACAATCGTCTTTAATGCGTTTCAGATTTTGTGGCAAAACAACACATTTTGTTTTTACAGTTTTTTCTTTCTCAATCGTATTATTATTGCGTCTCATTCGAATTACGTATTGAAAGTTGACTTCCGAAAGCAGAGCAGATGGGAAACATGTTTTATATTAAAATACGGGTGACATATTCAGCCACACATACATACACACACAAACACATTTATTTTTATGGGTCCCCTTAAGAACATAAATCTGCCCTCGTGCACAAACATACGAACCTCAATAAAAAAGGATTAAAGTTAACTAAAAGCGAAGCTGCAAATACAAGCAAAAATATCATTAAAGTTAATTAAGAGATTCAACGCAGTTGTCTACGCATATAAAACGTTTATCAGGGAATACAAAAATTATTTCGAATTAAAAGAATTAATTGGCTCCGGCCTGTTGTTAGAGGGGGTATTTCACTGATTAATCGCTCGATTAAGTAAACGAGGCTTCAGTTTAATCAATTAATAATTGGTTAATATGGGATTAATAGTTTAACTGGTTAATAACACGTTTCTATAAATTAATTAAGTCACTTTGGTGCGCACATTTCTTTTGCTGTTCATGGTTTTGAATCGAGAAGCGAAAAATTAGTGCGAAAATTATCAATAACTGCACGTCGTCCGCAACAGACAATTTTCACAGTTTAAAAATCCAGTTTTCGAACTGAACTCGGCCGAGAGTCTACTTGTAGAACCCAAAAATTTATATTATCCGCCAAAAATTTCATTAGCATTTGAACAATCACATTTTCATTAAAAGGTTAGAATTCGTAAACGGCCGGCTACAGGGAGGCGCAGAAACAGGGGGAATAGCTCGTTAACTTCAATAAACTGTAACTAGCAAAATCATACTCTTTTCTTGTATAAAAGATCCTGCAAACTTCTCTGCCCACTCAGTAGAACTGGAACCGCGCTTGCTTCAGTTCGCAGATATTTAGCAGCTGACAGCCTTCCGAGAATTGAATGCTTTTGACCAGAAAATCAAGGTGACTTTAAAAATAAGCAACAAGTCATGGGGACCGTTAAGGTCCATCCATGGGACCGACTGTTCTGTTTTGATAGTGCTAATTACCTTCACCGATAACAGATTTTGCAAGTTATCGAAAGCAAGAGGTAAATAAATAACCAAGGTTTTTTTATTGAGCCATTCTGCTTGTAGTTCGTTTAATAAAATAGAAGGAGGAACACTGTTGCCCACAAAAAATTGCCTAACAGTGATCCGTTTAGCACAAAACCGGTCATGTATCGGTATGCGATTGTTTAATATGAAAATTCGAAGGAATTATGGACTTGAAAATATGTGTGTGCGAAAATATTTCACGGAATGTGATTTTACTCCATCACAAAGCACACAACATATCCACCACAAAGCCTACTTGAAGAAGAAGCAATCATAGTTGGCCAAAATAAACCAAAAAAAAAAAAAAGATTAAATAAAAAATATAAGAAAAGAAGCCTTAGAAAAGAATACCACATACCAACCAAAACAACTAAACAAAATTCATACTTTTAGACAGAAATTCAAATCTACCGTGAAGACACGGAGAAACAAATTGCACACAAAAGAAGCTAATTTTTTATTTCTTAACAACTCTTCCACAGAAATTGTTTGGATACATTTTCTCTGTAAGCAAATATGCGAAAAAAAATAACTTTACAAATTCCCTTTTACTTTTATCAATTCACTGTCCGTATGAGAAGAGGAGGATAGCAAACATTGAAAATTACGTCAGATTTTCTTGCAGAAAAAATGGAAAACAAAAGAAAAGCAGCAGCAACAGCAAGAAAACATCGACTTGTCGTCTTTTTATCTATGGAATTCTAATTTTATGTGCAATTTTCTTGTGTTTTCCATTTCTATTTGTATGTACGTACAACTCCCAGCATGAAGTTTTTTTTTTCGATTTGCTTTTTAATTTGTACTGCTGCCACATGAAGAAGAGAACACGAAATTACTCGAACACGAAGTACAAGTTGTTTTTCCACTGTGTTGTTTGTTGCTGCGAAAATGGATTTTCAAGGCCCAGTAGCATAGAAATTTCATGATCAAGAACATGGAAAGTTTTTGCAAAAAAAAAGTTTTTTTTTTTTTTTTTTTAATGAAGTTGATGGTTATTTTTGTTTTTGTCTGTTACAACATGCGCAGCAGTTATTTGAAGGAGTCATAACTCCAACTGCCGCATAGATGTGATCCTCTTTAATCTATTTATAATTCCGGCAACATTCATTTAAAATCCCAGCGATGTATTTCTAACAGCCGTCTTATTTTATACAGGCTAATTAATAATATGGCCATTCGACTCATATCCTCACGCTGAAGAGGGCTCATAGTTGATATCGGTCAGTGTGTGAATGAAATTTGACGTGGGTTGTTGGAACATTTTTTTCCAGAAAAACTTTATCAATTAAAACAAAAGCCCGTCGGAAAAAAAACATAAAATACAATATAAATTTGAAATATTAAAATACATAATAATTGTTAAAGAAGCAGAGGTGTTATTAAATTTGTCCTTTTTGCTTGGCAAATGTAAGCAGATATATCAACTATTTATTGATGAATATGAGAATTTTTATGCGCTTTTAAGTTCACACACATTTTTTAACATGGAAGTTTCCATCCGTGATGATGATTATTGCTTATATTCCTATATCCACTTTGCTTTGTTCATTGCCTTGAGCTAAATAAAATTGTAACTGAAATTTTTTCTTTGTTATTTTAAAATGTATTTTATAATCAAAATGTTAAAATTCTTTTAAGAAATTTTTCTGCAAACAACCACAGATTATTGTGAAAGTTATTTGAAAGCAATGAAAATAAGTGTTGAAATGAAGAAATGAAGTTAAATGGAAGAAAGAGAAAAAAATCGAGGTTCCAGCCCACAATTATTTCCTGTTAACGAACAGCTAGTAGCCTAGCCAACTTCTTTTTTTAAACTAACGGAAATGTGAAAGGAAGGGGGTGTTGAGTCGTTCATAGCAACTGATAAAAATACGGCCAACATGTCGCTCATTTACTTCAATAGTGACATAACTACAAAAAGACTAGTTTTGCATAAAAAGTTTTAAATTTACTAAGAGTTTAATGGAAATCTAAAAACTAATTTCTCTCTCAGGACTGAAATAGATGAATGAGATATTTCAATGAAACTTTTACACAATAACAAGAACGACATGTAATGAAATCTGCATCATGAGCTTTGAAAATTCATATTTTGAGTTATGACAGTATTGCAGTAAATGAGCGATATGATCTGAGTCGCCCCATCGGCCTGTGTGCCGAAATTTAAGAACTCCAAAGAATTTCTTAAATAAATAATTAAAATGTCTAGTGACTTAATTGCAACTGAGTGCTCAAATCTGCTCCTGCGAGTTGCGGGATCTGTAAAGAAGTCATCATGTGAATTCTATTTGAACGCATGCGTGTAGTGATCGGGCAAGTAAATTCGCCAACCAACCAATGATTGTATTTGGGAGTATTAAGGAAGGGGATAGAAATACAGAGAGAGACATGTCAATGCTTGATGTCATCTTAAAATAAAAACTTTGCAATGTCGTGTTCTTTAATTCCAGCCTTCATGCCATCACCTTTGATCCCATTTTGGTGTGATCGTGTGCAGTCTTGCATGTCCTCCTGAACCCTTTTTTCATAAGAAGGCACAAATTTTTACTTTTATTTATTCCAAAGCAAAAATTATCTGTTTCGGAGCCAGGAGTTTTGGCCAGAATTATCTGTGGCTTTTTTTAAATTCCTCTTTCATGTTGATTTCAAAACTTCCATTTTCTTTGGAAATGCCTTAAAATACCATCTCTGCTGGAGGAGAAAATAGTACTGCAGAGCCAAACTAAAATAGTTTTACTTTGAACTCGTCAAGTGACTGCTGTTGAAATTCTGTTGCCAATAATTAAAGAATTCACTTATTAAACGTCATGGCTAAAGGAAACTGGCGAAGAAGGTAAAACATGCAACACACACGTAACTCTCTGCAAATAGACAAGTACGAGTAGAAACAGACAGACCGACACGACCATAAAGTAAAGTTATGTTGCGGCTGGCAGATGGTTAGATAGATGGGTGGATGGTTGGATAGATGGATGGATGGATGGATGGATGGATGGAAGGCAGGCATGGCGAGAGAGGTGGGGCACAACCAGGCTGGTTAAGTCGATAGCTGGGCTTTGCTTGGTGGGCAGGCCGGCTGGGACGTGGTTTGCTGGCTAGATGAAGATTATGCTACAAAAAGGCAGACAGACGGACAGACATACAAACACATCATGCAATGTTGCTGGCGTTCTTTTCGTTTTTTTCCAGTACGAACACTTTGGTCATGACCATGATTTTATTTTCTCTGTTTATTTTCACCAACACACAGGCAGTTGTGTTGTAGGCAACATTGTATATATTCACATATTTGTTTGGATGTGTGTGTGTGTGTGTGTGTGTGGGGCTATGTAACTATTTGTGCACATAGTTCAAATATTATGTACTTGCTTTTTTGTATATAACTTTAAATGGAGTTTGGAGTCGGTTTGTTTGCATGTGTTTGTAATCTCTAAGTACTTCTCTTCGATTGCAAGAGTACATGTTTTCATGGCAGACGAAAATTCATTTATTCGTTCTCTTGGAAAGACCATGTAAATTTTTCTCATGGAATTTCAAATGAACCAGGTTTATACATTTGCTAGCCCTGTTAGTATGTATGACTATGTGGCATGTTTGTATAACATATACATGCTTGTTTATGTATCATGTATGTTTGTATGCATGTGTGTGTCCTCAATCTGGGTGTGTTTCTTAGCCAGCATTGCAGGAATCCACGTTTCCAGGTTTCTGAATTTTATGTGGCAACTTTATTTATTTATTTATGATTTTTTTTATTTGTTGAAGTTGTTTTGTTGTTGTATAACTTTTTCTTTATTTTGGCTCCCAACTGCTTATGCGCCGTGAGAGTATAATTATGTTTCTGGTACTTAAGTTTCTTCTTCTTTTTTCTTTTGTAGTAAATAAAACAAATTTATTTTTAATAGGGATGGATGGAGGGAGGCGAAATATGTGTGTGTAGGCAGCAGTCTCCGGAGCGTACATGGTGGGTGCCATCATGTAAAACGTTTTATTTAACTATTTTCTTACTTGAAGAGTCTGTCTGTGTGTGTGTGTGTGTTTTGCTTTTAAACATATAATTTTTTCTATATAAAATCCATGTACGAGTGTGTCTTTTTGCACTGCATGAAGTTTTCAACATAATGCTCTATATATTATATTGTTATCGTGCCAGTACCAGCCAGTATGATAGATAAAAACTTTACACACACATCCCCACGTACATACAGACGTAATTATGTATCTGTGTATATAATTTTTTTGGGTTTTTGGCATAAAAAGTAAAAGCTTTACAATGTTGTCATGTCAAAACTAAATGCACACACACACACACACACACACATAGCTCTTGCCCTGGTGTTGTTGCAAGTGAAAGTGGGCTAACCACTCCCATTTCTTTCTATTAAGGAATATAGTTTTTAAACAAACTTTTTTTTGCCGTTTTGCTAAATTGTAGTTGTTTTGATGTAACAGAAAATTTCATATCATTTAAATTATTCATCAATTGTGTCATGCTGATTTATTTCTTGTTTACAAACAATAAATTTGGGATGCAAATAAAAGGAAAATCGAAATTTTATTACACGGCAGTAGCTGAAAAGTGTTGCAATGCAATTTAATTTGATTCTTGAAATTTCATTTGACATAAAGGCAACACGTTCCCATAAAGTTTCAAATTGATTAATATATTTGAATAGTTAAGAATTAATATTCATTTCCCTTAATTCCGTAACAATTTGTCAATGTCGCGTTAGGACAATATTGAAAATGGGACACTTGCCTGCTCCTTGTTAAGAATAATTAACTATTCTGACAACCTGTTACTAGTCTCAAAGGTGTTGGATATAGCAAAGGCTATTAGAAATTGTCGATTTCTGATGAAAAGCAGTACAGATGTGTTTTATTTTTAACTTCCCGCTACAAAAATTTACAATTTTCCAAAATCGGGAAGTTATTGGTTTTACCCCGTTTTTAAAATATCCAGTTCTCATACGATCTCGACGTTTTGAGGTCCTAGGCAGCTTCTCTGACTAATTCTGAGAACCCGTTACTGAGCCTATATGTACGAGTGTATATATGTGTGGGCGTGTCAGTATAATTTTGGAACGTCTTGTACGATTTCAGCCAAAGCTAATGGTGTTCTAAAGGGTTCTGCTGAACTTAAATTTTCTGCGAACGTGAACCGGTTCGAATGTTTAGAGCTCAACATATGAAAAATTTTCTGAAGTTTTTTTTTTAAATAACTTTTAAACAGCTTTACTGATCGATTCCAGAAACTAATCAGCTCTCAAGATTAAAAAACAACTTCGGCCGCATCAAATCTGATAAAAATCAATTAATCCATTCGTGAGATATCATGACCGAAAAATGTTCAAAATAAGTGATTTGCAAGAAAACTCCGAAATTATATAACTGATCAGTTAGTGTTCTCCATTCTTTTATAGTAATTGAAAACTATATCAATCACCGTTTATCGGAATCGTTTGATTTGATAATCAAAATAATAGAGTTTTGGTTCGAAGAGGTAAAGAGCGTAGAATAGCCCAAAAACCAGATTACGATAAATTTCCGGTTGAAATTAGCGGGAAGTTACACGGATGGCCTTTAGGTTCAACCATTTTCTAAATGTAACGTTCGAATATAGTTACAGAATAGGGAGTATTACCCTGTTTTGATTTGATATATAGGGTTTTAATGTATTATTTCTCTTGTTATACAAAAAATTTGCACTGAAGGTATAGTTATTTCGGCAAATCCGAAGAATCGGCGATATATTGGCATCGGTATCGGTTACCTCCCTAATAAAAATATAACAAAAACTCTGTGATCATTCATTAGAAGAGGTACTTGTTGCCTTATTTTTGGCACTATTGAATTACATTTTTTTGACGAGGCGTATTTGTTTGATTGGAATCATTGAAGAACACAATTTCGGATAACTGCGAATTAGGGTGGTCTACATCTGACCATCCATATGTGAATAAGTTTGTCTGCATGTATTTTTTTTATTTTTATTTTGGCCAAACCAGCATTTTCTAACAATATTTTTAAAACGTGTACAAATTTTGTTAAACTGTTCGTATCACGCCGCAGGTAAAGAATTCAAAACGAGAATTTCATGCAGCTGTGCGCTGGCTAAAACAAATTTAAATTATTATTTTATTGCATTTTGAAAAGATGTTAAAGTTTAACACACACACACACACACTCACACACACACTCACACACACACACACACACATGAAAGCAAGAAAGAAGAGAAATTGTTTCAAAGTTCCCAGGTTCCAATGATCGAACATGATAATTGTAGTGCCAAAATAACTGCATTAACCGTTATTTTGGTTAACAGCATAATATTATCCCCTGTTTTTTTTGTTTTTTTTGTTTTTGTTTAACATGAGTTTCCGTTAATTTAGCTACTTTTTGTTGTTGGCTGGTTGGCAAATGATACAAATGCAGCGGCAATAAACAAAAAACAAAAATCAATTATGAAAACCATTCATTGTTGCTGTTGCAATTCAGATGTTGCTCTTCTGTTCTGTATTTTGTATTGGTTCCTCTTTTTTCAATTCAATTCATTTTATTTTATTTCTTTTTCTAAAAATGAAATTTGTATGCGAAAAAAATCAGTCAACCGAGCAAATATTCATAAAAAAATAAAAGAAATGAGCAGCATAATAGCGAGACCAGGCCAAACCTAAAAGATTAATGCACAAAACCCCAATATTAGTCGAGAATAAATGAAAGTACGTTTGTGTTGAAATGGGAATCCTGACTACCGGCGTGAAAATTCGCAATAATAAGAAGCAAAATAAAAAATTAATAAAATATTGCAGCGATGAGAGAGGAAAAAAAGACACGAAACGTTGCTGGCAAAAATTGAAGAAGTACAAAATTGTGTGGATGCATCGTTGTTTGTCAACCGTTACATCCGCTGATGGCCCATGTTTGTGGATGCATAAGCGACATACTGACGGGCATTTAAAGCAGCATTAAAGGAACACACAAACGCTGGCTGGTGTGCCAGTAAGCCAAATGAATGAAATTTTTATAGGGAAGACAGCATTTTAGTACATCATGATACGTGGCTTAACATATTTTTTAATTGTTAATTTAACCCTTTATTACCATTTTTTCTTCTTCTTCCTTTTGTTAACAGCACGTCTGGCTGCAGCCAATTGTTTTGTTGCACTCATACTTAAATAGATTAATGCTATTCAAAACATGGCAAAAATACCACACCAAAATGGGTAGTAAATTTTAAAACTTTCAACATCTGAAATGCTTTTCCATCAATATTCATTCAGTCACTCAATGCTGAGAGCAGAGTGACCATTTTCAAGGTCAAAGTAAATACTGTTCTTTGGGATATTCTTGTGTCCACACGGTATATGATTTTTAATCAGATCCAAAATTCAAAAACTTGGCTTTTCAAAACGATTTTATTGAACGTTTCTTTCTTCAAGTTAAGGCGTCTGGAGTCCAAAATATATACCAAATGACATTTCATAGTTTATTTTATTCGATACAGAATAGGCACTTGTACTTTTCCTACCAGCTAATAAAAAGTATACAGCCCTCTAGGCTGAAAAGTGTGTGAAAAAATTTGGAAAATGGTTGGTTAAAACGTTGTTTGTTGTGCTGCTCTACGATTTCGAGGTCTTCGAGCTCAAAAGTCTTATGAGTGTTTATTTACAGTCTTATGAATTATTCAAACGATTCTCCCGTGAATAGCAGAGATTGATGACTTTTTCAAGTTCTATAACAGAATAGAAAACACTAATGTCGACTTGTTTTCTAGAAAAAAATGCAACACTTTTCACACATTTTTAACATTTTGCCATTTCAAAATAAGGAATTTATTGGAAATGCATCCTACACCCCTCACGAAAAATAGTTTCTGTTTCCAAGCTTTTCCAAACCGCCACATTTTAGAAAAAAAGTGAAAAAACCACTTTTGATCAGATAAATAATACGGACTTTTTTCTAAAATTAATTATTTCGAATTTTTTTCGTTCACAATATCTCACGAGCACATTAACCGGTTTTGACCCAGTTTTTTATCTTGAGAGCTGAAATCGATCGGTAAATTCGTTTAAAAGTTATTTTAAAAAAGCCATTTTAAAATATTTTTTTTCAAAATTTTCTGAAAATTTCTTGAAATCTACCAGTTCGAATCGATTAAAATTCCCAAAAAATCTAAGTTCAGTAGAGCCTTTTACAACGCAAAATCGGTCAAGCTGTTTTAAAGTTATAAGCGGGAGACATACTTACACCCACACACACACACACACACACACATACACATATAGACATAGTGACAGGTTCTCAGAATTAGTCAGTGAACTCAAAACATCGAGGTCTGAAGAAAACTCTATTCTTTCAAAAGCAATAACTTTCCGACTTTTAAAAATTTTCAATTTTCGTAGCAGAAAATAGTAAATAAAAAATTAGTTGTTGATATATTTGTTGTTGTTTTCCGGTTTAAATAGAATTTATATAAAAAAACATCCGAACTGTGAAAACAAGGAATTGTGTTAAGAGGACAGATGAAGACCGAGTTTTTGCTACTTTTCCTTTTTTACTTCGTCAGTGAATATTTTTGCCTGCAATATAAAAATTTGTTAGACAAATTTTTATGAAGGAAGAACGATATAAATACCACAAAATTTTAACTTTGTAAAGTAATTAAATATATTATTTAGCTTAAGGGTCTCTTAAATTTCTTTCTATTTTTGTGAGCTTCATTCTAGATAAAAATGCCAAAGTATTTATGAATCCTGATTCTTATTGATCTGGTCACACTGATGCTGATTTTGGATGAATTCTTTTCGTAACAGTTATTTTTTTTTTTGTTCAACTTTAAACATTTTCTTTTTTTTGCATTTGGTGTGCGGTAAAGGCTGAAAAAAATTTATAATGTGATTCGATAAAAAAAATGCCGTAATTAGACCATGACTGATGATATTTAATGACAATGAAATAATCGCAAAAAAATTACAGCAGCAGAAAAAAGGAAGGAGGATAATGAAACATACACTCACACACACAGAGAGAGAGAGAAAAAAGGACGAAGCTATTAAACAAACTTTATGGAAATAATGAATGAATGCAACGAGATATTCAAATTAATTTTTATTACATTTAGCACATGAAGCTCCCCTACGCGCAGTGATTCGTTTAGTAGATGAAAATGAAAAAAATTGTTGTATGGTATATAATATGAAAATTTTTAAATTTTCTGTTTTCATACAAGTGCCTTTCCTTTCTAATGAAAGGATAATTGCAAGGAAACAGACGATTGTCTTGCTTGGGTGAGTTGCAAGTTTGGGTGTTTTTTTCAAAACTGTTATTATGACGAACATTCCAGGACGAATAGCGCTATTGTGAATTTCACTCACTTGGATTGTTCACACTAGTACACATCTATCGGTTGGCACTATAAATCAATATAATTTGCTTACAAATTCAAAGAAGAATAAAACTTCATTTAAGTGATTAATTCCCACCCTGGATTGAAAGCAACCTGTCATGGCACGTATCACGTGACTGGTTCCCAGGAACTATGTCAACCGGTTTGAGTAGAGGAAATTTATATGAGAGGTATCGGCAACATTTACATGCTGTTGCAATTGGATGTGGACCGCAGTAGAAAAAGGTTAAGGGACGCTGCCAAGATCTTGCAAACTATTCTATTACGTGAGTGTAAAAGCTTTTAACGGGAGTATCACCTGGAAAGTTTGTCCACAGATTACGGAATTTTGTATGTGCATAAAATGGCCGGAAAGAATATTTTCTTTAAGAAATTATTTCTATTGCTCACTAGCAAAATTTTATATGTTAAAAGATCGGGAAGTTTTGATAAATTCGAGTGCTCATCAGATCTCTATTTTTTGAGGTCCTGGCAATCTTCCCTGACTCATGCTGAGAGCCCATCACTTGTCTGTATGCATGCGGATGTGTGTGTGGGTGCGTGTGTGAATATGTATGTAACCCTCTTATAACTTTAAACGGTTCAACCGAATCAAATCAAACTGGTAGCGTTCTGAAGATCGTTCTTGAACTTAGATTTTCTTTGATTCCAAACGGTAGATTTTAAGAAGCCTCACAAAAAAATTAAAAAAAATATTTTAAAGTATTTCATAACCAATTCCACAAAACTAGATTACCAACAACGTGGTCTGAATCGGTAGTCCGTTCGTGAGATATCGTGAAAGAAAAATACAGATATTTTCTATGGGTCTCCTTCTGTTAAACTAACGTGTAGCGCATATTTAATATTCGCTTAATTGCAGCTATTAAATCTATTAAATCGACTCCGCTTTTACACAACAGCAATTTAATAAAAAATTTACAATAAAAAAAGAGGGGGCAACTTTTACAATTTTTTCTTTTCATACTCAAATAAAATCATTAATGAATTACATGGGAATTTTGTAATAATTATTTTCAATAAAAATTAACAACGAAGCAGCTCACAGATGCTTTAAAGTTTATTTAAAGAATTCCAAGAACTATAAAAATCAGCAATTTTCGTTATTGTTGTGCCTTCGCAGCTTGAAAATAATTATAAATAAAAGATTTCCGTTTCTTAATTCCACGGAACTAAAGCGAGATCGCCCCTTCATAAACAAAATATACAAAAATTAAATCGAAGCAAAAAAAAAATAAATAAAAATTATAGATCATAACATAAATAGAAAAGAATTTATGTGATTAAGAAAAAGGTCTTATTACTTTTTGTTTGTTCTATTTCATTTTGTATTTGATTATGTTAAAGACCACATCGATATCACCCGGTCGCTCGTATTGAAAACCATTAATTGATGTTAGAAATGAATATAAAAAGTTTAAGCTAAAATATTTATTAATGCGCAATCTTTGTTGTACGAAATAAACAATCAAATTTAATTTGTTTCATTAAATGAAAATAAAGAAAGAAACCACTTTTAACAGATCTTTTCTGTTTGTGGGTTTAGCTTAAATGAAACCGACAGACAGATTTTTATTTTTTTTTTTTATTTTAATAACTTTTTTAGGTCTATATAATTTCTCAGAAATTTAATTTTACATGACGGGTAGTTTTGGAGCAGTTGGTAGTTTGGTTTTTTATTAATTGGCTTGTTTTGTTTTTTTTTTTTTTGTTTGAGGAGGAAAAAAAAGATCGTATCAGGCAAATTCTATAGAAAACATCCATGTATTTTTTTCAGAGGTTAAAATTCAATGCAAAGTTTCTTTTTTATTTTTTTAATTTTAATGTTAAATTACGATATAAACGGTTGTTGTGTAAAATGGTTTCTATAAATTGCTACCGCTTGTAAGTTTATAAAAAAAAAATATTTCTTGGGAAACTTAAAGCGGCAGATTAGAAGGTTAGACACCGCAAAGCTTGCGAGTGTGAGTGTGTGTCTTTTGAGAGTTGTAAAAATTTTATGGCTTATCGAAAGCAGCATGGGCAATAAATATTCATGGCAAGGAAATCAAGAGCTTCCAATTTCTTCCAAAAATATTTTTAGTTAAGATTTAAAAAAAATATAATAAAAGAATAATATATCATATAAAAAGTTATTTTCTCTCTCAAAATTCGACACAAATTTCGGCCAACTTAAATTAGTTATATGACAAAATGAGCCTCGTCGATTCAACGAACAGTAACCATCCAGGGTTAAGTACTTTGTGGATTTTTTTCATAGTAATTGTAAGCCAGCGGGCACATTTTTATTCATCCAGGATAAATAGTTTTTAAATTTTTAATATCTTATAATGCTGTTTTATGCATTATAAGAAAACACATCTGAGCCCCCCTAATATTTCCTATATCATAATTATTTTTACGTACAAAATTTGCCATTTAACCGGCAAAGCGGAGAATGCAAATTAAACACAACACGAGCCTTGAGAAATAAATACTTTTCCAATACAATAATAACTAATTTAAAACAGACAAGCAAACACAACTGCTTCTTTGGAAACGAAGAACTTTAAACTTTAAAATTATTGGCATAACATTTGCATATTTATATCTTTTTACAAAATGCACTTGGGGGACAAAACTCAGAGATGATGGAAAAAGCATTGACTGGGCTGGCTGGCTGGCATTGACAGCAAAGTCAAAGTCACACGCATAAGAAAGTTGTTAAATGCAAATAGACAAACAGACAAACAGACACACCAGCCACGAGAGATGGATGAGTTAACAAACAAGCAAACAAACAAACAAACAAACCGATGGGCAGACAATAAAAAGTCGTTAAAGATATTTAAACAAATGAATAATTGTAGCAAAGAGGTCTTGAAAAGGGCGTGGCCATTTAAATGGTAATACGTTTAATGAAGCAAACAAACAAAAAAACAAATGGAATGAGCAGAGAACAAAACTAAACGATATCATTGTCACCAGGCAGTCGTCACAGGCAGTCACAAATAAGCCATTCATACTTCAAACCATCCATCCATCCATCCATCCATCCATCCATCTTCAATTTTTTCAGCCGACCAACCAAACAAACCAAAAGTCTTAAAACACATTGAAATTGTCATGCAAAATGCACTTTTCAAACTCTATTCAAAAGCAGCAACAGCCAGCAACAATTGTTTGTTCTCGTAATTGCAATTGTGTGAATACGAAAAAAAAGAATATGTTTTTTTTTAAATGTAGTGAAATGCATAAAAACACATAAAACATTACGAAAAAAATATGCGAATTTTTAGATGACTATTATGTGACTGGGACTGTGACTGCGACTATGACGTTGACAACAACAACTACTGCAATAGCAACTATGTGAGCAACGACTATAACAGTCTGTGACTTTTTCTAAAAAACAAAAAAAAACAACAAAAAATTGCACGAGACAACAAATAAAAAATTGAATTGAATTGACTATGACGAGATAGATGGTTGATTTGACCATGAAAAGTTTAAAAACCTCCGAAGAAAAACTATAAATACAATATTATTACAACTTTGCACTTAGAGAAAAAGTTGGGCGCTTATTTTTATAGTAGAATTTGATTTTTTTATTAAAACTTCATGTTGGTTAAAGACGGGATTTGAACAGACGTATTAAAAGGAACGCTACTTTAATCCACCAGATATGATGAACTTGCCTGTATTTTAATTACAGGTAAAACTTTAATAATGCAATACTTTAATAACACGAAAGAAATCTATATTTTTTCTTATAATTATATTCGTTTTAATTATTGTTTTTATAATTTTTCTAAAATCTCTAAATGGCTTATTAATAATTAATAGGTTTGCTTAGGTTCTTTGATATTAATATTTAATATTCGACATTTCGCTAAACATCTTTCTTAAGGAAATTAATTTCCTTAAGAAGGCAACTGATGGTTAGCGAAATATCGAATATTAAATATTAATATAAAAGAACCTCAAAACTCAAACAAATCTATTAATTATTAAAAGAAAAAAGGTTAAAAAATTAGACACTAGAATAATAAATTGTATATTTTTAAGGCACAAACTTATTGGGAGTGCACAAAGACAAAAAGTGTATATCAGATATGCTTCGAGGACTGGAAAAAAGGTTGACACAGCTACTTTATAACTGAGGTGGACCACTTTGAAATTTATAGAACAATTATACTTTTTGAATGAATAAGAATTCACATTTTATCTTGAACAGACCTCATATAAAAAATGTTTGCCCGATTCGTTATTTTGGTAGATCAAAATAGAACTTATAAAAACGGGGAATACCACGTATTTACGCCCTTTTTTCACAACCCTCTTTGGTAATGTGTAACATGCCGCTGGAATAAATTTATGTAAAAATCAATCTTTTGTTGTACTGGAATTTCAATAGGAAAAAGTCTGAAAATACCTCAGAAGAGTCAAAGAAAACATTAGAAGTCTTAATGATATGCTATAGAGTTTCATTTTAGAAATTTCTAAGCCTGAATATGATGCCATTAATGTATTGGAAAAGATATCAGATGTGCTTCTGAGATCCCCGGATTTCCAAAAAAAAAAAAATTCCAAAATTCCGAATTCGGGATTTTTCAATATCTTCACTAAATCCTTTATAAAAATATTTAAGATCACTTTGGACTTTATAATGGAATAAAAACTACTTTTATATACGATAAAGCCCTGAAACTCAGCATTTCTAATAAAAATATCCAGTTCGGAAAGTGCCTTTTCTTTCAATGGGAAATATTTAAATTTTTTTTGTGATTCGGTTTCAAATATCGCCTATTAAATAAGTAACAATAAAATTTCGCTTCATAGTCTGCTCAGTGAGTATTTTCTGCCAACAACAAGACAACTCTTGCAGACCTGTCTCAAAGGCAGGCATCTAAGAAAAGTAAATAAATTTATCAGTGTAATTAATTCAAGGCAAATAGCGAAAGCACCATGACTTTTATATTTGCAACTACAAATTATTATTTTTATGTTGACTACCAGTTGCAAATTCGATATAATTTCCACACCATGACTTTTTCCTAACACGCAGACAGACAGACGGACGTGCATTTGTTGACTGTGTGACTTTCTTCATCCTTTTATTTTTAATGAAAACTACTTCTTATAAATATTATCTACGCAATTTGTTTGAGTTTAAAGCAAATAAAATATAAAATTAGTCTTCTGTTCATCGCCATATCAATTTTAATTTTGCCGTATGAACCACAAGTATCCACCAAACAACCACTTACGAGTGCCACTATTATTGTTATTATTTTTGTTGTTGTTTTTTATGTTTTAAATTGCAAACTATAGCATTTGTTGTCTTTAAGAAAACATTAACAACAACAACAATAAAAATAAACTTAAACAACTTTTACAATATTTGTTTAGATTAAATTCTGCGGGCCCATAAAAAACAGACTTCCAGCACAACAATGTTGCATGAAAACGGCCATTCAGCAACGTTATCACGTTAATATATAACAATCTGCCTATTTGTTGAAATCGCTTGTGGTTGATTGTCGACTGCAGTTCGCTAAGCACTTATTCGTTTAAATGGTACAGTAGAGGGTAGAATAATAGATATCAAGATTTTATTTATTTCAAAACTATCTTTTTCGCTATGAAAAACTAAAATATTTCGGAGATCAGCTATAAGAAAATATCGTGGACCCAAACGACAAGGCCAGCAGACGATTAGAGCTGAAGGAATAGCACGGGGAGAATGAATAGCCCTTGGCTAATTGGTTTTGCTTTTGCCGGATTGTGTTTTGACCCTTCAAACTTTTTTCATCTGATTAAAAATTGTGTACATTTTGTGCGTATTTTGTTTGCCTTCTACGGATGATTATTTGCTCTGCTACTTTTTGTTAATGGGGAAAGAATTATTGCAAAACCGCAACCACGTTTTTCTTGATGCTGAAGTCAGCTGTCTTTGACAAAAAGAAATATTATTTTTATTGCAAGGATAAAATAACCTGACAGTTGGTCTATTTAATAGCTTTTCGTTTTATTTTTGTTTGATGAAGAAAAGACAATTATCAGATAAGCCCTCTGAAAACATATACTTTTAAGGTCCCTTTGATTTAATTCAAAATATTCGTTTATTGGAAAAAGTTGCCAATCACAAAGTAAAAATAACAATTTTTCCCTGCTATTTTGATGTGCTCCCTATTGAAATTTACAAACTTTTCGTTATCTCTCCTAGTCGGCGGCCTAAACCAGATATCAATGCACTTTCGATGACAGCCGATAATTTGTTAACGTTTGAAGGCACACAATAAAGCTAAGAGTGTTCAACTGAAAGTCGTTCGGTTTCTAAAGTTCCCAGTGTCGTTTGTAACAAACGAGAGTAAATAATTGTTTTAAATGAATCAAAAACAAACGAAAACTATTTACAAATCTAGTCAAGGCACGACTATTTAAGTGAACCGGAGGTGTGGTTGGAATCAATCGATCAATATTTGCCAACTGTTAATATTATTTATTTGCTGTAATTAAACAGTGATTAAATGCTTGCGTCTCCTTGATTATTTACGTTGATTGCCAGTCAAGGAATAATAAGTTAAGCGGAAAAGGGTTTTTGTAAATAGTTTACACACACGCACATGTTTATATGAACACAAAATCTTGAGATAGAAATTTGTTTGTCCTTTAAAAAATTCTTAAGAAAGGAGTTTTCAAAGAAGACTTATTTTGCCAAGAACATTTTTGATTCAGAATTCCAATCTTGTCATAATTGCAAGTATATTTTATATATTTATTGATTCCTTTATATAACAAGACTTGACACTTATGAAATATTTGATTTTAAGAAAATAAACTTTAATAATTTAATTATACAACTTACACAGCAGCGCAGAACAGCTGTTTTCGAAAGCCGCTACACTCGTTTCGTTACAGTTCTCGGATTATATTTCGTACTGCTTGTCAGCTTTTTACTATGGTCGTGCCTTAAAAGCTTAAAAAATAGTTTAAAATATTTTCTATAAACGATGTGGGTGGTCTTGTTACTCCTGGTTGCAAAGGTTGGCTACTCTCCCTTAATAGTAGTGAAGTTACATATTGATAAAATAGGTTTCTTCATCTTTCTTATGTCTTTAAAAGATTGATTATCATCGAAATGATGTTGGTTGAAGGAAGGGAAGGGAAGGTTATACCACTCTCCGTCATCAATGTGGGATTGAATTTCCCTGATCTGCACGAGTGCACGGTTCTGTTAATTGATGTCGTACTGGTTCAATGGTTGCTAGAACTAGTCAAAAATTATACTAAACGGATGACCCATCCATGAACCATCCCTGCGGCTTCCCACTATCGTAACCCGGTGTTTGCTTGTGATCTCTTTGCGCTAAAACCCTAAATGAATCAACAGATTGGCTATTATGGAATCGATCGGTAAGATTTGAAAGTTACTACAAAAAAAGTTCTTTAAAATACTTTTTTAATTTTTTTGAGTTTTTTTGAAATCTGCTGGTTTGAACTGGTTTGAGTTCACAGTTCGGGAACACTGTTTAGAACGCCAGCAATTTGGTTTGATTCGGTTCGGTCAATAGTTATAAGCGCATCACATTCCTGTACACACACACACATATACACACACAAAGCCACACAGCGCATACATACAGATTTAGTAACAGCCTCTGAAAATTAGTCAGCAAAGTTTCCCAGTGACTCCAACGCTGTGAGATCTGAATAAAACTCGACTCTTGCTGAACGAAGTAAAATCTTCAACTACTCCCCAGTTTTTTAAAGTCTTAAATTTTCCTATCGGGAAGTTGAAAGCCTAAATAAACTACAGTCCGATTGAAGAAGCAGAAAGAAGGGTCACGCATATATTTTCCCGATATTAGAAACAAAAAACATTTTTCCTATATATATTTTCAAAATTTAACCGCATGTGAAGCCTTCCAAATATATTTTCAAAGCAACATATTTTATTTACAATTGACCAATTCGAAGGTTAAGAACTGGAACTTTTAATGAAACTTGAAATTAAAATTGGACTGGCTGGCATTCCATTAAAATTGCAATATTTTAAAAATATTGAATTATTAATAAAATAAGTTCTTCGCCAATTGACGTTGATGTTCGCAATAAATTAAAATAATGATATAGAAAAGTTGAAACATGATAATTCCGCACATCAGAAAAGAGATTTTATGTATTTTTTTTTTCAAATCCCTCTGCAACAATTTGCTTCTCTGCAGTTTAATTACACGATGTGCTGCACAAGGCTGTGGCCACAGTGCGCATTTAATTGCATTCACATACGCCACGACGATGCTGTTCCCATCATGCGTCCAAGAAATTTAAATACAGAAGCTCTTGCTCGCACAATTTGTTTGTTGTAATTTTAAGACTTTCTGCCACTGCAACCAGTAAGTAAAATAATATTATTTTTATATTTTTATTTTATTTTCTTTTATTTTTTTCTTTTCATTTGAACAAGTTCTCATCAGCATCGTTTCTCATCACACTTAATCATCTCTCGAAGAAGTATAACCAGACGAGATGATGTTTGCAGAGCGATCAAGCTCATGGGGAGGGGTGCAGCAGGGGTAGAAGAAACAATTTCAACGTTCCAATTGCGGAGTGCAGAGCAGGCTGCTCGTTGGTGTAAATGTGTATTTAAGAAGGTGTAGAAATATGCCTGCAAGTGCGTTGAAAATTTCCTTCCTAGAATGCAAAATAGCAGGGAACAAACGAATAAAAAGAAAACGAATTCTTGCCTGCTGTTATCAGTTTACTGCTGCAAGTTCTGATGACTGTTACCGAACTGACTGCTGTGCCTATGCGGCCTGCCTGCTTGCCTGCCTGCCTGTCGGTCTGCATTTTGCATCTATTGGAAGTGTTCATCCTAAGCAAAAAGCGTTCGAGTACCAAGTTTTTATGCATTTTTTTTGTGCGAGTTTTTATCTAAATTTTTACATCTTCAAGTCATCGTGAGCATTTGTTAAGTCTTTTTAGTTGCTTTCTAAACAAATCGACTCCCTGCATATGGGAACTTTGTAATGTGGTCTCCTCGTCTATGTGGCCTGATGATGTTGTTGCTGTTGTTTGCTCATTGTTGCATTTGACTTATGTGGCCCCTATTTGTGTGTGTTGTAATTACTTTGTCAGTTTGTTTCGTAAATCAGCTGAAAGGCTTGCTGATTTTTACTTTACACACACACACACACACACACATCTTATTTTCCTTTCTTCTTCCTCCTCTTGTTGTTGTTGCTGTGTTTGTTTCTCATTTGCTGATTTGCTGATTTTTCACCCTTTTCTTCATGTGGCTGCACTTGCATTTTCTTGTTGCTGGTTGCGAGTGTGTGTGTGTGTGTGTGTGTTGAGTATTATGCGTCAAGAGTTCTTGACTTTTGTACTTGATGCCGCCTCAAATATAAATTCCTTTAGGTGATTCTTAAATACATTTGCAACGCTTTAATTAATAACATGATGTGGTAGAATAATAAATAATTGCAAATTAAGCAAGTGAGGACGTTGCAAAGGACGGTAGCGAATCGCTTTTGCCCGCCACTGCTCAAACATGCGCAGCAAATTTTTAAAATTTTATTCGGTGAAAATTGCAAAGTCGCATTTAAAATATAAATTTTAAAAACGCATTTTGTTAAAAGAAAGCATAAAAATGCATGAATTTTCAAAATATTTCTATGGAACTGTTTTCTCATTTTGATTTACTGTATTCTGCACAGCGATCAGTGCTATGCCTTCGTCATTGAAACGAAGCCACACCGCAACGCCTGGTTTAAGAATATGATTAGTGGCCGCGTCTTGAAAAGGAAGAGATAAAAGATAAACTTCTATTGACTTTAGTAGTGGGAGCTACGAAGAGAGGTTCCCTTTTAACCTTCTCCAAGTGATCTTGCTAATGGCAGTTACTATAATTAATTAATTAGTAATTTTACTTGAGTGGGGGTGGGAAACTATTCCTTTTTTTCCCTCCCCCAGTATCCACGATTGTCCTAGACAGTTGCAGGAAAAACTGATTCCTTTTTATTTCTTATACACCCTCTCCGCGATGTTTTACTCATAATCTGCGAAAGATTTTGGGTCTGGTAATACCAAGTTAGCCGGTATATACTATACCTACGAGTGAATAGTCTCCCCCGATTAATACAGACCAGATATATGCGATTCCGCGTTCATATAAATGCAGGATCGAACGCAATAGCTTCGGCCTCGTCGTTAATACACTGCGATTTTGTTTTGTTACTGAAATTCATAAGCAGGTTTTCTTAAAGAACAACTGAAATATCTGTTCCAACACATTATCCGAAAATTTTTGTTATTTAGCTGCTGTTGTACAGAAAATGTACTCACAAAATGTTGGACAAACGGTAAGAAAAAATATCCACAGATTTCCGTTAATTTAATTTGATCTTGTCGATTAATCGCGATATCTGATCACCATATTTTTGAAAGTTTAGCAGAGAACTTAATTCTTTTTAATAAAATTTCATAATATTTAATGGCATTTAATCGGGTAATTAAAATTTGAAAAGTTGTATTTTAAACTTTTCTAAAATCATGATTGAAGTCTGCTGATGGTTTTCATGTTGGCGTCAATGGCAATGCAGCTCAAAACTTTTGCAATTTTCAATAATTTATAAATTCAAAATACTCACTTTTTGCGAGTTCAGCTAACCAACAACTTTCGTTAGAGCCATTATTAGCTCAGCATTAAATTTTCAATCATTTAATGAATATTTTTGAAAGATAATTTCTAACGATCAGTCCTCTTTTGTGTACCGAATCCAGGTGAATTTCTCGTTTTCCGCTAATGACTTATAACCCATTTATAAATATTTTATAAATATCGTATAACAGCTGTGATATTTTGTTCGGTTAACAGAACACGCTGGAATATCTAGAATAAATTCAGTCAATTGTTTGAATACTTATAAAAGCTCTATGCCGGCATTGCTTTTGCTGCTTCTTTATTTGTATTATCTGACGTTGAAGTTTTTCCCCGTTTCGAAAAATTATTATCAATTTCACAATATATACATATTTCCAATTTGTGCCTTCATAATAATGTAAAATTTGCAATCAACAAAAATATAAAAAAAAAATTTAAAAAAATTCCAATTAAACTGCAGAGAAATGTTATTGATACTCAAGTATTATTAATTTGTTTAACTAAATTCAAAAGTTAAGTACTTCTTAAGAATTCTTGAGAATTCTATGAAAAAAAAATCTGAGATAAAGTTATCTGAATTTAGATAAAAGGTTTATTGCTTCTCAAAGTTGATTTTCAATGAAAGTAAACAATTTTCAGTTTCATAATTTTTTTCTTCTGTAATTTTTAATGATTTCCTTATTTAAGCACTCAAATTCATTGTCAAGTGATAAGAGTTATTCGATAAAAGAAACAAAATCAAAAGTAATTACAAACGTTAGTACACATCCGTTTTATTTTCATTCCATATAAATACCGAATTTATGATACTATTCGTTATCATTTCTGTGCGATATTTGTTGAAGCGGTAACTTGTAAAATATTTCTTTAAAAGAATTTCAAAAATAAAATGAATTTTTATAAATATTTTATGATCCTGATCGTTGTGGTGTTGTGCCTGACTATGCCCCAGACAGAGGCGGGCTTTCGCAAAAAGTTTAACAAGGCAGTGGTGAGTTTTGAAATATATTAAGAGAATTCAAGAGTTTTGTTTTATGGACTTTGATGTTCCAGAAAAAAATCAAACATGCTATAAAGGAGACGGCTCATGTTTCCAAGGATGTGGCCGTGGTGGCTGGTAGTGGCGCTGCTGTAGGTGCTGCCATGGGTTAAATATTTGTTGGCCTTCACAATTCTACAATTAAGATATAAAAATTAAATGAAGACGTCTATCACGATAGCGAAACTACATGACCTTCGAATTAAATTAATTTATAAAAGTCTTTTAAATTGAAAAACACTGGGAAATTTGTCTTAAATATAACAATTAGTAAAAATTATGTTAAATAAAGTAGCGAAAAATATATCAACAGAAGTTTTTTTCTTAAAAGTTAGTCGCTTAAAAAGCTTCACTTTTTAAGCGTTTATTTCTGATATTAAATGCTTTTAAAAATAATTTTTCTTGTAGCGAAATTGACTGGTTTCTAGCGATTCCAAATATATTATCGTTTTCAGTTCCTGAACGCCTTTTATTTCTGCTAATTAATATAAAATATATTGAAATCATATTCCGCTTAATTGTTTCAATAAATATTTAAGTTTCCAGTTCTAAATTGCTAATCTAAACCAAAAGTATTTTTCGTACTTGTTAAGGCAGTTTTATCAAATTTGACTTAATCAGTTTGGGTCAGAGGTGTTGCAATCAGTTTTTCTTCTTTGCATTGAATCACAACTGCCCATTAACTTTTTTTGTAAAAAAAAATTAATAAATAAAAATAAAATGAAAAAGAAGATGCGCTCACAAGTTTTCTGTCGAACATTTTTCAAGCTGAAGCCTTAACAGCGATGAGCGTTAAAAACAATATTAAATATCATTGATTTTTTGTCGTGGCCCCCACTGAACTTAACCCTGAACTTAAAAGCGATTCTGACAATATAGAACATTCATTTTATATTTCGTACCTTTTATTATGTTTTCATCTTTTTCGAGTTGATGCCAAATCTGCCGCATAGCGCGGTTAGTGTTCGCAAGTATTCGGATGGCTGTTGTGGAAAATGTATTCATTTTGAAGAAGGAAATTTTATGCATTTAATTAATTGAATATTAAATGATTTATGTTTTCTTAATTAATGGAAAGAATATTTTTCTCGTTCGTTTATTTAGAACTTTGATGGCAAGAGGTATAAAATAAAATCTGCAACACATGAGTAACAATTAACAACTAGTGTTTTCGTTGGCCACCACAAAAACTCATAAGCCGTCATATATTCAACGGGCTGCACAGTTTTGGGCAAATATTCACATTTTAAGTTAATATATAAGTTCCATAAAACTTAATATCGAAACTTTGAGAACAACCGATTTATTTCATAATTTTATACTCTTTTTATTAAAAGAGCATTTTAATTGTCGTTGAGGAAAAACGGTTTTATTTTGAATTTTGATTTGCTTTCTTCAGTAAAATTTTCGAAGTTAAAAAACTCAGCTGGATGTCACTAAACGAGTCAAGTGGGTTTTATTCGATACAACACATTTTCTAAATAATCAAAATGATAAGGAAACTGGACAGTGCTGGAGTTCAAGAGATGAACCCTACTCTTGCAAAGCATTCAGCTCGAACTATGAAAAAAGCGAATGGTGTTGATATTTAGAGAGATGAGAAGAAAACCTTTTTCTTTCCTTCCAGGGCGAATTTTTTATTGCAGTGCCGAATACATGTATCAATTGAAGTCGGTGTTGTTTGGCGTCCCGAGGCAATGCCCTCGTCACTGAAACAGTGATACAAAGACGCACTAATACAGATCCGAAAATTGGATATCATATTCAAGACTAACTGCGAAACAAGTACGACATCGTCTTCGTATTCGATTAATAATATTTGGAACATGACAACGACACTATTTGCAACAATCGACTCAAGCTAAAAGGTTGAAAGAACAATGCAACATTAGTTTCAAGTTCAAGAGATCATTAACAACAACAACAACATCAAGTACTCATGCATCCATACAAAAAAGAATAAAAATATAACACACACATGCACACATAAACCCATACAAACATACATGCCATACTAAACACTAGACACATTTAAGTAGTCAGTCTTAAGTCTTCTTTTTTGCGAGCAAAAACAGAAACAAAAAAATGCTTCAGACAATGAATGAATGCATCTTACAAAGCATGCATGAAGTAAATGTTAATGACGATGATGGTTTGTAAGTTAGTTGCAACGAAACCCTTGAAACTTATTAAAATAAAACAGCAAAAGGTAAAAGACTGTAAATACTGAAGTTTATTTATTTTTTCGCAACGAAAACTTTGAAGCAAAAAAAAAAAAGAAAAAAACAACCAACGTAATCGACAAAAGGACACATAAACTCATACGAACATTTATTCTGTTGTTAAGACACGGCAGACGCCAACACTTAAAATAAATGCCAGATACTTGTAGTTTGTACTCGAACTTCTCATATTCCTACAACCTCAAACTGAACACGAATTCATTTGAAACAGGCAAGAAATCAAAAGGCAAAAAATAAAAACATAAAGATTTGCTTCCTATTCTTTTTAGTTTGATTTTTATTCCAAAAGATTTCTTTTCTTTTTCCTCTCTCTCTCTCTCTCTCTCACTCTCTTTCTTTATATTCTGCACTTGGAGTTGTATGCAAAACAGCATTATTTGGAGCCGTGAAAACTGCATTAAACTGCCAGCCAAATGAAAGAAATAAAACCAACTTCAAACTAAACGAGCTGCCAAGAATATCAGCAACAACAAACAAAAAGTTTCATTGTATTTATTCTCTTGGATGGTTTGTTGGCTGTTAATCAAGATAAGCTTTCAAACTCCAACTCACATTCACCTTCATTTATGGAGGAAATTAAAAATAAAGAAGAATGGAACACTACAAGTCAGTAGAAACCAATACACGAGCATTTTTATGCATATAATCTTCTGAACCGAGGGTTTTACTTGGAAGGTGCACTCCAAGAAGACGGTCTACAGCAGAGCTGGCAAAATAGTTTGGAATTAAACTCTTTTTGTCATATTCATAAAGTGTTATGCGAGATTGAAGTGCGCCTTAAAACACAATTATTATAGAATATCGAATTTAAAGCACACTTCAACTGTGAATTATTTCTATCCGCGAGGGGACAAAGAAGCATTTTTGTTTCTGTTTTTTGAACCTGCATTCAGGATTTGAGCCCTACTGATGCAACGCGTTGTGCCGGAACTAGGAAAAATTAGAATTGTGTTGAGAGACCAGATGAAGAGAGATTAGAAGATAGAGCATTTTCTGTAGCCAGGGAGGGTGCTGTAATGCGATCTTTAGTTCCTGATCTGAGGCAAAAATTATTTCATGTACAAAATATCTCCATTTTCTTCTAAAGGAGTATTTTCTTGAAATGCTGTAAATTTAAAAATACTATGACTAGAAAAAGTACTGTTTTAAAAAAAGAATTTTATGTAAAATATATAACTCTACAATTTTTAACTTCCCGCTACTGAAATCTTTCAAGAGTCGGGAACTTATTAGTTTTACGCCGTTTTGATAAAATCGAGTTCTAATCTGATCTCAACATTTTTAAGTTCTAGGAAGCTTCCCTGACTAATTCTAAGAACCCGTCACTATGTTTGTGTGCGTGCGTACGTGTGTGTTTGTGTGTCTGCAAGTATGTGACCCGCTTATAACTTTGGAGAGACTTGACCGATTTCATCCAAACCGATAACGTTCTAAAGGGTTCTACTGAATTTAAATTTCATGTGAATTCGAACCGCTTCGAATGGGCAGATTTCGATTTCAATATATTAAAAAAAAAACTATTTTTGAAGTGTTTTTTTTATAACATTTACGAGATTGAACGATCGATTAAAATTAAATGAGTACAGAAATTAAACAAAAACGAAAATTCGATACTGGACTGTTAATTTTTATTTTTTTTTTGGTCGAAACGGATTTTTGGAAAACTAATTTTTTTGTACATTTGAAAAAAAGAAGCTACAGAGCTGGGAAATTTATGTACTATGTTTTGATATCTTTGCGAATAAAACTAGAGGGAAGAATTCAAAAAATTAGATAAATTTTGAGATTATTATTTTTATTTTTTTAATATAATTAAGTTATAATTTAATTTTATTTTTACATTGACCACTTCAAAAATTTATTTTGAGTCTATACCCTAAATAGAATCCTGCAAGATGGCCTTTAAGGTCAAGCGTTTTCCGTATTTTTTTTCAAATTCTTCGGTGAAAAGAACTTAACCCGCATGCAGCCGATTTCCCATAAAAAACAATTTCTACCGATATAGTTTAGAGCAGGTGGCACCCTTTCATTCGAAGTTTGTTCATTCCTGCATTAAAGGGTTTCGCTGATTTCATGTACCCTCATGTTCTTTTCGTAGTTGTGCTCTCTGGAGGCAAAATGTATTAAGTCAAAGAAAAATGATTTATAATTCCTGTAAAATTATAAAACAAACTGACATTTCGATGTACTAAACAAAATTATGTGTGGGAGGGCGTTCTTATCGTTTCTCAACAAAAATCCTAATTTCTTTTTTCTTTTTTTTTTTTTTTACAAACCAACAAACTCTTTACTTGAAAAATATAATTTTGTTTAAATCACATATATTTTCAAAAAAACAGAAACAGAAACAGAAACAAAGAGTTCCTTTGTAAAGAACACATAATAAAAAACATTCTCTTTCAGTCATGATCAGCATTTTGTTTAATCACAAAATAATTGTCTTTTCTAAAAGACAAAAGATTATTTGTTCTCAAAGTACTTGGCCTTAATCCATATTGACATTCTTTTCAATAGCGCATGATACAAAAGAAAATACGACTCAAGTTCACGCATCCGAAACATTTTAACGATTTAATACTTTCCAAAGCACTATTTACAATTCAAACCCATGACGACGGCGACGGCGACAACGACAACGGCAACGACCCCGGGTTTGTAGTTTGATGGCTTATTTGAAAGGATGATTAAAATTTGATGACAGAGATCAATGGAAGAGAAGAAAGATCAAATGAAAGCCAGTTTATTGTTCATTAAAAATTATATGATGAACGAGTATAACAAAAAAAAAAAAAAAAGTTTTCATTAATCGTTTGTTTTCTCTAATTCGACGACAAAATTATCAAAAGTACCCAGACGTCATACTCGTGGGCTTAGTGGCAGGGCTGTAAAGAAGTGCATTTTTATTTATTTGTATTGTCAAATATTTTTCTATTATGGCAAGTATTAAAAAAAAAATTTTATACAGTTCAAAGAGTGTAGCGGGTCTCAGTATGCAAATAAAATTTATGATGGATTGTTTAATACAAAAATAAATAATTTTATAATTTTCTTCAATGCAATACAACAGAGAAACCATCCAGGGTTAAGACTTAATGGCGCTCATTATAGGTTCTGATAAGGCAAATTGATTACAAACATGGAAACTTTGTCTGCAGTGACTGTTGAAATAATTGTTTGATATAAAAAATTTCATTCTTTATAACAAGAAAAATTTACTGACTGTTTTTGTAGCTAAAACAAAATTTTTCGTTGAGAATTTTATGTTGAAAATAATTTTGCGTCCATTCTAAGAATTATTTAAATTATGATCGCACTCCTTGAGATTAAGTCTACACATGGCAACATTGAACTGCTGCGAGTTTTAGCAGTACCCATGAATAAATAAATAAATAAATAAAAAGAAAATAATCTCTGTTTGCTTTTATTAAGAATTTTTAAAGTTTTATTAATTTATTTAACTGCTGAAAAGTAACGTAACTGTAAAACTGCTACACTTTCTCGATCGTTGAAGCATAATTTAAGCCAATTAAGTGGAGATTTTTTCTTAAAGTGCATGTGTCGTGAAAGACACAATAAAAATGTAAGAATATTTCTATGATTTCGGTTACTTAAAAGAAAAAGACAAAATGAACTCAATCCTTTTGAATTGGCAAACTTTTTCGATTCAATTTAATAAATATATCCAGCTGAGATATAAAAATTGGGGATTAAACAAATTGAATTAAAACGTAATTTTCTTTTATTATTAATTAAATCAAAGTGATTGCAGTGTAGAAAAGAAAATCTTGAGGGTGTAAAAGGCGATTCTGTCAAATAGCACCGTCCGCAACACAAGCCAGAGTACAAACATTCTTAAGGTTGAAGTCTGGGCTTTATTTCATGGGAACTGTTTGAAT
Organism: Linnaemya vulpina; assembly: GCA_963675445.1. Classification (NCBI taxonomy): domain Eukaryota; kingdom Metazoa; phylum Arthropoda; class Insecta; order Diptera; family Tachinidae; genus Linnaemya; species Linnaemya vulpina. The sequence continues at coordinate 20,748,742 of OY776277.1, forward strand.
TATTGATGTACTGGATCGACTTAGCAATTGTAAAAAAATGCGAAGAGGTCCTCTTTCTTAAAATAAATTTTTGGTATATCGATGTTGTTTGATACTTAATTTCACTCTGTGCTTTTTCTTTCCAGTTCATAACTTTAAAATATGAAAGTGAAAAGTACTCCCCGATTGGCTTATAAGGCACAGCAAATAAATACTTCTTCCAAAAATCTTTTATTACAAGTTTTAAACTGTTGTGAACAATATATTAAATTCTTATTACCAAATTAATCTTTAAATTTAATTTGATTAAAATATCCACCATCAATTTATTGAAAAGCTTTCTTATCACAAACTATTTTTAGCATAGAAATACACATGAGAGCTGGGAGTGCAAATACGCAATATGGGCAAAACATACGCACGCACATGTAAAATCGCTAAAGATTTTCAAGGCCAAGAATTCATTAAAGTTTGTGAATGCATGTGTTTACCCACGAGTACCCCTACCCCGCAGTATTAATCACAATCATGTTTATTCTGAACTACAGAAACAGGGCATGAAAGATCTGGCTGGATACTGGTTTCCAGAGTGTGTCGCCTTCTTTTTGTATTTTTGTTTTTTATTTTTAAAATAACACTTTATTATCATTATCTTTAAACAAGTACCCATCCATGTGTTTGATTTCATGAGGCACTCTACACCAACTTTTAACTTTTCGGTTATTGTTGGTTTATCACATGTTATTAAAAACTTAATCATTCATTTTATAAAACATTTAATATGGGGATATAAACTTTTATGGTCCTTTTGAAATTTTTTATTAAACTTATTAGTCTCGAGGCCTTTTTTACAACATAATAAATTTGAGTATTTATTTGTCAAAATCATTTGGAATGAGCAATAGGAAATCGATTTCCTTTTGATGTTAAAAACTTTTAACGAAATATTGAATAAATAACTACAGTGGGTTATAATAGTACGAATAACGACCTCGAGCTTTCTAAATATAATAAATCACCTAAATAATTTTGAATTTAAAGTGAAGCCTAATGAACTTAAAAACTAATTTGCCAATAAAAATTTTCCCTAAATTTTCTTAATTCAATTGCGTCAGTACCATTTGTACCTACTGTATGACAACAACAATCGTTGTAGTTTCAATTATATAGATTGATTTTACGTCCATGTTTTTAATTAAAATTTTCCTCTTGTGTGTGATATGAATTATTGGTTTCAACACTAAAGTTTTTGTGTTGTTTCCAAAACAGGGTTTTCCTAATAATCTTCCATACAAACACACACACACAACCTTTTTATTAACACCGTGTTACATATCAACGCATTATATGCTCTCCCCGCAGTGTTAGCCATATATGTTGGGATTTTGGCCGAAAATTACTGTATTAGAAATTCGGATTGTTTGAAAATATTTTTTTTTCAGATATTCTTTTATGCTTTTCCCTTTGAAACTGATAATTGTCAGGGGTCACGGTATTATCGCAGGCTTTGTCCCCAGTTATGCAATTTTTTTAGGAAAGATATAATTAATTTACATACATGTTTTGTATTAATCTTTTAATATAATGTGTAAAGTTAGATATATAGGGTGGTTTTTATAGAGTGATACAACTTTGAGTTGGCATCACTGCTTTATTTGACCACCCATTTAACAGCTGATAGTTGCTTCTTGTTTAGTTTGCTTGGACATTTTATTATGGATCGACTTACACCAGAGCAACGTGTGCAAATTGTGGAAATTTTTAATCAAAATAATGGTTTTGTTCGTCAAACTTATCGTGCACTTCGTCCATTCAAAATTTTATTTTCCGATGAAGCCCATTTTTGGTTAAATGGGTACGTAAATAAACAGAATTGTCGCATTTGGGGTGAGGAGAGTCCACAAGCTTTTGTCGAAACACCATTACATCCACAGAAAATTACTCTTTGGTGCACTTTATGGGCTGGCGGAGTCATTGGCCCATATGTCTTCAAAAACGATGAAGGTCAGAATGTTACGGTTTGTGAAAATTGGTGTTCCAGATTGCGCCTTGTACGCGCCAGCCGTGGCGATCACATGGCCGAAATCATATTTAAACATTAATGTCATAAAATTTTCTATCTAATAAAGACCGTTTCATTGATATCAATAATATATTACTATATTTTATTATGATTTAAGCTTGTATCACTCTATAAAAAACACCCTATATATATACTTAAAATAAGCAAATAAAAATTATATGATTCAATAGCTGCCTATTAAAAACGTTTTAACAATTTTCTATGAAATGTTTCGCATACGTATGAAAGAAATTTTGAGTTCCAAAAGATATTCCTTTAAAGCAAAAAGTTTTAAGAATTTGGCACATTGTGGCTGCTAAAATGACTGAATTTTAACTAAGTTTGCTCTGTACACAAGGTGATTATAGATATAGACTGATTTTGGCAGTTTTTCAGTTGCGATACTAGTAGTTTGTTTGCTGATATATAATATAACATTCAACTACCCGAAATCTTCATGCCCCATCACCGAAGTAAATACCCAATTTGGGAACAAGTCTCCCAAACGGGGAACACTAACAAAGATGATGATCGTCTTCACGGAAAGTGTTAGTAAAATATCATGTTTTCATGTGCGCATGTTTATTTAGTATATTCGAGTATTTGTTCTTCGTTTTTCTTCTCTTTTCCTTTTTGTTAAAGCTTTTGTATCACCCAAAGATTATAAATATGAAAAAAAGTCTTTAAAAATATTATAAAAAATGTTCGTGCCTGGAGTGTAAATTTGTGTCAATTGCGAGTTGAATTGCAAAGCCAGGCATGGAAACTGTTATAAACTGACTTGAAGACAAAATTTAGCCTGGTGCACGGTTGCCACTCTAAATTTTTCTTCGGGACCAAAATCCATAAAAAAGAACCAAAATAAAAAAAGAGAGCCAATTTTTTAAATTTTATTTGCATACCAGCATAATACAATACTTTTTACACTGAAGTCAAATTGTCAGTTTCTGACTTGTAAACAAAAATTACAATCGATCAGTGTTGCCAATATAGCTTTTTGATTTACTACTGTGGGTAGGTAATAATCGATTACTATCAAGTGTTGTAAACGAATCAAATCTTTTACTTTATGTGAAGAGTGATAATTTTCGTAAATACATTTTTACAGGCATGATAGAACTTTCAAAATTTATTTATATTATAATCGTTAACTTTTCATAAAAGAAAAAAAAATGAACTAGCGAACCAAACGTAAAAAAAACAACCATTTTTGGTTCAATTGTACCACAGTGGCAACTGTGGCCTGGTGTACGTTTATAATCCAACTAGAAACAACTCAGCCGTTATTTAGATATTAACTCTACAAAAGACGAAGTTTCAAGTCAGCTTGAGCCTGAAATCTGCTTCGCTAGATCACAAAACTATATAAGAATTATTAGGGCGGTTAATAAAAAATTGTTAGACTGTCATAATTAATTAATTAATCAATCGAGTTAATATTAACAAACCATTAAGCCTTTTTCAAGAAATTGTTTGATTTTTGATGTTTAGTGCTATGGAAAACAAGTGAACTGAATCCTACAGCATATTTTTTAATAAAAAATAAAACAAACTCGTTTCTGAAACATCCTTATTTTCGGTTATGAACGCACTTTCTCTGAGATGCGTGAAGTCATTCGGTGGTACATGTGTATATCGACCGCAAATCCATGCGATCATTATTAAAAACGTCTTGTGTGTTAAAAGAAATGCGTTTCGGGAAAAAGTTCCCTGATTTAATTAGAGTACTTCCTATTATAAACTGAGCCCGAATTCAAGCAAGTCAATCTCCGATGTACTTCTTCACCTTCTACTGTACACTGTCGAATGACTACAAAATAGACTTTGAGGCACCGGTCCACACTCTTGACAGTCGAATTCCATTTCTTCAATTACAATTCTTGAGGAAATCATTGAATTTGCCATGTCTGAATTGTAGTTGCAATGCTGAAGTTTATTTTCTATAGCGTTATTTAGGGGGAGCAGAAGATGATTATCAAGAGTTTTTGCATTATTTATTCTTCCACTTCTTTCTTTTTCTTTTTTGTTTCTTTTGCTGTTGCTATTTCATTTTAACAATGTTTACTTTTGCAAACAATGTTGCTTTTGATCTTCCTCGTTTTTAATTTTCATTACTTCATGATAGTGTTTGTTCTGTGCAGAAGGAGTACAGAAAGTATGTAAGTACGACGAGTATTTCTTTGTTCCCATTTGATTTTTCAAGGTTTTTTGGAACGCAAAGAGGAATTTACAGAGATTATGGAGTACAATGTTGGCATTTGTGTTGTTGCAGTTGGCTTGTTTCTTTTTTGCCCCATCAACTGAAAATGCACTGCACAATTTATTTGATCGTTTGCTGCAATTCGTGTGTTTGTATGGGGGTTTTCAATGTTTTGGCAGATAATCGGGTTGCTGCAGCGCCTGTATTAAAGACGCTTCAATTACACTCCAAGTTTTTTCGCAGTAGCACATAATTTAATATATTTAATTTTGTAGGTATTAATATATATTAAATAACCCATTTTCTTAATGCTTTGACTACAAGTTTAATATCTACGATATCTCTTGTTCATATTTATTCACATCTTCGCGCTTTTTTTTTTTGAAGAACTTCTATTTTTCTGATTCAGAATACAAAAGCATTTTTCTAACAATAGAAAATCTTCGAAGAGGCAAAGGGCTTCCAAGTTTTTATGACTTTCACAAATCTAAACATGCTAAAAAGCTGACACTATAAGGGCCCATGAATTTTTCAGCAGACCTCACACAAAGCAAATTTTTTTTCCAAAGGCCCTTTAATACGGCGCTGCTGTTTATTGTACTTTAAAGAGGGATCGCCACAGCTAAAATAAACAGTCAATCCCAACAATTTCCAATCTTGTTAAATTTCATTATGATCATCCTCATCATGAATGTGATGATCATGTCATGTCACAAATGTGATGATTTTAAAATGCAAAGAAAAAGTCAGAAACAAAAGAAAAATTTAAGCAATTGTTTAAGGTTTTCAATGTCATTGAAAAACGATGCAAAAATCATGTTGAAAACACACGGCCCTATTCTCTTGCATTTAAGATTATTAAGTATTTTGAAACTATATAAAAAAATAATAAAACAAAATGGAAACGTTAACTGACAGAACCTGCTAAAGAGCTCATTTCATAAGATTTATGCTGCAAATATTCTTAGAATTTTAAGAGATTTTTGGCTTGAAGTAAACACGTTTTCATTCCAAGTCTTATTTTGTTCAAATTATTTTCATAATTAATTTTGTTTAAACCAAGAATTTAAACCACCCTTTGCCTTCCTTCCTTCCTTTCGTCGTCGTCCTCGTCGTCTGCCGCTTCACATAATGTTGTTCATTATGAAGTCATATTTTCTCTGATAATTTCTTTTTTATTATTTTTATTTTGTATTTCTTTTTTAAAATTATGCATATTATGTACTTCTCAAATATATAGTGTTTGCAATAAATCATTTGTATTATTAAAGGGTTAAATGCTTAAAATATGTGATATTTAAAAAATTCATATTTCTGAATCGTGCTAAACGCAAAAGCCAACGAGAATAATACAGAAAACGTGCATTAAAAATGCTGCGATTTACAAAAAAAAAAAGTTATTACGAAGACGACTTTATGAAACGTTGTTAAAGACAAAGGAGAAAATCGTTTAATTTATTAACGGCTTTGTCCCCTACAGGGCAATTAAATGCTTTATTTTAAGGAAAGTTTCATAAATCACTTTAATTTTAAGCAAATCTTTTTCTGTTCTCTACTTTAAAGGGATTTAAAGCATTCATTTTTCGCCAGCGTTATTTATGTTTGAAGCTAAAACGATTACTTTTTTTGGAGTATTTTTTTTTTCAGTGTCTGTACAAAATTCTTAATGCAAAAGTTTCCATTTATGATCTGCAGAAAGTACGATTTTTCATTTATATGTTCTAAGCATTGTGCTGGAAAAATTACACTGTGCGGCAAAACGAAGTATGGGGGAAATAATTGTAATTTTGAACTTATTGTAGCTTTTGAGTTGCGGGGAGAACACGGTTTTTGTATTTTTATGCACTTGTTTCTCAATAAGTTCGGAGAATACTATCCGATTTGTAGTTCCTTTTCCTAGCAAATAAATATTAATTATTTTTTATTTTTTTGAAAATAAAAGATGTTTTTGCGCACTGTTTTAATTGAGAGTTGTAGTTGACACTCTCAATTTCAATTTGATGACTTGAGAATGTTTAAGATTGAGACGATGTCTCAAATAAATTCCATTCAATATGTTAATCAAGCAAGTATGAAAATAACATACAAAAGTTCGAAATAAATAATATAAATTAAACTTTAATATAACAAAATTAAATGAAATTATTTCATATAAAAATAATCACAAAATATTCTATCAAATAAGAAATTAAACAAAAACAAGCAAAATAATATAAATGGATGACCCACCGTATTTCAATTACATAATAAATCATTAAAAGTTAATTAAAATAAAAAATTGTTCTGCTATAAAAAATATGGGCTGTGAATCCTTTCAACACTCAACCCTTAAAAGCGAATCAATCAGTACAGCATCCAGCGTCCTGACAATAATGACGTCAGCTGTATTGGAGATTTAATTATAAATGCAAAACGTAAAACGTGAAATAAACAAACAAATTATTTAACAATAAATTTTTTGTTGTTGTTGCAGAAACAAATGGAAACAATGATCAATTACACCCTGGAGAGTCAAAGTCAAACATTTGGCCTCCAATGGAAGGAGAACAAAAAAGAAAAAAAGGATATCAAGTGACACAACACAAAACTTGTAACTATTAGGGCAAAAGAAGTATAAAGGAAAATTGGTAATAAATTCAAGCAAATTAAAAAATATGTAAATCAAATTTAAGCAAAAGAATAAGAAAAAAATATACAAAAATAATTGCAATTAAAAACGCAAAGTTTCTATACAAAATTATACGATTTTTTGTGGTTATCTCAAGTGGAAAATGTCCTGCATCATCAAACCCGTTGAAAACAGTGGGAGAAGAATAAAAAAATAAATATTCCGGAAAAAATTATGTTTGGAAATGATGCTGATTGAGCATATTTTAATAAATAAAAACTTAAAAAAAAGTGTCAAACGCATTGTCTGTTACAACAGCAGCAACGGCAACAACAATTGCATTGACAACAGCAGAAGGCTTAATTTATGTGACACAACAGCAACACGCATAAATTTAAGAAAAATTAAATCGAGAAAAAACTTTCTATTCATATTTTTTGGGGGATTTTTTGTCCCATTAATGAATGAATTTCTTATAGAAACAAATTTAATTACCGTTAAAACGAATACTCAATACGTTTAGAGCGATTTTATTTTGTTGTTGTTGTTTCATTTAAATTAGCTTCCAAAAGGGTGTCCTTTTTATAAAACTCTAACACATTTTCTTTTAAATTCAAGAAGACAAAAAATATTTATGGAAAAAATCCACTAAATTAGCACACGCTTATTGTTAGACGTTTTTTTTTTAAGGCCACCTTATGTTTGCTGCTGTCCCTGAAGGGTTGTTCACTGGCCTTTACTTGCAACACAAGCAATCACACTCACACAGCCACGCAAGCCAACGCCATACATCAAAGGGTTAAGGAGTAACAAAAAAAAAAAAACTCACATTTAGCATAAATAAAATGAAAAAAAAACTGAAACGGAAATTAGTTTTGAAATTTATTGCGACAAAACGCTAATGAAGTACAAAAAATAAATTAATTTTTATTTTAATCTTGTTTAAGGAGCCACAAATTGACTGAAAATTTATTAGAAATTTATACAAAATTTTATTACGCCTGCTTGAGAGCGATTGTTGCAAGAAGCCTCGACTCCACAAAATAGAGAGACTCATTTAGCACAACAGATTTGAATTAATGGCATTAATCTGGCGTGATAATCTTTCGCCCAGAGAAAAATAGATTTCCCAATCGGTCTAGCAAAGAGGTGTTCAGGGGCCACAAACACGAAGAAGTATGTACAAACGAATCCGTTAGAGTAAAGTAGGCTATAGAGCCCAAGTTACCGGGTTCGATCCCACACTAACGTAATAAATTCTCCTGACCTGCATTATTGGCTCTAGTTAAAAAGAAGTTATTTTTTTTTTGTATACAACCTTAACTTTGTTGTACTAAATTTGGTGCTGCCAAATTGAAGATCGAAAAGATCGGACAGTGTTAGAAGTATGGACTGTAAACTCCTGCATTTGAGTGTTTTTACTGTTCGAATCCTAACTTTTTATAACATTTTTTAAAATTTTTAAATACACATTTAAAATATATAAAAATAGATCAGGCGTATATTGTAACGTTTAGGCTTTCCCTATGACAACCAGATTTGGGCAGAGTTGCGGGTGTGACATGCATCGTCATTTTGAAAACTGTTTCAGGCACATTTAAAATTTTCCATTGAATCGATATGAAAAATCTTTAACGTCTCCGTGAAATCTAGTACATTTCAATTGAAAGTTTATACTGAAAAACTTTGCATCCAATACCAATAATTTTATATAATATGTTTTCTCTTTGTTTGTCGAATTCAATGCAAAAAAAACCTTCAAATCGAACTCATCTACGCTTTCAGATGGCCTTGTGAATTTCTCAGGCAGCGTAGTATTTTTTCGTAAAGAAAAGAAACCCAGAGTTGTACGCTTTAGTTATGCAGATTTCATTGTGTACTGACATTCAAATCAGGTTTTGGCCAGCCTTTGCCATATTCAAGAGATGGGTTTTAGGACTCATGAATCAATATTTTGATATGGTGATATTAAAAGTTGAAAAATATTTGAAACTTTGGACTTTGTCTGATGCTTAAGTTGAAGTATTGCCGTTGGCGAATTCAAAATAAAATATTTTGGTAAAACACATATTTTACACATTGATGACAGAGTTGTAGGTGTTAGAATAAATAGACTGACCAGCGCACCAGCTTCGGTTCCGTGTCAACTACTTTACACAACTACATGATCGACAGTGGGACACACTATGGCCATTAATTTAAAAAACAGCATTTTTTGAGTTATTAATTTCTTGCAGCAAACGTTGTGATTTACTCCATCAATTAACTTTTAAGTATCGACTTCATTGACTGTTTTAATTATTATTTTTGTGCTGTTCAGACTTTAGATCTGCTACAATGAAAATTAAGAAGAGAAACTCAATGAGAACTAATATCGAAACTAAAGCAAATGAGTTTCTCCTTCGCAGATGACTTAGAACATAATTTTCAAGAAATGCTAATACGAGCCTGGCTGTGTGTTGCATGGCAACTGCGCTGTTTTGGAGTCGACTCTAGAACTTTATGACTTTTGAAGCATTTGCTCGTGCAAATGATTGTGCAATAAATTTGAACAAGTTCACTTTTTCAAAAATTTTATTTGGTTTCTCATATGTGCAGGCATATATAAACCGAGTGCTGGTGCTTCACTGTCAAAATAAATTGTTTTTTTTTTCTTCCATGATATCACGAATTTTTTCCATAAATATTCACTTGAAGAGATACAACAAGCATTTTGTGGCGAATGCTGGTTTGGTAGTTTCATATTTTACTTCTTTTCTTGGCCAAAAGCAAAAAGCTTCCAGACAGTCTGACTTGTTGACTGAGTGCCTCATAAGAAAATAAAAATAAGAATAAAAACAAAACAAGCAGGCATATCGCTCAGTGCTTTTGTTGCTTATTGCCATAACTTTTTATAAATGATTGCTGTAGTTTTATTTTTATGTTTTTTTTTCTGAAATATTTTTTTGTCTGTATGAATTTGTTTAGCAAGATTTAGTTTTTTATTTTTGGCTTTTCGTTATGTACGTATTGGGGACCTTGAAATTTATGTATCTTCTTAGCACACATGTGGAGATATCTTTCGTATCCTTTATATCAAGCAAAGCTACCACAACTCTAATGATAACAATAAACAAAAATTAATAAACATCATGCACACACATCCATCCATCCATCCCCACATTCTCAAACGTACGAGCGAGTATGTTTTATATATGTACTTCTGTATATCCGTTGTGTGTATGCATTTTATAAGAAGATATAAATGTATGCATGTATGTGTGTCTATCTCATTTTTTCATGGTCATCTTCTTTATTGAAATGCATTTTTTTTAATTTTTATTGCTTATTTTTTAGACGTTCTGTAAAAGATTTTGATAAGAATTCAAGTTGTTGTGTTTTCGGCCAGTTGTAGTATCTGGTAGCTGCATATCTACCTTAACTGAATACTAATGAGATGTTTTTTGTTGTTATTATTATTTATAACTCCTGACGATTTTAGCATTTCGACCACATACTTTTTATTTGGTTTTTTTTTATTTCGAATATTTATTTATTTTCTCTAGTGAAATGTGAAAATCTGAATTTCTTCATGATACTTTTGCTCTCTCTCTCTCTCTCTCTCCTTTCTCGTTGACAAAATTTTGTGAATTTGCAGCTGCTTCCATAATCAAAAATATTAAAATTCAAAATGTCATTTAACCACATTGTTGATCGAAACTGGGTTTAATTTTAACCAAAACTTTCGAAATTATTTTCACACCTCCATATGAAAACAGTAGAGATAAAAAGCGAAATTTCTCCAAACAATATTTCAATATTTCAAGGAAAGTGTCTTAAGGCCAATTAAATGCATTTGAGAGTATGTGTTTAATCAACAGGCAATGCAATTTCGATGCAACAAATTATTAATAAAATTCCAATTTGGAATAAAATATCTTTAATTTTTTAGAGTTACTAACACCAAATTTAAGAAACCGCACTTCGCGCTTTGCACCTGACGAACAAACCAACTTCAGCACATTTCGATTGGTTATTTACAGATGAGGATTATTATTAAACTGTGCAGAATATATTTTGGACCCAATAATTATATTCACAATAACAATATGCCATCTAAAATCAATCCAAGGCGTAGGCTTTTTTCAGAATGCCAATGAGTGCTCTGACGTCCTTTTCTACAGAATATCTTATCTGGTGTCTTGAACTTTTACAATCTACAATACACAAGTTCATTGACAAATGATCTTTAATTTTAATCCGTACACTGCATAAATAACACAAACTCCGCCATCCAGATTAATGCAATCATCTTGTGATATACATTTTGGGCACTAGAGCTACCTTATCAATTTGTTTTGTACAGTTTAACTATTTACATATAAACATTTTAAATTGCAAAGACAAAAATTTAGCTGCTGAAAACACATTGTTTCACAACAATATGAGAATTATAAAGCAATTATTATAATAAATTGCTAAGTTAAATAATTTTGAAAATTAATGGTGAAAACTATTTCCTTCCATTGTATGTCCCTGAACTACTTGGAGAGTATTTCTATCGCATAAAGATTGATTAACAATATATAAATATTTTTGAAATTTAATTAATCATCTGAAAAGCTATACTTTGACTTCTATTCTCTAGTTTTAATAAGTTAGAATAACAAAACCGAGCATAGAACTTCTTAATTTCGGAAAGCAATTTTTGGTGTGATATAATTTGAATAGCAGAACAGTTTTTTTGCTTAAGTAAATCTATTAGGTACGGCTTTATTTGAAGCAACAGATATTAAGCGATAAAATCGCAAAACGCAGCTTAAATATTCTACAACACAACAACAAAATCATAAAAAGCACTGAAGCCAACATGAACATCTAATAATTTTTATTTTATTGCAGCAATTTTAGATGATCGTAAAAGTAAAAATATAAAAGAAAACATGCTGATGATGATCATCGCCATCATCAACATTATTAATGGGTTCCTGTCAATGAGTTACGGGCTACTTGCTGTAGCAGCAACAGGAATATACAAAACTAAATGAAGAAGAAGAAGACTAAAAAAGAAACGAAATCATACACATGAAACAATTGTACTCGCTCGTACGGCTAAAAATGGAACATAAAGGCTGCCAAAACAGGTCCGTCTGTCTGCCAGTCAGTTTATATCCAACAATGATTATAATCATTATTTGGAATACAAAACTGGCCATTTTTTATTTTGTACTTCACATAAGAAATGTACGACCGACCAATAACACAAAAAAAAGAATTAAATAAATTTCTAAAGAGCCATAACAGTGATCTGTATTTTTGCACTTTTTTTCCAACATTCAATGCTTCGTTGATTGCACAATTATCAACAACAAAAAATATATATAAATAAAGGGCTTGAATAAAAGGCAGCAGCAATCGGTGGCAGAAACACCATGCGATTTAATTGTGTTCGTATGCAACATTTGCTGCCTGATGCTTTTCGATATCTCCGCTGCAACCAGAGTACTTGAATGTTTTATAACATCAGGGCCGCTGTTAAGAGAGGAAGACATTTACATATTTAACTCATTCCTCCATATGGAGTTTTATTATTATCTGTACACCAACATTTCCAACTAAGTCCGTTGTTTTTCCGATATATTACATGGACACGTAGTATGTACTTGTTATATATATAAATGTTACTAAAAAATTCAAAGTGGTCAATTGAGGGGTTTTAGCTATTTCCTATGCATATTTCACTGGGGCTAATGCAGATCACTAGGGATCTTTTACCCTACATTTCTTAGAATAACTAAAGATATTCATTTCAAACTTCCACTTTAATAATAAGTGAGAAGTATAAAACAATTATCAAAGTCATAACAAGAACTCACTGATCACGAGTGCACGCGCAAGAACAACGTATGTTGTCAACACTAAAAAAAATTGTTTTTACATTAAAACAATTGTTAGTTGTTGTCGTTGTTGTTCTTTATTTCTCTTACAACTACAATTAGAGTCGGCAAAATGTCAACCAATTGTGGAATAAAAATGCAAGAAAGTAAAAAAGGAAAAGTGATTTTGGGAAACAACACAATTTACCACTGGCTGACAACAAACAGTACTTCAGATCGCACGGAAGGTATAATATTATGATCATTTTAATAGATTCCTCATAATGTTTTGCTCTATTATTAAAGATCTTTATGGCTACCGTTGGTATGCCGCTTTAAAATTTTTTTTAAAACAATTTTTTTTTGTTATTAAAATTACAAATCGTTTAAAAATTAAAAATTTTTGCATCATTTTATTTATAAATTAGTTACGGTGAAAGAATTTATCCTCGTGAATCCAAATATCTAAGACGACCCTGGTGTTGTGCAGTCACGGACCACATATACTGTTGCAGTTTTTTACTGGTCGTCCATATATGAGCGTCCACATTTGCAACTTGTTGTACACAATATTATCACATGCTTGCAATCCATATACGTATGTGTTGTACGAGTAAATTTGTATACAAATATTTGCTGGATCGTAGTAAATGCCAGTGTGTCAGCACTACAAGACAAAAATTAAAGAGGAAGAAGAAGAAAAAATATATATAGAAATGCTGCTGCACATACACCGAAACCACCACACGAAAAAAAAGGAGTTGGAAATTAAAGTAAGGCAGGAGGTTTCTCGGGAATTGTTTCACAACTACAACTACTGTTCCGTAGTGCAGCAATAACATGAGCTAATAGTTCAAAACATGCCACACAAAACTAAACTGAAGCGAAGTGAACTGAACTGAACTACATTGTAAATAGTTCGAGTGCAACAATACAAAACTTGAATTTTAAAAGGAAAGACAAAAGAAAAAAAGAGACACAATATAAAACTAAAAACAAAATAGACTTAATTATTTATTTTTTTTTTTATCAAAGATCTGCCTGGAGAGAAAATATAAAAATAAAATAAAGGCCAACAAAATTAAAGTGTTGAAAGCAAAAACGTAATGAAAAATTATTTTTTTCGCACTTGTTAAAATTATAAAATCAAGAGGAGACAGACATAAAAGGAAACCATATGATTTCTAGGAATCTTGTACAACTAGTTGAAGCGGCTGACTCCCCTTTCCCAAAAGTGGCGGTTGAAAAGTGAAACACTTCAAAGCTAAAATTTTTGAAATATTAAAACTCCTCTTTTATCTTAATTCCCATGCTTTCAAATGGACGACGCATGATGATTTATTTTGAAATTTGAATTATACAAAATAGTTTCATCTCATTTGCGGGCTGGTTGCGAAGGGGATTTGGTTTGACTTTCTGCCACTTGTACTTGTTTAATCTTTTGCTGGTTTTTTCTTTCTTTTTTTTGCTTTATTATTAAACAAATTCTGTCATTTTAGGAATTTTTTGTTTGTCTTCATAAATAAGTTGTGAAAACAACGCAATTTCCAAATAAATAAATTCTTTTTTTTTCTTATTTGAATTGTTTGATTGTTGTTTAAACACATGTTGATCATTTCTTCGTTTTTTTTTCCTCTACATCTTTTAAAAACAAATTTTAAGACTGTAAATATTTCCCCTAATCTTTTTTTTCTTCTTAATTTATTTGGGTTGAAAACATGGAATACAACCAAGTGGCTGGCGTACCCAGCCAAATGTGACACGCAACATTTGCGCTTCATTTGAAATGTTGGCTTTTTATTTTTTATAATTTTTTTCTTCTCGTTCATGTTATTTCACGAAGTCAACTGAATTTCATTTGAAAAAAGTCACAAAACTACAAATTCTTAAAAAGCATTTAAAAAAGCGTGTTTTTAAGGCTTAATTAGAGACACATGTACGACGAGTTTGTGCATGAATGATGGCTTTTGGTTGGTGTTTGAAAATATTGAAGTAATCATGGAATAGAAACTAATTGATCAAATAAATCATTTAATAATATGTAAAATATGGCAAATGGCAAACTCAGCTTTGCTGGGAAGTGCTGTAGGCAAAAACCCTTTAAGTTTGCTTTGTTTTTGGTCTTGGATTGGCAGCTAGGGGATGCCCCCTACATGTATAATGCATTGTGTCTGAAGTTGAAATGAGCGAACGGGTCAAGAGAAAAAATGTGAAGACAGATTTTAAGGTAGAAAATTTTATTGCAGTTGTTTTATCTTTTTACTTCGTGTTTCTGAGTAGAATCAGCAGTCTTTTAAAACAGATAAAAGAAAGTGGAAATGGGTGTAATGATGGATCGATCACATGTTGTGAAAACAAGACGATGATATCACCAAGAAATGCATAGACCGGAATACGTTGGAAAACAAACAAATTGGGAGACCAGCAGAACTTTCGAAACTGCGGATGATATAAAACAAAGTGACGTATCGAACCGATGATCGATATGATTGGGACCAAATTGTTATGGAGCATTGAATAGTGAAAAGGACATACACACATCGCCGATATTCTCCAAATAAATAATTTGCATACATCGTCATTTGCTGATGATATACATTTTTTAAAATTCAAAAAAAAACTCTCACTAAAAATTAGGCATTGGATAAGAACTTGGAGAGCAAATATATATATATGCAAACGTGGAAACATTTCCTCCTACCGTAATAATAAAATATGTAAGCTTATCTCCTTAGAAAACACCGAAGGCTTGTGAAAACTATAATTTATAACACAACAGCCCGGCAACACCTTAAGACGAATTTATTGGCACTTACTTCCAACTTAACAATAATATCAGCAAACGACTCTCTCTCCCCCTCCCTTCTCGAAAAATAAGGTAGTTCTTAATAGCCATTAAAGAAATAAATAAAGATTTTAAACTGATAAATTTATCAGCTGCTGATGACACACCATTCAGACTCCGCATAATAAATAATTAACACCTTTTTTTCGCTCTATGCAACAAATTCTAAAAATTTCAATAAAAACACAATTAAATTCAGTTCGCACCTATAATTAATGAAATTTTATTTCGAATTCTTTTTTTCAGTTAATTGTTAGGAAATAAAAGAGTACATGTCTTAATCAACGCAATCTGATTGAAATAAAACAATTATTTTTCGAAATAAATTAATTAACGTTGATTTTTTGTCATACCCACAGAAAAGTTTACTCAGTAATTAATGCTCAAACACGATTAACGAAACATTTTGTGGTGAAAACACAAAATAAATTTGAATAGAGTAATAAAAATATACAATATAAAATTGTTTAATGATGTTAAAAAGTTGACCAGAAAGAAAAGAAACCAACAACACGATGAAAATCAAGTTTTCCCAACAAAACCAGGATTTACACTCCAGTTAGTAAATGAAATGGCCATTACGGCCATATAACTTTTGTGGAAAAAGAAACAGGGAACACACAAATGAATTTCTACACGTTTCTTGATTTTATAACAGGGTGATAAATGTTGAAGCCAACACAGATTTTCAAGTGATAAGTCACGTTGGCTCAAAAAAAAAAAAACAGAAGGAGAAAAAAATACCACGTTAGAGTGAATAGGAATTGAAGTTGTATTTTATTTTCCTTCTTGCCTTAAGTATCATTGTTGTTATCAAATATTTATTTAATTTCTTTGTCCTTCAAAGTTCCAAAAAAAAACAAACTTAAATCCTACAGACAAGCAAAGGCACGATTGTGATGATCGTGAGTAATTGACGTTCGATTGTGTGGTTAGACGTTGAAGCAAATGAACCAGCAACACATCTTTAAAAAAAGCAGCGTCTGTTTTTCGAAACGATCATAAAGAAGTTTCTCTTTTAATGAACTTAAAAATGTAAAAATTAAATAAGGGGACGAAATTATTTTCTACTGAAATTTTTTAATATTTCGTGTAATTACGAAAGCCGCCAATTCAATTAATGGATTTGTTAGCAAAAGCTGTCAGAAATTTTTAAAATTACTAAACTATTACCAGAATTTTCGCCACGTTTGCTGTACAAACATTTTCGATCCCTTCATTTCGTAAACAGACACTTTAACTCCGTTTTGTGCAAATAATGCCACAGATCTTTGGTAATTCTATTGCACCGTTTATTAAAAAGTTGTTATATAATAAAGAATTTTGTAAATTATTGCGCTCCTTTCTGGTGTAGGGTATTAAAACTAAATTAAATAAATCAAATTTATTTTAATGATAAGCAGACAACGTTATTCCCAAGACTTTAAGTTCAGCAAAAAACGAAATCAAGTCATATATCGCATTAAGCCTTGCCTCTCAACGCCAAAAGAACGCAAGTTTATGAGCATTTGGACCACTTGTCTTGTTGCAAAAATAAATGACGTAAAAAATAAACTGAAATGTGTTGTCATACTGCCAGGCAATGGAAAAGCGTAAAGTTAAGCAACAACAATAAAACAACGAAAACATTTAAATAAAAATCTTCCATAACTCTGAGAGATGAGACTAAAAGAACAAGACAATAAGGAAAGAACCTGCTAAAGAATTTTATTATGCCAGGGAATGTTTTGCTTTTGCTAACAAACCTTCTGTGCAGTCACGTATTAAAAGAACGATGACGGGGAGTCTTCAAAAGAGCTGTTATTAACATTTTATGTTAATTCTACCAACCGATTGGATGTATAGAAGAATACAAATTTTCCATTCCCAAACTATGTCGTGCGATTTTTCATAACTATATTTCAAATTCAAATGAATCGTTATGAAGTGGGTGTTAGAGACCATACAAATTTTTTATGCGCTTGAAGGACCTGTTAATGCCATTATGATCACTCATAATATAACTTCATTCGAATGTCAGTCACGACTTGTCTGGGTGGAGAGCGTGTGAGTTGTCCCAGTTACTATGACTGTGCCGCAAAAATAAGCTTGAATTTGGCCGATGGCGTCGATTATACTGGTTTTGAGGACCTCAAAGGCTCATTCGCATGCACTTGAGACTTGAGAAAATACCACCAGGAAAAGTCTAAAAGTTCACACCACCATCCATGGTCTCATATCGCTTCTGCAGGATATCCGATGTGGCATGAGTTGTGTGGAACGTTACGCAGTCTCGTTGAAGCCACATGTCGCTGCCATCAAACTATGTATAGCGTTGGCCGTTGACACTAATGACCTGTCAAACGTCCTACGATTTTTCTAATTCTCTCATGGGCAGCGGTGATATTTTCCACAGATCTTGCGTTTCGTCCACGTTTACTGAGCCAGTGGAATAGGATAATTACGGCGACCCAAACCAATTTTAAGTGAACAAAATTGCAAATATGTATGTATATCAGTCTGCTGTCAAACTCTCCTAAATAACATCTCTTTTACAACGACCTGTTCTACATGCATATAAAGTTTTGTGCAAAAAATTAATTTATGCAAAAAACCATTCAAGCAAAAACGTTATAAAAAAAATCCTTAGAAAATATTTTGTTCTTTCTCATAAAACTGTCTTCCCTTTTATTTTAATCGTACAACAAGTTTATTGTGAAATTGTCTTGCCCGTGTTTTCTTTCTTTCCCTACTTTTAATTTCCGAAACAATTTTAGTTTTGTTTGCAGTGTCTTTCAGTGCTTATCTTGTGCAAGTATCTCTCATATAAATATTTTATTACGTTTGGCGTTCCCTTCTTTTTTTTTTTCATCTTGGCTCTCGATTTCAAGGTTTAAATAGATAGAGGACCTGCTTGCATTATTAGTTTAATAGGTCACTACAGCATATAAGAACACACCATTCTTGTGCTTTTATATAAATCCATACATAGAAGGCACGCACATACACACACATAATGATCTTGATATACAATCGTGCATATCTGTGTTTGTATGATTGTATATGAAACAACGTTTGTTGCAGCCACACATGCGCACTTTAAAGTCCTGTATTTATTGCTTTTTGATGACTTTTACCATGCACGTACATTTGAAGGTATTCTTTTCTTTTTTTTTTTTTTGTTTTACTTTTTATTAGTTTACCTTGGCATTGTTCTTTATGATATTTGTTCAAGTTATTTTAGGTTTCTAGGTTTTCGTTTCGTCTTGTTCCCCTTGAAACAAGAGCAAAGATTTAATTTCATATTTCTGCAACCGGTACAGTGGAATAAGGGCTGTTCCAACCACTGAGTGAATGGCGTTGCAGTAAATTTTAGCTCTTAAAAGAATTTATCTATATGTTTCAGTAAATTTAGAACAAGAGATATTTCGGGCAAGTTGATGTCATGAGTGGTAAGTAGTTTGCTCATAATTTAATGCGACCACTTTCACAGATTGTGAATCGTTATATATACGATTTCAATATACATATATAATTTTACTTTTCTAATATTCAGACAAGAAATATTTCGAAAGGGTCTATCCATTATTATTAGCTGAATGCTATACATATATATGTATGCTATATACACATATATTTCGAAATTAATACCTGCAATAGAACTAATCTTCCGGTTTGAGCTACTCAAGAAAAATTCACTCAAATAAAGTGGCATAGGAATTCATAAAATGATCCCAGAAGTACATTTTCATACAGGGCTTGAATATATGTATGTTGACATCAATTTGGTGTTAATAATTCTCGTAAACTATTTCTCTAGTCTAAAGATTATAAAATATATTTGAATATATTCCAGTATTAATAAAAAAAAAGTTATAAAAAAATCAAGATTTTAGAATTTGTTTTGGTTCAAAACATGATTGTGTTACAGAACGATATTCCGTCACACAGTGGAACAAGAAGTAGAAAAAGTTTTTATGTACGCAGAAGTGAACTTGAGCCTGAATAACAATTCTCAGCTCAATGATTAAATGAATCCTAAAAGCCGTTGTCTATTCCAGAAATAATGTAAGATTTTCTACGTTGCAATACGAATAAATTTTATCAAGCATTTTTTTTAATAAAAAATTCAACGCCTTAATGGGTGATGAAATAAGTTCACTATATCAGCATCACATAATATTTAAAATTTTTAATGAAAGTGAGATCTCTTTTAGAAAAGAATAATAATCGAGTTCAATATAACAATAGAAACTTAAATATTTCCCATGAGATTGTGACGATCCCCAATTTGTGTATTGAACGTTACTACTTTAGTCATAATAATGAGTAAATAGTTAATAAAATTGTAAAGATAACCTTTTCAATAAATCAATTATTCTTATTCATTTCAGAAAGGATTTGAAGTGATCATGACCTTATAAATGTACTGAATATTACTCGTTGTGTATTTTCAGTTAAGGCGACTTATTTGTATTTAACTCAGAAACTTTTAAGAAAATACTCCCACTTAGTTGATCTTTATACAATATAAAATGAGTGTTGGGAAATCTTTTTTCCTTTCAGTAGTTCACGCGAAACCTGAAGTAATTCAGAAAACAGCTAAAGCCGACCGCCATAAAACATATAATTATATATAAAAAATTTCATATTTACAAATTTTTTATTGTTAAAGTATATGATCTCTCTTCCGTAAAGTCCGTAAACGAAGACCACTTGAAAAAGAAGATCACCATTCAATATGCGGCACCAAAATTTTTTAGTGCGTAGCTGATTTTTATAATTAAAAATATAAGCCGTTGGTGCATTAAGGATCTGAGGGTCCTAGTTCGGTTGCGCCTGAGTCATGAATATAAAATCTATTAACGTGTACTAAAGACAACGCAAAAATTCCGTCTCTTTGCATCTTTTTTTTATGCCCTTTCAACACAAACTCCTCCTTTTCATAGACCTCAGCGCCCTTCCTGGTTCAGATATAACATGTGCATTCAATACGTGTTAAACGTCCATATATATTTGAGTTCTAAGTAAGTAGTATAACAAGTAGTTTCACGCACTACGTAATTCTTATATGTACAAAAAGTGTGTAGATGTATCTGTTCCACATATTCATTTAGATACCCGACAAAATCTTCGAATTTTGATAACACATTTTACTGCCAACATTTTATTCCTCTAGACTTTATATTTCATTTTAGCTTATTTTCGCTTTTATTATCTGTTTTAGCAATACATCTTGTATTTTTGCCTTTATTGCTGTTTCTATGTTAGTGGTCAAGGTCTAAGGAGCAGACTTGAAAAAGATAAATAAGAAAATGCAAGTAGATAATAAAAGTGCAAACATTAAAACACATAAAACATTAAAATCGACACACATGCAAACTTGTTTGCTGTATGGCAAAAAAAAAAAAAACAACAGCAGCAACAAACATATAATACAAAAAGCTGCATATAATAAAAGAAAAAACCTGGAAGGCAGAAGCACGAAATATGTGAAGAATAAAAGAAAATAATGAAGTGGAAAGGGGCAAAAAAAAAAAAATACATAAAACAAATTGCATAAATTGCAAATGCATCATGCACATGCAACGTGATTGTGACAAACATAATTACAACAAAAACAAATAAAAATATATTCCAAATTTATATACGAACTACGAACACACTACACGGTTATACATATAGACAACTGAAACGAGAAAAATCTGTTAGAGTGAGGCAATAGCCAACAGGAGGTCTATGAAAATTTAATTTTACTTTTTGGAAAACGCGCTCTCATGGGTCAATTCTATATGAATAATTTTTTACTTGACATGAACGTGCATGCATGCGAAAGAATTACATTTTCTCAAGTATTTCCTTTAAAGCTTAACATTAAATCCTGCATTTTATTATGCCACCAAGATATGTATTTCTATGAATTTTTTATCACAAAATTTGAATATTAAGAGTGGAATGTTTAGAATATTTTTTATCGTACTGATTTTGAGAAAATTCGACAATTAGAGATAGATAGAGATATTTCAATTCTAAATAGAAATTTATATTAAAAAATCGAAGAGCAAAAAGTTGTTAGCAAATTCGAAGATTTGAACTTGAGCCCGATTAATAATTTTCGATTAGGAAATTGAATCTGTTCAAAAGTTCGAATAATAATCAAACGTATTCATAATTATTCTCAAGCACAATTTTAGTTCTTTAATTTAATAAAAAGTTGTCGTAAATAATATCGAGATCAGAAAAATTCAGTAACATATTCGAAAACTTCGAGTTGTTAACAACTTTAACGCGCTAAAATTGAAAAAACAAACCAAAATAATAATGCCGTAGATCATAATGCGAAGGAACAAAAAGTATGCTGACGTAACTCCAAAATATATTTGCGCCGGCTAATAGTGAGTTTATTCAATATATTTAATGTTCACACCAAAATCAATGAACTACTGGCAGCACAACAGATTTATCAGTGTTTTTGTTTAAAATTAAAAACAGAACCACGTCGAGCAACTTTAAAAATGTACTTGAGAAATAAGAATGATTGCAGTGACATATTATTGACGACTTTTTGAGCCCTTAAACAACGCGTTTAGATATAAAATTCAATATTTGATTAATTACTTTCGTATTAATAACAAAAGTAAATTATCTTAGAAAAAACCCACCAAATCATATCTCGTCACATTTTCGAATAAGCAAACAGGCAGTCAGTATATAAACCACATCGAAATGCGGAATAACTATCAGTGGAATTTTGACTGTTTGCAAGTTTAAACGAAATGAAATTTAATAAATATTTCGCTCTCTTGGCCATTTTGGTTTTGTGCATTTTGGGCCAGCAAGCTGTCGAAGCTCATCATCATCATCACCACTTTGGAAAAATCGGACATGAATTGGTAAATCGTTATATAAAAATAATAGATTATATTTGACAAAATTTTTTCGCAGCACAAGGCGGCGAAGAAAGTCGAAAAAGCAGCTGGACAAGCTCATAGAGTTAAAAAAGTAATTGAGGCAGGAGCCGCTGTGGCAGGCGCTGTCGCAGCTTCTTAAAATTGAGCAATGATTTCTAGCTTTAGTTGCTAATAACAACAACAACAACAACAATATGTCAATGCTTCAATAAAATGTATTAACAGAAATATGTATGTCTTTGACTTTTTTCGATTCCCCTATGGCAAAACGAACCTAGCACCCTCATCGCTTGGTGTAGGGTGTTTTTAACAAGACAAAGCTATACACATACATACACACAAAAGTATACAAGAAGATAAATTAAACACGCGTATAAACTTTAAAAACTCAACATGCATCCAGCATATGTTTTGCACATTAATGATGTTTGCCCAGAGATAATGATGATTAGGATCGTAATCATCATTAACACTTGAAGCATTATTATAAGTGCTGTAAAGAAAACTTGCAAAAAAAGGGAAAACAACAACAAGAAGAACAATAACAAGCAACCGATAACATAATAACAACAAAAGTGTACATAATGCATTTTTGCCATTATTGTTGTTGCTGTTGCTGTGCTACAAGTTTTGTACGTAATACAACATGCATCATGCATTGGTGCATGCAGCATTAAACCACTGAGCAGGCTACAGACAAGAGAGCCACAGCATATGGATTTTGTTGGTGTTTTGTTTTTCTTCACATCGAATTTTGTAGAAAACTTTTGTTGCCATAGAGATGCATTTTGTTGGATAAGAAACAACAAAATCAGCACAGGAAAAGGGTTGTCATAGCATGAAGTGTTATTGCAATTTATTTTTGCTTGCATGTATGTGTGTGTAAGCGTGCAAGCGCATCAATAGGGAGTGAGATCAAAAAACGCTCATTAAGAGTAGGATTTCTTTTGTTGTATTAAAAATAAAATCAATTATTATAACAGGCATGCAAGTAAATAGAATACGAGAATTATATACTTTATTATTTGAGCTCCAGTTCAACTCCAACTTTTTTTCATTTTAATATATAATTTTTTTCCTTGCAACGCCTTGAATAATATATAATATTTTATGAAACTTAACTTCATATTGTAATTATTCTTTAGGCTCTAGGTCTGAAGAATAATTACAATAAGAAATTAAGTTAAAAAACAAAGTCAAATAAAATACAAAAATTAATATTTTATGAAGGATTTTGAAAGAATATAAACGTAACAATAACTTCCTTCAGCATCTTCAAAAACAGTTCGCGCTATTATTTAAAAAAAAAAATTCGGAAGAGTTTCGGAAGAGGTACTTGGATTCTTTAATGCAATATTGCCATACTTTCAAAAACCCAAAGTTTTCAAATGCTATTTTAATAGCAGAATACTAATTTTGAAAACTTTAATTTAATTTTTTTAAATTTCATAACCTTGTAGATACAAAATTTTTCCAAGATTATATGTTTCTCTTATATTTTGTAGTTCAGAATATTCTTTTTAATATGTCATAAAAATAGTTTTTGTATATGAGATAGTTTTTGAGATATTGAAAAAAAGAAACTGAACGAATTTGGCGAGATTATGCAATTTTGGCGAAACATATCTTGAATTTTCTTTTTTCAGCTTCTATAAGTTTCGGACTGAATTTCATGCAATCGAAGGGGGTCATGTGTAACACTTGGCGATTTTACATGGAACTATTTTAATAAAATATAAGAAACTATTAATTTGTCAGCATTATGAATATATTCAACGGATTATAATTTATTTAATTTAATAAGTTTGTGTTGAAATTGTTTCGATCATTCTGCTTGCAATATTTTTTGGTGTACATAATTTTACTTTTACGCACACGTTTTACTAATAAAAGCGAAAATGCTTTTGAAAAAAACCATACACATTTAAACGATTTAAAACATAATAAAAATCGAAATAAATATTTCTCCATTTGTTGTTGTTGTTGTGTTTCTTTTTTCTTTTTTCTTTAGAAAATAAACACCGTCACCATCATGTATTGAAAATATATATGCATATTAACTTAATAAAAATGCATAAAACTGGTTTTGGTTTTTTGGAAAAAGGAGTGTGTTTGTATTCACAAAAAAAAAAAAAAATCATGATCATTTTGCCCGAAAAGTGCATTGTGTTGAGTGCGCAAGTTTAGAGATTTTGTCAATACCACACACTTTTTGCATAATTAGAGTTTGAAATGATGACAGACAGCCCTTATCCCTAAACTAGTGCATTAAATCGGCAGGCAGACTGTGCCAAGCCCATGGGTGGTAGGCATCATATTTGCAACTCAGCATTTGGCAATGAAATAAAAATCTGTTAATAAAGTTTTTTTCCTGTACTCTTCAGGAAAGGGATTAACACACTAGACATTTCGCTTCTTTAGTGCAACTTTGCCGTACTTTCAAAATTCTAAATTTTGAAAGTGCAGAACACAATTTTTAAAAAATTCCATTTAACTTTTTCTATACAATATGTTTTGTGATTTGTTATGAATTTTGAAGTAATTCATAATAACTCAAACGAAATATTGTTATGACGATCACTTGGCACATGTGCCTCAATGCAGCAAAGTGACTCAACACCAGTAGTTTTAAATTCTTATTTTTGTGAAATACGAAACTTGAAAATAAAATCGGTTTTTGTTTTCATATTATGAAAAGAAAAAGTATAGAAGAAATAGTATAAAAAAGAAGTAAATAAAGTTGAAGGAGGGAGTAAACAAACAATCAACAAAAGTTTATTTTTTCAAAACAAAATAAGGAAGATCTAAATAACACTATGGAAAAAAAAACAAATTAAAATTTTATAAAAATAGACATAAAAAGGTTTAGAGCAGTAAATCAAAATTCAACAAACACGTGATTATGTTTATTAGTAGAGGATCAAGTTTCAATAACAAAATATATGTATATAAAAAAATATATATACTGATAAATGTTTTGCGCAATCTGGCTTGTAGGGAAAACATACAACAACTACAGCAACAAAAAGTTTTAATAAAAGAACCATCATTATAAAAAGAAATTGCCTTGATAAAAATTAGGTCATAACATTTGTTTTATTATCTTTTTATCAAAATTCAAAACGTTGTAGAACTTGCAAGATCAACAGCACACATGTGTGTGGCATGTTTTTATGTTGCAGTATTATTTATTATTAACCCTTTAATAAACCCAAGAGAAGAAAAAAAACGGAAACCGTCCATAGCAAAGTAAACAACTTGTATGTGCAGATGTGTTAAACAAATAACTGATATTAAACACTCACACGTGTGTAATTATAAAATTAAATATTATAATCGTTGTTAGTGAGAGTGTAATTATTTTTATTTTGGTTAAATATAATTAAATGAAATAAAATATGTTGCGATAAGACGATCAAATTATACGATTTTTTATAAATTTACTTAAGCAATTAAATGTGCTCGTGTGAGTTGTTCAACATACGCGCTAATAAAAGTTGTAATACTACGGAAAGAATAAAAACATGAATAAATTGTTTGTTAATCCATATCTAAGCAAAAAGAGCCCCGTAGAAATTTTTGTTTAATACTTATAACTTCCATGATATACACCCAATACGCATGGTTCCTTCTATAGGGTGTTTTTATAGAGTGATACAACTTTCAGTTGGCATCAACAGCTGATACTTGCTTTTTAATTAGTTTGCTTTGACATTTTATTATTGATCGACTTACACCAGAGCAACGCCTGCAAATTGTGGAAATTTTTAATCAAAATAATGGTTCCGTTCGTCAAACTTATCGTGCACTTCGTCCATTCAAAATTTTATTTTCCGATAAAGCACATTTTTGGTTGAGTGGGTACGTAAATAAACAGAATTGTCGCATTTGGAGTGAGGAGAATCCACAAGCTTTTGTCGAAACACAAACACATCCACAGAAAATTACTGTTTGGTGCGCGCTTTATGGGTTGGCGTAGTCATTGCCCCATATGTCTTCGAAAACGATGATGGTCAGAATGTTACTGTTTGTGAAAATTGGTGTTCCAGATTGCGCCTTGTACGCGCCAGCCGTGACGGCCACATGGCCGAAATCATATTTAAACATCAATGTCATAAAATTTTCTATCCAAGACCGTTTCATTGCTATCAAAAATATACTACTATGTGTTATTATGATTTAAACTTGTATCACTCTATAAAAAACACCTGATAGAACTGGGACATAAGGAACGACCTCATGTAGTGCATTGTGACCAAAC
Source organism: Linnaemya vulpina (assembly GCA_963675445.1). Classification (NCBI taxonomy): domain Eukaryota; kingdom Metazoa; phylum Arthropoda; class Insecta; order Diptera; family Tachinidae; genus Linnaemya; species Linnaemya vulpina. The sequence continues at coordinate 20,775,442 of OY776277.1, forward strand.
TGTGGAAAGTAAGGAATAGTGTAGGCCAGTTGACGAAAGTAAGTATAAGGATATTGAGAATTTGCAGTAGCCATTTTAATTTTCATTATGTTTTTTCACCGGCGAAATTGCTGCAGTGGCGCAGGTTGCAGCATTCTGCTTTTTTGGTACATAATGGCGTATATTGCTTTAAGGTTGGGTTGAGTTATGGCGTTTTCTTTTCTAGAAAATATATAAAATTTTTACACTTCTTTTCTGAAAATTTGGCAGTTTGGAAGAGTCTTAAAACAGAAATAATTTCCTATAAGACATTTTGAAATAATTTCTTATAAATTCTGTATTTGCAAATAACATGATGCGACCGTTTTCTATTAAAAAGTGTAAGAAATGTTGCATTCTTTTTTAGAAAAGAACATCCCATTAAGTAGAGCAGACTAGACTTAGGCCTGTACGGCCTGTTTTGCAGTACAATTTCAAAGATATAAGTAAGAAGAAAGAGTTTAATAATTTCAAAATTTAAATTTAGTCTGGATTGACAAATGCTGCATAATAAAAATGGCTGCCTCAAATCATGCAATTTGAATACGTTTAATAAATTTAATTTATTTTAAGTATTACGAGTTAACTTTTTGGGGAACTAAAACTGCATTCAAATATGTATTTTTCAATAGTTTTTCTTTTATATTTTGCCTACTGGGTTCATACGCCTGTAAATGGGCCAACCTAAAAGTTTGTGGATCGTTGAATATCGCATTAAGTGTTGTACATAATTCAAGTCGTGCTCTTACACCACAAAACTGCTGCCCCTAATAATTATAAACAATTAATAAACAAAGGAAATATTTTTAATTAATTTTATGTGTTTCTTTGCGTCGAACATAATGAAACCAAAAAATATCTATAATTTTGAAGTTGTTTGCAATTAAAAATTTCAGCACGTTTATTTTTCTTACTTTTCATGTGTTTAGCTTTGCTTTTCGTGTTTAATAAACATTTTCGAAAATTACAATATTTTCAGAAATGTTTTATGCTAAACCGAAATAAATAATAAACAAACAAAACGATTTTCAGTTTGACCCCTTCAGTTGAACATGATTTCTTGTCAAAATATTTTTATTATTTTCTATTCAATTTTGTAGGAGTTTTGTTTTCCATTCTGGACTTTAGTTAGTTGGCGTTGGCAGTGGCTTTAGTGGCCGGCCGTTGGCAGTTGCCGATGATGGCAATACGCGTGACAAAACACTATTAATTGTGTTGACAGTTTTAGTGTATAAAAATCGTATGAAGTTTTTCGGTTTCACTCAATTCCTGTAGTTCGTTCGTTCTTTGAAAGCGATTGTTGATTTCCAAACAACAGCCGTTGAAAAAATATAATGAATGACCAATTGAATGGTGTTAAATATTCCATTTTAATCTTTGTTTTTCTACTTATTTTAGTTTTCCGCTTAACAATTTTATACTCTACTTTTAAATGAATTAATTTGCCATGACGGTATTTTTGTATTTTTACATTTTCATACTCAGATTACAAAAGTTTTCGAGAAACCCATAAATTAATGTTAAAGAATTTTTGTTTGTGAGATTTTAGAGAAACTTAAATCACAACAAGAAAAATAATATGCGGCTGTTTGATTTAATTGCTAAAAGGAAATGTAACTGGAGTAAAAAATTTTAAATGGCAGAAAATTAAAAAGTTAATTGTATGTTTTTGGAGAGAAGATTCAAGTCGCATCAAGAGTTATTAGAGTGGTTTTTTTAGTCTGGGACTAGCATTTGGAAGATTGTTTAAAGAGAACGATCGTTTCGCGGCTTCTGTTTTAATCGTCCAGACGATTGTGGGATGAGAGATTTATCACACCGCAATTGTGTTTTACGTTTTTGCGTATTTTCAGTTCGATTGTGGAATGACTCATTTTCTTTTTCACGTTAATCAATACTTTTCGTTTAGGCATTTCGCCAACCTTCGAACGATCGCCAGTCATCGCTTTTGTAAAGGACAGAAATTTTATATTTTATTGATCATTTTATTAGACTGAGTTGGCAAATTTCAATGTAAAGAGCGTGTAGCAGCGTTATTTTTCGTATCGGCGTATAATTAAATTCATAGTATTTGTTGTAATCGCAATGATTTCAACATGACAAAAACTCTTATCGTGGTTGTCCGATCATAAAAATTATATTTAAAATATTATTATGTTTTCAATTAATAAACAATTTAATGCGATTTTGTGTCAAGCCTATAAATCGTAATAAATCGTAAAAACTAAATCGTTATTTTGTGTGCGTGTGTCAGTTTATTAATTTTCAACAAAATTTCAAGTATCATATTTTCAAATTAATCAATTATATTTCAATTGATCGATAACGAAATTAGGGGCTTTTTTCAGATAACATTAAAAAGAACAACAAAATATTGAGTTTTGCACTATTATTTTTTTGTTGTTGTAGATATTCAGACTCATTATGGGAACACCGATGAAGTGTTGTGTAGAACTTTGTAGCGACGAATACGCGATCAGGTGCTAATTTTGTAAATCACTTTCCGTTAATGAAATGACTGATTTTTTGTTTAATGCACAATTTCTTCACCACACAAACGTCATGGGGTTGCCTTTCGAAATGTTTTAAATCTTGTATGAGAAGAGTAAAATTTCACAGATTAACTCCATTTAAATAGGCAATGTTGATTGATAGATGTGCATGTTATTTTGCAAGAATTTTTATTGAAATTCTAGAGTTGCTGAACACCGTTTTATTCAACGCGTTGCAATTATTTGTGCACTTATTTTACCTTTTGCTATGAGATTCCGTTGCACGATAGGATGTACCCATTCGAACGTGCCCTTGCGTCGAATCTTAGTTAAATTAAATAGATCTGAGCAATTTCTTTTATCTGCTTTTTACACTTAAATAAATGCCGCAATAGCAAAAAGATTTTTGTAGGTTCATGGCTAAAGTTCGCTGTTGTTAAGTAATAAAATACTTTTTTATTTGCTCTATAAATTTTAAGGTAAACAAATCATCGATTTGTGCAAATTTTTCCATTAAAACTATAAATCTTTAATATCGATCGGCTGACAATTAAAAACGATTCGTAGGTTTGTTTTATTCGTTGATTAAATTTCATTGATTTATATCATTAACACTGCGATCAGATAAAACTTTCCAAATGCCATTAAATCTATCAATACTTCAAACGAAAGTTTAAAATCTTTCACAAAAAATAGCTCATTAACAAGATTTATTGTTCGCATATTTACAGCCGATACAATTTGTATGGCTGATAGGTGTGACATAAAAATTTCAACTGAAATCGTAACATAAAACAAAGACGTTATTTAATATCATCGACAATTAATTTGTTATTTAATAGTTTTATTTTCAACAGGCCTCTCCGACACATTTCTAATTATTTGAATAGTTTGTTTTAAAATGTTAATTTTGCTTTAAAATTTCAGTGTATAAAAGATCGATTTATGCAAGCGATCGCATCAGTTGCTGCAAGTAGCAGGCACAGAAGCATACAAATGATCATCAACACATACTTAGTGTTATTGATCATTTTTGTGTTGGGAGAGGCGTGTCATCGAAGCCGACAGCATCGTCACCGGCTGCACCATTATCCCCGGTTGCCCCATTATCCCCAGCAGAATTGTCCCCGGCAACAACGTCATCCCCGGCCATATCGTCATCCCCGGTCACATCGTCATCCCCGGCAGCACCATCATCCTGCTGCCTCCCTCAAAATAGCGCACCCTGAGGTGGCATGATAAGTTGTAATCAAATTTAAGCTTCTAACAAAGTTTTTCTATTCTCTTTAATTAACCATTTCAGCCAAAAAGGACGGGACACAACAGACTGGTTAGTGGGATTTTTCAATATTTTGTGAAGACATAATAATTTATCTTAACTTTTTTACAGCCTTCTGTTGCAAAGAAAATGGTAATTACCTACATTCTTTTGTATTTTTCTTAAGAAAAATGGAGCATAAATTTGGAAAATGGGACATTAAAAAATAATTAAACGGTAACACCGGCATCAGGCTGTTTATGAAAAATAACAATTCCCACATTAAATTGGGCAGCCATATAATTAGTGGTGACAAACTAAAACGCACATGAGAACTGATGATGGGATTGTGGCAGCTGTCGAAATCAGATGTTCTGCTCTGTTATGTAAAGGCTGGTAGTTTGTTCAAGTTTTCGTACGAAATGTTATCAAAATTCATGTAAAAATTTTTGCCGTGAAATATTTCCGAAATAGTGTTGCGAGACTAGTACTCTGTTCTTAATATGCAAAATACATCTGGCAGCATGTTTATCCTAGAAGTTATTGCAACAATTTTTTGCAAAATGCGAAGGAACCTGAGACTACAGCTTGTTTTCCACGGAAACAAGAGGGTTCTATTGAAACACGATGACAGCCTTGAAATAATAAATGTTGCTCAACATTTTTCACAATTTGAAAAAGAATACTAGACTTAACTTATATGATAATATTGAAATGGAGTTCTTTCTTGTTATTATACTCGTACATTAAGTCTTTCTGAATTCGACAAATTCACACTTGTCAAATATTTGCCCAAAAAAGCGTAACCACTACATACTAAAGAAAAATATTTTCATTCAAATAAGTGTTTATTAAGTAAAACAACTTCTTACGTAATTAAAGCACGCTGTCATACAATTCAATATTATTGGACTCTGCTACTCAATGAACACTTGACTGCATAAAAAGGCCTTTCATTTGTATTTTTTATTTGACAAATATTTCATAAGTGTCAAGTTATCTCTAGCCCAGGAAGCTTAATTAAATTTGTTATAAAAAACGGATATAAAAAAACAGATTTTAAACCAAAACTATAATGAATAATAATAAATCTATTTCATATATTTTGTTTTAGCGCAAAGTCAAAATAAAGACTTATAAAGCTTTTGGTTGAACGTTAAGCGCACAATAGAATAAAGCGTAATGATGCTGTTGCCGAATACATATTGGGGTAGTGTACAAAAAACATTTCCTAATTGATATATGAAAGTGTACGTCCAGTACAATTTTTGCTAAATTTTTATATTGTTCTATTTAAAAAAAAAAAAGTTCTTACCGATTTGTAAAAACAATTTTAAAAAAAACTGTTAATTTAAAATTCTTATATGTTACTTAAGAGATAAATAAAAGAAACAAAATGATTGACAGACGCCCGCAAAGTTTATGTTTGCGCAAACCGTTTGCGTAGTTTATGGGTGTGTTTACTGGTCCGTGCAAAAGTTTGAAGAATGCTTTTACGAAAACCAAAAGGTTTTGTTAATTGTCAGACAATTTTGCAGAGTGAACATGTAGAGGGAGAACAAAACCCGAAAAAGTATATGGATAAAGTGTTACAATTGAATTTAACTTTAAGAAATTTTATATATGTTAGACGGCAAATTCTTTTTTCTCTCTTATCCGTGTTATTTATTTATTTTTGTATTAAAAATTTATGTTGTGTCGTTTATGAGCAAAATGTTTACCCTTTCATTATGCAAACCATTAGCTTACATACTGTATGCTTTAAAAAATAATATTCCTTGTTAACATATTTTGTTAAATTCGTACTGTTTGGCTCGCCTTTTACGCAATAAAATCAATTGAAACACAAAAAACATGTTTAATTCCTTTTCCTGTGAATTCAACAGTCCGGGGGAAAGAATTTTGTTTCTCGTTTAATGCTTTTCAAAATTTATCGCATGTAATAAATCTAGAGATTTAGTTTTTCCTTTTGTGAAGATTTTTATGATTTTTGCAATAATATTGATGGAAATTTTGCATAGAATATTTCCCACATATATTACAAGCAGAAATAATAAAATAACGTGACCAACTAAGTGTACATTTCGTCCAAGACGACTATGAGGCGAGGATATAAAATATTGCTGGAGGTGTTAAAAGTTGAAGGTTATAACGACAGATATTAATGCTTTCAATAAAATCATAGTTTTAACTTAAACGAAATAACATTATAAAATGAAATTTCGTATTTTGCAGGATTTATTTATTTCAAATTTCGTGAAATAATTGCATTTCCACAATTTTGCTCAGACCCTTAATTCTGAAAATGATTTGCTTAATTTTAATTTTCCAAAATAGAGATACTCCAAGAACAACAGTTGGTTGCGTTATATGTTCTATGTAATTCAGTAGGTAGGATTAACACTGCACAACAAAAATGTTTTTTCATAACTCTATTGTAAATCTTTGTTTGCATGAAAGCTAAAACTTTGAGTTGAAGACCAGAAAGAAGTGGAAAAATAAAATTTATAAAACTATTAATTTCGTACTCATTGACAAGTTAAATTTTTATGACAAATATTTTTCTAAGATGCTCAAGGCAAAAAACTCTTTCCTTATTTAAGGGAAAGTACAAAGACTACCACACAATTAGCCAAAATTTTCTTTATAAAGTTGTATATAGAACCACAATATTTCCTAGTCAGATTGGAACGAAATCACTTTCCTTTGTCGAACAGTGTGATTTGCACTCATAATGCAAACTTCTAACACTTGGAAAGTAGAAAATAAAAGGCGAAGAAAACAGGAGCCATAAAAATATAGAGTAGTAAAAATAAAGGTTAATGCTCGTAAAAAACGAATCCAGTAGAAAAAAGAAACATAAAAAACTAACAAAATAAAGGAGGCATTTAGTTAAAAGGAAAGTGTCACTGGAGTCCCGAACCTTTTGCCGCATGACCCAAAAAGTAACGCTGTGTAAACAACTATGATCTCGCACAGCTAAACGCAACAATAAAAATGTCATAAAATTCCAAGATTTTTTTTTTTTTTTTTTGTAAAAGTAAATATTTAAATGTTTCCATTGATGGATGTTTTAGATGCGTGATAGATTTATAAAGAATCACATCTCAACCAACCCCCTGAATAATGATGATGATGATGATGTTGTTGTTGCCGTTAACGGCATCAAATTGTAATAAAAAAGAAATTCGGTGATGAAAATCACATGCATTTTTAGCATTTGGAAAATACAATAACTCTTCATTTTTTTTTATTAAAACGATTATTACATCAACTGTTATTAGAACATGATGAAGTAACAATATTTCACTTCGAAGTTAATTTTATTGTTAATTTTTTTTTATGAAAAACTATAATCTTGGACACATAAAAATCGCATAATTTCCTTGAATCGACTGAATGAATAACTCATATATTATTATTTGTTTTTTTGTGCAGCGAACGAATAACTTTTACTTGAATTAATTAACTAATTTTTATTTTACATTCGATTAATTTTGCTTGGCGTACATATTTTCAAACAATAAGTTCATTATTCGATTAAAATTTTTGCAAGAAATTTTTATACGATTATTCCTGTTTTCGTGGGAAGTTTTTTGCCACAGACACTGAAGTAGAATACGATTATTTCAATAATAATTCCAGCTAATTTTATTAAATAACTTAAAAGCCTGTACATTCTATTTATTCTTAAGAAAATTAATTTTCAATAATTGTTTTGCAAATAATTCTATCTAAGAAGATTTTAATCGTTAAAAAGTTCCTACAATAATTTTAATCGATAATTTTAGCGATGTCGCAATATATCATTCGATCGTTTAGATAATACTTATATCAAAAACAAATTCTTACATTGAAAAATTCATTTCATAGATTTTATGAACATAAATTAAAATATACTAGATGGGCGTGGCATATTTCCTAAAACAAATGATGTACCTGTTTTCATATGATAAATACTCGTATGTTTACAAATTCATATTTGTTTCTTAAATTTAGAATTTACATTAATCATCGAAATTTATTTTATTCGAATATATACTCTACGAGTTCATTTAATTCGATTAACTTCATGGGAATAATATTTATATTTCCGTTTATGTCCCTTATGCGAATCAAAGTCATGTTGCTAAATATTATGCGAATATTTCTGATCGACTAATTTATTCGAATAAATTCATTTTCTTTCCTAATTCGAATGATTATAGTCGAACATATTCCAACTGTTTTTTCTGGCCAAAATTCAACTGGAATAATTTCTGTTATCAATCGCATATTATAAGAGTAAATCTTTTTTAAATTAACCACTGTATTCGAATTTTCATCACCGCTGCTGGGGTCATTTCTGACTAAAGATCATAAACGCAGCAATTTTCGTTAAAAATTTTTATAGTAATAATTTTATGCATGTGCAACAGTTTCATAAGAGTTCATTTGATTCATAAAGTAAAAAAGTTAGTTTCAATATTTCATGTAATCACTTGTTTAGTAAATAAGATTATTCGAAAACTTTATTCGATTAAATTTTGTAACAAAATATTTTTGATATACGTATATTTTATGAGTTATAGAATTTCCATATACGTTAGTGACTTCATTTAAGGAAAGGAAGCCCCTAAATCACTTCGGACATTTTTGCGAAGAGCATAGTTTCGTTCCGGTCATAGTTTTTCAAAATTATAAAATTTTGTTTTAGTGCACACAATATTGTATTGTATTTTACTAATCGACAGATATTTACACAATTAATTGTTAATTTTTAACTATTTCAATTAATCATTATTCGAATAATGTTATTCGAAAAATATATATATATATATATATATATATATATATTTTTATTCAAAGATTTGTGTTAAATACAAACGTACATGTTATTTTCATTTGAGTAATCGTGTGTTTGAGGAATTTTTTAAATTAATTGCATTTAACTAATTAACTATTTCAATAATAATCTTGTATAATTTCGTTGGTATTACTTTCGTTCAAATGATTCTTTTGCAAATTTTGTTTTTATAAAAATATGTATTCGAATATATTTTCCATACATCCAAATACATTTACACACTGGTGTACACAATTTATCGACGGTTGCAGCGCGAGTAATTTTAATCGAATAATCAAAAACTTATGTCTGACCACAACCTCAAATAATTCTTTCAAATTCTTTGTATGTATGCGCGTATATAATAATTATGGATGTGAATATCGTTGAATTATATTCCCGAATCGGTGAAAGCAAAGTTTATCGTAGATAAATATGTATGTATGTGATCTAATGAATATTTCTCTGACTTATAGCAAAATTGCGCATTTATATTTGTTGCTTCAACGGAACATACTTCCGTCTATCACCCAACACCAAAATGGTCATGTTGAAATAATGTTGAATAATTCCATGAGTCTTATACTCACACATACCCATCCATACGTATGGATGTGTGTAAGTAGCATAATATCATGCTTAAGTAACTTGACTGGAATTTACGCAAGTTTATTATTTTAAATTGCGTACTTGTTTTGTACTGAAGAAACAATACCTGGATAAATATCAAGGCTTCCTATTCTTCTTATTAATATTTTGGTGTATCAGCGCATGATAAATAGTGCGCAAGATTGGAATAATACGCATAAGATTTTGAATTTAAATAAACAACAAAATACCTGATAAAATAGTATTAGATATTTTTTAAAGTCCCTTTTTTTATATAGATTTTATAAATATTTTTTCAATTCCGTGACTCCTGTGAGTGAGAAAAATTTTTCAAAACATGTACTTGATTACATTTTCCCTTTTCAGTTTTCATTAATTTTATACTCCCCAACTATATGCTGTATATTCCTCATACGTATTCTTGATATGTGTTGTGCTAAAGCTTTAGCAAACTTAATTCTTCATACAACAAACAAAAAGCTTTTAACATCTCTCACATTTCTCTGTTAACTTTGCAGCAGACAGAATGTTAACTCTGTTAAAACAAATCCAGAGTTGCCACATAAATTAAACATGAACTCGTTGGTATTTTTACACAAAAGCTGTGATATCAATTTTTATATATGAGTTTTTCTAAATTAAACATATGAACTGGTTCCATTCGCATCTATTTGTGCTATCCGCTGGCTATGGCGTGCAATTTTTGGACTGTTTGATTATTTGTTCAGTGCACTGAATACATTCGATTGAAGGCAGTCTCATGTAGAAATTACACTAACATGTCAAAATGAAAAGTTATTTAATTGCATTCGGGTTACATATAATGCAATACAATTGAAACCACATTTAAGAAAGGGTTTATACAACTTATTTAATATCTAAGTCCCAGTTCACATACATCATTTTTATTTGACCAGTTTTCCTTAAATATTTTTATTCTGTACGTACACATATGCAAGAAAATTTAGTTCCAAGTTTCATGCCTGTCACCTTAACTTTGTTTGTTTGAGATACACATGTATGTGGCATCTTCATTCTGCAGCCAACTTCAGTTATAATCACTCTTAAATTTTATGGTACGGTCAGGCTTGTGGCACTGTTATAACATAATTCATGATTTATCCTTCAAAGCATCTTTAGTTCATGGGTAGTTCAAGGCCATTTATCGTCAAAGCTGAAAGAAATTGTTTGACTGGCAACAAATCGTTCAACGCGTGTTTCAAACACGTGGCAAAATGTTAATGTATTGGGAATTGTTACTCTCACTATTTGACATTGTGTGTATGCATGGATGTGTGTTGTTGTTGTCAACTGAAATTATTTATTATGTACAGGGATGCGCTAGTGTATTTTATATTAACATCTATTGATTTTCTAACAAAATTGTACTTCACACTAAGAATAAAACGAACAATTGGTCCCACATGCACAACAGGCAGCGTGGCCGAGCGGTCTAAGGCGCTGGTTTTAGGCACCAGTCCGAAAGGGCGTGGGTTCGAATCCCACCGCTGTCACACTTTTTGCTTGTGGTTTTTAATTTCACACGAAATTAATAAAATTTTGTGTTAATTAAATTTGGAAATTATTCTACAATATAGAATATATGGGGCGAATAAAAATAAAAGGGGAATAATTATTTTATAGAATTTCTGAAAACATATTTTAAACAGATTTTGCTCTGGAGACAATCATATATGCAAAGAGGTGGGTACATGGGTACATATATGTATTGGATATTAGCAAATACATTTAGAATTGTGTAATTTTATATAAATTTATGTACGTGTAAATGGAATTTCTGATAACTATCGGGTGTTTTTTTTCGTGTATGATATAAATATATCAGTCACAAGTTTGCCATTTTAACGATGTTGGGGTATTTTATAATGGCTTTTTTGTTGTCGTTAATCTTTTGTATGTGTTTGCAGAAACTCTTTCACATCGCCCAATTTTGTCTTATAAGCTGTTTATAAAAACAGCACATTGTTATGAATTAGACCTTGAATATGTTTTCTTTGTCTTCAATTAATTTCACTGTTGTAGTTTTAAATGATAAACACTATGGAATAATATAAATCGAATTATTTGAATGAGACACACAATTATTTTAATACTGGAGATGCCCACGCACAATTTGATGGAGAGAAGGAAGGAATTGAAAATTTCTGAATTCCCAAGACCTATTGTCAAACAAGTATGAAGAAACATATAGAAAATAAATGGTTCAATTGTTATTTGAAAAATATAACAAAAACAACAACATTTCAATGTATCATATATTGAGAGGAATTAACGTGTAACAGTGTAAACTGACCATCTGAAAAACATCATAAAACACATTTAAGTATATATTTTATAGCCATTCCTTAGGACGGGGGAAAATATATTATTTATTGAAGTAAATATCGTATAGAAATAATAATCTATGCAAGTAGGTATCTGATCATCGCATGCAATATGTTTTCATACAGAGACGACCGTGTTATGGCATTCTCAAGCGAAATATATACGAATGATATTTACTGCCTGTGCCAAGTTGTCATTGGACATCTTTCTGTCGCACAATTACATTTAAAACAAAATTGTAGATATAAATTTTGCTTTATCCGGCAGTTAATTATGTGAAAAATAAATAAAAATAATTTAATTGATCTAGACAGTGATCTTGTAAATTTCGTTTTCGAGATGCTATTATCATTAATTATGTCTCTAACAAATACAGGCAGCGTGGCCGAGTGGTCTAAGGCGCTGGTTTTAGGCACCAGTCCGAAAGGGCGTGGGTTCGAATCCCACCGCTGTCAGTTTTTTTTGTAGTTTTCAAAAATTTGTTCGTCAATAATTTTAAAAATAATCAACGAACAAACATTTAATTCAACCACTTCATTAGAATTATGGCATCAATTATATTTAACAGTTAAAAAACAAGTTTCTCATTTCTCTAGCCAACAATAATGCAGTTCGTTATTAGTGAAACTGGATACTTTTCTTTCTTGTTCCCTGAGAAATGATTCCGTTTCTTTTGACTCCTTTTCATTTTTCTTGCCAGTTATTTTCCTTCGAATGTCCAAGGGACAATTTAACAAAACATGTTGTTGTTTTTCCATGCATTGAATTGAAATTGAAAAGAAAATTATTCTTGGAAATAATTTTAATGATTCCTAAGAAAATTATTTGTTTTATATTTTTGTCTTGGGTTCTTTTGTAATGAGTCTTTCTCGCTGCAGTCATTTGTAAGCAAACAGTTTTTGTTTTAAGTTTCCATAAACACATTTCATGTTTTAAACTGAAAAATTAACCATAAGGGTTTATTACCGCCTCAGGAAAAAAGGGCTGCGTATATTTATGCCAACATCAACTTTGTTCTGTTCTTGTTTCCAAGGGCTAGTTTTTGTTTAAGAAAAACCACGAGAACGCGGTTAATTATTACATTTGTAATTTTATATTTCTGGCATTTTTAGCAAGAAGTTAAATGTTGAACTCATTTCCTCTTCGTAGCTATTTCCTTTACCAAATTTCATATTGTGTCTTTCTGGTCTTTAATCTTGTTATCAAATCAACAATTATCACCATGGGGTGTTTGAGAGCATAAAAGATGATATCAAGAGATGATGTTTCCGGTTTTTGGTGGTTTGTTAGATTTTCTTCCTCAAACTTAATTATTGAAAACCTATTTTTTATTTCGTTTCGTTTGGTAATGGAATACGTAAAAGCCAAATACTTTGATGAAGGGTTAAACAGAATAGTAGAAATGCCAGTAACAGATAATAACATGGAGCGCCATGACTATCCATGATGTAGTTTCTGCAACATGTTCATTGTGGTCCTCGAGGATGGGTTCTCTTGTTTTTTTTAAGTATTTATTCTTCTTGAAAGGATTTTATTTAAGAACTGGAAAATGTGTTACTTATTATTATTATTATTATTATTATTATTATTATTATTATTATTATTTATTGCAATAAACTTAATTACATATTGAGATTGTTGAAGATTTCTGTTGTTGGTTTTAATAAATTCTGTTCAAAAGTGTTTTAACTTCTTGCTAAAAAATTATGGGATTTTAATGAAAGATTTTGTTAAACGAAACGGAAGAAGGTCACAAAATTACAGAAATGTGCTGATAATGGCTCATTGCCGTAGTTTTTATATAGACGTTATTCGAACTGTAGAGAATAATTATGTAAATCTAATGAAAACACGGAGTGAATCAACACAAACAATGTAAATAAATTGCATTAATGTGAGTATAACATATTAAAAGTATTGATTTTTGCGCGGTAATGCTATCACGCTACAGTAAGTCTTTCAAAATCTTTGACAAGTCTGAAGTTTTATAAAGTACAGCGATACAAAAGCAACCTAGTGCTTGGTTTTCAGCTTTTTTGGTTATAGAATGTGAAAATATCTGTTAAATAAATTTCATTATTCCTCCCTATCGTGAGTAATATATGAAATTTTTGTTCCCACAAAATTTTCATCCAAGAAACAGTCCATGAAATTACCATGGACCGTTTGTTCTTGTTATCAAAAACATGAAAAGGGAATGAGAATTGTAGCGTTTTACAAATGAAATACAAAATAATCAAATAATTTATGGTGTGAGTTAAAAGTTTTTGGAACCAAATAATATAATAAATAATGAAAATATTTATAATTTTTGGCATGTTTTATTGCAACAGGAGGAGACACAGCAACAGCGTTCCTTAATGTTTCCGCATTCAAGAATCGCGAAGCGATCTTGTCAAAATAAGGAAAATTATTCCCGACAGGATTGAATATTTGATCCTGAAGCGTGGGACTAGAAAATTTAGTTGTGTTTTCTATAATCTTTTTTTTTTAAATTGGGATGGTGATCGCTTTCCAGAGATAGATATAGTTTTCATTCATTGAAATATATTTTAAAATGTTGCAATTATTAATTAAAAATAAGTGTGAAGTTGGCATTTCCATGAACAGGACTTTATTTTGGAAGCCTGGAAACCAAGACTAAGTTTTTTAAGCATTTTGGCCACAAACATTATTTGGTTGTAGCAACTCTGATGGCTACAAACAGTACAGCGGCCGTCAGATCCTGATTGAGTCACTTTATTGACTCAATTTGTTTTCTGTTCACACACACAAATTTAATTAATTCAATTATCGTATGAGAAATAAAAAACTAAATTTTTTATATTCACGTGAGTTTGAAGTTAAAATCTGGGATTCTATTTTATTTTTAAAATTTTTGGATTAGTTATAAATTTAATTTAATAAAGTTTTCTTGACATTTCCTGTTAATGTTTTTTCTAGATCTTCTACTAATTTTTTTGACAGCATTTAAACTTTTCTCAATGTTATAGACAATTGAGTGTTAATTGAGCGATTATTTAATTAACGTTATATATGGCATGAAACTCAATTAAAATGCATGTCTGAACACCATTTAAAATTCCTAACAAGTCTGGCATAAGCTATTCTACATAATTTGAAGAGGAAAAAGAAGTCTTTGTGAAAAGACTTTGAAATTTTATAAAATGATAGAAAAATCGAACATATAAAGAAAGTTTTTCCTATTTCATAAAGTTGTCTAACAAAATACTTTGCAGATTTATTTGCTCTTCTGTAGTGTCTCATATCAATAGCAACTTTTATCAATTGAGTCTTCTCATTGTGATCTAATCAGGTTTGTGGTATTGAACAGAATCAAGTTTCTTGTCGTTTTGAATTTGAATATTAATAAAATAGATATTCTTTTTTTATCGCAACGTGTTAAATTTTTCCAAAGTATTGATTATAAATAATTGCATGACTGCATTTATTCCTAAATGAATTCTCATAGTTTTTAGTTGAAATATTTTTAAGAATTATATTCAAAATAGGTGGTCAGTAATATCTGCAGTTGTTTGTAATATCATGAACGGAACTGGTTAATGATATAATTAAAATTATTTCAATTTTGTTGTCTCTTTTTCGGTACTGCAGCAAAATTTCGCTTACGAAGTAAAATGTCTACAACTTATTCTTATATTTTTTCTCTCAACACTATCCACATGTACGGCTCATTCCCTGAGTTCTGGTCCTACTAAAAAAAGAAACATTTTAAGTTCAATTAAGATGAATAGGCCATTTTTCGTAACGTGTATGACGTCATCATCAATATTTGTATGTATTTTGATTATCAGCACTTGTCAAGAGGCTTTAACTGAATGTGATAAGGTTTTCTTATTTATAAAAATTTTAGTATCAATAGTACACTAGAACTGTTTAATTAATACTGAACCGATGGCAGTAAATATTAAGTCCTTTATTTTTTGCTACAGCGATTTTGAATGTAGACTTTTTGATTTTCCGGTTGATAACATCGAGAAAATTATGGCTGAAATAATTCCGGAAATCCAGTTGTTATAATTAGTTTTGCAATAAATTGATTTTTAAGCGCGCGGTCTTGTTTGGAAACACAAAAATCAGTCACCGTTCATTGTAACGAAAGTTTCAGAAGATATACGAACCGATGATTCCGAGGATTCTCTTCGCTCTAGTAACGATAACTTTGTTTATTGTCTCAGCTATTTGACCAGAAATGAGTTTTATCATGGTGATGAACTGGCATGTGAAAACAGTCAGCTGTCCCAAAAGTGGTTATCGATATCAATTTCGATATCAATATCGATAGTTATCATGCAATACATTTTTTGGATTTACCGCCAGCTGGTACAAAATATTCTTGGGCAACTTCTTTACAACACTTTAACTGCTTTGACAGAAATATTTATGTAAGAAGGTACGGTCACACTTGGCAAAGATTTGCCCAAAAAAACGTAACCACCAGAAATAGCTACAATGAGAACACTACCTGTCCTCTTAACACTACCCACTCCTTTCTTTACCAGTTCCAGCGCAATGCATTGTATATGCAGGGGTCGTCCCCTGAGTGCTGGTCCTACTCTTGAATTTTTTGTTTGTTTTCATATTTATTATATGATATTTAGTGGTTGCACTTCGGGCAAATATTTGCCAATATGTGACCGTACCTCTAGTGTGCGCTCTCAACGGAAAAGAACGCTGCGATTTGACTTAATTTTCGAAATATTTCGCGCGCGATTTCAGAAATATTTTAGAGTTCATTTAATTTTCTTTGTTCGCTTCTTCCTGATAAAAATCTTGTTTGTTTATTATTTATTATGCGTTTGATATGCTAAAATAATATTTATAAAATTGAAATTCTGCGGTGCGAAAATTTTGATTTGTTGTCCAATAAATCTACTGAAAAATGTTGTTGAACAAGTTATTTTTCTCAAGCTTAGAAATTTTCTATAGCAAATGTCTCACTGTTCTGAGTTCGTGTTTACAGGTGTTAATATAAATAGCAGTTTGTGTGCGTGTGTGAGTTGAGCAAAATTTAGTGCCAGTTTTTTGTATTTTTTTTTATTTCTAGACTGTTTAATCGCAAGAATATTTCAAATTATATTATGCAGTTGCTGTTTTGTTTCAATGGAAACTGAAAGAGAAATGTTAGAAGAGTATTGACAAAACTCAAAGCCAGACATCTATCTTGGCTTAGTAAAAATCGAAACGTGCTACTAGTAACATCTAACAATAGCAAAATTTGCTAACCGGCATTAGCAGGCAATAAAAGTAAACAATAAATAATGGCAAAACAAAAATTTATTTTGTTACAATTCCTATTCATCTTTAATGTTTTGGCAATTAAAACTACAGCTTTTCCCAACGAAAGTAAGTTTGCTGCTGAGAGGTGGAAACGGGAGAGGGAGATTTAACAAAATTTATTAGATACTTTGAGAAATTAACATATTTTATTTTTGCAAATGTGTTGACGTCTTAAAATACTTTTCCATTTATAGGGAATTCTACTTGCATCAACCCTAATAATCATGTCGGAAAGTGTGTGTCCATCTATGCATGTCCACCGCTAATAGATGTTTTCAAAGCTCATAGAAACTCCTCTTTCGAATTTGTACGTAAGTCAGAGTGTCCACGGAATGGTGCAGGTCGCCGTCCTTATGTATGTTGCACTTCTGACACTGAGTTTCTGGCACACGACAGTCGTGTTATCTTTCCTGAAGATCCGGCTGATGGTGGGAATGATCGTACAACAACAACGACAGCAGCAACTACTACAACAACAAGCACAAGCCCCACACAAACGCCAAAAACAGCAACAACAAGCACAGTAGTCACACCAATTGAAAATGACAATCCACTGATTCCCAAACCTCCCAGATGTGGTCCCATATTTATTGGAGATAAAATTTATGGTGGTGAAGAAGTAGAGTTCGGCGAGTTCCCATGGCTGGCCCATTTTGAGTACGAAAGAGGTGAGTGAAATAACCAAGTGAATTACAAATAAGGGAGTAACAAGTCGAATATTTTGATAACACGAGTTCAAAAGAAAATTAAATCATTTAATTCAGGTGCATGAAGATTTGCTAATTAGTGAATAAGTTTTCGAATGAATTATAAATCTGTGAGTGTACGAGTGGCTGGTGATGGCAACAGGAAATTATTAATTGATTTATTAATTACATGGTCAGTGATATTTGAAATTATTTATTGGCAATTATTTATTACATTTTACAAACAAAGCAAAACAGTGGATTAATTCAACTTTTGGTCTTTCCACACTGACATGGTTTTAATAATCGTTTAGCGTTAAAACAAACTCTTAGAACTGGTTCTGCCATACAAACCGAGTTGGTTAAAACTAACTTCAAACCATTTTATTATTAAAAACAATCATGTTTTTGCCTCCGCTAAAGTGGTTTTTGCCAACAGCTGATAATGTTGGAATAATTTTAGCATATTTTCTTTGAAAATCTGTTCATGTGATTCCATAGCAGCTGTTCATTTTTTATAAATAGTTTCTTAATTTTAAAATATTTATTTGCAAAATATATTATAATTTCCATATTAGAGCGCATGCCAAAATCTACGAACTCAAACAAAAACAGCTGTTTTGTACTCTGTAAATTAGAAGTTATAAAAAGTAAAAAAAAACTACAAAAACAAATCAACCGATTTCTATGAAAAATTCAATTCATTTTGAAAATTTTTATTGCAAAAGTTTTACGTTTAAGCCCCAATTGATTAAATTTACAGTGTGAACGCAAAATCACATGTTTATGGTTTTAATGTTAAAACTCCAGCCACGTTTCTGTAATTACAGATGTTACAACTGCTGTGAGAACTTCTCGCTCCGAATAAATTTTCGTCGTTCTGCGGAAAACAACATGAGTCACAATTTATTTAATTATTATTTATTTTTTAGCTTTATTGGATTGTTATAACGAGCAACATATTATTCTATGGAGCGCCCAACAATAACAGCATTGCAAGCGCAATTAATAATTTTTCGATGCGAGAAGTTCTCACATCATTTGCAGCAGCGAGGCACAGGTTTCGGCTTTAGGTGTGAAAATACTGTTAGTTAATATATTTGCATAATTAACATTAAGAGACTATTTACAATCTTAACTTGTAAAGTTGAAAATCATTTAAATAATTTTCAACTTAGCAAATTGATCTACCAACAAGTTCGACTGCATATTTACAATGTTGTTTGATCATTTTGATTAAATAATATTTTTCATCGTTAGTAAAAAAATATTTTTTTGAATTAGCTGTTTTGCAAAGGGTTTGTGAATATACTTTTTACTAATACCACTTCAAAGTTTAAGTTGTTTTATCGTCTTGCGTGTTCTTTTCTGAAAAAACAATTGACATGTTCTCTGATCTTTGATAATTTTTTTGACCGTTTCTAAACAAATAAATTTGATTAAAAACATGTTGCTTAAAAATTCATTCAACATGCATTTTACGCTAAATTTTAGTTCAGGATACTGTCCCTATTTTACACTATTTTACATCCCTGTTAACTTGTTTTGTTATAAAGTTCACTTTTTTTAATACCCTTTATCTAATATGTAAAGGGTATGTCTTTATAGACTTATCGTTCCCAGGGTGAACGATATACGAAATTATATACATCCTGGGTCCTTATGAATTAATATGAATAGTAAATTATTTTTAAGCAACTGAAAATAAACTGTCAAATATGTAAGAATTTGAAAGCAAAAGAAAACGAAAATTAGCTTGAAACATGTTTCTCTGTGTGAATGTTCACAAAGGCCGCTTTAAAAGGGAATTGAAAAGAAGTTGAGCAGCAAAATTTGTATTGTCTGAACCGTGATATACACTACTGATACACGACGGGAATAGTTTCTAAAATTCTGAACAGTCAAAATCAATCTTTTACAAAACTCGAAAAGAAAAATTTACTTAAGGATCACCACAACACATTTATCACATGAATTTAAACAGGTTTTAAACGCAGCTAAAATGTTTTGGAGCTTTTTACGAATGTGGTTGCAGTCTACTGATGATTTGGTGCCAGAGCCAATGATACGCCCGCAACAAATAAATTAACTCACCCGAAAGGAAAATCTATATTAACACTTTTCTATTTCACTTAGGTAAAAGCGGCTTCGATTCCATCTGTGCTGGCAACATAATTAGTCAAAGATACGTTCTTACTGCTGCCCATTGTGTTAAGGGCGATATTTTAACTAAATATGGCAAAATGTAAGTCAATTAAATTTAAAATTAAATAATTGATCAATATGCAAAAGCCTTTTGTGTCGTTTAAAGTTTTATTATATTATTAAATACGTTTGAAATAAAAATATTATAGAATTTATTGGATTTTTTTAAGAAATTTTATTTGCAATTATCTTTTCAAATGCAACTTTAAACGATACAGCAAACAAGACTTGTGAATAGAGAAAATGATTTTGAACCAAGAAATTAATGAGGATTATCTGTCTATTTCACAATGTCGAAAGAATTGTTTCTCTCGCACAATTGCATTTCAAACAAAAATATAGTTTTGGAAACTATTTTCGTTGGAAATTTAGTTGTACGAAATAAAGAACTCTTTCGCTATCGTGGAATTGTTTTTATTAGATTTAATATTTAAAAAATTCGCGTTTTTTGCTTCAATTATTAAAATTTGTGATTAATAATGAATTAAAATTGTTTTTAACTTCCATGATTGATCGTTTCAATTCTGAAAGTTTTCTTAAGACTTTTCGTTATAAATTCTTGATGCTTAAATTTTATTTGTACTTAAAAAAGCATACGAATGATTAACAGGGAATCCTTTTTGAACTTAATATAATTACATGGAATGCAATTTCATATATTTCTAGACAATTCGTGACTGTCGGTGTTCATAATTTAGAAACAGATTGCAACGACCAAAGATGCTCCGATCCTTTTCAGCGTATGCAAGTGGAACGAATCATACCGCATGCAGATTATGGTAGTCGTAAAGACGTTCGCAACTCAAATGATATCGCCCTGATAAGAACTGATCGAAGTATGGAGTTTTCAGTTTTGGTCGCACCCATATGCCTACCAGATACTTTGCCCCAAAAGCCTGAGCTTGCAAATGGCCTAAGGCTAACTGTAGCCGGCTGGGGCCACACCGGAAACAGTACGTTGTATTTATGGGATATAGATTTTTAGCAAATTTAATTATAGGAAATGAATCGTTTTATTTTTAGCCAGATATTCTGCTGTAAAGCTCAAAGTGGAGTTGCCTTATGTGGACAATGAAAATTGCCCACTTAAAGTGTCTGCCGATCAAATGTGCGCTGGCGGGGAGTTCAGAAAGGATAGTTGCGGCGGTGATTCGGGTGGTGGTTTAGTGCGTTTAGTACGTTATTCGTACATTCTGGAAGGTATTGTATCGTATGGACGCGGCTGTGGTTTGGAAATGCCCGCGGTTTATACTCGTGTTAGCAGTTACACATCCTGGATTCGCGCAAATGTCCAGCCGTGATATTAAAAACCGATCTTGTGGCAAGAGGTTTTACAGTTTTTATATTTTTTTAGACGTTGTTATTTCTACCCAATTGATTTTTGTGATATTTGCTAATTGTATGTGTACACAGCCTCCCCTGGATGGCGTTTATTTGTGTGTGTTGAAAATTGCATTTGGCTTGGAATTAATTTTGGAGTTAAAATTATGTTTCAAATATCAATACGTTTAGCGAATATCCACTACAAGATTATGCTTAAATTTATTTACTATGAATTAAAATTACTTTCATTCTATTTTAATATCCGATTACATATTTAATCAAGTTATCTCCATGGGTCTTATTTTCAGTGCCTCTATCATTTTTTAGTTTCGCTAATTTGTTTATCGAATAGTAATTAAGAGGAGAAACAATAATGAATATGAGAAGTTTTTGATTTGTTGCATGTAAAAGACTTTTCAGTGACCCATTTTCTATCCAGGAGCAACGTTTGAAAATTATTTGTACATGTTAAACTTGCTTTAATGGATCGGATCGGATCGGAACACTGGATTTAGTTGTGCATGAATGAATCGATTTCTTGTTATTCATTGAAGCCATAATCTTATTAACATATTAATTGCATGTGTATGTATATGAAATATTATCTAACGAATATTTTTATTGAAGATGTAATTGAAATAAAAATTTTAATATCTTTTATTTGTTGTGTGTTAAGACTATCTAGAGGCCCACTTACCGGAAATCATCAATAGACTTCAGCGATATTTTGAAAAGCTCCAAAACATCTTAGCTTATCCGCAACTTTTTTTATATCTCCGAAATTATTAATGAGACTAAGCAATTATGAGTTCTATATAAATTTTTAGGATTTCTATTTACAAAAAATAGGTCGTGGAGTTTTATCTTAAGGGCAAAAGTCAACTTGAGCAAAAGTAGTTATAATCGAAACAATATATATATATATATATATATATATATATATATATAATGTATCGTTTGAATATATATATATATATATATATATATATATTCAAACTATATATGAAAGTATTGCTTTCAATTTGATGTCTATAAGGAGGCCCTAATTGTTTAGGGACTTTTTTTTACTTTATGGGGTTCACAAATTTTAAACATCATAGTTAAAGGTAAAGCCGCACATGCAAATATTGTTTAAGCATCACAATATAGTGATTTCCGATATTAGGTCCAAAATATTTCTATATTCGCCAAATAAAAATGAGATCATAATTATGTGGTACTACTCCCTTTTCAAAGATCAGTTAAGGGACTATTTGAAATAATACTGGGTTTTACATTGAATAGCATTTCATTATAAATACAATCGTGTTGTAAGCCAACAATATATACGCAACTGTAAAACTCTGCATCTTGTCACAATTAAGAAAGAAGACAACACATAAATAGGACTATTTATTGCTAAATTATATATTATTTTGATATGCTAATTGTTCAGAAAGACACGATATGTATTCTAAAGCACAAGGAATAGTCAATGTTTTAGATTTTCAAGTTTTAGATACTCAAGTGACACAGCAGAGCAGAGCAGCTGTTTTCGAAAGCCACTACAATTCCATCATACGTACTCATGTGCTTTCCCGTATTTGTACCAATTTTGATATAAAAAAGAATACGAGAAATGTATTAAGCCGTTCATAAACCATCAGCAAAACGTTAACATTTACTTAAGAAATTTCAAACCAAGAACGTTTGGGTGAAGGAACAAGGATCAAAATATTCAGATAATAGAACAAAGAAAAATAATCAAATCTGGGACTTAACAAATGTGTTGTACAAATAGAAACTGTTATAACATTCAAGCACGTCATCTAACAATTGGCAATAAACAAAAATACACTAACAAGTGGTAATAAATAAAACCCAAAAATGTTGCCCATCACCGCGCCAATAATGATCCCAATAAAATGTCCAAAAGCTACAAGTTAATATAGAAACTTTTTATATAGAAACTTTGATCTACACTTTGATTGCTATTTCCAACAACATTTACTATCCCATGATCTTCTAGTGAAGTCAATCAATATGTCTGTTACTATTTTAAAGGTTCAATGATCACATTGTTTCCAAGCTAAAGATAATAATAAAAATATTTCAATATAATTAATCATATATTTTGAGAGAACTATTTAAGCAACGAAATCCGTTACCAATAAACAATGAAATACCCACAAGAGCTGAATAAAATTAATTCAAATCAAAATTTTTGCAATTAATTAATAAAAGTTGTAACAATAGATTTTTGTTTAATTGAATATCCGCAAAATGAGAACAATCAAAACACACAACGTACGTACTGCTGCAGGTATCTGACTACCTGCTAGACATGACTAAGTTTGCCAAAGATTGGCAGATACGAAAATGATTTGTTAACAAGACAAAGTAAAGCTCCAGTTTTCAATCAAATTGTTATAATCGTTAACAACAAAAAAAAGAGGCACAACAACACATGCAGTCGTTTTATATTCGCACGCTATTTATTTACAACAAATTCCAACAGAGAAACACACGATTCAAATGAAATCCCATTAAATTCCTATGAAATTCTCTCTAAAGTCGCTCGATATTAAAGCGCTTGTGTATGACGCAGCAAACGTTCAGCATGAAGTGTAACAAATTGCTTTAAGCGCCGAGGTATTCCCCAGTTATATGACTGATCGTTTTTTAAAACTGGAACGATATTCTAAACAGCCTTAAACGTTTGCCGGAATGTTTGGTTCTGAGAAAAAATTATTTCCGTTAATAAAATTTAATTTTTATGCAAGAGTTGTTAACTAATTTATGGATTTTATTGAAAATTTAAATTCAAACTTTAGAGTTTTTACCAAATAGAGGAATTTACTTAGAAAAACTAAAACATAAAACATCATCATGGATTTGTGTGAATGACTTAAAGTTTGCTGAACTTTTGCAAACCGCATAACCGGAAAATTGCTGATTTAAAAACCCGTTTGCGTTCGTTTCGTCTGGTACTAAGTTGACCCTGACAGAGAATGACAAATTTTATTCGAAGTACACATTCCTAAGACACATAACCCAGCCAGCATTTTTTATAGCGCTCGGTGCCGATAATCAAATTGATCATAATCGATCTTGTAATCCAATCGTGCAAGTTTACTGCAACGGTAGAATAGCATTATTTCATTTGCGATGCATCAAAAAGAGCCCCATAAGACTTCAAATGTTTGTCGCAATATGTAAACGACCATTCACACGTTCACTAACAACCTGAACTATTAAAAGAAGATTCGCGAAATGATATAACGGATGCAATTTCAGTCGGCTCTTCAAAAAACTCGTTAATTTGAATAAATAAATAAATGAACTGGAAAGCTTGAGTCCATGTAAATCGGTTCTCTGGATAATTTGATATTATTTAAAAAGCAGTTTCAGCAGCAGCGCTAAAAGCAATCATGTGCCATAATTTCGACACAAAACTTATAGAAAATTGTAGCATTTATTTTATTTTTATTTTCGCCTATTTTATCAATTCGGGACTCAAGGCAACCCATAGTCTTTCGAAATTATATTAAACTCTTGTTAATTGAAAATGTTTCTTTATTCTTCTTAATATTTATTATAATTTATTTGAGATCTTGTCTTAGATTATTCATTAAACATCTGCTTTGTATGGCTCTATGAGTGCATTTTATCGGCGCGTACTGTAGACCAACGAGTACTTAAACCGTAACAAATAAAACTCCCTCGTAATAATTGGAAGTCTTGTCAATACTAACTCTAGACTAGTTGTAGTCTTATTCTAGTACCTTGAATTTCATACTGAATCAAATCGTGTTGACAGAGATTTCGGTAGAATTAAGGCCGTTTCTAAGTTCATATGAATATTCAAATTTTTGTAATTATAAATTTATTTTATTATCATGTAAATTCCAAAGTTTTAAGGTAAAATTTTTATTACAAGCGACACAATAAAAAAAAATCCGATACAATTAACATGCATAAATAGCTTGAACGCGACTTTTATAAATACGTTTGTTTTATAGTAACTGTCACACGACTTAAGCATTACAACAACAACATTAAAAAAAATTAAATCAATTAAAGTAGTTTCCGTTTCAGCTGAACATGTAAATTAATAGCCAACAGGTTTCTTAAGCAGTGCTACTGATACCATTCCGACAGTTACAGATCAGACGAGGTCGTTGATTTTTTAGAACAACTCAAGAAATTAAAATGTGATTCAAGACCAAAAAATAGTAACTTGGGAGGGGGTTTTGTTTTGTCATTTTATTTATATATTCTTGCAGTTTAAGATTTCATATTTTTTAATTATTTTGTTATTCGAAGTCTTCGCTCTGTCAGTAACTCTCTTCTTACACTCTATTCCATTATTATTATTCTTGGGACTATTTCCATTTCTTTTTTACCACCAACCTGCCATCCCAAGATGGCCCTATTTCGTAAGTGTGTCATTGAAATATTATAGATGTTATTTTTTAAATTTTCCTAAGAAACTGACCGTATTGAATAGCAAAATATTGAATTCCATTTAATAAAAAACACTATAAAAAGTGTTTGAGAAAAACTTTTTATGTGCCTTTTATGAATATTTTTCTTTATAAATTAGATTTTTTAAATATTACAAACATAAAAATAAAAAAAAATAAAAATCTGCCAACATTTATTTCAATATAAGATTTTGCTTATCAGTGTTTAACTTCATCTGAGAAAGTCTAAAATCTTTTTTTATCAATTATTTTTATTTTGAATTATGGGGAGTCCCCTTTTTTATTTATTAGTGTTGAACAAAAACAACTATATAAATACAACTAATCAAATTTTATTCGAACTTAAAAAGTTTGCAAACTAAAACTTTTATTTCTACTTTTACAGCGTTGAAAGTATTAAAATTGCATCTGGAAATTCGAATTACTGAAGGTTCTAATTAGGGAGCGTGTACTGTATTACAATTGCAGATATTTTGCTGTGTTTTTTATAAAAATTTTTTCATCTTAAT
Source organism: Linnaemya vulpina (assembly GCA_963675445.1). Lineage (NCBI taxonomy): Eukaryota > Metazoa > Arthropoda > Insecta > Diptera > Tachinidae > Linnaemya > Linnaemya vulpina. The sequence continues at coordinate 20,801,480 of OY776277.1, forward strand.
TTTTCATGTGCTAATGAAAGACAGAAACAGATTAATGCGGTAAAAATTATGAATCAATTTATATGAAAGTTGTGGTTAGTTATTTTATAATCTTTTATGGCGACCAGTTTCAGGTCAGCAAACTATGTAAAAGGTAATAAATTTTAAATTAACAGTTTCCAACAAAAACATTTCTTTAGTTGAATTTTTCTTAAATTGTTCTCATTGTAAAAGTTGTTAACTAAAGAAAGGGATTCCCGTTAGAAATTAAATAAGAGGATAAATTCAAAGTGACCAGTTTTTCTCACTATGGAGACAGTTTTGAATGAGTGGACTATTAAATTAAGTCAACAATAATAAATGAATCAAGCTGATGTTTTCGTTACTACGGAAAAAATCAAATTGTTAATAAACTAATTTTTTGACATATTGTTATTGTACTATTATAATATGAAATTTATTTGTTGGGTGGTTAAGCAATGTCTATATGCATTTCAAAGGTATAGAAAAATAAAATAAAGTCGTATCGAATAAAAGTTGTTTGTTGAGTTTTGTTTGTATAAGTTTCATAGCCTGCTACACTTATTATAATGTGATTTTTTGAAATTGTTTGTGAATTTTATAGTTAATTTGTTTAACATAATTCTCAGATGGTTTTTGGAAGTCTTTTAATAAGTTGAGAAGTTTGAAACTTTGCAAAACTGTGGTTGAAGTCTACTGACGATTTGGTAAAGAGCGCCAATGAAATGCATATAGACATTGCTTAGCCACCCAACAAATAAATTTCAGGAAAAAATAAAGTTTAAAATATTAAATTATTTCAAAAGTTTTTGAAAATATGAAGGACGACTTATTAACACGACAGCGAAACATGTTCCCATGTCTAGTCTTTGTCGACTACAATTGAGTACTATTAAAATGCCTTAGAGAATACTATAAGATTGTCAATATCAATCAATTGTTGTCGACTACTAGTTGTCGACAAGTGTTGAGATGATGTCTTTTAAAATAGGGAGGAGCAGTCTTAACTTTTTTTAACTTCTTTTAATATTTTGGGGAAACAGAATCAGCATGTTTAAAGTTAAAAAAGTTTTAGTGAAAAGAAGACGCATCAAAGGATTTTATCAATCTAATAGTCTTCAGCAAGAAATTAAAATTTTTAAATAAACAACATTCCGTTAGTCACATCTAAGAAGCGGGAAATCTTTTAAAACTGCACCAGCTCGAAATCTAAAAGTTTGTACTTCACCACAAATCATTTACGATAAAATGAATCCAAGCCAACTCATTATTATGATGATGATGATTGCCTTCTTAAGATTCGTTCTTTTTTTCTTCTGTAATTTTTCAGTAATTTTTCTTTTTACTAAACGAATGCAGGCGGTTGTATAACAGCAGCAAACTGCATGTCCATTTAGCTCAAGTAGAAATGAACTGGATTATATTCATGCATATAAAAGCCGTGTTGTGTTTCATACTCAATTTCAGTTAAATCTTAAGCATCAACGTGTTAACTTGTGGACGAGTGAAGACTTCTTTCGAATGTAAATTTTTCAATTAAAACATATTTATAAAAAATACCAAACGGAATGAAATAAAACATATAAAATAACAATAAACAAGCGACAAGGTCAACTCATTGTTTTCTGAAACGAGACTAGCCAAGAAGAAAAATATATGAAATCGATTATTAACTACATATTTATAAATCAATTAAAAAATATAATAAAACAAAGCGAACAATAGTGGAAGATATAAAAGTGCAACTTAAACAAGCATTTAAACAAAAATTTATTTATAGAATAACATAAAGAAATAGTTTCGACAAATCGCATTGTCGTGAAGTGACTAAATGTTTTATCATTTAAGTGTTAAAATGAAAGTATTTGCGGCGTTGGGATTCATAATTTTAGCCCTAATTCCCGCTGTACAAAGTCAATTTGCAACAAATTCAAATAGTAAGTCGAGTTGGGAATAATTTTATCTCTAAGTGAAATACACAACATGCGAAACTACCAACTGATACAGATCGCTATTTTGCTTTCTTGCCATAAAACGGAAATAATACAAACGCATAACATTCTTTAAGTAGGTTGTTGTTGTTGTTGGTTTTAATTATTGGTTGTTGTCTACGGTGTTAGACAGAAATTAAACTTTTGTGGATTGAAACTGATCATCAGAGAAACGGGCTATTTTTGTGTTTAAATGAGTTATTAAAAAATATGTGACAAAAAAGTCAAATTAAATATCAATAAATAAAGCAACTTATTATTACAAAAAGCAAAACCATTTAACAACCTATAAAAAAAATTTTAATAGTGTTTTAAGGTTAAATAATATATTTCAATATTTTATATTTTGCCTTATGGAAGAGTTTGAAAGACATATAAAATAAGCAATATACAAAATGGAATGGAGTGAAATATTTAATTGGAAATCGGTGTTGACATTTTTAAATAGTCAAACGAAATATAAGAAATGTTCGCTTTCAATAGAGAAAATGGTGTCATGTGAACAATAAATAGTGTATTTTGTTTGATTGGAAAAATAATATAAGATATTTCCCAACAAGGGTTAAGAAGTAGCAAAAAAAAAATATATATATTATTTAAAGTTTCTAATGGTTCTATTATTCAATCAAAGAAAACTTCTATGCTGTGTTGTTCAATTGTAGGTCGTTTGATTATTTTATGAATATTCTTCAAAATTGAGTGATTTATTCTAACACTTCCCTTTTTCCAGTTAATATTTTTCAAACATGTACATTTGAAAGTAAGAAAAATAAAAGAAATAGAATATTATGCTATATTAATATTTTTATAGGCTAATTGTTCTAACTTAGTTAAAATCTCAGAAAGACATGATGATAAATATTCCTAGGCACAAAACAGCTGTTCTGCTCTGCCGTGTAAGTTGAATAAAACTGATGTTGACTTCCTTTGTGCCTAGGAATATTTATCATCATGTCTTTCTGAGATTTTAACTAAGTTAGAACAATTAGCCTATAAAAATGTTCAATAAAAATAAAATCACATGAAATAGAATATTTTTGATGTTGGTTTACAAACAATTTTAGCTGTACAACTTTTGTGCTAAGAATTCAAAGCAAGTAGGTTGAGTTTATATGCCAAGATTTCAAAGAAATATATATATATATTCTGCTTATCTGCACTAAAATACCTTTCATATCATATACGTTTTGTCTGTATTGACTAACGATCAGATAACTAAAAGTGTACCACAATATATTTGCGACGCATTTATTTTTGTATAAGATTTAATATATATCTTCTCAGAATTCTTTTCAATTTGTTAAAACAAAACTGGAAAGATGTATAAATAATTGCTGACTTACATTAATTTTTATATAAGCAACTCCGAATAGTAAATAGTTAAACTCACCTGAAAAGAAAAGAAAAATATATCATAAATATTAGTATGATCATAGTTTCTATATTTTTTATTATTTTCAAATATCAGGGGTAAATTTTTCAAATGGGTGAAATGCTGCCAGAACTGCATCCTTTAGATATCGTAACTCCCAGGCACAATTGCCTGTCATAGAAATTATATTCTTTGGCCACTGCATTTCATTTAAAATACAAATATATTTCCATAAAACACTGTGTAAATATCATGCGATCAATGCTTCGAGAAGCCCTACAAACTTCCTTTTATGATCTTAAGAGTGTGACATTTTAGTTGATATTCAAACTTTACATTTTTTCATTGTATAGTGAAATAAAAATTAAAAAAAAACACGATAATAAAACAATAATAATAATTGGAAACCCCTGTATGGGATATCAATAAATATCTTAACAGGACTCAAAGAATAAATCAATTTAAAAACCAGTTATTTATTTCAAATTAAGGCCACGATCATTAACAGATCGTGGACACAAGTATTTTACAACACAACAACTGTGCGAACACATCAACTAAATCGCTGTTGTGTCTATGTATACACTTCCTCAAATGGGGATTTCCCCAAGAACGAATTCAAAATGCGTTTATGAAAAAAAATCCTCAGCCAAGCACATCATTAATATAATTCCCTTTTCATATTTAATTTGTTTCTCTTTTAATCATCTTTTTAGATTTTATCAACAAACGGTGTGCAAATCCCAACCAAAGACCAGGCACATGCGTTGCCATTCATGACTGTCAGGTTTTACTGCACAGCGAACGCACTTTTATAGAAGCCTCACGCTGTGGCGGTGGTTTCGGTACAACACCGTACGTATGTTGTTCCAGTGACACGGGATTCACCAGAGAGCCAAGAAATCAGTTGGTGGTGATCACAACAACAAACCGGCCGTATATCGAGCACAAGGACAGATCATATTCCAGGGAAATATTTAGGGGAAATTTTTTAACCACCACTATATTGCCGGAACAAACAAGACTGGTGACGAAAAGCAAATCGTTGTATTTGCCAGAACCTCCCACTTGCGGTGGAGAGTTCATAGACAATCGTATTTATGGTGGAAGAGATGCAGAACAATATGAATTTCCCTGGATGGCCTTTCTGGAGTATGCAAAAGCTGGTATGGAAATCGATGAATTTCTGCGGGTTTTATAAATTTAAATCGAATTTTACTTTAGATCCCACAGAGGAGGCGGTATGTGCTGGATCATTAATTAACTCACGTTATATTTTAACTGCCGCTCACTGCGTGGAAGGTATTATTGTAAAACAAAAAGGGGAACTGTAAGTTGAAAATATTAATGGCCAATTTGTAATTTTAATTATCATAAATTTCAAAATATTATAAAAATTTGTTAAACTTTCAGAGTGGCCGTGCGCTTGGGCTTGAGGGACTACACAAAGAGCTCCATATTTCCGTTGGATGATCAACGTTGGCGCGTTGTAGAGAAAATTGTTCACGGAAACTATAGAGCACAAAAGACGCCTTTACACGATATTGCCTTACTGCGCCTGGAGAATAACGTCCGTTATTCGAAAACTATACGACCGATTTGCTTACCCTCTGTAATGCCGGCATTTGCTCTCAAATCAGATACCAAACTTACGGTGGCTGGCTGGGGTGCAACGGAGTACGGTTCGAGCAGTCCCATAAAACAGAAAGTGAATGTTGCTCTGATAGATCAGAAGTTTTGCAAACAGCAATACGCCAAATTTGGTTTGACAATTGAACCGGAGCACATGTGTGCTGGAGGTACTGCGAACAGGGACAGTTGTCGTGGTGATTCGGGTGCCCCACTTATGCACTATCGTAATGGCGCCTGGGTGCTAGAGGGTATTGTCTCATTCGGTCGACGTTGTGGGTACAAAGATTGGCCCGGTGTATACGCTCGGGTTAGCAGTTACACCGACTGGATAAATAAGAAATTGCGTAGTTGAGTTGAAGTACAAATTAAATAATTGAAATAATTGATTTCTAGTTTGTAAGGAGGCTGTAATATTTTAAGCTCTAGAGACATGCAGATGTTGTTTTCGAAGCGGACATGATTTTTAATACTCCAGCAGCTCATTTAATATTTAAGTGAAATTTTAATTATGATAATAAATTAAATTATGCGAACAAACTCGTTTGGGGTTTCTTTTAATATATTCTATATCAACATTTATTTTGAAAATTTACAATTTTTAAAGGTTCACAAGTCAATATTAAACGTGTCATCTAAAAAGTGTTTTTCAGGACCGATAGTTTTCCAAATAGTAAAAAATATGTAAAATAAATAGCTCAATACAAATCATTAACATTTCAAAATTATTTCGGAAATATGTCCACTGCGAGTTATTCTTGGAAAAGCGCATTTTGCACGTTCAGTTTTAGGCCACTTTTCCAGGTTTTTGATGATGTTGGGTGAAATAGTTAATGCCTCGACCACAAAGCCGAAGGTCGGGACGTTGATCCTTTACTTAACTTAGTAAGTGGTTGTATTATTTGTTTTCATCCTGTTTAAATGACAAAGGTCTATACTATTACTACTTATGGAGCTGTAGTACAATCGAAAGAGCACTTCGTCGGAATTGTGACAAAACTTGGCCTTCGAAATACTACAATAAAATATGGCAATTGAGAATTCATTCTGTTGTAACATGGATAACACAAAAAATCTGGACTTCCCAGTTGACAAATGTTGCTGACTTACAACAATAAACTAGTGATGGTAAGAAGATCCATAGAAAAGAATCGAGACGATTCAAAGTTGATTGATCGTGACAAAGTTTTGATACTACTAGATCGATAGTTACGGTCGCCTTTAATGTCACTTTTTAAACAAACAAATATATATATATATATATATATATATATATATATATTGATCATGGAGTGCTAACGATCTGCATGGACCGTTACGTTAGTTTAGGCTTCATCGGTCTGGGATCAGTCTGTAAGTTCTGCTCAGCACATGTTTCACTTCATATGCATTGATTTTGTTGGTATGAAAATTAGTTCCATCGATGAGTACAATTTCGGTATGGTATGTTGAAGCCGTTTCCAGCTGCTGTAGAGTGCAATCGGCGAAAGCACTACGAGCATGAAAGTCTCCTGGGTTAAATTAATTCTATCCAATAAAGGTTTAGGTCAAGATCTAAGTTGTCTACGTACCAAATGGCCAGAGTTTCATTACTAAATGGGCCACACAAATCTGAAAGTACGACTACTTTTCGGAGAAAGCCTGGATAATTTGGTGGCACTGTTAAACCGTCACGATAATTTGGCACAGTGCACTTATCATAAATGTCAGAACAGTTAAGGGGTGTCGTGAGCTAACAAATGACATCCTTGTCTTAGTGTTTAGCCAGTTTTGTCATGAGCGTGTGTAGGATAGTGTTAGAAAATTTAGTCACGATCCCATCTCTTTTTATTTCCATTAAATTTATAAACTGTTTTATCCTTCAGTAGCTTCTCTCTACCTAAATCTCATATATAAATTTCATTTAAAGATTTCCTCAGCATATGCTTCAGTATTTTGGGAGCAAACGCATTCAGTTCCAACGCAAGTGAAACTGAAAGTGCTGTTTGCGTGCTTCTCTGTCATGAAAAAAAAACAAACAAAACACAAGCAGACACAAGTGAACGATTGAAACCAACACATTCATGCTCACACGTACCCATTCATTTGTATTGCATAATTTACCAGTTAATATGCAACAGCGTGTAAATGACCGGCGATTGTTAAGACAGTAGTTAATCTCGTTTACTTTTGTGGCTCGTCTCTTTCCGTGATTGCAGTTTTAACACCTGAAGACATGAACAATAGAAAAAAATAAAATAAAATAAACGCCAACAGGGAAAAAAGAAATTTCAGCAAAGAATTGTTGTTACTTTTGGTTTCGGCTTTTGTTTTGCTCGCCTCTTCGTTGCTGGTTGATAGTTATTGTCTTTATGTTATCATGGTTATTGTTGTTGCAATATCGCAAGGTGATCTTGAATGTTTATTTTCGTTAAAGCTTAAGAGGTTTTGTTTGTTTGCTTTAAAGTTTGGCAGTGGTGTTGTCGTTTACTTTTCGAAATTGAGAGTGTTTTTGAAACATGTGCGATGGCATTTAACTTGTTTTAGACCTTATTTTTTTGTACGTTATTTAATAAATTAATTTTTTGTGGGCTGAACAGCTGTTAAAAGCAGTTTTCGTTAACTTTGCTGAGCGTCATAGTTAAGCGGTACGTTGATGGGACATGTTGTTTGCGCGGTATAAATTGTGTCGCTCGGTCTGTTTTAATACAATTATTTTGATTTGCTGCGGCACATATATTTTTTAAACACTAACAAATAATTGAAAATAATTGAAAATAAGTGTTTTTAGAGGTGTGTGCGTTCGTTTTGAGTTAGCAAAAAAAAAAAAATATAATAAAGAAATTGTTAAAGAAATATTAAAAATTGTATTATAAACGTGTGCTTAACTCGTTAACGCGTCATGTTTCTTTGCTGCTATTTGGCGCTAACTTTTCTTATAATTAGTTTAACTAAAAATTGCTATTGTGTTGCCATTAATCATTTGGGAAACTACAACGACGGAGATGAACTGTTCACTTCCGTTTCCTCCGGCCGCCTTGGTAACAGTGACAGAGTGCGCATACCTTGCGAAATACCCAACGAAGACAAGTTGGGCGTCTGCATGGAAATTAGTCAATGTTCTGCTTATTTGCAAATTCGTAATGCAACAAATTTATCCGCGGAAAAAGTGAATTTCTTGAAAGCCGTTCAGTGTGTTTCAAATGTCTCACACGACGTGCGGGCGCGCAGCTTAGAGCCGTTGGTCTGTTGTACATCCAATGGCCAGGACTATCGTTTTCCCAACTTACAATTTACCAAATTCGAGTACAGACGCTTTCAGGATGCCACGTCACGTTTTAAAAAGAAAAAACTAAAACGACGCATACAAACAGTTGAGTCTATGGAGGGTTTCAATTTGTGGAACGAGTGTGGAAAACAAGTGACCCAAAGGATTTATGGCGGCGAGATCGCTGAATTAGATGAATTTCCTTGGTTGGCGTTGCTGGTGTACAATAATAGTAAGTTAGTGATATTTAATCAAACGGTTTATTTTCGACATACTTTTGCCTTAAGACAGTATGATGTTAAAAAAAAGAACTATTTGTGATGAATTTAAACAGTGAAATTTATAATAATTCAACGGTAAACATCGGGTCTTCTTGATAAGTGCAAGAACGTTCTGACTTTTTTATGTGTGTAGTAAATTTCATGTCCAACAAATAATATAAGATAAGTTTGGCCATCCCTAGAACATCACGCTGATATAAACACCAACCAGAATGATCGACCTACCGATACAATATATTTTTGTCCAAGATATTTTAACTGATTCTGAAAAAAATCTCACGCGTGAAAGTTCCAAAACGAATTGGTTTAACTTGTCGAGGCTAAGAGTTGACAATATTTTAAATTTGACCAGTCTTGAAGCTTATTAATTATTTATAAAAAAAAAATTCTCCGACAGCATCAATCGAATCATCATCGAGATAGTGCCAACTTGGCCCCATCCGGTTGTCATGCTTAAGGACGCTATAGAAAAGACCAAATCACTTCAATCATTTTGCTTTAATTAGAGAAAAATTTTTTTTTAATATGTGATACTGACGATGCTTGATGAAATATCAGATATATGATTGACAAAAGCTTTTAATGAATGATTTGCTTTTCCTCAAGCAGGTAGTCACTTCAAATGAGATGTCAAACATAACTCCCATTAAAGATGTCGCATGAGGGAAATTTAATGTTGTTTGAATTGCTTTTAAATTGAAATTGTGAAAGCAAATAATGAAATAAAGTTTTATTGCTGGAATTTTGGAAATGAATAACATGATATGAAAATGAGGACGAGATATCAAACATTTTTTATTTTCTACTGGCTCGTTACTGTCTGTAGTTCGACAAAAGCGATAACTAATGTTTGATAAGTATTCAAGCATGTGTATGTCCCAACGTCAATCATATTTATATAAGCGGTGAATTAAGCATTGATTCAATGTATATAGCGCTTTAAGTTATGAGATGCTCGCACACATATACATAATTCCCTTTCCTACACAATCGCACGAGACAATTGTACAGAGATCTGACCGACTTTAAAAAATCAAAATAAAATTTCGTTGTAGGTGGTACGCTATTGTATGAAAATAATGCAAAAACATCTGTTCTCTTTTTGTATGTAAACATGCAGTCATTTAATGGAAAAACGTCTTTTCTTAGCTTTCGTTAGTTAATATAATAAAAGTGAAAAATTAACGAACAAAGAAAAAGTTGAAATTTATAAAACTTTTTAATTTAATTCCTTCAATAAATTCTGCTTTCATCTCATGAAGAATTTCCAAACCGTTGGTGTTCTTTAATCAGTTCAATCGTAATTTTATCAGTTCACTTGTAACGACGTTGAATTTTTATTCCATCCTGACATATTTTTTTCTTTTAGCACATGTGTCGTTTTGACAGATTGTTCGATTTTTTTGGGATAGTGCGTCGCGGCACCATCTTAAAAATATGCAGAATAGTTTCTTTTGACCTCAATATGCCGAGATCTGACGACAGTCGATTTTCGAAAATCGTGGTGAAATCGGGAACTTTTCCCATGATTTACAGTGGGATGTTAAAATAAAATGTCTGAATTTGCATTTATTAAATATATAAAACCTGTACAATTAAGAAAGGCCTTTACTAAGACAGAAAAGAACACCACGTTTTTTGAACTTAAGCCTGACTAATAATTTACACTAATTTAATATCTAAAGTTGGAGATAATAATACACATCGTGATTAAAAACCCTGTAAAATTTGTTTATCTTTCAGACGATTATGGCTGCAGCGGCGCGCTCATAGACGATCGCCACATATTGACTGCTGCCCATTGTGTACACGGTGAAGGCTATCGCGAGAAAAAGGGATTGTAAGCGGTAGAGTATTTGAAGTAATTTCGAAATTTTCTCTAAATTTACAATTTATTTTTAATCGAAATTCCTACAACTAGAAAACATGTACGTTTGGGAGAATTTAATGTAAAAACCGAACCGGATTGCATTGAGGAGCCGAATTACTTAAGTTGTGCAGATGCGGCCATCAATATCGCAGTCCAGAAGATATTCGTGCATCCGAACTATAAGGAATTTTCGTTTAATAAATTTAACGATATAGCGATTTTACGCTTGGCACATCCCGTTTCTTTCACACATTTTGTAATGCCGATTTGTTTGCCAAATAAAACGGACAATGTTTCCTTGAAAGAGGGGCAAATGTTTTCGGTTTCCGGTTGGGGAAAAACTGATTTGTGTGAGTACGCAAGAGATTTGAGGGTTATTGGGAAATAATTAATTGTTTTTGGCTTAATTTCTATCAACAGTTAATAAGTACTTTATCGACATACTCAGTCCCATCAAACTCAAGTTGCGTATTCCTCTGGTGGCTAAGGAAAATTGCAGCAAAGTATTGAAGTTATTCGGCCTGAAATTGGATGCCAAGCAACTGTGTGCTGGTGGCGATTATGCCAAAGACACTTGTGCAGGTGACAGTGGTGGTCCTTTAATGTATTTCGATCGCAAACATTCGCGCTGGGTGACCTACGGCGTTGTCAGTTATGGCTTCACCGAATGCGGCATAGCTGGACAGCCGGCTGTTTATACGAATGTGGCCGAATATATGAATTGGATTCAGACAGTAATCCAAGAGGTTTCGTAAAGGCTGAGTGAATACTGTTAATGTTTCTTTTAATGATGCACCACGAGTTGTTTTTTAGAAATTTTAATAATTCAAACAGAAACAATTGGACAAATAAGAACTTTGTTTGATATTTATTTAATTAGATAATTAATATGTTCTTAAACTCATTATGAGTTTAGGGACGAGAAATTTATTAACTTAAAAATAGTTTTAGCTGTTATTCTTAACTGTTGTTGTTGTTGTTGCTCTTATTTGTATGTCATAAAAGACTTGTGTAAAGTTTAATTAAAAAACCACTCAACTAGTTTATTTGTGCAGATTGTTTTGAATAAAGAATTATAAATTGTGCCATGAAGTTGAGAGAGCATTTTTTAATTCGAGTAAGAAATAAAGTCTGATATATAATAATAGAATTCGACAAGAAGTAGATTTTTTAATTCGTGTCGCTTTTTTAGGCTGATAATTATTTTAAATATTTGAAAAACTCAGCTTTAAATTGATAGTCATGATCTTTGTGTTAGCAGATTTGACACTTCAGGGGGCAAATTACGGCACACGATATCGATCAAAATTTGTATCTAAATTGTATTGAAATTTCGATCGATATTGAGTGCCGTAATTTGCCTCCTGGATTGCTTAATACTATTTAGTTTGAAATACTGAAGGGGGTGGATCAATTAGAGTCATTTATCAGTAATTATTTGCTTGAAAATTGATCCCAAAATGTTACACCTTCTGATGAGGTTCTTTCTGGTTCATTTACTCTTCAGTGCGTGAATTTTTTTGTGTCGCTTTAATTAAGAAGAAGGAAACTTACTTCTACAGTATTATTTCTCATTAGATTCTATTATTCGCAGTACTGCGAACAACAAAATATTCAAGTTATAGTCGGGGGTATGAAGGGCGCATCTTCTATCGCAAGCACCAACCGAAAACAAAATATAATTGATTTTATTTGTAAAAACTTATTAGTGTTTATTTAGGTCAAGGGCAAAACTGAACACATTTTAAACAAACAAAACTGAAGCAAAATAACACAAGACAACCATTATTTAGATAAAAAGAAACAAAGAAAATATTTCTTCTCGAAATTTCAAAATCAAAGCATAGTAAAATGTATAAAAAAGACTTAAATCTCTCTTTCTCTCTCTCTCTCCCTCTCTCTGTCTCAACCCACTTAAAATATAACGCTCATCCATGATCGATGAGACGCCATTGAGTCTCGATCAAATCATGACATAAAAAGACATCATCTTTTTATTGATGCCACTTAATAAGTCACTTGATCGATATTAAGCATGCGTGTGTGTGTGTGTGTGTATTTGCTTTCTTTTAGGGCTGACGTTCAACTGACAACTGCTTGTCAAAACATCTAAGTCAAGTTCAATAATAATTTGACACTTTCACTTTTGTTTTTGCATTTTTATTTCTGTTGCTATTTTGAGTTTTTTTTTCATAAATTAATTACTCCACTTGGCTGGTGTGCTGTTTATTGTCATCGTAAATTTATATATAAAAATTGGCCAATAATTTTCCATTGTCTGCACAAAAGCGTGGTTTTTGATTTTTTTTTTTTTTTTTTTTGTGGCGTATCGACTTTTTGTTGATTTTCGTTAAATTCGATACATTTAAATTTCCCACACGTTATTTTTTGATCATTTACGTCGCTTAACAGAAAATAATGTGTGTGATTGTTTGTCTGTGTCCAAGTTTATAATTCGGCCAATGCAATAAACGCTACGAGGTACTCATTCGGTTAGAGTTTGTTTTGTACTGAAAACGAGGGTTGATCGATGTGTAGTCGACATTGCAATTAAATTAATTTTGCTTGTTATTATTTCGAAAACGTAAATTCTTTTTGAGAATAAAATTTCAAATCTGTTCTATGCAATTAATTTGAGATATTGTCTCAGTTAATATATTTAATATCTGAATATTTGTTGCAGCTGAGAAACTTTTCTCTATCCATTTTTTTTAACTTTAAGTTATTATTATATATAATTAAACATTTAGTAATAAACATAATCGTGTCATTTTACGTTTCTGTGTTTTTTTTTCATTTCCATTAATTAATTAAAATTTTATATTGTTCATTGAGCTCAAAAATGACAATAAATGCGAAAAAAATCAATTAAGGTGCAAGTCTGAACTTCATATTACGTTGTGGCAAATTAATCAATAAAAAATCACTGGCAATCTGAATATCAAATTGTTTGAATTAAAGCCACTGAAACATATTTAATTACAAAGTTTTTTATCTCCATTGTAAATTACGTATTTAATAACAGTATGCACGCGAGTTAATTCAAAAAGAGGAAGAAGTTATTAAATTATCAAGCACCACTTATACCAAATTCTCTTCCAACCCTCGTGCCCAACCCACAGTTGTTGGTTCATTCATGCTAATTTCGGTATGTGTGCGTTTTGTTATAAATTGTCAATCGTTTTATAGTGAATTGGATTGCATCACTTCGTTATTTGCTTCCACGATTATTTTATAACTTTTGTTATCGATTTTAATCGGAAATATTATGTATTTATTTATTATTTGACAGCGAAATAAATAAATTGTGACTCTACGACTGTAACAAATTTGAAATGATTTTTGTGTAAACCATTTCGTCTTGCCCAGACGATTTATTAATTCAGGCTTTTATTTTTGTTTCCACACTTTTAAAATTGTTGCAAATTTGTGTGGGGAAAAGATAATGTCACTATCACTGACGTATCCCCATTATTTCACAAATTTCACTCACTTGTCAGTTCTTTTGTACCCAGTGATTGTATCGTTACTTTCACGATACTGATTAGGTTTGGTTATTTTACAACATGTGAATGTTATTGGCTTCTATTTATATACTATTTGCGACATCCGGTTATTTAATGAAAATTTTATTTCCGCTGCTTTCGAAAAGAAATATTTTTCGTTCTGCAGTGTAGGATGGCCGCCGTTGTTGCCTTTCGATGGATGTGTTCCATATTCACCACAGATCGCAGGTTATTTCCACACGACAAGAGATCAATTCACGAGTTGTTAAAAAAATTAATTGATATTATTCTTGCTTCGATCCTTGGGAATATTGATTATGTCTTCCAATTCGTGCTAAATATCACCTTAAGAACTTCATCCTAATAACTTTGGATTGAAATTGTATATAATTTTCCTAAATAGTCTCTCTATATCATTACCTAAAGTTTCATTTACTACGCCATACAAAAGACAATTCGCTAATGAATTAACGATTATGCGTCTATACAAATAAAAGATTTATGTATTCAGAAATATTTGGTGAACAGATACGACCGCCAGCTAAAGAAATATATTGTGAGAATAGAAAGAATTAATTCAAGATTGTAGTTGAAAAGTCAGCGATAGTTAAAATATTTTCCTGCAAGTGTGTTCAGAACAATGAATCACCCCCTCGTCGGTTTTTCTATAACAAACTCATTTTAATATTAAATAAATATTCTCAAATTAAAAGTAAATATTAAACCAACAGATACCAAAAAGTATACAAACAACAAAGCTGAACCAGGCGTAACACATAAATAAACACATAATTTGCACACGTTCTTAGACAACGATTGCAGCAACATGGTTGTTAACAAACAGCTTGTTGCCAAAACATATTTGCAGCCTCCTCATAATTTTCTTCTTACAATTTAATTTAAAAATATTAATTCATACTTATCGGAGGAAAATGTATGGAAAATTTGCAAACACATGCAAAATTTGATGTCTAATCAAAATCATTTCCATAATTTCAATAACAATTTCGTCGAATGTGATGAAGCCATTGAAACAACAACACGGGAGCGGGAGGGATTTCACTGATGGTGATGGTGATGGTAATCCAAGACAGTTACGGCTGAAGGTGGAAAAATGTCAGCGGTTATAATGATTATTACAATATTCAAACGTAATTTCGTTTTCCTCACGCCGTTTGCTTAAAACATCAAAATGTGTGAGTGTTGCAAATTAATGTTTTATTCTTGCCATCTTAAATACACACATGCATACATGCACAAGGATGTTTGCCTGTTTGCGCTAGTGTGAGTTTGCATTTGGATTATTTGCGAAAACAATTGTGATTTGCATGTGTTGAGTTGTAGTTGAATAAGATGATATTGCTGGGCATGTGGTAAGTCCTGGCTAAAAGTGCGTGTGTGGCACGTGCTTCGCAATGAGAAAACAATATTTAATATAAAAATTTTTGCTGTTTTCTGCTATTTCATTTCATTGCCCAGCAAACATATTATTTAAAACAAAATGTTAAACGAAATAATATATACTGGATATTATCGAAATAATTGCGAAGGAGATTCTAGACGAGTTAAAACGAAACTATTTATATGTAGTTGAGGCAAAAACAATTATGTTGAAGATCCCGGAACCGATCCCGCATTCGGATATTATTTTGCAGTGAAGAGATTGATAGTGATCAAAACAAATTGCCACGTATGACTACAAGAAATTTACTCTCTTGTTTTATAACGAGCAGAGCTCGGACTTTGGAAATTAACAAGCGTTAGACGGAACATTTTTTTTTACTTTAATAGAATATTCTTCATCCAGCCTGTTTCATAGACTGGATTACGAATTTCACTTTTAGTTGTAGGGTTTTTGTTCTTATTTGATTTTTAAAAACTTTTGCATAAAAGTTGGAAGGTCTAAATCAATAATACATACGAATATATTTCCCGAATAATTTCTTGGTTCAATGTGAAATTTTTAAACGACATTTTGCATAATTTCCTCCGTCAGTAATACAACATTATCCTTAATAATAGGACATAAAAAGTATTAGCAACACTGAAAAATTCAATGATGTTTTCTCAAGAATTGACTTTTTTTTAGAAAATTTTCCACTATTGACTTTCTTACTTTTACAATTTTTGACAATTTTAATACATCGAATACTAATTCGACAACTTCAGCTGTCTTTCTGAACAGCTTCAGCAAAAAATTATTCGCTGGGCATGTACGTTTTTTTTCCTTTTCTTTGAGAGATAAGTTGGCCTCTAGTCGTTTGGTAATTTAGTATTAAAATTAAAGCATGAATTTAGGGTAGTGATATTTAGCATAATAAAAAGTGGTGAGTTTAATTGAGAACTTCCTAATAGTAGAATTGTAGCAAATCGCTTAAAAGAAGTACAGTTGTGCTTTCGAGGTCTTCCCACATGCTAATATCTAAACTCATGTGTGAGTGTGTGTGTGTCTTTAATTATGGCTGTACAAGAGCTCGCGGATTTTCAGAATATATGAAGATGATTAACTAATTTGAAAATAAAACTGACGTGTTCAGTTGTTATATTGAAAGATAATAATTTTCAAGACTTTCAAAGGTGATATAATAGTCAAGGAGTTATCAAACAGACCTCGTATTTAAGAAGTTTTATTGCCTAACATTTTTTGTACGACACTTTTTCATCCGCCTCTCAATGCAGGCATTATTTAAGGTCTTAATTCACCGTTTATTATTCAGACTGAGTATATTGAAGGACCACAACTTTATTTTTTTAATAATGAGGAAATATTGATTTACTTTTCTTATTATTTAAAACATGAACAACAAGCGACTAAGCAACATCGATTTTAGGATTTTAAAAACCCCGAAAACTTCATAGTGTTTCATATAAAACGACCAACGAACGGGATAGTTTCGGGTAGAAGCAGCAGAGTGAAGCCAAATCACTCCACTTTTCCCAGGACATTTCCCAAGTACTCCCAACAAAAGTTTTCATACATTATGCAAGTAAATCTCACGAGCTGGTGTACGCTCTACTTTTCAAAATTCAGGCTGAAATTATTATTATTAATTTTTAATATTGAATTTCTTTTGCAATTCTTTTTGCCCCCTTTGAAATTTGTATATGAACAAGCGGAAATTCACGCATTTTGCTTTCTTCAGAATTATTATAAATTAGCCCTCTGAGTTTGTGTACATTTTCTATTAACTTTATTAATTGGAAAATTGTATAGATGCATAGAAATAAAATTCATTGTCCTTTACAAATTGTGGGTTGTAAAATTGAAATTTAAAAAACAAATTGACTTAAAAGAGGAAAAAAATAAAGGGGAGGTTTTGCTAAGCACCAACGCGTTTTTTGTATTTTTTTATGAGCCTTTTGTGGTCAACACTATTATTAATATTTGATTGATGTTCAAGTGAATTTAATGCGAAATAGGACAGAGTAAAGCGACAGATGTTTGATATTTAATTAGAAACTTAAATCAATTAAACCACGTTGGCCGTGTGTTAGCTAACACACAATAGCACACACTTTTTTTTTATAAGGAATACCTCCGTACAAGTATCGTAGAAATTTATCTAAACACCATATTTGCCAAGCAAAGTAAATATTCTTATTCATTTCGACGACGTAGTAGGCTTAAGTAGTGGAAAATATACGAGTATATAAAAAGTTTATTCCTAAACAAATACTCATAAAAGACAAACATATAATAGTCCATTAACTAATTGCAAGCATGATGACAAGGAAACATTCACTCCTCTTTTTTTATGACGAAATAACTACAAGAAATTTTCTATAAAAAATCTTCATATTTTTTCTTTATTTTTTACTGCTCCGTCGTAGTGAAATTTGTTGCATGAACTGTTGTATTATCGCATTGTAATTTCATTAAATTTACTCTACAATTTCACCCAAAATAAAATTGGAAAAACATGTCAAATTGTTTTGACAACCCCATTTAATCGCAGGACAAAAGCAAAACAAACACATCGTTGCTCAAACAACTTTTACACAAAATTGTCCTTGATTTTTTATGTTATTTTATATGTTCTATATTATTGTTGTATACATTTTGTTATATATTTTGTATTTGTATAAAAATACTACAAAAAAAAAAAGAATGTGTTATTTATGTTTTGAAAGTGAATAAACAGGGTGTGGCCAATTTGTATTAGAGATGATAAAAAACTAAATTTTTTTCTACAGCATTTTTGTAATCTCAAACATCAAAGTTCGTGTGAAACGTAACATCCTAAAATTTTGTTTATAGAATCCAACCAAGCGATAGTTTTGTAAGCGAAAAAGTTCATGCACTCGATGATTTTAATAGAAATTTTTCATTCAAATTCGGTGTCTAGTGTTTAGAAACACCTCATAAAAATGCTGAAATTTTTTGTTACAGAATTTGACAACTGCGAATATAATAAAATGCTATTTTTAAACGGTCTGGGTTTATTTGAGTTTTCATTATCCGAAATTTTTTTTTGTATTTTAGAAAACTTTTATTGCCTTTGAAACGGTGGTAAGATAAATTCCATACAACAGACCAGATGACTGCTAGAATTATTTATATGTTACACTTTATTATCCATTAAGAAAACACTCGCGTCTTATTTTCAAACTTGATTCTTCCAATTCTTGAATAGCGAAAATCGTTTATGTAAATACGCCACATTTTTTTTTGTGTGGTACATTTTAGGTACCTTTTTGACCAGCCATAGTAATACATTTTATAAAGTTCGAAAGGTATTATTGTGTAGATGTGCACAACATAATTATTTAAAAGTCTTGTCGGTGAGTAGTTTTCGCTGTTGTGTTGATGTTACGTCGATGTCGCAGATGTATAAGCCAGCGGTAATTGCAATCTCACTTTTGTCAATATTTAATATGATTGAGCGATAACAGATGGCAAGTCAGCTAAATAGTATAGTATTCTGATATATAAAAAATTTTAAATTTATGTTATTCATAATTTTTCATACAAAAAATTCTTTTAGAATACATTTCAAAAACAATATATTTTTGTATCAAACAATTTTTAATTGTCCATTCCCTGTATATTTCCGCATTAGCGTGCATTTGATGAGTTTGTGTATCTGCTTTATTGTATCACATGCACAAATACAAACGTAAATATTTATGCCCACATGATGTTCTTTACATCCTTCACAGTTCAATGTGAGTATGTTTTGAGTACATTTAGTATTTGTTGTTTTTATTATGTCAAAATCTATTGACATCCTTAACAGACACATTTATTGATATTGACAATAAGTATTGGCAACAGCAAATACAACAAATTGCTCATATTCGCATATGTGTGCACTTACCACACCATTTATTAACGTCTTTATATTCAAAGTCAATAAAAAACAAACTGCAGATGAAATAAAAACACAATCATAAAGTTTGAAAGAGGAAATTATTGCTTGAGATGGCAAAGAATTATATAAATTGCATCATCAGTTTTAAAGAATAACTTGAGAAAAAGGAACACGTCAGCTGTAGAGAGTTTTATTAGTTCTTTACTTTCTCTCGCCGTTAAATACAACTGTTGCGATTCGTATCAGTTTTTGATTTGATTTTGAGAAATCGGGTCGACTTTCCAATGAAAAGTAAAATAAAAAGTTAAGTTTTGAGGCAAAAACGCATTGAGATCTTAAAAAAAAACACCAAAATACAAAATACAATTGTTAAGTCCCGCTCCAGACTTGCATGGGCGGTCATCAGCCGAATTGCTTTGCAATTCCTAATAGATCAAGCGAGCTATAACTTGTATTTGGCACGACAAACAAGTTCCTTATCTCCATACAAGACGAGTTGGAATAATAAGACTTTAAGCTCCTAAAATACGTCTTATTTCATTAATACGTTCGTAACATTTAACAGTGTTAGTGGATCAACTTCTGCAACAGAAACGTGTTTGCCAAGTTCACTCCACTGTCAGGGTAGTTTTTAAAAATTTCATGTGGATTATAAAATCCAAATGTTACCAATAACATTTAACTATTAGAAAGAACTTTAAACAATAATAAAACTATAACCTGAATCGTTTAAAGGATAACTTTACATGCAATTATTACAATTAAAAGGGAAAATAAAACTATAACAACACAATTAGAAAAACCGTGGAACATATAAAATACCCGTGTAACCAACACAAAAGGCCAAATGTGTTGCCTTAAAAGATACAAAAAGGCAACATATGAACCCATAGAGAAAATATTCTGAATAATAAAAGGATAATCGAGGGTAAAGTTGTTTGGAGAGTAGATTTTTTTAGCAAAACAATTAATTTTTATTTATATTACGCAGCCGCTGCAGTTGTTGTTTGTTGTTGTTTCTTTATTGGCCAAACCTTTTCCAACAATCGTATGCAAATGTTGTATTATTTTTGTTGTTGTTATTATATTGAAAATTTAAATATGTGTAAACGTGCATGTCGGCCACAAAATTGTTAATGTAACAATTTTCCAACGAAACAAAAAAAAAATCCAAAGAAACTTCAATTTGTTTGCTTTTGTAATTTCAGTTTAACAATCAAATTATAGCCAGAAGCTATAAAGAAAAAATGTTATAGAGAAGCAACACAATTGAAAGGGTGCACCAGCATAGAGGCAACATGCTGAGAAAATTGTATTTGTTTGGGAAAAGTATTCCGAAAATTGTCTTTACAAATTGAAATATAAATACTTTAACTTGTGAATCGTTTTATTTTTCAGTTTATTTATTTACAACGTTCAACAGTTTAGACTACGATACGACACCAGTTTACAACAATAGTTCCATCTATGCAAAGTCCCACAAAAGAGCTCTCGAGTATTTTTACTATAACAAAGTTATAGTTTTATTCCGTATTATTTATACGAGGCTCAAAAAAAGAAAAAAAAACAAACACAAGACCATGTAGAAGCTTGTCTTATATCATCCGACTGTAGTCACTTAAAACATAAAATAACTTTAACTACTACGCAAAATAACGCTTGGGAACTGTTACTTAAGATTAAATAACTTGAGCTGTCTTATATTATGTCATTAAACTAGTGTTTTAATGCTTTCAGGTTTTTAGCAGGACCAATAGACTCGACTAATTTTTTTCAAAGAATTGTTTGCATTAACATTGTCGTGATCATTTTATACACACTTTGTTGTATTTGAATTTAAAGATGGGAAGTTTTCTGCCAATTTAGAAAATTATATTGAAGTTGAAAACAGTATAAAACTTTACGAGGGTACTATGCAAAAGTGCTTTACTATTTGTATTTAATACAACATTAATTATTACAAAATCAAACTTTATCAAAATGAATTATTATTCGAAAGACATGATTAATAATCTAAGATCAACATCAATTTAGTTCGCAACTCACACAGCAGAGTAGCACAGCGCTGTTTTCAAAAGCCGCTACGCTTTCTCATTGCTACTCATGTGTATTTGAGTACTCCTACTGGTTGGGTGATTTAATTAAATGTGAAAACAGTTTCCGTTTGCACAAATTTTAATGAGCAAATCGCATTAAATAACTCTTTCAATATTAAATTGATGTAGAGTTATTCATGTCGAATATTTTACTTTTCGTTTCATTTTACTCAAGTCAAACTTAAGTGATTTCATGTGATGTTATTTTTATTGAACATTTTTATTTTGCTATATTAATATTTATTTAGGCTAAATTGTTCTAACTTAGTTAAAATCTCAGAAAGACATGATGATAAATATTCCTAGGCACAAAGGAAGTCAACATCAGTTTTATTCAACTTACACAGCAGAGCAGAACAGCTGTTTTCGAAAGTCGCTACACTTTCATCTTCAGTGCTCATGTGTATATTGTGTTTATCACCACTGTTTAGGTGGCTTAGTTGAATGTGATAACAGTTTTCTATTTACACAAATTTTATTGTGAAAAACAATCCGAGAACTGTATCAACCTGATGTTAACACTTGTGTGTTATGATACCTGTGTTACCGTGTGTAGCGACTTTCGAAAACAGCTGTTCTGCTCTGCTGTGTAAGTTGAATAAAACTGATGTTGACTTCCTTTGTGCCTAGGAATATTTATCATCATGTCTTTCTGAGATCTTAACTAAGTTAGAACAATTAGCCTATATAAATATTAATATAGTAAATTTTATTTCTTTTGAAATCCTTGAACATTTTGTTTGTTTTTTAAAATGTCTGAAAACCAAAAAAATTTTCTTTTTCCATGACATACGATTTTTCTTGACAAAATAAAGTGGATCAAATTTAATTTACATAAAATATGTGCTCTCTTTGCTCTACTAATTACAAGCAGTTGTAAAAATTATAATTACACTTAGAACGCAAAAGAAATAGTAACAGCAGCAATGAAGGTGGTTAAGCAAACAACAACAAAAAAGGGTTGAATTACGTAATTATGTTTGCACAACAGCATATGTCAAAATTTAGAAATAATATTATTTTTAAATTAATTTACATATTCTTCGTTTGCTCAATTGTTTGGGTACAGTTGCTAAATGGAATTATTTAATGGGTTAAACTCATATTTACATTTTCATTTTTCAAATCTGTTTTTCCATCAAGCGAATAGTGCAAATGTGTGCGTATTAAGCCGACTAAAGTAAATAAGTTAAATGTCATGTTCAATTTGTGTCTTTGATTAAAGCTGACACTTGCGTATCTCCGGAAATTTTCCCAAACTCAAGTGGTTTTTTACACACACGAGTTGTTTGCAAAATTTCTTCACACATCAGTTTCTTTGCAACTGCAAAATTCTGTACAGGCATAAAAGGGAGGCGTCGTTATAGAAAGTGTAAATTCATGTTTGTGTCTGGTCTGGTTCGATTCCAAGAGGTTGAATTAAATAAATAAGAAATAAGAGCTAAAAGTTGTTTCTGATTTTGAGTTAAAAGCTCTTCATCTATTCACCAGATGTACGACTTGAAACACTTGCAGCCAGTTAATGTAAATATTTTATGTTTCTAACATTCTTAACAATAAGCAAATATTGAATTTGTCACTAATTTCTTAGCAAATTTTCTCAAACTCCTTATGGAAAGAGCAGACTACAACTGGGCCCATAATTGATTGAAATGTCATACTAATTTGTTTTTCACTTAAAACCAAAATCAAAAGTGATCAAATTGTATTACTGACGACCTTTTAAGAAGTGGGCCGTATGAAGGATCACACGCAACTGACATTCCGAAAGACGAATTTTGAGGAGTTATGCCCGACATTATACTTTATTTTTAATTTCCATGTTTTACTTCTTGTTGGTATCGAAAGAGTATGTTTTTTCTTCCAAACCTAGAATTTGCCCCCCTTTTTTTTCGAAAGACATGCCCAACATTCCAACCAGCAAACGAAAATCATCATCTACAATAATTTTCACACGGAGATTTAATTTATGGTAACATTGGTTTAGTATGAATACAGCTTGCGTACACAATTACTTTTTTCGTTAAATTCGTATAAATAAAAACTACACTTCAGAACTGATGATAGAACGGTAGCGACTTCCGAAATAAGTGTTTCTCTGATCTGCTGCTGAAATTGAATACCTCAACTGGTCAATTTTATTTGGATTCAATTATAGAAGAAGGAAAAGTAGTTGGTGGAAAATCTATAACTGAAAACCCTTTCAAACACCAGCAGAACAAAACTGAAGTTTTATTCAAGTCATTGTAAAGTTTTATTCCTATTATTAACTCTTATGGTACCTGAAAGTATTCTGAAATGAAATTGGACCAGAATTCTCATGAATATGACCCGACTTTTTAAAGCGTTTAGTATTTATTTAATAAAAATTTCATTTGTGTATTTTAGGAAACCGAACTATTGAGTAAAATCTTTAACTACGATTACGCAAATAACAACTCATTAAAAGGTGGATATATTTGCCCCCTGATGAGAATAAAACATAACCAAGAATGTATTTTTTATTATTATTAGTAATAGTTAGGAAGTCCCACTTCAAAGGAGGAAAATTGTCAAGTTGTGTCATATTATGGTCAAGTACTAAATGTTTAATTCAGATTTTACATTATGACATGTTCTTTTTTGGAAAACATGTAACATTTTTTGAATTTTTTTCTAAGAAGTTGCAGTTTGGAGAAGTTTTTTAATAGAAATAAATTTTCGCCATCGATGTTGCATCAATTTCTAATAAATCGTATATTTTCAAGTGACATATTATTATCAATTTCTATTAAAAAGTGTAAAAAATGTTGCATTCTTTTTAGAAAAGAAAACGGAGTTAATGTGACTCCGCATATTCACACTCGCAATAATTTTTTCTACGCCAATTTTTCTACGGCGTTCTTGGTAATCACTTTCACTATGCCCAAAGCGTCATAGCTTGTGTGTGCATGTATTAATGCTTCAATGTTTTAATGAGACCGATTTATAACCATGAAGACTGAGTTTTAGTTTTAGTTTTAGTCCAGGGCTAATGATACGAAAGCAAATAATGCTGTTTAATCTATAGAATTTTATTTCGAAATTCTCCAAGGAAATGATACAAGTAATTCCATACAATTCAATTTGCACACAATTTCAATGAGAACACGATGTCAATTCCTGAGTACATTAACTATTTCAAATAAAGTCATAAATACATGGAAAATAAAATGAAGACATAAAATGAGGTGGACGGATACACAACATTAATGTGCGTAGATTTTTATGCAAAAGATATAGAAAAGAAAAGAAATCACATATAAAGAAAAGGAAATAAAATAAGAGGGACATAAAATATTTTATGGCAATTCGCGCGTTATTAAACACTCTACTGTTAACATACATTTTTGTAATTTACTATTGCAAAACAATCGCATTGATGTGTGTGTGTGCGTGTGTGTGTGAGTTTTTGTGTTTCGTAAATCAGGCATTGAAAAGAAGTAAAGGATACATGTAAAAAAGGATATAAAAGATTATAAAAGCCATTGTTAGTGAGTTCGGCTCGTTTTTTTTTCATTTGGGTGGTATGTGAAAGTCACCCTGCAGAAGAAATACGTATTAATTTCTTTAAGATATTGAATAAAAGAAAAACATTTTTCAATTTCAATGTTTATATTAAACGTTAACAAGCAGCGAGTTAAGGAAAAAGTTTAAATGAAAAGTATAATTTCATTATTCTGTTGCTATACAACATTTTCGTATAGACATGAAACTCTCTTTTGTTTTCTTTTAGCTTAAAAAGGAATTAAAATTTAATCATGTGTGTGTATGTGTATGTGTGCATATATGTTTGACAGTCAAGGTAAAGTATGTGAATGTTAAGGTGAATCGCTTTAAGTCGAGGCTTCTTGTAATGAATTATTGTAATTTATTGGAGATATTCAAATAATTTTCTTTTTGGAAGTAAACGAATAAGAGGAATAGTACAACGTCAGATGGCTTAAGGCAATTAATATATTAATAAATGCAACAATTATCGTAATTGAGTTTCACATGATATAATCAAAAAATCTTGCAGTAATTTTGCATAAAAATCTCCTAACGAACTTCACAAAATTTCTTGCTTGCAATGACACACCAGTTGCACTAAAATTCCTTAAGCACCGACTGTAGCGTATGTGAAAGTTTTTATTATTATTAAAGCTGCCAAATGCCTCATACTCGGGTATTGTTATGTTTTTTGAACTTCTCTGCTCGACTATGACAATGAATATTTTAACAAGGATCATGTACAAGTGGGTTTTCGTTCTGCCTTCTTTTTTATGTTGGATTTAATTTCTCTTATCGCAACAATAGAACAGCATTAAAAATTTACTTACACACAAATAAGAAAGTTTAATACCAACCAGAAGGAAAACATGATTTTAGGGTTTAAAAGAAATTAAAATTTACAAAATTTACATATGAAAGCATGACTGAACGAGTGAGTGAATGAAAGAACAAGCGTAACACATAATCAACTATTTTGCTCGGGTAATTTTTACTTGAGAAAAACTGAGAAATATTTATTTCATTGTTCGTACAATTCGTACTCTTCAGTTTGGCTTTTCATGCTTCTCGGCTGTTGCGTCCTTTAAATCTAAGAAGAAGAGCAAAAATATGGTGGTAAAAATGAAAGATCCATTCAATAAACGATACTCAGTTGGAATATAAAAGAAATTTCTTGCCAAGACATATTGATTAATAAATTCCAAAAGTTCACATCAATTTGTTTACAGTGTTTGTTTCCCTTTTTTATTATTTTATTTTTATTCGCGAGATGTGCGAAATATGTTTAAATTTCAATGTGACAACACACACGAGTGTTTATGGAAGTTTCTGAACACTTTTGCTTTGCAATTGTGCCCTTTTGTATTTGAAATTTTCGATCTACGCATTTCACGAATTGTTCAATTGTCTGCAAATAATTAATGTTGTGTCGAGTTAGTAATTTATAAGCGTTAATACACACGTATTTGTTTATGTGTATGTATAATTATAATGAGCCCTTAACACTGTAAAGAACTAAGCACTAGATGAAAAAGAAATCTCTCAACAGGGCCTTTTTTACAAAAAGTACCTTTTATTAAATGGTTTATTGTATTAAAGGATACTTTTTCCCAAAACTAGTTTTTTTTAATTAAAATGTGCTTATATTTAAAATCCAATTTCTATTAAAAGACTGTTTACACAAAAGTTACCTTTTCACAAAAAGAATGTTTTCTTATAGAACATGTGCTTTTAATCAACAGGTACCATTTTAGGGCGTACAGGTATCATTTTAATATATAGAAAAAGTACTTTTTGTTAAATGGAAATTTTTCCTCTTTCCCAAAACCAGTTTATTGAAAGGTGTGGTGACTATTTTTAAAAGGCAGTTTTGCTGAAATTTTAAACTTTTTATTAAAATATCCTTTATACAAAAAACAAATTTTTAATAAATATTTTTCTTAAAACATACTTTCTTAAAAAGTACTTTTACTGTTTGAAAATGCGATTTTCCCAACAAAAACTTTTGCTCAAGAGGTACTTTTTATCGAATAATACATTTTATTGCAAAGTACTTTTGTTTGGAGGGTACTTTTTTTCATATATGTTTCCTTTTTTAAAAGGTACTATTTGCCAAGGCTATTTATGCTTGAGAGTCAGTGACTCTTAAAAGTTATTTCTTATTAAAATACTTCACACAAGATGTACTTTTTTATAGAAGGAACTTATTGTTAAAAATTATTTTTCCCAATAGGTACTTTTTCCCAAAGGCTATCTTTCCTTAAATGGTACTTTTGTTAAATTAGTTTCTTCACGGAAGTAAAATTGTTATAAAAAATTACTTTTTACCAAAACGTTTTCTTTTAACAGATGATCTTAGGAGGTACTATTTATTGGAATTTAGGTACTTTGTTCAGAAGGTTTCTATCTGCAACTCTACAAAAACTCTTTTGATCAGATTCAATCTTCGACGAAGTGTTGTGAGTAAAATACGCATTTCGTGGTATTTAATTGCTGTTGCTTTTGATCGTTAGCATTGATGATCGTATGTAAACATTATTCATGCTTCCATCTCTGCCAAAAACCCATAATTTATTGTCCCATTCATTAAATCAACCTAAAAATCAACACGCAATACTTGAAACGCAGAAATTAAATAATGAAACACTGGAATATGTGTATTCGAAATCTTCAATTAATCTGACAGGACACTTCAACAGGAATCATAATAATAATGCCAACAAAGAGTACAATGAAAGACACAATCGACTTTTTTTTAGTTGAAGAAAAACTGGAAACTATAAAAACAGCAAATAAAGAAATAAAGTGTGAACCAAACTGGTTGTCTATTAATTATGAAGGATATTTAGGGGACATGTAAGAACGCAATTAGAGATCGGAACAAATAAGGAAAAAAAATACAAAAAGACAACATTATAAAATGACACGTATGAAATGATTGAGATGAAAGGACTTGATGTGAAAAGGTGTTCACAGGATTGGCAACTTTTGTTAATAACTTGATTAGAGATTAACTGCGTTGTAGTTGTTGTAACTACAATATAATTTCATTAAAATGAATTGAACATTTCAAGGGTTTCATGACTGGCAGGATAACCCAAATCATTTTTACGCAAAAAACAAAACACCGCACAAAGTTAAACGTTTCTTGTGTTCTGCGGCATACAACTAATGCACTCAGCCATTGAGTTAATCGTTCAGTTAACATATTATTCTTGAGCAGGACTAGGCTATAACGAAAAAAGGATAGCAGTGCTCATACAACCATGTTCCCTTAAAGCACATAGTTTTTCCAAGTTTCAAAGTGAATATCCATTTCACTTCACCAACGATGACCAAACTGACTGCAACCACCAACATCATCATTATCATCAGCAGCAATACGATTTTGGTTACTTTCGGCTGGCCAGCCCCAGACGTTCAATGGTTAACTCGTCAATATCCCATCAACCGAGTAGAACATCAACAATAATTTTACCATCGCATAACTGCTACAACAATAACAATCATAAAAACATTCAATCAGTGGATAAAAAAAACATAATAGAGAAGTGAAAACATAAAGAGATTTTAATTTTTTGATTATTTACTGCTACTTTTCGTCACATTCAATCGCGTGCCCCTTCGTCCTTTATTCCTGATGCTGAAACCGTACACAGGAAAATATTCATTTTCCAAAAGGCTGGGGGAGGCTAAGCGTACCAATGCGGCTAGTCGGTCAATGGTACTACAGTTTTTATAAAATAGCTAAAATTAAGGCGGTAAAGTTTTATAGTTTAAGAGAAACAAAAGAAAACGCCCAGAACTCTTTCACTTTATATTGAAGTAGTTCTGAGATAGTAAAATAACACCACGAGCTCGAAACCTTTTCCTCTAACTAAAGCTTATAAGAATAGCAGCTTTTCTTATTAATACTATCCAGGAGCTTTTAAACGTTTATCCAAGATCATGTCCGCTTTGAATGAAAAAAATTTATATAAAAGAGGTAAAAAGCATCCTTCGAAATCTCAGGAACTTTAAACAACAATTAACGTTATTACAACAACAACAAAATATATACGTTTTTTGAATGATTAATTTTTTAAAATTTCAGATATAAATTATATATTTCAATTCATTTTGTGTATTTTATTTTTTATTAAAATAAGAATTTAAATTATATTTTTTAATGAAACAAAATATTATGTCTTCTTCTTGTCGTCCCAAATACCATCCTTTTTTAAATTAATCAAGTTTGTGCCTGAAAGGGTTTTTGAGATATTGGCACAATGAATCGAACGAATTCGGCAAATTCGATGAAGTTATGAAATGTTTAATAGGACAGAACTTTGGCAAAACAGTTTCTAAACTTTTTTCCGTTGGTACGAAAACCAGAATAAAACGAAAGAGAGCATCTAACCGAAGTTTATCGATATATTTTAATGAACGAATTAATTATTCGTAAGAACAATTTTCATGTAATTAAGCTGGCCTCAAACATGCTCTACCCTAATCCACACATGACATCAAAACGAGTGTGTGTGTGCGTGCCTGCGTTTTGTTAATAAAAATTCCCTTGAGATGTTGTCTCGTTGTGCTGGTAAATCGATAATCAATGGACAAATTCTATTGTTAAGCAACAAGAAATGGCCAGAGAAAATGAAGGGAAACCCCTTGGCCACTTGCTTGGCCGAATGCTTAAAATAATACAAAATTATGCGATTTTGTTTTGCTTCATAAGGGATTTGAATCGTAAAAAATGTGAACTTCATAATGCGTAGAGTTGATTAAATAATGATGAACTTTAGTGCTGACGACCGACCGGCCAACTGGTGATGAGCTGAACGAACTAACGAATTAATGCCAATTCTTTTTTTGTTTTTTTTTTCTTGTGTGTGTCTTCCCGTATTGATTTCTATTAAATTGTCGTAACTTTGATAGATTTCCGTTTTAGTTTTCCTTTTTTTCTTATTGTGTTTGTATGCAGAATGCAAAGACAACACGTTTGTTGGACAGATTTAAACGATAATTAAAGTTAATCATGTGCAAATAGATTATTTGGGAAAGTATTTTTCGTTTTTGCTATGATTTTGATGACAGGATTAGTTTTTTATTTTTATTTGAACTTTTTTTCCTCTTTTTCTTGCAAAGATCTTAACAAGTATTTGACAGTTCATTGTTGTTCGGAAATAGTGACGTTGATTCCATACAATAATAGAAAATTAAATATGTTAAATGGATGGGAATTTTATTATATAGAAATAGTTTTTCTTTTTTAGGAAAAAAAATTGAAAAGAAAAGTATGGGAGACAAGAAACTGATTGCTTTCAGACGTTTAATTAAGTTGCTGATATCTGACCTGGTATAATGAAAGGTGGCTCAAACAAAAGCCTCCAAAGGAAATGTGTAACACTCATTGGGTGCATGTAGGAATCAATAATATGAATATATTTTTTTATATATAATATAGAATATATTAGAACCATTTTATTTTTGTTTAATAATATATAAATGATGGAAAATTTCTAGTTGTACTAAAAAGTTGGTTGATGATGTATTAACTGATGCAACAAATTTTTGTAAAATGTTTAAAACAGATTTATTTCGATGATTTGACTGCCACCATAAAAAACAATCATAGTATGCAGTTAGCTTTTCAATTATGGTTGCCACAAACATAATTTTCCTTTACTCCAACTATAATATATATAAGAATGTAAACAATAATCTCATACCTTTACATAATATCAACTTCACTTTATTCTTTGCAACTCCAATGCGCACTTCCGCTTATTAAATTAATAAATTTCCCTAATGAATAATCAACAGTCGAGTAAATAATTTCACTCTCCCTTCATTATTATAATATTCTCAATGAAATGAAATCAAACTTTAAATGACACTGTCATTACCTTATCAAAGTAATCAAGAATAGTGAAAACAAATAAAAATGTCTCATAAATTGTATCGAGGACGGGGGTATCAGTTGGCCGGGGAAAAAGAAAATTTTATTAACATTTTCATCTGCAAAATTCTCAAGTACTAGACAAACATTTAAGGAAAACTGTGCAGGAGAAGAGCAACATATTGTCGAAATAGTTGTTTCTTCTTCCATCCAGGCCACATGACTAGCAGATATCAGATGACTAAGCACAGCGTCATAGCTTTAGGCAGAAATTAAAATCTACTAAAATGCCATGAAAACATTCAAGAGGAAATAGTTTGGCCAAAAGAAGAAAAAAAAACTTTAACGGAAATACTGATGACACACTAAAATTTCGCAACAAATGTTTGCTGCCAGTCTGGAGGGAAGAAATATTTACTTGGAATTAGGTGTTCATGCAGGAAAGGCAAAGAATGCATTCTTAAGCTGCGAAAAACTAAAAAAAAATGTTTTCCAACCGCATATTATTAAAATTAATTTCAACGAATAATTTAGTTTATACAGCCCGATGAGTTAACAGAAGGAGGGAATAAGGGATAGTAAGCCCCATGAGGGTGGCGCTTCATAAAGATCCTGGGATCAAAAGAAATTTTTTATTATTTGAAAATTAAAACTTTTAAATAATTCACAATTTAAATCGCCAATAATTGAATACCACTAATTGTGTTGCAAAGATTTTATTGTTTCAAATCAAAAAATTAACAAAAAATCCTCCAACCAAATTGAACATAAACTATAGATTTAACTGTTCACATGCAATTCCAAGGCCAAAAGAAAAAGTACTACAAAATTATATAAACGCAACTTGTACTCAAAGTCAGTGGGAGGAATTTACACAAGAGTCAAGGGATGCTGCAATTGTCTGTCAAGTCATTCAAAGTGTTTAGTTCGTTAGATTGTGGGGCAAGTATTGGCAGAAATTGCAATGAGTTTAATGTAATAAAACAATAAATAAAACAAAACGGTCGAAGAGGAGGTATCAAAGTCAACGATAATGATAATAATAATGAAAATGACGAGCATGATGATGATAATGATGCTCATGATAATTAACAAGGAGGTTGTCGATAAGATTGTGTAGGCGTTTATCAAACGCAGCAACAAACAACAGCAATAGAAATTATGAATTTTCTGAAAGAAAAAAAAAGGGGGAGACTGAAATATCCAAAACCGAAATTATGATAGACCAGCATCATATTTCCCATGATAACAATGACGTTGCCAGTATCGGCGAGTGTAATGAATTGTGCCAAGTGTTTTGCTGACTGAATGGTTGACTGGCTGACTGGCTGGCTGGCTGGCTGGCTGGCTCTCAATCCCATATACATACAACCATATTAATTGCCAAAAATGAAATTTATTTCGTTCATTAATGTTACGGATGTGCCATGCAAAATGTCAAGTAATCAACTACATCCTGCACAAGGTCCTTTTACTTTTCAAACTGACATTTAATTTCAGTTCTTTCACTGTGTTTCTAGTTTTTACTATCATCATCATCATCGTGTGCGATTAAGCTCAGGCTCATGTTGTTTTTATTAAAACACATAAATAAGTTAAATATTGTTTAATGCTGTTACTTTTCATTTTACTTTATGCTGCCGTCAATGTCAATGCTGCATCATGTCAGTCATTTGATGTAGTGACTACCGACTGTGTTTTGTTTTTGTTTGTATTAAATGGCATGAAGTAGGAAACCGAAATGCCAGCAGGAATTTCCGTTTTGGTTTACTCGTAGAAAGCAAAAACAACATAAAACAATGACTTTAATAAATTGCATTAAAAATTTCGTAGATAGTGAAGCAACTGTGGAGGCAGGATTTCAGTAACTGCGGCTGGAGTTTGAAACAAAAGCTGAAGTGGCAACATTTCTCTAAAGAGACTTTTTGGTTTTTAATTTTGAATATCAATTTAAAATAAGCCTGGGACAATATGTTTGACACTTATAAAAGTAACATCATTGGCGAGATAATTTTATAGTCATCAATGTTATATATATATATATATATATATATATATATATATATATATGTATATATATATATATATATATATATATATATATATATATATATATATATATGACGTCACTTGAATTATAGATTTTTACGAAATGTTGGAATTAATTGAGGCCATATTTCAAGTATTAACTTTGCCGAATGTTGTGTATGTATTTGATTTATCTGAATAGACGACTTGTAAGTCACCAAAAAAATTGTATCTAAACGTGAAATCATTAAAAAAAAATTTACATCACATTGCAATAGTTTCGCTGATCTGATTCTATTCATTATATTTATATATGAACTACGAAATTGGAACTACAAGAGTGATTCTGAAATCGTTTGTGTTTTGTGACCGCTCAAAATTCCTATAGAAACATATTTTGAATAACTTCTAATCGAATAATGAAATCGTCTTGTTTAAAATAAATGTCAGCCCAAGCCACCTCTTCCAAAATGTTATAATTATCGCACGCTAGTGCTCTTAATCCACAGTAACATCCCTGCCATCATCGTGCTTCAGAGAATATGGTCCAATGATCAGTTGTCAAAAACAGCTGAGCAGTCAAAAACAGTGTTGCCAAAACAGTTACAAAAAATCACTCACTACAATTGGAGGCGAATAAGTGAAAATTTTCAAAAAAAGTACTCTCAGGGATTCCATCCTATAAATTTGTAGAAACGAAAAAGGTCTCTACCTTGAAAGCCAGTCATTTGTGGCAATTTTTTGCTAACTTGAGAACTATTATTCTATTCAAAATGGCAATTAAAAATTATGAAAGGATTAACCCAAGAACTACTTTCTTTTATAATTTTCGACTCAACAACTGTCGCAAATTATTGTTAAATCACATAATTTTCCTATTACGTTCGCACAAAGAATAACGCGATGGCAGCAACAGTAGCAGGCAGCGAATAATAGAATTGTGCAAAAGGGGCCACAGATACGGTTCGAACAAGCAGTACGAAATGGTAAAGAATACAAAACGATGGTTGTGGTACGACATGTATTGTCCATGTTTGATTCTATAATAAATGGTTGGTCACATGACCAATTTAATACGGACAAAAGATGAATGAGAGCAAACCAAATAAAATCAAACAAAAAAAAAAAAAAAAAGCAGGGCACCATTAAAATCAAAACTATTGCCGCAAACGATGAACAAAAAGCAATTTGGCAAAAGTAAAATATACAAAAACTGCGGAACAATAGTTGTTGTAACAACAACTGAAAGGTTTCGTTTCACTAGATATTAAAATAAATAGACAACCGAGAAATATTGTTGAATGTCGGCAGGCATGTGGTGATTTTTGATTAACTTTTTTTTTATATATTTTGATAAAAACTTATTGAAACCTTTGCAATTATTTGAAGAATACTAAAATTCACAAGTTGTTTCTCTCAAAACTTTCAAGAGCAACTTCAAGATAAATCAGTTAAATTAATACTCCAATTTGTGTTCTTTTAATGCAACACCACTACAGTGATATTTTAACAAATCTTTTGCTACACATTTGCGGCTGCATCCCTCCTTCTCCCTTTCCTTTCCTTTTAAGTTTTCATTTCTATTAAATGTTATCGCATTGTATGAGAAATATTGACCACTTCAATATGTCAACAAGGAACTCAAATTAAATTCAATAATCAACAATTGTAACCAGGACATGTTGCTTTTGGGCTGGCCGTTTTGTTTGTTTGTTTGTTCAATCCTTACAAATAATGATTGTTTTCTCCTTCTTCTTTTCTTTGATTTCGACCAGAAAATATTATTGAAGCTTTGCTGTAGTATTTATTTAAGTATTTAAGATTTATTGTTGAAATTTGGGTAATTTATGGTTACAAATATTTGCAATTTATTTTCTTTCTTTACTTTGTGTGTCTTGATTTGAAAGCAGATTCTTTTCATTATTCATGTTGTCCGTTATTTTGTATGATTTTAAAAGTTTGTTTTTCATATAAAACGGTTGGTATGCTTTTGATAGATGATAGTTTTCGATTTGTTTGCCTGCAATTTGGAATTAGATAATTGAAAGAGGAAAATAAATGGACAATAGAGAATGTTTCTTAGTAGGCTGCTAATTTGAGAGATATTTTTGATGTCTTCGTCCATAATGGAATTTAGTTGAAATTGAGAGTGTTGTTGGCTGAAATAGTAAACACTTAGACTAAAACTCTTGTCCTGGCTTAGGTTGTGTCTCCGGTGAGCTGGTTGAAAATCTCCATGAATTTTCATTTCTTGACTTTTACAAATTTGTTTTACTTTCCTTAACAAGTGATTGATCTGACAGGGTCAAAATAGACGAATTCATTTTTAATTCGACCGGCACTTAAGGTCGTCCCAACTCTTCACACAAACAATCTTAAAAGTTCAGGCAGGCTCGAAAGGCATGAAGTAAAATTACAAGTCATTGTATCCAATGTTGGATCAGAAATTTTGTTGACAGAATATCCAATTGAAGACGTGAACCGCGTAATTTATGAAAAATTTTCATCATCTTTGATTATCTACTTTGAAAGGAAAGCAATCAAGTGTGGTACTCGTTATCAAAGAAAAAATAATATTTTTTAGTTAATACTCTCTTGCAAGTCTCGATATATTTGCCAACTTTACCGAGATGGATGTAAAAAACTAGCAAGTAAATAACTAGAATTACCAAAAACAAAGACAACTTCATAAACACTCCCACCCTCTCCTTTGGAATGAATTATTTAACTTAAATACTTTTTCTATTTTCTACTTCATTAGAGATATTGTCCTGCAAACAAGGCCACCACACTCAGTCAACATTCCAACTAGAGATGTGATTATATTGATTAATGAAAGCAATTATCGAATGTGAAGAGTTTTGTGATTTCATTTGTGCTTTCCGAAATTACACAACCATTGCAAATACTCCGGCTTCAAGGGATTTCATAATTATGAAAGAATTTTCGCTCCACTAAAGGCAAAAGTCTATGAAAACGTAAACTTAATTAATAGCAAAAAAAAAAAAGGACTTGTAACTAATAGTTGTTCGTCCTTTTTGCCATTTTCGTATGTGTACATTTGCTAGTGTTAGAAGCTGATTCAATATTTGTGGTTATTTTATGACTTTGATGTTGCCAGGCTCTTAAAGACAAATGCCTTGGGAGGCGTACAACGCACGCAACACATGTAGAGACATAAAACATGCCTGGTTTGTTTTCTAAATCCGCTTGACCAACCCACTCATTCAGTTGAGACATTTTAATGTGCTTTTCGGAGGGTTGCAGAAGGGTTGTTAAGTGGTTTAAATACATCTTTTATTTTATTTAACTTTTTTTTTTTGATCCAGCAAATTGTGTGCGGTAAGTGTACATGATGGTACAGTTGTGACATGCAGCTTAAAGGCATTCGGCAAGTGTCAGTCACTGTCTCACAATCGACTGGTGTTGAACATCACCAAACGTCATTTAATAGTTGAGATAAATAAATAAAATATGGCTAAAGAATCACATGACTTACACCAGCACACTAGTCTTGCTGCTCATTCAATCTCACAATATATAAATTACTCGTCCTTATGAGTTTCAAGGGTTATCCTTTTTATCGATGTTGCATTTGTACCATTCGCCAACTTTTAACTCTTCAAGCACGGGCAGGGTGGTTGCTGCCGTATTATGTATTTTAATTTTGGCTTAAGCATTAACAGGCTGGCTGGCTGGCCTTCGTACTTGAAAGACAAATCCTTTTTCTTATCCTTCGGATTGTGTACCCAAATTAATAGCCATGGCAATGGTCGCTGTTAACGTTGTGGATTGTGTTGACGGCAACTTCAAGTAATTGATATCTCACATAAGAAATTTTATTAATTTCACTAATAACTCTATTTAATTGCCCTGATTTGAAACATTTGGTGTTAAGATGATTTGTTGAATTCGCCTTCACTTTATTATTTACGTCTACGTTTAATATTTAACAGAACGTGGTGTAAATTAGTTGCCTTAATTGTGTAACAATATAAATTAAATTGTGTAAAATATTTCATCGTCACCCCTTTTGGGATAAAAATAAAAATTTTGCAGAAATAACAACTTTACAGTCATCTTCGTGATATTTTATTTTATATTATACACTTGGAGAAATTTTCCTATAATCTTAAATTTTTGTAAGCTGATACTTTGAAATACTTTAAATTCTTAATATTCCACGTTATTTTATATTTAGGGAAATGCTTGAACTCAAGAGTATAAAACATCTGTGAATTAAAATAAATATTTTTTCAACTGACATTAACTCTGCTGTAAACGTACATGTTATTTCTGTAAAATTTCATTTTGAAAATGTCCGAGAGGGTACTACAACTAGAGAAAATTGGTTCATTGTTTAAACAAAAAAAGTTTTGTGCCAAGATGAAAGTAAAAATTTATGAGACCAAAATAAATTTATTATTTTCAGAATATTTTTTGGCACATTTTTTGCTCCATTTTTTAACTTTTTAATGCCGATCTGTTAATAACGTAAAAAGTTTAATTTTAAGGGAACCAGACAACGTTTAACTCTTTTTCGCTTTAAATTTAGTAGAATGAAAATGTCTCAATGGATGTCTTCTATTTTTAATTACTCAGATATATATTTTATAATTTCTATTAAATTTTGATCGCCCTGATCCTTTTTATAAATTTTTATAAAATATCCTATATTATTATTGATTGATATCAGCTAATTTATCAGTATGCTTTTTGTTGATGCTGATATCACAACTCCTCGGCAGACTTTTCAAAATATCACATGAAAATTTGGAAATTTCTTATACTCATATAAAATATCCTGGAGATGAAAGGGGAAATACATGCAAAATTATTAAAATATTTTATATTTTATAATTTGCTACAGCACAAATAAGGAATTCGACTGGATCTGAATCCCATTTAGTTTCAGCTTTAAATTTAAACAGCAAACAAATTTTTTTTATTAATATAGCCCCGACATTCCTAATGTCGTACAAAATTTTCTTAAAAGAAATTTCTTATTACAAATTATATTTCATTTTATTATGAACTATTCGTGATATGCTCAACAATTTAAGTACAAAATATATTTATTTATTTATTTATATAAAAACTAATCTCTTATAACTATTTTATAATCAAAACTTAAAAAATACAACTATTTATTTCAGTGTCGTTCAATTAAATATTTTTTTATGAAATACTTTTTTATTTGCTGATACACAATACAAATAAACTATTAATTTTAATGCAATCACTTCTTGAAATAACAAATGAAAAAAATTGAATTTATTTTTACCAGAAAAACGGAAAAATTACATTCTCCCCCAAAAAAATGGTTTGAGGGCAGAAGAGCACAACGACTGAAAGGAAATCCATTTTCGTTATGAGGTGATAAAATTTTATAGATGCAATTTGTAGTTTATTTTTTTATTTTATTTTAGTTTTATTCCACTATAAAGACCAGCGTTTTTGTCTGGTTAAAAGGATTCGAAAACATTTAAAATGTATTAGAAATGTTATTTCATCACATGTGCTCTTTTTAAGATTGTTTGGGTGAAAATTGTTATTGTCACATTAGAAAAATACTGCATGCATTTTGTGGATTATTGAAGATTTCTATTTGTAGAGAAAGCGAAAGTAATAAAAATACATATGAAAATCATTTTTAGCGGAGTAGATTAAGTGGAAATTAAGTTATATGAAGAATATTTAATTTTTAAGAATGGAAGGGCGTTTTTTTTGTACTATAAATCAAAGTAACATGGAAAACCATTAAATAAATGAACAGGTAATTTGGAAGTACTCGTAAATCAAAAAATAAAAGGAGGCCACTATCGTGCATGAAATGGTTGTCAGACTTCGATTTTAAAAAGTGTTTTTATCGGTTAGTGAATTCTATGCCCCGTTAGATTTTTATTTAGCAAACTACAAATTTGACAATTAAGCCAAGTATGTGCATCCGATTTATACTGAATAAAGTTTCATGCTTGATCATGTCCGCTTTTTCCATATTAAGCAAATTCCTCTGACATGGTTTCACACTCTTCTCTAACCTGATGATTTCAATTAAATGCTTCACAATTGAAATTATAATTCTTCCACCACCTAATCAGACAAAATTTGTTCTGCCTTGAATCACACGATAAACCTTTTGAGCATAAAAATTATATTAATCTTTTCAGTGCAAAACGGTATTCCATAATTTTGTGTGACAAATATTTGAAATCAATCAAAATTCAAACTCTGTCACAGCAACACTGCCAACAAACAACAAAAGCACTAATCAAAATTTAATTTATCAGAAATGATGCAAAACGGGATGAGAAAATCAGCAAAACGAGGGATACAAAAGAAGATGCTGTCTTTTTTTTTCATTAACTCATTAAAATCAAAATTCTTAAATGAGGCGCAAAATAGAAAATAAAGAGGAAAAACTACGGACGACAGCATTTGAAAACACCAAAAAATATAAAAATAAAAAACAATTTCTCATCAAGCCAAGCGAGCAGCCGACTACAATTTTTTATTATTTTTCAAAGCCAGTTAATATTGATGAATCAATTTTGTTGAAGAGATTTTTTATGCCAGGACAATTGAAAAATATGTGGGCTTAAGACTGAATTGTGAATCACAGAATCCTGGGATTTGCAATGTTTGCAAACAAAATGACACACGGCGGAAATTTCATTTCTTCGTTTTGTTTTGCAAAACCAAAAGAAAAGTTTTCATTTTAAATTAGCAACGCACGGGTATTGCAGAGAAAAAAAAAGAGAAAATGGAATGTAGAAGATGGCGGGGAAAAACAAAAGAACAGCAGCAGACAGACGTGTATGTTTGGTAAAGCGTGCT
Organism: Linnaemya vulpina; assembly: GCA_963675445.1. NCBI lineage: Eukaryota > Metazoa > Arthropoda > Insecta > Diptera > Tachinidae > Linnaemya > Linnaemya vulpina. The sequence goes on from OY776277.1 coordinate 20,841,043, forward strand.
CTGCTTAACAATTTTTCAATGGGATTTATTAGGACAAACAATAATAACAACATGATAATAAATTGCCACGAACGTTCCAACCAGAATACTGTGTCAACAGGATGAGAATGTTCGCATTTTTTTAAGGTTGCAAAAAGAATTGTTTAGAGAATTAAGAGTAGGCAGGTGCGTAGCGATTGAATCGGAATGGAAGGTAAAATATTTTACCTTCTCTTGCAAAGGACATGGATGCAAAGGATCTGTGTCCTTGAAATCAAGCAACAACTAGTAACTTTCACTCACGACTCTACATTAAAAACTACACGTTCAGTAGTTCCACATGTTGCCAGAAATTACTCATCGTCTTCCGATTATTTTAAAATGTGTGTTCGAGGGACCAGCGAGAAATTCAAATTATCAAAATATTCAAATGATTATCAAGAGTAACTTTTATTTTACGTGGAACCAATTGTTTTAGGAAGAATAAATTTGGAATCAAACAAACAGTTTTACACATGAAGACAAAAAAGTATATTAAAAATCATTAAATTGGTCGTCCGACCAAAAGAAACTTTCTCGCATTCTAATTCGAGTTTCGAATTAATCTCTATAATTAATTACTTGTTGCAACTAAGTTTTCACATAGACTCACTTGCAATAAATCTTTTAATTATTGCTGTGATTGAGTTTAGTCAGTAGTTTGAAATAAAAGTTTCTATGATTCGTAACACAACCCCGTCATTATAAAATACATATATCAAATTATGATAAAGTAAGCTGCTGATTTGTAAACAATATTTGTGCCGAAAATTTTCCAAATAAGAAGTTGACAAACAAAAAATATTTTTTATGAATTAAGCTTTAAATATGTAAATAATTACGTTTACTTGTGAGCATGCACGATCTTGCATGATTTTATTATTCTCAAGTCCCATATTTAGTCAGAATTTCTCTAAATTGTTTAACTAAAAAGTTCCAGCGTGACAAAATTTGGAAGAAAATTTGGGATATAAGAAGTCTGCAACCTCAAAATATTTTTTATGAATTCGGCTTTAAATATATAAATAATTCCGTTTGCTTGTGAACATGCATGATCTTGCAGCGTTATCCTCAAATCCCATATTTGGTTTAAATGTCTCTGAATTGTTTGACTAAAAAGTTCCGGCTTTTATCTCCTTCCTTTTCTACGTCTCTGCTTGTTGTTGTCACAACATTTTATTGCGGTTTTGTATGGACTCACGTATAAACATTTCGATTCAATGATTAACTCTGCACTTATCATTTTCCTAAACACTTCAGTTTAAATTAAACTTGATATGTTTTGATTTTATATTTGTTCCTTTTTAAATATATTTCGAAAAAGAAAAACAATAGCTCAGTAGCGCTGCCTCTTTAGAAGTTATAAAAAAAGAAATGTTTCCCTAATGCCATTATTAAGAATGTCGTTCCGTTTTTTATTAGCCAGACAACGGGCTGTTTGCACGCCATTGAATGCAGAAAAAAGTACATGTTTATGAAAAATTGCCAACGTATGTAACCGATACTCAATGAATCTGGGCTATTATGGTTGGCATGTTTTTCTTCGTATCTAAATAATCTCAGAGAATTATGTTTGGAAATTGGAAAGCATTTTCAAAATGTATAACAGTCATGTAACCCTCAAAGACACCGACGTGTACACTCATATGAACGAAACGTAATCGCACCAATTTAAAATGCAAAATCAAAGTAAATCAATTGGCTTTTTGAAATAAACATTCTCATGAAAATTTCCAAGTTACACGGCAGAGGGTTGATCTTCGCTATTAATAAGAGTATGAAGTGGAAATAGAAAAATAAATTTTCAATATTTCATAAAATGAAAATTTGTTGCTGGCGAAAATCCAGCACGTTTTTCAACTTGAAATTATGGTAATAAATCACATTATAGTCAGCCGTATAAGCGGGCGCACTTATAGATTCCTGTCAGTGTAAGTAAATATATTTGAAAAATTTAAATTCGTTTCAAAATATTTTGCCAAAAATTTTCATAATTTTTCAATTTCATTCTTGTTAATGTTTGCCGTAACATGTATTATTCTAAACATTTTTGAATGTTATAAATCTGAGAGTGTTCAAATATCGAATGTGTGTGTGTGAAGTTGGAAAGCTGCTTGTGTCATTATTAGCATTTTGTTTTAGTTTCGACGATCCTTCTGTGTCCTTGTGCATTTTATTGCTTCATTTTTTGTAAGTTTTAAGTTTTTAAATGCGGTGCTTTACAGCACAAATTTTATTTATTTTTTATGTTAATTCGAGTGATTTTAAAACCACAAAAACTGTCATCGTACACCATTTGGAATATTTATGATATTTTATAGGATTTATAAAGTAAAATTTAATATATTAACACTTTTAAAATCTGAATATAATTTTCTCCACTTTAATGTTACAAAAAATTTTCAAAAGCATTCCGGTCAGAATAGTTGGTTGAAGTAGTTGACATTTAGATTACGAAGCCAAGTTTCAATGACGAAAGAAGAGCATCACCGACAGGGAGTGCCGCTCTCATGAGCTGAAGAGGCACACTACACCACCTTCGTTTATTGGTATTTTAGCGAAAATTTGCAGGAAGCGCAAAGAATAAAATGGCTACAAGAAATTGTCTATCTTTTCATCTTCCTTCGACGCTCCTCTCCATAGTTCTGGTGCAATGCACAACTCCATCTGATAGTCCAGCTCCTGAGAGCTGGACTATCCTGATATTTTTTGATTCACGATCTTAAAGATCGAAAAATAGCATTCTAAATGGAAAAAACTGAGAACGTCTATCGAAAAGTCTATCGACTTTTGTCCCATCACACCCAATTCACTCCCTTTGCACTGTTTGGCTATTTCTTATGTAGTAATACATAATTTAACATAAAATTATGTCAAGCAATAAAATTCTTTAGCTCGAGCCCTACTCGTTGTTGTCAATAAAAGTCTCAACTAAAAGACTTATCATATAAATGGCATCGAAATAGAACCTTTTACAATGTCAAGCCCTTTTAAAAATCATGACTCTGAATAACACTTGGTTGGATTAAAAGTGCTGGACCTCTTTTTAGCCCCACTTCTGTGACAATAACTTTTTAACTTTCTACCACAAGAGAAATATTTTATAATACGTAAAATCGTTTGAGCTCTGAAATTTCCCATATTCTACAAAATATATACTTCAAAAGATTTATTATAAAATACACAAACTCTGACGTATAAATTGCATTAAATGTGATTAGTTTCGCATTAAAGTTTGATAAGAAAAAACCACAAACATTTGCTTCATGTTCCCACTTGATATTAATTAAGGCAGCATTAGTAAATTAATTTAAATAAATTGCTTATTTGAATTAATTTTTTGAATATAGTTTTCTTTTCTAAAAAATAGTGCAACATTTTTTACACTCTTTAAAGAAATTCAATATTTTGTTATTTAACTATACTGAGTTTAAGGGAAACTAAGCCAATGTCTTTAACGAAAAATAATTTTTGTTTTAAGATTCCTACAAACTCCATCTTTTTAGATAATAAGTGGAAAAATATTGCACGTTTTCCAGAAAAGAAAACGTCATAATTTTTAAGAGTTAAATTTTAAATGCTAATCATTTCTATAAAAATTATTTCCCAAAATTTTAAAAGTATTACTCAGAAATTAGTACCACTCTAATATATTTTACTTTATATAAAAAAGTTGCAAATAAATCCCTTAACGTTATTTGTTGTCGAGATACAATCAGCATAAAAATGAAAATATTAGGCATTTTCAAAATCATTATAACAATTTTCTTAATAGAACGTGTTTATGCCATAACACCAGAAAAACTATTTACCTCAGAAAGCAAAAAAGTTTATTACATAGAAAACGAATATAAGGTCAGTATATAGGGTTCCTAATTAAATTTGTAAAAGTCAAAATTTAAAAATCTTAATTCAGTATGACTGGTATGAATCGTTAAGTAAATGTGCTCGCATGAATATGACTCTGTTGACAATCGATGCCAAATTAAAATCAGAAGACATCAATAAACTGGTGACAAAGTCTTTTGGTGCGTACTTTTTGTTGCATTTAAAATTAAAGTTGTTTTTTAAGTGACTTTAATTAACAGGAAAAAACGTTATTATGTGGGTTGGCGGTTACGCAGTTGGTGCACATCGTCAGTTCACTTGGGTCGCCACGGGCGAGGAGTTCACTTACACCTTTTGGCATGGCGGAAATCCAGACTTCCATAATAGTGAAGAGTTTTGTGTGCAAATCGGTTGGGGCAGTGGCATGCAATGGAACGATAATAAATGCGAGAAAAAATTCGGTTTCTTTTGTGAATTTAAGGCACAAACATGTGAAGACAATGAGAATTATAAAAATCAAAATATTATAATAAATAATTATCAAAAAGCTTAAACAAAATCTAATTTAATAAGATTTAAAAATTTTTTACGAATCGTAAATATTCATTTCGGTCAGTTGAAAAATTCAATCATAACGATTGAGGTTTATTAAAATTTATTATAATTTATAGCAAAAATGGTGTGCATTTTTAAGGAGAAAAGAAGTATTTTTTTATTTTTAAAAGTATGTGTATTAAAATTATGTGAATAAAATTTTATGGAAAGTTATTTTAAAGTGAAATCGTATGGAAACGTATTTAAAGATGAAAATCTTGACTTGACTACGGGTTGTTTTTAAGGACACAAAAAAACTGAATTTCAAACCAAAAAAAATTTTTATTCGCTAGTGTGTTTCAAAATTATTTCAGGCATAAAATTATATCAAATTTAGTGGGAAGAATTTAGAATTTTCTAAATAAAATAAAGCAAATTGAATTTTAATTTTTTTAAGAATATTTATTTATTCATCAAACTGAACTCCCTCGGATCTAATTTACCTCCTCTCCAGATTTTTTTCTATACTTGAAGCAATTATTATTTGAAAATGTTTGTATCTCTTGAAGGTATCACAGCGATTCGGTCCTTTCACAGATCTCTTTAATCAAGGAAACAGAAAAATGTCTCAGGGATTCAACTTTTTTGCATACGATGGCTGATGCATGATTACGGAGCAAATATTAAATCGAAGCAACATACAAAGAATTAGTCAAGATAAAGTTTAATATGATCAATATTGAGCTCCACGCTGCTTTTTTCTCAATAAATTATTTATTATTTGAATATTTTTAAATTAGTCCTACAAAAAAGGAATTGCAGAGTCATCCTGCATATTATAAAGAATATTTTACATGATTTCAAGACCACCATAAACTCCTATTCGTTCATACTTCACTTAAACTTTCTGATAATTATTAAAAATAATATTGTACTTGGGATTTTCATTTGCATTTCCATTTCTTTTGCAAGACTTTTCCTTATATTCACAAATGAAACCAAATTTCTTAGTACACGTGTTATCATTCCATTTCATGTCCAAACCAGTGACTCCAATATGGACGCAATATTCTTTTTGCTGAGCAAAGTCCGGATTACCTTCCGTCCAAAAGGTGTAAGTAAACTCTTCTCCTGTAGACATCCACAAAAATTGTCGATTCTCTCCAACTGCATAACCGCTAGTCCAGACATTGAGTTTAGTTCCTTCAGATAAATTTATATAAGAAAACCATAATATTTTATAGAAAAAAAGGAAAGACTCTTACCGAACTGTTGTTTTATCATGGCATTCACATCATCCCACTTGACTTGAGAATCAAAAGCTACTAGCGACATGTTCATGCGTGCACATTTCGCAAAGGACTCGAACCAGTCGTACTAAATTTGGAAAATCATGTGGGTCTTAGTCTTCAAATTACTATATATATGAGGTGTGTTCAAAAAATAGGATATATTTAAATTTTTTCTCAAAATATATTCATCAAATCATCAATTTTTCCTCTTCAAAGTACCCCAGCATTTTTTCCAATTTTTGAACAGGTTCCAATATGTCTCTCAGCAATTTAGTTTTTATCTCCTCAATCGTCGCAAAACGATTTGTATTCACACTATTTTTTGATCAGATATCGTATAATTATTCCATTACTAACCTTGAGTTCTTGTTCTATATAATACGTTTCATTTCTTGCCGAAGTAAATAATTTTTCGGTTGTAATAGAAATTGCGCGATCTGTAGATAGAAGGAATAGCAGCAGAAAAAGTACTTTCATGGTTGATGGATGTGAACGAAGTGCACAAGAACTTTTAATCTAACAAATTTAAAAAAATGAAAGAATTTCGCAAAAGCAATTCTTAGTTATATAAAAAGCTTATCATATGCATACATATAAACATGTGCATGTATGAATGTGAATATGAGCGTGCTAATGAATCAGCACTAAAATATTTCATTGACGATATTATGCTGCTGAAACGGGCCTTTCTGGTAATATAAAACATTAAAATCGTAACCACAATAAGAGGTTCAGTTTCAAGGGTGTCACAGATATTAATTTTATCAGAATTGGCTCTGAAATCTACGAAAAATGACTTCGTTGCAATGACTTGTTAGCTTCAGTGTTGCATGAATGTTTAAACAATTAGACCAAAAGAAGATTTTAATATCCCCTAGAATTCGAAACATTTTTATCTTCGGAGATAACTCTTTTTTTAATAAAATTTATAAGTCTAGTCCGAGTAAGTTTATAATCTTAATCTTTTAATTGAAGTAATTAAAATTCTGTTGGAATTGATTTTATATATTCACTTAATTTTTCGCACTTGGAAACCACATGATATTTATAAAAACAAAAATATTTTATGTTTCTAAAATACTTATTTGAATGATTTTTTATAGAAATTTGTCAACTAAAAAGATTATAAGAATAAAAATTTCTTATTAATTGGTTATTAATGTTGTTTTCTTTTCTAAAAATTAAATGCCACATTTCTTGAACTTTTTAATAGAAAATGGCAACATTTTTTTGTTGGAAAAAATAAGAATTTATTAGAAATTAATTCAACATCTTTAACGAAACATTGTTTCTTTTTTAAAACCGCTCCAAAAAGCCAATTTTTAGAAAGAAGTGAAAATAAATTTACATGTTTTTCAAAAAGAAAACGCAATAACTGTTCCGAACTCTGAAGATGTTGGAAATTTTCAAAACATATTTCTTTAAATAACTGCATGTTCACCGATGTCGAAGGCTACCGTTCCTTCAAATAAATAACATTTAAAACAAAAATAATTCTTAAGCTTTGAACAAGCAGTAAATTACTTCAGAACCGTAGTGTTTTCGAGGGCTCCAGTATCACATTTATTATAAATTTTTTTTGTGGCCAAAATGTTCGTATACAATCAATATATTTAAGCCAGAAATACATCGAATTTCAATTCTTTACTATTAATTTCACTTGGTATTTTGGTATATATTAAAAATTATATCATTAAATGATCTTTTTCCATTATCAACGTTCTTGTCGTTGTGGAGCATTTCTCCCACCATTTCTTTCAGTTCAACTTGCTGCTGTTGCTTTGCTTCGTTTTGCAATTTTGTGGCAAATTTTTCTTCACAATCATGTAATCGACTATATTCACACATGAATCCAAATTGATGGGAACACACATGATCATTCCATTCCATATTGTTAGTCCAGCCTATTTGAGCACAGTATTCATTATTGGCAGCAAAATCAGGTTGTCCATTCGCCCAATTGGTGTACAGAAATTTTTTTCCCGTTGAAATCCAAACGAATTTTCTAGGATTGACTCCATTAATACAGCCGCCAATCCATAGAGGAATTCTTTTGCCAAAGATGTCGAGCAATAAGGCCGTAACATCCTGGGATTTAGCTTTCGTATCAACTGTTATTAAGCTCATGTTCATGGCAGCACATTTGGCCAGAGCGTCGTACCATGTAAACTGGAAATATTTTTAAAAATTATTTTTTTGTTGTTTAAATGTCACAAATGTCATGTGTTGCACAAACGACATTTAAAGCAAAAAGAAACGGGGTGATCTACCGAAAAGGTATCCAGATTTTATTTGAACAGGAATGTGGACCAACCAAAAACTTATTTTTCTTACTGACAGCTGGTGTTGGCAGCTACAAAATAGCAGCTTACATTTATACAGATTAGTTTAGTCCGTAAATATTCTTAATTTGCTTCCACATTTTACATAATTACTTCGTACCTGTTGTTCACTTTCTATATAGTAGACATTTTTCTGCTTCGATTCAAATAAGTTTTCGTTGCACTTAATTAACTGAAGTTTTGAGAAACAAGCAAAACAAATCACAAGAAGCAATAAATTGTTCCCCATTTTCATTCACTTTTCAAATCTTACTGAAGTAACAATTTAGTTGTTTTTAAATTTTTATAATTAAAAGTTTTCTTTGCTCTATTTTAATCAAGTTTTTGCAAGTCAGTGTTTTAATTCCTATTGCACTACATCGATGAAGTAGACTTCAAACATAAATTTGTAACATTCGGATGCAAATGTAAACTGTAGTCATATCACACTGAGTGTTGATAAAAATATAAATGACTACTGATGATGCAAGTGTAGCGGTTCTCGAAAACAGCTATTCCTCTCTGCTGTATAAGTTGAATAGTTAAAACTGTTGAATATGATTTTAATAACAACTGATACAAGAGCCAAGTCCCAGGATGTTACGGCCTTACTACTCTATATCTTTGGCAACCGGGGCATTATTAATGGAGTGAATACCACAAAAGTTTTGGACTTTCCCTAGTATCTTGTTATATCTGTCATCAAAAATTACTCTATCAAAATTTTTTTTGTTATTCGATACAAAAAAAATTACAATTAATACTGAAGAACAACTTTTCGGACACTATAAGTAATATTTATGATTTGAAGTTGTAAAAATTTGTAAACGGAATAAATGATTTGCTATGTCATCTTGCAATTAGTTTTTTCAAATATCTTATATCGAAGTTTGAACGTTTATGTTATTGTTCATAATTTATTTAAGTGAATTTAGTTGATGTGAATTTTCATTGTAGCGCACTATCTTTGGCAATAAAATCTTAGCGTATGAGAAAGATTACAAAATAATATAAACAAACTATAAATAAATATTTAATAATAAACAGAATGGGAAGGGAATTTATATATCTTTAGGTTTTTATCGTTTTGCTTGCTGGCAAACGTTTTCAAATCTTGAGAAGTTCATTTGAAAGTATTTGCCAAAAAATGTTTTGCTCTTATCAGTTAATTTAAAATTATGCAGAAATTGAGAGAACTAAAAACAATGATAAAAAAAATAATTATTAAAAACCGAATTATATTTCATGCATGAAGAAGGGCAAATAATTTTAGTACTAAAGCTTCTGTAAGAGTTTTAATATTTTAAAGTATATAAAATTACCACAAATAAATGAACATCCCAAATATCAGAAAAACAATTTTTTTTAAAGATCGTACATCATCAACAGTTTATTATTGATTCAAAATCTTCCAGTCAGTGTAGCCTCTTAGGACTATAGTCTTGGCCATACTGTTAATATGAATTCAAAATTATTTTGAATATTTTCAGGTAATACTTTTTAAAGAAAATATCAAACCCTGTGAAGCAGAACGTTTTAGAAAACAAACTTTGTATCAGAGCCGCGAATTAAAACGAAAAACCAATCGATATAAAATCATTAATCAAATAACTTATTATTCTTAGATATTTTATATATATTTCCATACTTTTAATTAATAATAGTTATTTATATAAATATTTATATCACGGATATATTCACCTTCACCGTCACTAGTAACGTTTTTGATACTCTGCACAATATCATCCAAGTTTTGCATTAATTCATTTTCTTTTTCACTTTCTTTCATTTCATTGGGCAACTTTGTATGCGATAGTGTTTGCAGTTGTATTTGACAATCATGTAGTGGACTATATTCGCATACTATTCCCGATTTATTATGGCACACTTGATCATTCCATTGCATACGATCATTCCAGCCAATTTGAAGACAATATTCGTTAGTGTTCTTAAAATCCGGTTGATGCCTGGCCCAATTGGTGTACTCGAATTTTTTACCATTCGAAATCCAAGCAAACCCGGCGGGTCTTTCTCCAACAGCACAGCCTCCAGCCCATAGAAGAGTTTTCTTACGAAACAACTGAATCAATAGCATCGTTAAATCATTCGATTTCGTTTCGGTGTCAATCGTTACTAAACTCATGTTCATGCGAGCACATTTACCCAAGGCCTCATACCAGGTGTACTTGAAAGAAATGCCGTGGAAAATATAACTTTTAATATTCCTTATATATCTTTTAATAACAATTATTTCACCTTTTGTTTTCTTTCAATGTAATACGTTTTATTCTCGGCCGATGTAAACACATTCGCAGTGCATATTTTATTGTGCAATTTTGTGAGAAAAGTTAAACAAATCACAAATAGCGGGAATAACTTTAACATATTGTGGTCTCAGCCGCCTTCAAACTCAGACTATTTGTAAAAGTATTTAGTTTGTTTGAAATAATAATATTTTTTGTACGCTTTAGAAATTAATTTTCTGCATGAATTTCAGGCAGGGGTTTGTAACAGCGTAAAAAACCTTTTCGCCTCGAAACGGTTTCTGATATATCGATAACAGTATTTCGCAAACCTAAAGCTATTGTAGAGTTGATTCGCCGTAAATGTATCAATAAACCCTTAATAAACCATATAGACCATATTGCGGCTCCAAACTAGTAGATTCGAATCTGTACTTTTACTTAAAAAAAAAAAGACTTCTGTGCCAGATATTGTTCATTAAAATTGTGGTTATTTCTAAGCCAGCATGCTCTTCTAGTATACAAGGATAGAGGCAATAGAGCATGAATGCTTTGAATTTTAAAGAAAATGTTAATCTTTGTATGATTTATGACTTGAATGACGCAATACCTTTGGAACTGATGCTTTTGACAGTCGAGTTAAGAATTAAGCAGTTCAAAAAAAATATTTTTGGTAGAAGAAAATTTGCCCGTGTTGCAGCCTGTACTAGTAAACAACTAACAAAAGAACGATTTGGAGTTGTTCTACTGTAGCATGCATTGGAAACTATAACAGTCAACATTATGGCTTAAGTTGATAAAAACTAGTGCATTGTTTTATGATTTGCTTCGGTTTCGTTTAATTAGTTTGTGCTTTTTGAATATCATTTCAATAGTAAAATAGTTATTGTAAAAATGTGCTGCTATCATTGAAGTTCATTGTCTTTCAATCTAATGACAGCCGCTTTGCAGTTATGGAAATAGCAATTTACTATATGACCGTAAAAATGTTAGACAGACAAAAGATACTATTAGAAAATGTGATGTTAAGAAAAGATTTTGTTTTTAATTATAAGCAACACAATACGCGACTTTGTTTCAAAGACGTAGTGGGTTATTTTAAGGAAATGTGGGATAACGATTATTTGTTTTAAATGAAATCTATTGAAATTAATAAATATTTCATATAAATACAAAAGCTTAATTCATAAAAAACTATTTTATGTCTTTGATTTTCCTATTTAAAAAAGTTATTTACAAAATATCTTATTAAGCAGTTTATAAACATGAAATATTTTTTAGTTCTTAGGGAATTATGTCGAACTTTCTTTTTCTATATTATATTGATTGGCTAATATTCATAAGACATGGTAAACAATCCATATATGAAAAGGATGTATCTAGGATCGATTCAGTTTTCAACCTGCACAGTAGAGTACAAAAGCGCTATTTACGAAGGCTGCTGCACTTTCTCATCAATACTCATGTCTGTTGGTTTATCAAGATTTTTTAGATGGATGCTTCCAATGAATACTTTTTTATGATTTAGGCTTAAGATCTTGGATCGAGTTTTCTTTGAAGTTAAATTACTAGTGGCAAGACTACAACAGTAAGTATTAGTGCGAGTTCCTACTCAATTTGTGTTGACTTTCATTAGAAGAGTCAGTCAGAACTTGAGTTAATTAAAATTTTCTTACTCTATTTCATAGTGTTTTAACACTGACGTTCTTTTTATAAATGATTGTTCTAAAGTTGAACCAATTAACTACCAACAACCGGGGCCATATTACGGCATTTTGTACCTGTCGAAATTTTTATTTATATTATAAAGAAATTTCTGTCGATATCGGATTGTATTATCCTGGGAAGACCCAGGAAAAAAGATTCTATTAAGAACAACGTTTCTTTAAATCCTGTTATAAGTATCTTTTCCATTTTCTGTCTGTCTATTGTGGTAAAAGAAAAAAATGCTCTTGCAGATCTGTATCGCATAATAAATAAAGCAAATAATTTCTGAAGTTACATAAATTTTTGAGCTGGAAAAAAGTGCTCACAAATACTGTTAACAATTGATAGCAGCAGGTTAAACAGCAAATGCCTGAAATAACAATAAAATACAAATAAAAACAATATTTCAATGATTATGATTGAAAACCATAAACACAACGACGGCTGACTGCAACAAGAAAAAGTCAATTCCCAAACAAATGAAAATGTACCAGAAGAAAAGCACTTCATGGAAAATACAATGAGGGTGTCTTAAATACAAAATAAACACCACGAACAGCTCGCACTCATATCACTTGGAGATTAATGAAAATTGGAAAATATAATAAGAAGTATGAACGATACAATCAAATAGATTTACTTTTTATTAAACAATAAAAATTTAAATAACAACAGTGGAAGTGAAGCAGCGTTGGGGGGGAATCAATACATTTCGGCAGCTAAGAAATATTCAAATTTGAAAGCGAATCTCTGTGCAAATGCATTGTACGGGTGTACATCGTATGTAAGTGTGTATGTGTGTGTGCGCATGTAACTGAAATCTTAGTGGTCTGTCGAAGCGTAAAATATTTCATGTCATTATCACAACCAAACACAAACTACATCCAAATGCCAAACAACAGCGACAGGACAATAAGAAAAGTGATTGATATACGAGCAAGTAAATTAATGGTCCTCGTTACACGAATGCCACGCAACAAACAATAAATGTAAATGTAAATGTAAATGTAATAAAAGACGACGCATTATGCCTAAAACAACGTCCATCATACCTCGCGCTCCCATCACCTCCAGTAATAGAAAATATTTAAATTTCAATTTTAAACTTCAAATATGTTGTTTTACTCACTTTCGTGTTACGTTCGTTTCTTGTTTCGCTGGCAGCCCGTCTGTCTATCTGCCAGCAGTCATGAGATATGGAAAAGATTCTTTTATTCATTTTTATTTCACAATTAGCTTTCCTGTTGCCTGTTTTCTTTTTTTTCTGTTTAATTTTTAGAGTATGACGTATTTTTATGGATTTGATTTCCTGTGGTGTTTCCAAGGTATTGAAAATTGATAAAGTGTTGTTGGACAACGAAGAGTGTGAGAGTCATTTCGTTTTTCTTAATATATTTGCTCGAACTTATAAAAGAGAAGGTGATTTAAGCTTCGCTGAATCTTTTGTTAAGGATTTTAATCCTTATTAACTAAGAGACCACCGCTGGAGTTTTAAATTTCTGCGTATTAAAGGAAATATATCGGATGTACTGCACCAAGAATGGTAATAAATTTTTTTCATATATTTTTAAATATGAGAAAATTCTAGGGAAACGGAAGCTGTTAATGACATCCGCCAAATATTTATGCTTGAAGAATAAATTTTACTACTGGAAATAGAAAATATTGAAATATTTTATGATGAGAAATAAACCCTGGAGAAAACTTCAAAATTGTTTTACGAGATCGAAAAGATTTGAGGGATCTCTTGAACTAATTGTTAGATGAAAGCTGAATGTTTAAAGTTATTAATTTTTCAGTTACTCAAACTCAATCAAGCTTAATCAATTCAGACTATTCATCAAGAGCTCACATATCGAGAGAATAGACTTATTTACACCTAGATTTTTAATTGATAAAATCTTCGTAGTAAAGAAACCTCTTTGCATCGAATAAACGACCAAATGATTTCTTGTTTTATTTTAAAAGGTAACATTTTGTTGGTACAAAGACAAGGATATGAAACGTTTCGTTCAATTCACTCCAAAGTTCAATGCAATTATTGAAGCCAAGATCTTCAATTACTCATGGGGTTAATTGCATCAATTATGAAACCCATTGAAATTAATTTAAAGTTTTAATAAATCTTTAATTCAGCTAAGTTAAGGAGACTTTTTTTCTAACAAATATAATACGCAACAAATTTTAGTCCTGTCGTTTAACTACATTTTCCAATATAATATCTACAAAAAAAAAGGAATTAAAGGTTTTACTGCCAAAATTAATAAGAGATCGAATAACTCTGCGTAACTCAAAACATGTAAAAACCCCTCGACTTGATTCATCGTTTGACCATTTTGCCAACAACAAACCATGTCAATGTAGATGTTTATTGTTAATAAACCACTTGCCACACACTTTGATTTTTGCTAAATTAAACCACTCCAAGAATCAAATAAATATAAATTATCTTTATGAACTATAAAATAAGAGTACTGTTTTCTATAAAAATAATAAAAGTGTGCACTTATATGTACATAGAAGGATACCCTCGTATGATATATTTTTATGACTATTTACAAAAACATAATCACAATATAAACATAAACCCTACAAAGGCAAAGTAACAGGGCAAAAACACATATACACGGGAAAAAGGATATAAAAACTTACGGAAATTTTTGTCATAAATAATATTTTTCCTATAAATAATTGTTTCCCTTTTTTCTTCTTACATAATAATATTTTGGTTTTTTTTTTCAAAAATACGACTAAAGTGGGAAAATTGTTTTGGCAAAAATCAGAATATATAAAAATAGGAAAAGAATATGTTAAACTAATCACCATAGGAAAGGATTTTTATAGCTTTTCATTTCCTTTTATAATTGCCTTGCTTACATACTTGGCAAATAAGTACTCGTATATCTGTGGAAAAGGGGACGATTTCGAAATGAAAGTTATAGTTGAGATTATAACACAAACCATTCAACAGGAAAAACCGAAAACGGATATAAGGAACGTTAACGTTATGGCAGAAAACTGCCAGAAACGAGGGATACAAATTTAAAAAGTCAACAGAGATTAAGTTTTAAGGTGATAGATGACACTTGATAGACTTAAGATAAACTTTGTTAGAGGAAGATATTTTATTTATGGGAAAATAGAAATGTATTTCCTTTTTTGGGGCAATAAAGGAAATACAATAGAGTTATGAGTGACTTTGGCGCCATTAAAGTACTCATGCATACGCATATTAGAAACATTTGGGGTCATAATATCAGTTAGAGAAACGTTGAGACCTGCTGAAAACACTTTTTTGTAACACAGTATTTTTTTAGAAAAGGATCCTCAACGGATGGCCTATACTCGTGCAAAGCTTGATGTCAGATCTATAGAAAGGAGTTGATAGTGTTTAGAGAGTAGATAGATAAAGTTGGCAGAAATCGCGTAAGCAAAGGAGATAAAATTATATAATAATATATTTAATATATATATATTATATATAAAATATGGTAGGGCATTCAAGAGGTTGTCCGATTAATCTCTACCTGATTAAGTTAACTAACAGAAATTTTATTATGTTCTAGACAAATTTTCGAAACCGGTCAAGATACTTTGAGACGATTCTTACAGAAGGTTCTCTATTTTACTGGCAGATGAAAATGCTTCACATACACATTTAAAACAATTTTTCCATTTAAATATTTGCAAAAGTTTTTTGATTTTAAAACTTTATATGATATAAGAAATTAAAAAAAACTCTTAAAATCCCTTTTAAATATGTACCAGCGATAAAAGCTAAAACGTTTTAAAATTCCAAACATGTTTGCATGTGGCATTTGATGAAAAACTACTTCATTTTTTCATTGTTATTCTTCTCTAGTGCGCGGGTACTTCAAATCCTTTTTCCTTCCATATTAGCAACTTCAATTTTCTAATGATCAAAGACAAAAATTCGCAAAACAAATAATAGATAACAACGTAGAAGCACACGTTAATTCAAATGAAAACTCTTTTCATTGCAAACTCAATAATAAATGTGACCTTAATTTGTTTAAATAAATAGAAGATATACGAAATTCTTGAAATGGAACCAGAGCAACGACGACGACATACGCAAAAAAAAATTTAAATCTAATTTAAAATGTAAAGGGGAAAGAAAACCGCCAAAGTTTGCAAACTTCCCTCCCCCCTCTCCAAACAACACACTCATGTGGCTCAGTGTGTGTGCAACTTTAGCTCTTGGAAAAATTTACATACAAACGTAGCCAAACATGTTCACATGTGTAAACTGTTTGCCTACACACGTCTTTTATCCTGCTTCCTTTGACATGTTTTTTTTTTTGGTCTCCCTGCCGTTGCTTATTGATGATTTGGCTCTTTGTATGGTTAGAATATTATTTGCAAATTAGCCACTACCATCAACCTCGTCCTTCACATCATCATCTATTTGATCCTTTGCTTGTTGTTTTTATCCTTTTTAATGTTTATTCATACATGTTCATGGTTGTCAATATAAGTATTAATGCTGCAACTCTCCTCCCGGCTAAGAAACAATGAAAAACCAATAAAGCGTTAAGCCTACCAAACTACAATAACTCAATTCTTATTCCACGTACTCTTTTCAAATGCCAAAGTCACACATCACTGCCCATTAAAAGACGAAGAAGAAAAAAAGAGAATGATGTTGTTTTCGCAATCAGTTGATGAAAATCTCTTACCGGTCCTTTAAGGAAGTTTGTTTTAGATTTGACAGTTTTTTGTCTTATTTTTTTTGTCAAATACATTTTAAAATTGGCCAAAGGGTGCAATATTGTAGTCATGACAAAGATATTTGTTCTTTTCTAAATATATTCTTGTTGTTGAAGCAAATAAATTTTTGATTTTTTCTTTGGGGGGTAAGGAAAAATGATAAATTGCAGATTTTGCTAATGAAATATTTTTACATTATCCGCAAAATATATTTCCTCAGGTGTTATGAAATTTTATTTGGAATATGGGTTGGCATCATTCATTTGCCTTTCATGAATAGTGATCACATGAATAGTGATCTTTTTTTTTTGTTAAATGATATTGACGTGCATAACTGTGAGTTCAAAAAATAAAAAAAAAGCGTGATTGCGTACGCTTTCCTGGCATTTTTCATGATTTTGTTAATTAGGTGCAAGGAATCCGATCTTTCAGACAGCATTTTATACTTTTTTAATAGAAAACTAAACTAACAAGTTTTCATATCCCACTGCCTGTTCAACAAAATAACACTTGAAACAAAAAACTAATCAAAAATATTATTTTTGTTTAAAAAAAGAGTAACAAACTTTTGGTTTAAGTGTACTTTCGAAATAATTTCTTAGCAAGCCATTAATGCGAAATAGCTGATCAGAAAGTTGTGTAACGCACGCTACAAAAATGGAATTAACTGATGATGATGAATTAAAAGATGAAGCATGATTTCCTAAATTTTAGAAAAGAACCAAAATACAAGAATACTAACTGATCTTGCTTGCAGCCAAAAAATGTAACCCATTTTTATTAAAAGTTTACGGCTTTTATTGAAAATGTTACGTGACGTACGTTAAATTGCCTCCAATTCATCAAACAAATGAACATTTATTGGTCTCATAGGAAAACCAAAATATAAAATCGATTTAAGATCTTAAATCACTTGAAAAATATGTCTACACATAACAAAAATTATAGCCTAATTTTCCGTGACGCTCGCTACAATGCATGGGACTAGCGCATGATACACAATTTTAATTTTAAAAGAATGATGAACAAACATATTTTTATTAAACTTAAGGAGAGTTGAGTGATGCCTTTCAATCGCCCCATGAACATAAAATTAATTTGCATGCTTTAGGACAAGATTAAGTAATTTTTTTTTGTTACATTTATAAAATATATATCTAGTCAAGTATTCTTGATATCAAAAGTTATAAATCATTCGCTCCAAAAACATTTGGTTTGTGGACGGTTTTAAGGACTAAACAATTTGATGGTTAATGGGCTTATTCTGTAACTTTTGCCCACATACTGATTATATTATCAATCCCTGAATTAAAATTCTTCTACGTAGAAAGAAATAGATTCATTTCGTAAAAACTCTTCAAGTGTTAAATAAAAATATTTCCTTTGAAGTCATTAAAATACTTCCTTGGCAACAATTTGGAATATTCAATCCAAACTTTAATTGCGCCATATTCCAATTTTAAATTTGACATAAAACAATTTCAATTAGATGAACATTTTCAGCTGACCATTTGTCGTTAACAACTTAAAACAACCCTTTTTTGTATAAAATTCTTATCCTCCAGCCGAGATCAAATGAAAACAATTATTAATTGAAATATTGTATTTATGCTACAAATTTGTCAAATCACTGAGCAGGAATTTTGTTATTTGATGTTAATTTTGTGTCCATACAATTTCCAAACTATTTGTCACGCCTCTTCACAAGTTTGCATTTTAAACTGACCATCTGCCGTAAAATTGTGTATTAAAATGTAATAAATTGTTTTATTGAAAATACAAGTAAAAAAGAGAAAAATTAATAAACTGGTACTGGCTTCAATTGTTGCTGGTCAAGCTAAAAATTATTTCACATGACTGGACAAAAATGGAACATTAGTTCTGTACAAAGCGACACTCATTTAACACAAAAGGGTTAAACGTTTAGGTGAAAAGTCTAACAGATGTGGGTTGTTACAGTTTTACAATTTTAATTTAAAATTTCATTGTGGCTTTTAATTTTACAAGATATTTCTTTCATGAAAAAGATCAAACTTTCTTTAAAGATATTTTATGTATTATTGAATTGTTGAATTAATATGGTTGTAACATTTCTAAAGATGATTTATGAAAGAATGTGGTCGTGTGTTTTTTTACAAGACACTTTCTTCTTGAGCTTCAAAAAGAAATAAAGAAGTTTTATTACATTCAATATACATTCAAAACAGAAACAATTCGCGGGATAAAATTTTCTTTAACTAATTCCTTTTATGATATTAAAAATAGTTTGATTGCAAATAATTGTTAAATTTTCTAGCTTCATTTTAAAGTTTATGTTACAAAATTAGCTAATCAACCGGAAGATCAAATATTTTTTATATAAAAATCAATTGACCTTTCGGTTATTTTATAATTGTTGGTTGGCAATACAAATTAATTTATTTAACAGATGATTTGGTTTAAACAGTCGAACGTAACACTGCATCTATAAAATTTTAATTCAATTCTCTAGGTC
This sequence comes from Linnaemya vulpina, assembly GCA_963675445.1. Taxonomy (NCBI): domain Eukaryota; kingdom Metazoa; phylum Arthropoda; class Insecta; order Diptera; family Tachinidae; genus Linnaemya; species Linnaemya vulpina. The sequence goes on from OY776277.1 coordinate 20,860,211, forward strand.
TAATTTACTCATATATTAGATCACCTCTATCCACAACCAAAAGTATCTTTTACATTCCAACAGCTTGAAAATGTTGAAGAAAAATAGACACATAAGATAACCCCCCCTCTTATATCGCCCTCTACCTATGTCATGCAAGTAAATGGTTGAAGAAGGTAAACCACATGATATGACACCAAAATCTGCAATAATGCCATCCTTAACAAAATAAGCGTAGCTGAGAAGAATAAGAGAAAGTCTAAAGGATATTTGAAAAAAAAAATTGAAAGCATTTTTAAATTTAAAATCCCAAAAATACATCATTAAATCTTCTTAGTAATAATCGTATGCATATGATATTTGGAATGAGTAAAGGGAGTTTTGAAGCTGCTACATGTACACGGGCTCGGGTTAAATATGAGATCTGTCAAAAATTGCGTTTGTCACACTTCATCACATCATCAATCAACGAAAGCCAAATAAAGAATATATATATTTTTTGTTTGTTTAGCTGATGTGTGATTATAAAACCTTGAGTGGCCTTTAAACGACACACGGTTTGCAAATCTTGTTTGATGTTGGAGAACATAGGATTTCTTTAAACGAGGATGGACTGAAATGCCTAGATCAACTGATATTTTGTATTTTATAACAAGGAATATGCTTTTGATTATATAATTGGAAATAACCACTTGTTGTATTTCATCCGATATTAAAGTTTTACATAAAAAGTAATTTTTATAAAAATATTTCACGTAAATGCATTTAATTTACATCCGAAGTAAAAATACCAGACTTAAACAGACTGAACTCGATATCGATCGAAATTATTACTAAAATCGTATTGAAATTTTGATCAATGTCAAATGCTGTAATTTGACCCCAGACTTTTGAATATTGTGTGAAATAGTGCTATAATACATTTATAAGCTGCAGAATTATTTCCATGTAAACAACGTTGCCATTATTTCAGAAAATATACGCTATTCAGCTTGAAAAATTTGGAAGACTGGACTCTAACACTATTAACAAAAAATTAATACAGACAAATATTGAAGATTCCTCTGGAAAAGTATATGAAAAATACGGCCACTACCGAGGTTGAAGGAACCACCACAATCGTGAAGGTTGATGAGTGGTATCTCCGTCAAAGCAGACCAACTATATAGACGTTTATTTTCTTTTATATGAAATATTCAAGGAATTTCAGTAGTTTTTGTCGCAAAAATTTTATTTATTTTTCATTGGCAACGCTGGTTGTAGTGGTTAATGTTTTCCACTCAACTATTATTGACAAGATAGTTAGTGTTTGTGACATGATGATAAAATGAGTGAATTTAGCAACAATTTAATTTTCACCCCAAATAGGAAAACAGAACGGCACTATTTTCGAAAGCCGCAACACGTTTTCATCAATATTTTCATAATTGATTTATCAATTTAATAAAGTTGGATACTCCTTCTCGATACATAAAATATTTACATAATTATACTTTTTCAAACAACTCTCGTATCTGCTATCCATACATGTATGTCGTAAAACGTCTTTTATAAATTGTTACACTGTGAAAGTAGTGAGATTTCCGAAACTTATTTTTTGCATACGAAAACCCTTTGGGAGTTCTGCTTATTTCAAGTTAAGCAGGGGTTCCTTAAAATAATGATTTTTTGACAACGTTAATGCGTATCATTTGCAAAATACGTTAAAATGTTCATGATTTCATTTTTCAAAAATGATTATTTAAGATTTGCATACGTTTCGCGGGAAAATTGCATGTAATTTACGCCTTTTGCTGGCGTAACAATAAAGGACGATGACAACAGCAACAGCAGCAACAATAACTCTCTGTTTAAAATCTAATTTTAAATTGTTTATTTCTTTTCAAGATATTTTCCTACAACATTTTGTTTTTGAAAAAGAAATGAATGAAGAGGTGGTTGATAAAATTGATCAGGGAGGTTGTGTATTGAGAGTTTCGAGTGCATGTGAATTTGAAATTAAATTCCTTTTTTGTTTTGCCGTTTTGTAAGAATGTGTGAAAATACCTAAAAAAAAATATCTGTAGGGGGAAAAACGTTTTCCGCACACATGCGTCTGCCTGCATTTATGTACTCATATCCAACTAACATTCATTCATTTATATTTAAGTATGAATAATAAAAAATGAATGAGAATCTAGTCTCTTGTTCACGGCATGTGTCAATGGCAGTCGTGTGTGGTTTCATTATCCCAACAATCCTGTTGAATCAATATAACGAAACACATATATAAGAAGCGTGTGTGCATGTGTGGGTCTACATGATGAGTGTGGGTTCATCTTTGAAGGTCCCTAAGGTGTCTACTTTTATCGTTAACACGATATAAACATACAAAAAAAAGAAAAAACAAGGAACAGAAAATAATCTCATGTTGCTTTTAAGTTGTAAATAAAAATTAATTTTTAAACAAAAGGTTACATTATTTTGATTAATGATTTGTTTTCGAAAAAAATTACCAAATTTAATACATTTTGTCCTTAATGACACACGCCAATGTAATTATTTAAACAATAATAGTTCTCTCATGAGAACATACACACACACTTGTATGTGTGTAAGAATATCGAGCATATATGCATGTTAAGAATAGTAATAATAATTTAGCCCCCGAGGTTAAGAATATCTAAACTCTTAATAGTTCTCAGTTGACTGCAACTAAAACCGCAAGTAGTAATAATTTAAAGTAAAATTGTGTATTTGGAAGGAGAAGTACATACCGAATTAGTTAGCGACAGCAGTAACATCACTTACCTGAAAGTAGAAAAAAAAATAAAACTTAATCATGCTGTTAGATAAATCATTTAATTAAAATGTTTTTAATATAATTTTCCTAAAGGCTTTGAACCTCTGCCACTAAAAACTAAAGTCTTTACGATTAATAAATCTTTACGATTAATAAATTACAATAATAATTCAAGATTAATAAATCTTTTTAACTCTTCTAGTTTTTGACCTCTTTTTAATTAATAATATACACTACTATTTTCAAGCTTAAGGTCTCCTTGTTTTTAGAATGAAAAATTAATTATTATTTACAGGATATGTATCGTTATCCTTCGTGGCGTCATAGACGAATTGATTGCAGTCCCTTAAAATATATTTAATTTTTATTTGTTTTATATATAATTTTATTTATTATTTCGCAAACGGGTCAAGAATTTTTTTATTTATCTGCAGGTATATAAAATTGTGTAATTTAAAAAGTAAAATTTCTTTTAGTAAAATAATCTCATTTTCATTTATCTACGGAAAATTAATTTGCTTATCTTATAAAAGAATTTTTTTACTGGGATTCTTAAAAGTTCAGTTGTTAATTTCCCTTTCAAAAGATATCTAAGTTGTTTGCTATACTAAAATCTCGGTAGAACAAAATGATTCTTTATGGCTTTTTAAATTGAAATGAAAAAAAATTCTCAAAACAAGAAAACAGTTCTCAGCGATCATAAATCTTGTATATGTTTTATTCCACTTGTTAAATTGTTAGCAAGTAATTTCCTTCTCTTGTGATCCGTTTTTTAGTATTTTATTTAACCTGAAGCTGCGATCCGGAGAAATTGATCCTGTTAGTTTCATAAAGCTTTTTTTTAAAGAAGCATTAATAATTGAATTATTTTACATAAATTTTCAAACAGTCTTGGGAAGTTATGAAGCTGCGGTAGTTAAATTATTATTTTATAACTATTTGCCGAGGCCACTTTAAGACAATATTATACTTATCACTCCTCTATACTTCTTTTCTTCAGTAGTAGTGTATTTTTAGTAGCCGCTCGCATAGAGAAAAATCACAGATTGTTAAAAGTAGTTAGTCGTTGTCCACAAGGACTAGATAACTGTCGTATTTTTGATACTATAATTCCGTGACTTACAGAATACATGGCATTGTTTTATTCGTAAAAGAAACAGTCGCTACATTATCTGAGTAGTGAGTGTCTTTCTTCAGTTTTCCAACCTTATTTGATCCTTCAAATCATAAATCCGGTTGATGTTTACGGCGATAAGTAACAAATTTAATACTTGAGTAAAAACTAAAACATAAAATGTTTCAAGTACAACTTTAACAACAACTATTAAAGTGTTAAGTAGACCTGTCATTAGCAGCATTTACAACATTCCAGAATATCATTACGCACCCAACCCATCACACACCGAAAATATATTTAAAATAAATGGATTGAAAATCAGGCAGGAAATAGCTGTGTAAAACATCAACATATTGACAACTTTAAATAAATTTTTGCAAGCTGATTTGAATTTGAGAAGCAGGAAAGCAAAATAGACACATAACGGGGTAAAAAAAAACAAGAAATGAAAGACAGGAACAACAAAAGTTTTTGCAATATCAAAAGCACAGGAAAGTATAATTTATTCTAAGAGCAAGAAAAGCAGAGCAACATAATAAAAGTCGCAACATTTTTGAAACGCCGGATGTTGATTGAATGGGAGTTTATGAAATAACAACATGCAAAACGACACCCTCAACTTTCTTTACATAATGTGTAACTTTTCCTTTTAAATATCTTATGTTCATATATAAAATTGTCAACATATGCTTTTACTACTGCAGCAGATCACCATCTTCTGTGATGGCATCATCATAATCATCTTTTTTTTTGCGTCAAACTTCTTTTGGCAGGCACTTGTGGAAAGCAACGACATTTGCCTGTCAAAAAAATAAATCGTTTATTTTGCAAGAACTGAAATCACAAACAATCCAGAGCATATCGTCGTCGGTTTAAAGAAGTTGTAGCCTGTATTAAGGCGCCAAAGCTTAAGTGCTGATATGTCGTCAACATCATTATCCGGAGAAATTTTCACTCATGCAGCATTTATGACAATAAACCTTAACAAAAGGCGCACTTTTTATTTCATCATTTAAAATTTCAATTTTGAAATTAATGATGTTTTCTTGACTGCAAAATCAACTCGGCGGTATTTGGGAAATTCAGCACATGTGTGACTCTCTACTACATCCGCTGGCAGTTTTCCTTTAATTTTTAGCATTATAAATGATATGAAAAATTTTGCAAATTGACATTTCTAAGTAAATTGACATTTCCTTCACTGTGTGTAGGAGAAGAGTTTCAAATGTTATTGTTATATTTTTTTATATTTTTTTTTTTTTTTTTTTGTAATTTAAATCTATTTAGTTTCGCTTGTGGTATGCGTTGATTTTTAAGCTTTTGAATTGTTACTTTTTTTTATAATTCATAAAAGGGAATGCATTGCATTGTGATTAAAAATTCTAATGGAATTATATTCTATTATTGGGGAAAACATTTCTCAGCCACAAGCTGATACTTTTTCATTGGAGTAAAAATAAACTGAAGTTTGTAATGGACAACTGATATTATTATATCTTTCAATAAGAAACTAATACATTTTAAATCAATCAAGAAATCCGTTATATATATTTTTAACTAATAATAAACTTATATCAATAATCATACAACAAAATTATGCTGTTCCTATACAACCGATGTGACAGAATTAGTCTAACTAGTCTACTTCTAAGTGAAAGTTAACTTGTTATTTCGTTATGAAAAATACAAAAAAATAAGCACCAGGTTTTTTAAGAAATTAATAAAATAAAAAAACATAATTTTAATAATGAGCTTTTGACAGTTTTTCGATTTATTTTCTCTTCCCTTGTCAAATGATTTGTGCGCCACAAAACACTTCCTTTGCCACACTTAAAACTCACAGACCCAATTACACAAAACGACCACATCCATAATTTTCATAGAATATCAATTAATAATAATTTTACGCACAATAAACATGTTAAAAGTTGTATGAAATTCTTTAACAAAAAAGAAAAGATCAACGCATTTTTATTTACACATCATTTATGTAAATGTTATTTCAAAGAAGTGCGTGCGGGCATGTGTAGTCAGTCATCTCATTATATAACTTGGCGAGTTGGTAGAAGAAATCATCCAGCAACAGACACCAAACACCACTAAAAATGAATGCTCGTTCGCTCCTTGCAATAGAGATAAAAACCATTTTAACACCACATCAAAAGCCGCTGAAGCTAAAGCATCATATGAATGAGTGCGTATGTCAAAATTTACCCATGTTCTAATTAATCTTAGCAGGATATAATGATGAAGTGAAAACAGCAAAAGCAGCAAACAACAATGGATTGCCTGCAAGGATCTAACGTGTGTGATGAAATTCATATTGGGTAAAGAAAACGAAAATGGAACTTTACAAAAGTTGTACCAGTTAATTAACAAAGTTGTTCGTTGTTTTGTTGTTCACTGTGAACATAATCATTTGCAAAGTTTTTTTTTTTGTAAAAATTGAAATTAATGAGTACCAGTTTAAGAATCGCATTATCAAGAAGTGTGTGTGTGTGTGTGTGAGGTGACAGATTCTAAGAATATATTTGATTAAACAATAAGCGTGAGGGAAACTCACCCTCATTATATACGAATTAATTTTTTTTTTGTAAGATGTCTAAGGTTTCCTTTGTATTCTAAAAGAAAATTAGAGCTGAATATATAATTGGAAGTTTTAATCCAAAATATTAATCCGAATTGAAGAAGAAATCCCAAATCTAAGACACACACTTTTTATTGTCTAACGTTTTCCAACAAAATTTTGAAAACCATTAATTTTATTTTACTGGGAAGAACACAATTTGATGTTTGCTGCGCTGAAATTATCTTTAATTATATAACCAACCGAACCGAGAAAATTTTAATCGCAATTATTTTGATGTATATATAATCGATTAAAGTAATTAACAAATTAATAAACATGTTCAACCCAAAAATATGATCCCAAATACCTGTTCCTAACCGATTTTAAGTAAGGAAATTCACTGTGCTCTCACTCTCATCGGCGCCGTGGTTACGAATTCTAATCAAACCAGATAGTGTTCTAAATGTACTTGAGCAACAGCAAGAATGCTCTGATCTCTCCTCAATCAATCTTAAATTAAGCAACTATACACACGATGATTTAAAAGCAGCCTCATGACTTTCTTTAATTGACAAGCGGTGTAGAGAAGTGAGAGAGAGCGAAAAACATCAAGATTTTTTTCTTTGATTTTTGCATTTTTCCTCACATGTATTTTCGTTCTTGCTTTTTTTATTCATTTAGTACTGTTAAAGTATATTAGACAACCAAACGCAAGATAATCGGCTTAAAAATCATAGTTCAAGTCCAAGAGGATTTTAGAAGCTGCTTTTAGAGATGAATACAAAAACGGAATGAATCTACTTTAGCAGTAGCTCAACTAGGCAACTATTACACGATGATTTAAGATCATGATAAGACTCATGACGTTTTTTTCAGAATGTAGAACGGGTGCTAATATTTTCAAAGTTAAGCCTGCGAAGTCTCGTGGCAACATTTTCTGTGGACACTTTCGGAATACACGCTCAGCCAGTGCGCTGTCCTTAAAACGACTACAAAAACAATTTGTTTGCTATGGCCAGGACTTGTACTGCGCGTGAACTATAGAAAAGATATGGAATTAAGGATGCAAATGGAGAAGGATGAGCGAAGTAGCGTTTATGGTAACTATTTTAGTTGTTGGTTACAATACTGAAGAATCAGGGTTCCGTACTAATTATTATGTTAATTATTATGTTAATCACTATCGTTACTCTTTGTACTATGCCTTCTTCCTTCAAGCAGGCTGACAACAATTACGACAAACATCTAAAAATGCAGATTCAATCAATTGTATCACAAATAATTGACTGAGTGCGGGGTCCATCCCATGACCTTTATCTTTGTATTCTACGCGATGGGTTTACCTACTGTTCTTTCTCCTTTAAAACTAAATGCTTTAGTTATATTAATATTTATATAGGTTAAATTGTTCTAACTTAGTTAAAATCTCAGAAAGACATGATGATAAATATTCCTAGGCACAAAGGAAGTCAACATCAGTTTTGTTCAACTTACACAGCAGAGCAGAACAGCTGTTTTCGAAAGTCGCAACACTTTCATCTTCAGTGCTCATGTGTATATTGTGTTTATCGCCACTGTTTAGGTGGCTTAGTTGAATGTGATAACAGTTTTCTATTTACACAAATTTTATTGTGAAAAACAATCCGAGAACTGTATCAGCCTGATGTTAACACTTGTGTGTTATGATACCTGTGTTACCATTTGATTATTTTCTTCATGTCCCATTTTTCTGAATTTTTTGTTCCATTACACATTAAGTCAAACTTTTTTGGTTTGAATTTTATACTTAAGCATATGTGAACGTTTTTCCAATTTTCATTGGTAGCTCAAGCCAAAGCTTAAATTGTATGTGATTTTATTTTTATTGAACATTTTTATTTTCAATTTAGTTGATACAGTTCTCGGATTGTTTTTCTGCTCTGCTGTGTAAGTTCAACAAAACTGATGTTGACTTCCTTTGTGCCTAGGAATATTTATCATCATGTCTTTCTGAGATTTTAACTACATTAGCACAATTTAACCTATATAAATATTAATATAGCAAAATAAAAATGTTCAATAAAAATAAAATCACATAAATTCTTTAGTGTTACATGGGATATAATCATTTAATATGCGATTAATGGAAAGAGTATCCCATACAAATGAATCGTTAATTAATAATTATTAATAACACCAGCATTAAGTATGCCTGACCCTGATCTGAGTACATAGAAAAGAAAATATTTACGGCTCACACTCGTAGCCTGATGTACAGAAAATACTTTTCCAAAATTAAAGGTCTGTGCAAGAGATTTCAGACGTTTTGAGTTTTGATTTATTAATTTGTAATACCCAAGTTTAATTTTTATCTTTATTGCATGAACAAAAATCAAACTAGAATTTCATGAAAAATAATTCTTTAGTTAGATCAGTTTTTTCTGTCACCAATAAAGAGCAGTCTCAACTCTTCTTCGAAAATACCATTTTTCATAGGAAACATTCCTCGTGCTGATTCACATCAAATATGCTGACAATAATTCATACCTGAAAAATTATAACATTTCCGGTGACAACATTCTAAAATACGCCTGCCTAATATCACTCACTATCAGTTATATTTTTCCATAGTAAAATGAAATCAAAATACTTGTCGAGTACAGATACAAACTGTATTTAAGAAAAAAGTTTCATGTGTTCAACAAATTAGTCAGAAATTAGTAAATAAAATAAGAGAGTATCCTTCAACTTAGTGACAAAAGAAAAAATTAGGAAGTTGAAGTGTTTGGAAAATTAATTTGCAGTTGGCTGTTTGTGAAAAACTACCAACGATTAGTGCAAATCAACACATAAAACCGGCAGATAAAAGGTGAAATTAAGTATAAATTCTTGCGTTTATTGTTCTTTCTTCTTTCACGTTTTGATGAAAAGAAAAAAATGTCTATCAGGATTATAAGAATGATTTTTTTCTTTTGTTTTACACACTTCGTCAAGGAACCAAAAAAAAAATCACACACAATCAGAAAAACATCCAAATTCTGCCAAGGGGAGTAGAAAGACGGAATGTTGTGAGGGTGGGTGACACAAGAGTTGCTCAATGTGTACGAGTACAGATGATTATGCAAGATATTTGATATGGTCAGATTATCAGAAAGAAGAAAAAACAAAAAAAAAACAATTGGTATTCGTTGGTGTTGACATTTCCTTTGTTAAGATCTTTACAACAATACAAGACTTTGTATTTTGATTTAATTTAAGGCTCTTGAATGCACACTTTCTTTCATCCTCTCATTCACATTTTCATTTATCCTCTCAGTGCAAACTAATTACTTATGCACTCATTCTAACACTTACACACATTTATTGGAGTTCAACAGAAAAAAAAGGCGAGGAAAAAAGGACAGTAAGTGACAGTTGAGCCTGCAGAAATGTGTGCTATTAAGAGCAGTTTGACAAATTTCCTTTAGGAGTATTAAATTATGTGGAAATTTTGTCTTCTTTTAAAAATTTTCACCCCAAAAATTTATTAATATTCCTGTAATTTCTGAAGAAAATTTTTATTAATTTATATTAGCAAAAAAAAAAAAACATGTTCGTACTTATTGTTTAAATACACGACTTTCTGTTAACTTTCATTCCCATAAATTGTAGTGGCATGATTTTAATATTTGCTTTTCAAAAACATATTTCATCTCTCCTACCATTTCGAATAAGAAGTTGCTTTCATTCATTTACATTTTACCTTTTTCTATTCGAACAGCTCATAACGTGATAGACAGACAGAGTCCCTGGGTCCCTGGAGTATATCACTTGTTTACCGATATCATTATTTGTTGTTTATTCTTTTATTCACGTCTAATATTTCGAATTCACCAATCAGTTTGGTTACCAGGAGTAGTATAATGACTTATACGGGTAGTAAATCAAACTAGATTGCATGTACTTTTGCTGGCCTTCTTTCCACTTTCTCTTTTCCATTCAACAATTTGTCTTGATTATTCTTATAATTTGTATTAAAATGGCTGCAGTCATTGAGCATATTTCAATATTGTATTGAATATTGAGAAGACGGAAAAAATTAGTTCATATTGAATGTCAATTTGTTTTGTTGTCGTCTTACATGGAGAGACAATATTTTCTTTCAATTATTTACAATAACCATCTGTTGTTTGTAAAAGTGTATAGAACAGAGAGAAATATAAAACCGCCAGCCATTATAATCAAAATAATTTAATTCAAATTTTACAGGGGCAAAGGGATTGATTACGTTACTTATTGATCTGTAAATGGATTACAATTATTATGCAGAAATAGATAACGACTTGTGCATTCGTGTGTTCTTAAGAAAGTGGAAGCGACTGACTCATGAGTGGTAGTGGACTGAATTGGCGCAACAACTTGAATTTCTGCTAGAACAAGCTTGAAACAATTTGTGGATGAAACAAAAGATACACTGTCAGTTCTTGTACTGGCTTGCTTGCAAATGAAACTTTTGAAATTAAAATTAATAATCGAACGAGATTTTTCGCGTATTCAAAATTGAAAAAGTATAAAATTTAATAACAAGAAAAAATTAATACTAGGAGAAATACTAAATGAATATAGAAAACAGAAGGCATTATGTTTTGTCTCACCCTCGTTCGTCTCCATACCGTTCACCAATCAAAAAAGTCATGACTACTAATCATGCGTGTAAGTCATGGTATGAAGCGGATATTAGACTTGAAAGATTGTCAAAACACACACAAAACAAACAATTGGTGTGAAACATGAAAAGTAGATAATAATAAAACATTTCCAGAAAATTGGGTTTAAGTTTTTAGAAAAATCCAAGTTATTCATAGTTTTAACTAACTGTTTCTATACAATATTAAAGCCTCAGATAATAATCCATTTCTTTCTAAGATGCAATTAGAGCATTTAAATTTTTAAATTTCATATTTCGTTAGGAAGTGTTAACTGTGTAATTTTACAAAATCCTCCTCTCAACATTTTACAACAGCCAGATTAAATGAGTATCCAAAAGTCATAAATAATTTGCCATGTATCTTTAAAGTGGATGTTGTTCGATTTTAAATTGTTCATAAATCGCATAATAAATATGATAAATCGGCTGTAAAGTTTATTTTTAATACGAAATTATGTCGTTACACTTGAATAAAATGCCCAAATATTAACGTACACTTTGTGTGGTACTCCTCGTAGAAAACCACCCCATGTAACTTTTGCATCATAAACTTCTTTCTATCTACTTTCAGGAACAGCAATAATTTGTTGCTACTTTTATTGAGAAACACGGTGTTGGAAGCAGAGAAGAAGCAACGCCTCTTAGTTGCATATTTTACCAATATATTTTTAAAGGGTGCAATAAGTGGAGCTGTTAAAATGATCATCTACGTTCTCAATAGGAAAAACTAATTTTCAATTCAATTCAAATCAAAACAACAAAGAATTAAACCCTGCGTTGTTAATGTTGAATGTCTCCAGTGATTTTATACCATCATAAATCTTTATTAGAATTTACATTTGAAGTTAATTGTATGAATACAGATATCGAAATCTTTGTTGCGCTTTTATTTTAATATGAAGAAGGTTCTTTTCAGTTAATATATATTTCGGATATACGCAGAATTATGAGTAATGAAAATATAGTTAAGCATTTGTGGTTGACTTTATTGCACTGAATGGAAAATCATCATCTAAACGTAAAATTTATTGAGTGTATCATTACAAAAAATCTTAAAGATCGTACTGACAAATAATTCAAAGTAGTATATTTTATTGATTTGCATATTCTTGGTATTTAAATAATATATTAGCAATGATATTTTAGCAATAAATTTTTTAACAAGTATATGTATAACTGAAACTCACTTTTTGGAACACCCTTTTCTCAACAAAGTTATGTAAAAGACAAAATATTAACTTGGCATTAAATTTGTGACAGTTATTGTTAATACGAGCATACATACACCAAATGTGTGGTTTTGTCAAGTAGGAGGAGTATTCTCTTAACAATACAAACAGTAAATAAAGTATAATAAAATTTTTTAAATTATAAGATTAAAATTTACGCTCTATAAGGACAAGAAGAGCAAGAAAAAAGAAATAATTTTAAAACAAAAATCTATTACAATTGAATTTAAATTACCTCATTACAAGACATCAAGTTATTAAAAACATATTCAAGTTGTGTGCAAATAATGGCAGATTTTGAAGAGTTTAAATAGCGATTTTAAGCATTAAACCATAAAAAGAGAGAAAATGCGTGCTATTATCCAGGAGGGGTCCCCAGTTAAGGTTAATGGAAAGTGAAAAAATTAAGGTTAATATTTTGTCATAACTTTCACCACCTTGTTTTTTTGCAAAACATTATTTCCATTTCTATGAAATTATTTCAACAATTTCCTGCTTGTATTGTTAGACAAGTATTTTTTTAATTTTTTTATTTTTTTTGTCACAAGTATTTCAAACAGAATTCCATAAAGTACTTGTGTGTGTATTGAAATGTAACTACTCGTATATTTTAATAATAAAGCAGAGGGTAGAATACTTTTCAATAATATTTGGGAATGTAGTGATGAACGGCAGAAGTCCTTCTCTACGTTATTGTTGAAATGAATGACAGTTTGGTAGAATAAATAAATCCTTGATGAGACCGATCACTTTTTACACTTCGTTTGATCCGAACTTGAATTATTACAAATAAAACACTATTTCCTCAAATGAGTCGAAGAAATCTAAGAATCTATATACCGAACTGTCTTTAAAAGGATAATATATTATCGCTGATGCTGACCAATTAAAATTATATTTAACATACGGAAAAAAACGCTATCCACTCTTAAAAATATTTTATAGTCCAAGTTATGGGCATATACAAATAAGATATTGTATGAAACAATATGTGCATAAGAAATTTGCATGCTCAGAAAAAGAAAGCTTCAGAAAATTGCTACTAATTTATAACTTTCAAATCACTATTTAACACAGAATGCGAAATATACTTTTCTAGCACCCGCACTCAGCAGATAGAACTCGAGATGTATGACCGCCTACTTTTTTATTTGTTACTTGAAACTTTTTTATTCAAATCCTGTACCGCAACCCTACTATACTCAACAAATCCCCTGAATGGTTTTGTTAGGGCATTATCTATTTGTTATTAATAAAAATCAACAAATTTCCAGTGCCTTAATGTTGTACAAGGGTTTTTCATTTCAATGAAAATCGTGGCTTGCGGCTACAAAACATTCAAACGCAGTATTGGCGCGAAAAGGGGAAATTTATGAAAACTAAATCAGAACACTACAAAATGCAAAACATTCTTGGAATTTCGTTTTCAAATTAAACTCCTACTGTTTCGCACAACGAAACACAATAAAACACTACAGGCAGCATCTTAACAAAACAGTAAATGATTTGTTAAAATATCGAATTTAGACAATTCGAAATATTGACAGATTTTCAAGTACAAGCGTCAACGAAGAAGAAGAAGGAAAAAAACAACAACAACAATTACTCTATCATAAACCAACCCCACCCAGCCTTTTTAGGTTTGTTCAACACTACAACGTATTTAAAGGCGCGTAAAATATTTCAAAATGTATTTTCTAAGATTTAAAATCTTCTTAAGCACAGACACGCATACATCCATACACATTCATACACACATATTTCTATAAATAATTCGAGAATCGTCGGAACAGAAATGAACAAGTGAAGGAAAGATTACGGAAGTGTAAAAAGTTGTTATTTAAAAATTTAATTTGAATTTCGAAAAAATTTCCGGGTGTCATCGTTATTAGTGTTATGTGTGCATGTGTGTGTGTGTTTGTTTTCAAGAATTCAATGCATAAATTATTTTCAAATAATTTCTTTTTGGCCGTCATAATCCATATTGATTGTATTAAGAAATCTATAAGCCACCTTGAGGCACAAAAAAAAAGGAAGCAGGGATTATGTTTATGTTTCTGAAATAAAAATTTTAATCAGTTTTATTACTGTAAGTTGAAACGATTTTTTACATGTTGCTCCTGCTTAAGCTGTCAATTATTTAGCAATAATTTGAGTATTAAGATGTTTGCTTTATTGGAGATTTGACAGAAGACAAGAATTTGAATTATAATTTTGATTGCTATTGTTATTTTGAATAAATTATTTATTGGGAAATCAGTACAGATAAAGGTGCGGCTACAATTGCGCAACATTTGGCCGAAAAACAACTTCACACATAAGCAATTTAGAAATTATTTATCTCATTAAACACTTGCCTGAATCAAACTGTTTTCCATTACTATTTGGTGGTTACGCTTTTTCTGTAACCGTATCTTCAGTTATTACAAATACTTTTTGACTAAAAATATTGCGCAAGATAATTTTTAATATTTCGTATATATTTGATTTTGTGTTTTTGATAAGAAATCGTTTAATCGAAAAAAGACCCACACTTGCAGCTCTAGTACTTTTATTTTTTTATAAAACTTGTATGTTTTTGGGGGAAGTAACGAGTAAGTGTTTACAAAAATGTTAACAATTTCATATATTTCAGATAGACATACCTGAATATTATCTATAATATTTCATATGAATGCAGTCATGAAATATGTGACACCACATTATGTTTATAACGACACAGTATTCATGTATAGAATAAAATATATTCATCACAAGACAGAAAAAGAAAGTCACCCTTTTTCAATTACTGCGCTTTTCTTCTCACAAACAAGTCGTTTAACAAAATAATACATGGACCTGAACCAAAAAAATTAATAAAAAATTCTGAAACATAATTTGAAAACACAATATATTGGCTGCACAATCAATTACATTGTTTTTCCTATTTGATGAGTTTTAATATAAAATGAATATATTAAAAATATAATAAAATAGTTCGACAACGTAACTTAAATGCTTTCATTTATAAAGTATGAATTCATATTTCCATGCAAAGAACATACATGAGAACACACATGCATGTTTGTTTCCATGTAAACATGTATGTAATTCTATCTATCGTGTACTTTATATATCACAATCTGTGCCCTTTCAACTAAATATTTATGAAACTACAAGGGGTGTCTGAATAATTGACTGGATTTCGAATATATTTATGTTGTTTTTAAGGATAAATTTATAGAAATATTTCGTCTATTTTTCCACTAGAATAACTCTCAATATAACCCTATTTGAAAGATGGTATGAGTTTAACAATTTTTGACTCTGTATCATTATAATTTATGTACAATGATCCGATTGACATTTACAAAAACAATGTCACGTGATTCAAATAAAAGGGTTAAGCGTGTGTCACTAGGTTGAAACCATGTTGGCTTGTTAGCGAACACCAATAAATTTTTGTAAGGAATAGGACTTTGACAGGAGCAATTAGACTTGAAAAGAAAGTGTTAACAACAACAATCTTTAGTCAAGTAATTGAAAGGATACATTTTAAAATTGATGTGATGGCAAAACTATGCTCTATTGCCAATAATTAAAATTTATTTTATATGTCTTATATTCATACATAGAAAGTGTTTATGTAAATATGAGTAAATCAATATATATTAGGATTTCGAATACGTTAAGTCCACCTGAGTCAAACTACTGCATTCGCTAGTTTTAGGCAAAACCCTAAGATCAACCTCATTTGTTCATAACAACTAAAATTAATATTTTTTATGAAATTCAGCAAAATAATTTAATTTTTTATGTTTTACCTGCATCGCTAATAAATGTTATAGTTCACAATGCAATTGAGATTTTTGATTTTGATTAACAAGAGCTCAGAGATTTCCATAAAAAATATATTAACTTCATTAGAAACATGTATGCTAAGAAATATTTTGCGTTTTTGGTTTTTTGCGGGATTCAGAATGCTAAAGTGGCAACGCTAAACAACAACCCTGCAATATTCAATGCATTCTTAACACAATCAAAATAACAACAATTCATACCTTTGATTTTTCATTCAAACAGTTTGGGATGCATTGCCCGACTGTAAAATTATTCTGTACATAATAGTAAACACCAACAACAATTTACACACGCACATTCACTTCTATACATCTATTATATATGTACGTCTACTCAAATGCATGATTAAACCTGTTGCTTTTTGGATATACCACTCCTTTCTATCACTTTTTTCTCTTAATATATAGAAACATACTCGGTAAACATATTGCACCACTTTTTATTTTAGTAATTATATATATAACCAATTATTTTGAACTATTTTTATTTCGTTTGCTCCATCACGAAAACCGAACTTGTTTCACCGCACTGAATTACAACTCAATGGAATTTGTGCAGCACTGCCAGACATAAAGTTCTATATGTTTGAGAGAGTTACCAGTTGGAATACTTGGATTTTTATATTATTTTCATATGCGAATCTCAAGATTTAATTTAAAAACAAATTTGAATTGTTTCACTATGGAACAAATTAGTTACTTAGTCTAACATTTAGACCAACACTTAGCTGGTGAAACTAAAAACAAAATGAATATGATTTCTTCTTATTAACAAACTCTATGAGAAAACCTATTGTTTGCAATCGTTCATGTTGTGCTATATTTGATATGAGCCAGCAAAACAAAAAACCACTTCAAATACAAGGTATCACTGCATTACCTGACACTTCATTACCTCTGATTATAATCCATTATTTTATATTTCTATAGCCACCTTGTGAAATATGACTATGGTATTTTTGAGCACAAAAAAGCAGGGTAATTCAAAGTAAACAAAAAGGCTGCCGTACTACACATTATCTTTATGTTACTGAAAATTTTTGTAATTTGAAATTTAAAGGCGGTATCTATTATGAATATTATATTATTAATATTTGGTTTTTATTTATATTTATTGAAAATTATTGAAATAAATGAAAGCATCTGCAGCTTTACGTTCGTTATTCACACATATTCTTTGAAATAATATATATAAAACCATTATCTGGCATGGACAAAATCCGATTGGTTTCATTAAGTTATAGAAAATATTGTAAATTAGTCGTCTACGACGATTATGTGAACACACACTCAAGCACATTTACTCGTAACTAAACTGAATAGTATTGGCTTAACTAAAACCACTTAAGATTGCCGGCACTAATACCGACGCTATGGATTCTCCTCTGCCAGTTGTAACAAATTTAATAACAATTGAATAAAAAAAACTCATAATATATATATATATATATATATATATATATATATATATATATATATATACGCAAAATTCAAAACGAAATAGTTGTCTACTTTAAAATTTAATTTATACTACTTGTGTTTACTACGTACTTTGCATAAGATAAAAGAATGACTCTGTGAAATTTCTTGTCTTATCACAAGCGAAATATTAATAATTAAGAACGGTTACACAAATAATTAGTTTTACTACGGCAGTCACATCGAATGGTCGAAATTTTTTACATTAAATAAAAATAAAAAAACGGTAAAAATAAACGCAGCAAATAATAAACAAATCAAAAATATGATAAACAAGTGGAGCTACTTAATCGTGACTGCCTTAACGTTTATTGTGACGCCGCCACAGACGCAGGCAGGAAATATTTTGGCATTCTTACCCTCATGTAGTCCATCTCATCTGATCATTGAAATGGCCGTGATCAAGGCAATGGCCGAACGACACCACAATCTTACAGTTGTATCAGTGCTGCCTCTAAAGTCAAGTTGGTTACATCCCAATATGAAAGTTATTCAGTTGGATAAGGGCTTAGTAGATATGGAGAATCTCATTAAGATAACAAAATCGAAAGGATTTGACAAAGTCCTTAAAACTTATTACATAGGATATACGATGTCAACTCAGATGTCGCTTATATTAGAAGATCCGAAATTTCAAGAACTGCTACAAAATCCAGAATATCAATTTGACTTAATGTTGTATGGCTACTTCTTTGGGGATTATTTTTTTGGCTTAGCGGAACATTTTGATTGCCCCATGGCTTTGATATGGCCCAACATACCACTAGCGCATATATTAAACTTAATCGGTAGTCCGCTCGAAATGTCGTATACGTCATTGTCCCTATTCAACACTATCAGTGACGATCTAACGGGATTCATATTCAGATTGGAAAATGTTTTGCTTGCAACAGCTGAAGTGGTCCTGTCGAAAATTCAAGAATCCGGCATGAGACAACTTTACGTGTAAGTGGAATATTTATGATACTTCATTGATTAGTTGTTAGCACACCAAACGTTTTGTGTCGGAATTCTATATTTTAAGTCTTCGATGAAAATTTTATTTCTCTTAATTGATCATATACAACATAAAGTTACCAACTTATTTAATTATGAAAATGTGAACAAGTAAGACTTAAAATCAACAACACCATACATGTTGCAAATTTAATTTATGAACTGTGATAAGACCTCATTTATATAATTATTTTTATCACTTCTTAAATTACTCGATTACTGGATCGAACGAAATGCTGGTTATTTAATTAATCAGTCGAGTAATCCTGCAGCGTAATAATATTATCTTTGTTTAGAGCGGTAGATATCGTTTCATGAAATTAGATTAGGAAAATTGTTATAATACCCAAATGAAATTTATTTGAGTACATAAATAAAATTTAAGAAATTTATGTGAACGATATTTGTATCGAGGCTTGAGTTTTTATTCAATTGCGTACGCTATTTTTAAAAACAGTTGACCTTGCCGATTTTAAGGCCACTTAACTTTCTTATAGATTGTGAATTAACCAAATCGCTTCGCCGATAGCACTAACAATTTGATTTATCTCAGAGCCTGTTGGCGCAACGATTTGTTCACGCTTTCGCTATTTCACAGTCTTTGCATTTTGCTACAGCTGGTGAAATATTCGCAAGTGAAGAAAATTAATAATAGAATCTTTAATTTATGCCACTAGAAGTGTGTACGTCCGTCCACACACTCATACTACGGACCTGATTATCTTATCAGAATATGTACTTGAAAAGTGCATAAATACGAGCAAATATTATTCAAGAGGCAAGAAGCATTTGCCATACTAGAGCAAATCATCTAATTTCTTTGACGAATCTACAGGTGATAAGCTACGAATATATGCGAAATTATTTTTTATCTTAAGTTTACAAATTTGTTTGCTCATTTTACTCTGTTGGAAATATAAACTGCCGAAACTGTCATGAGAGATTGACTAGGTCGTGTAATTCTGCTTGCATTTTAGTATCGTTTCCCACAATTCTTTTTTATTTCCATGCATGTAGCGTTACTTATTGAAAACCTTTTTTTAAATTCTAGTGAACACTTTCCACCGGATAAATATGCCAGCTACGATAAAGCCAAGGAACGTGTGGCCATGGTTTTGTTTAGCCACCATTTCAGCGAGAAACCCATTAGACCCTTAGTGCCAGCTTTAATTGAAATCGGTGGCATTCATATTAATGATGAACCGAGAAATTTAACGCAGGTAAAAGAATTATATTTCCACCCTTGTCGAATGATATTTAATGAAATAATTTCGATTGTTAAAGGACATTGAAGACTTCGTAAGTTCCGCCAAACATGGAGTGATCTTTTTCAGCATGGGCACCAACGTCAAAGAACACCATATGCAGCCACATGCCTTAGACACGATATACAATGTGCTGTCAAAATTACCACAAAAAATTGTGTGGAAGGTAGACGACGAATCTAAAGTGCCGGGAAATTCTTCAAATATTTTATATCGCAAATGGTTGCCACAATCGGATATTTTAGGACACTCGAATACAAAATTATTCTTTGGCCATGGCGGTAAAGGTGGCATAACTGAGGCCAAATTTTATGGTGTACCCATGGTGGGTCTACCCATATTCGGCGATCAGCCTATGAATATGGAACAAGTGGTAAAGCAAGGCTACGGCCTAAGTATAGATCACGAAAAGCCGCTCACAGAAGAAATTGTTTCTGAAGCGGTTTTAGAAGTTTTGCAAAATCCATTTTATGCGAATAATGTCAAGAGATTTTCTTTGCTATATCGTGATCGTCCTTTGAAAGCTAAAGAGAATGCTGTTTATTGGCTAGAATATTTGCTTAGGCACAAAGGAGCTCCTCATATGCAAAGTCCTTTGAAGACAATGCCATTTGTGGAAGCCATGAATTTAGATGTGATTGCATTTAATGTGCTGGTATTATTTGTAGTTGTGCAATTAGTCAAGATCTTGACCAAATTTATAGTTAAATTAATTAACAGAAGGAAGGCAAGGAAAACTAAAAGAGATTGAAAAGGGTTAAATAAGTTTCGAAAGATGAGAAGTAGAAATAATTTTATGTTTGGTTATTCTAAGAAATGTTGGGTAAAGGTTCCCTGATGATCTGCTTTAGCCCTAGACAAATACGCGTGGAAACTAACTAAAACCCCTCCATGATCAATTTTAACTTTTTCAAAAGAATTTGGGTGAAAAAGAATCTGCATGATTAAATTTATATTAAAGAGCTACTTTATTTTCGTTTCGAACAGATATTTCTTGATAGTTGTATGAACTCAATTTATTATGAATAAAAAGAAATTTATAGGGACTATCAAATAAAATTTTCTACATTCTGTTTTACAATATTTCAATCTGCTGTGATAACAGTTCCATTCAGAAAAGAGTACATCATAAAATTAAATAAAAATTCCCACACTCATTGCATTATCACTAGGAAGCAGCAAATAAACAATTGTTTCAGTGTAAATCCCCTTCATCCAGCAAGAAAAGAACCCACAACGAATATTTTTAGTTGCAAGTCTTTCTGCTTATAAAAGGCAAACCTAAAGATTCAATCAGCAGCAGTTAGTAAACAGCCTTAGAGTCTTAAACTAAAACACTTCCCTACCAAATACGAACAAACAAACAAGTATTTTCTGAATATGAATTTTTATAAATTTTTCATCTGCGTTGCTTTGGTCTTCGCTGTATTGGCTGGACAAAGTCAGGCGGGGTGGTTGAAAAAAATCGGCAAAAAGATCGTAAGTTAATTTTGAAATACTAAATTAATTATTAAGTTAAAATTTAAATATTTCCTTGTATTTTATTGCAGGAACGTGTTGGTCAACATACCCGCGATGCCACCATACAGGGTCTGGGTATCGCTCAACAGGCCGCAAATGTCGCTGCTACAGCCAGAGGTTAAGGGAACTATTAATTACATAAACATTGATTTGATTAGATTTATTTATTGCCTTTGCATTTAATATTTTTAAGATAAAGTTTATTTAGAAAATTGTTTTAAAAATAACATATAATAAAAAAAAATAATTATAAAAGCTATTAAATCAGTATTTTTTATACCAAAAAGAGCATTTTGAAAACTTATTGTTATTTCCAATAAAAATAAAAATTAGTGATATATAGAGATGGCCCAAATTTGTGAAAATCTATTTTTCATTGCATTCTCATATATGGAAATCGACGAAAGCTATTCTGAACTTGAATCTATTGTATGTAAATTCTATACAACTTTGGAACGTCTGAACCAGTAGGAATAGATTTTAGTGAATATTAAAGCGTAGTTAGAAATCATGAGCAAATGAACCGTTTAATATCATTTTTCCAAAATTGTGATTTATGATCTGGCATTTTGCTCGAACTTAACCTCAAAAAAAAACTATTTCTGTTCCTGCGTATATCATTAAATATTGTTGATCAATGTGGGAAATATGGTTGTACTAAAATTTGGAAAAACAAATTGTTTTTCAATTGATGCAAACGTTCATCATCATATTTTATTACGTCGAAAGCTGCATTCCATGAACTTGATCTCTTGAATAGGTTGAGTGGGCTTACAGAAATCAGTTTTCTTAAAAGAAAATTTTAAATGGCCTTCAAATTTTAGTTTATTATCTTCATTTTTGATGAGACCGTGTTTCGCTAGCAATTTAATAAAAATTAAAATAAATAAATTACAATAAGAAATTAAAAATTTAAAACGATATCCAATGCGATGATTTGGCCTCTGAATTTAGTCAGTTGTAGGGTTGATATTTCAGCCGATGACGAACGACGTTATGATCGCCATAAGAGGAAAAGATATAATTGCATTTTCAGTCATCTAACCCACGAACATTGACCAGTCCTTCATTGTTACAATTCCGTTGATCAAATTGTAACAACAATACGATCACAAGATTTATGGACCGCTTATAGTTTATGACAAATACTATTCACTAATTTTCCTATCGATGCTTTGACTCCCAAAAGATTAACTTAATTTAATATAATTCACATAATAACACTTAGAATTGCAAAAGCTGTAAACGAGGAGGGCTGTGTTTGGTTAAAATGAACAGATTTCAGAAACAGAAAATCTCAACTGCTGCTGTCATATATGAAATAATGCGGGCGTATTTATTTGAATTTATTTACTCACTCACATCTATTGTTTACGAAAATACTTCTATTAACGAAATGGTTTGTTGTTGATGCTTCTGTTGGTTGGCATTGTTTTACTTTCTTATTTGCCAAATTATTTTAATGTATCTCTAGCCCAGGAAGGATATATCAGCATGTATGTTCATATCCATAAGCACAACTCGCAGAAACTTTTCTTATTTTGTTACAATTTATTTGTCTAGATTTCACTTCTTGACTTTCCCACACAACGCATCGTTTCATTAGAGAGAATTTAAAGGAATAAGAGGAATATCCATCATTATTCGTATTCAAATAGGAAACGGCTGTCATGTTTGTAATGAAAGGGCAGCAGGAAAAACAAAGCACTGGAAGTGGTTTTCGAATGGCAGGGGTTTTGGTTTGTTTATTTGGCTTTTGTTTTATCTCAGATAGACACAAAAATTTCAATTGTAAAATAAACAACTGCACGCTAGTCAATCTCAGTTGGAATAAACTGATTTGTATGAATAAACTGATTTGTGGACAGTTTCGGAAGTTTTAACAAGACTAAAGGCAAGTGTAGCAACAAAATATGATATACAGAGAGGCCTAATAGTTTCACATTTTATAATGAGGGATGATGAGTTTTTCTTTTTATATTTCTTTTAATGAAAGTCTTTAAAACCTTCTTCACATAAAAATTTATTGTATATAAATGAGAGTTTAAAATGAATTGCAATACGTTATGAAGTAAAATCTTAAATTTGTATCGAAAACTAAATTAACACGACGACAACATATTTAATCTCTGGCTGTGGCTATCAAATTTGCCGCCTGTTGAGTTACAGCGGCCGGTTTGGTAGCATCACATGCATGTTGACCCAAATGATTCTAGGAAAAATACGTATAAAAATTAATAAAATTTAAAGAAATAGTTAATATTATCTTGCCAATTTCTTCAACCATCCTGCTTCCTTTTGTCCAGCAAAAAAACCAAATTCAAATCAACAAAAATTTTATTTAATTTTTAAATTATTTATACCAGATTCTTATTTTATATAACATATATTTTCTTTTTATTTAATAACTTCTTTTGTCACTTAAGAGCAGAGCGATTTTTAAAGGGGATTTTTCTTATTTATTCAATTAAAAAGTGCCCATGACGGTTTACAATTTACATCAATATAACTTTCGTATTCACTTTTAGTGGATTACGTTTCTTTCAACTGAATATATTTTTCATTTAAGTCATTATGACTCATATAAATGCGGCATAAGCTTGGGAATGGTCTGATGATGTAAAATTATTTAGTGTATCACACGTTAGACCTTCATAATTTTTGTTACTTAATTATAATTAAAAATAGTTTTATTGATGTTGTTGGAAGAAAGCTTTTGCTCTATATTAAAATTCCCCTAATGCTAAAAACCACAACAAAAACTATCTCATTTTTGTTGTGGTTATAAAGATCACTTGGATCGTTTGCAATCGGAAGAGGGGACATTTTATTTTAGTCAGCAGAATGAAAGTAAAATTATTTGCACATTTTTCATTACTTTTGCTTTTTAATTTATTTGATTGCAGTGTTTACAGAAGTGAAAACCCCACAGAAAAGAATGTATTCGTTTTTTGTCTTACAAGATTAATAGAATAATTTACATTCCAACTGGATGAAACTTCCTTTTTCATAAAATAGAAATATTTCGATTTTATTTAATATAATTTTTCATTTTATTTTTCATAATCATATCTTAAGAGCAATTTTAAAAATAAATATTATCTTATGTGTACTCTAATAATCTCGACTCAAATCTATTTTCAACCTCTGGCTGTAGCGGCTACATTTGCTGCTTGTTGCGCAACAGCGAGTCCTTGTATCGTGGCATCACGGGTATGTTGACCAACTCGTTCCTAGAAATTGCAAAACCGATTCAAAATTTATTACAAATGAGTATTGGAACATCTAAATTTTCTTAAAGGGAAACTTACAATTTTCTTGCCAATTTTTTTCAACCAACCCGCCTGACTTTGTCCAGCGAAAACAGCCAAGATCAAGGCAACAAAGATGAAGACTTTATGGAAATGCATTTTACTCTTTTATTGTTGTTTTTATAATTAAAGAAAAGTTTTTATTTAACGTATTGCGCTGTATGCGATTGCAAACTGTTGATGTTTGCAGATGATACGGAGGCTTTTATAGCAAGTCAATTATTGTATTCCTTATCAGCGTTTATTAAAGGGGATTCACATCTTCAGTTGAATAGATCTCCCAGTTGTGTTTATATTCTTTGTACTCATTTCATTATGTTTGTTGTTTAAGCAAAATATAAAAATTATTTTCAAATTTCAATTACAAAACACTGTGAATTAAGGGAAAGACATTTTTTTTCATTTTTGAGTATCATATTTTAGCGGGTGTTTATCGCATAGAGATTTTGCAGGAAATAGGGGTTAATAGGATAGAATATCTTTTCTCTGTGGAACATAACAGGGAGAGGATCTTCAAGCCGCGATGGACAGGAAATATTGGCTTAGCGGAACCGATTTTATTTGTATATTTTGTGAGTCCCACAAATATCTTTGGCGACTTGAACACCGCAGAATGGAATTTTAAAAATTATTTCATAATGAAATCTGTCTCCACATACAAAAACAAATATTCAAGTTCACAAAATAAATGGACATGTAGTTTTTGATAAAGTTGCACATGTTTTAGAATCGAACACAATTCTCTTCCCGGGGTAGAATCAACGCGCAACACTTGTGTCAGAAAAGTAAAAGTTTTAGTTTTTTAAAAGATCGCCCGATTGTCTTGTAGCAGAAACTTCGTAAAAATATGCCCACATCGTACACGATCCTTTTGGATAGTTAAAGAAAAAATTGTTTTGCAAGACGGTTGTCGTGGAATATTCTCTAGAGCGAGCCCTGGTCCACCCTTGCAATTTATTTTTGGGCCATTCTTCAGTTTATACTGAGAAAGATCGAAAAAGAAATAGGAAAGACATATATTTCTATTTCATTTCTCACACAAACTAAGAATTGTTGCAACAAAAGTTTCATAGCGTGGATCGGATATATATAATATTGGCATTCTTAGTGTGTATGTATGTTTGTAGTTCGTATGTAATTTAAAATATTTTGAATTTGTTATTAATTGAAAATTATCAAGGCCCTAGTTTTGTAAGTCAAATATTTCAAATATTCTTTTACTCTAATTTTATTTTTCATAAAAACTTTAAATATATTGATAGAAAAATTAATTTTTAAATTTTTTAGAAATTTATTTTTGTTTCCCCATAAATTCCATTAATCCAAAGTTATTTAGAAAATTGGAGCCTACAAGTCCGCTTAAATTATTAAAAAGGAATTTAGTTGACACACACATACACAAGAATGTATGTATGTCAGTCAAAAATTTATCAGACATATCGGAACATAGGCTCCTTTCTCCAAGTGCATTAATAGCAAAACAGCCTGACAATATTTATATTCAATACCTGACAGAAATTTCTGAGAAGCGGACATTTTCAGGAGTGTCTCGTTTTGGCATTTCGCAGAATAAGTACACATACATCCACACATTTTTGTCACATGCTTAAACTTTTATTCTTTCTCTGTAAAATGCAATGCAATGCTTGAATTTAATGATTTTGCACGCCGTTATCAGTATTTGCGTTTGCCATGGCAATTCCGTTCCAAAATTCCCACACTCATTCTATTATCACTAGAATGCTGGAATAAACTTTTATTGTAAAATAAATCCCCTTCATCACACACAAAAAGAACCGTCAGCGAGAGACTCTAAAACGCACAATTTCATCTTATAAAAGACAAACGTAAACAAGCAACCAACAACAGTTAGTGAACAGCTTCAGATCCTTAAACTAAAACACTTCTCTACAAAATAAGAACCAACAACTAAATATTTGCTGAATATGAATTTCCATAA
Source organism: Linnaemya vulpina (assembly GCA_963675445.1). NCBI lineage: Eukaryota > Metazoa > Arthropoda > Insecta > Diptera > Tachinidae > Linnaemya > Linnaemya vulpina. Next base: position 20,886,924 of record OY776277.1, read on the forward strand.
AGTTTTCATCTGCGTTGCTTTGATCTTCGCTGTATTGGCTGGACAAAGTCAGGCGGGGTGGTTGAAAAAAATCGGCAAAAAGATCGTAAGTTAATTTTGAAATACTAAATGAATTATGACGTTAAAATTTAAATATTTCCTTGTATTTTATTGCAGGAACGTGTTGGTCAACATACCCGCGATGCCACCATACAGGGTCTGGGTATCGCTCAACAGGCCGCAAATGTGGCTGCTACAGCCAGAGGTTAAAGATTTATTGTATATCCTATAAAATACTTAATTATTTACTTTTAATATTGTGTGTAGTTGCATTTATTAGATTAAGGAATAGATAATGTTTAAGCAAAATTTATTCAAATAAATAAAAATGTTTCCAAAACCTTAAATATAAATCGCATTCAAGTGCTTTATTTTGTTATATACCGCCACGCATTCTAGTTTCCTATTTTGTTCCAAACATTTGCTGCATTAATCAACTGATGTATACACATATCGTTACCTAAATGCAAAACGACCTATCTAACAAATAATCGCACTTCAATCTAATAATATTTATATTATTTAATAAGAAATTTATTTGCATAAACTGGAATATTTGCATTTTTGCGTGTTTTCTCAATCTCGTCTAAAATTATCAATATGTTGAATACGCTGTTTTGCGTTTCAGACAACGATATTGATATCAATTTTATATATTTTAGCAGTCTCATGCTCTGTGATTTTGTGTATTAAAAATATTACCCTACTTGGGATTTTTCAATTATATCTTGAACTCGAAATCAATATCGTACCGGCATACGACTATATCGTTGCTACCCTACTTTGAATGCAACACTGCTGCCATCAACCAGCATGTGAAATTTTAGTTTCTTTTTCATAGTCACCAAAGGAGGACAACCTCCTGTATTTCAAGGCCATGATGCATGGCTGTGTCCGTCAGTATAGCAAAATCGACGAAATTGTGATATATTAAATACGATATAACTTTTAAAAATTTTTTTTTCGTTGGTAACAAATAAAACGAAAGAGAGCATTCGCACGAATTCCATTCAAATTGAAAGGAATAATGTCTAACTCTTTGCCGATGTGCCATGGAATGACCCATATAAATCTGTATGTACGAATATTAACACACATTTATTATTCCAGTTCTTTTACAAACTTGTAATTTTTTTATTCCCTTATTGCGATATCTTTCACGCAGTGATTTCTAACAACAAAAAAGTCTCATATTATTTTATTCTAAACACTGTCAATAATATTTTGGATTTGAATCATATTCTAAATAATTTTTAATAACATTAACATATTATGTTCAAACTACATTTCATTTCTTGATAATCAAAAGAATTATTGATAGTTGAGTCAATAGAAAAAAGTCCCGATTTAAAAAAAATATTCTTAACTTTTTGAATTATTTCCGCTTTATGCACACTGATCTTCCTCAACAATGCCTGTAGCTAAATAAACAAAAACATGCATCAATTAAAACTCCCTCACGTACGTTGTAGTTTTTATTGTTTTAAGGTGACGCACCTAAAATGACATGCGGTGTTTGAGTACATTTTTCTTATAGTAAATGAATGAAATGTTGAATAATAAACCGTATGAAATAATAGTACGAAAGATAAAAATTATTTATAATTCAAAGAATTGTTATAAGATCCCGCGTAATGCAGCACTGTAATAATAATCAGGGACTTTAATTGAAACGTATTAGAAAAAGATTTTTATGCGTACTTTCGTAATTCAGGAAGAACTTTTACTTTTAGTCAATAACTTGTGTTACGAATTTATGGTATCACAAATAATATATTTTTTCTGTAGTTTTCAAATAAATCATTTATTCATAATGAAAATAAACATTTCGAGAGTTTTATCGGTCATTGAACCACCATTTAATATATTGAATTTGCCAGATAGATTTTTACTTTTTAAAGAGTGTCTCCCAGAGAGATTATTTCAAGACTCGAAGTACAAAAAAACACTTCTTTTAAAGGGATTACCTTGTTTATTAGCTCGATTAATATCTGAATATAAAATAAAAACAATTTTGTTACACATCTTCTGAAGTTTTACTTTTTAAAATCGGATGACTCGTTTCCGAGTTAGGGTGAAATATGTCTACGTACCTGGCTAATTTAGGGGCAAAAAATTGCCACGCCCATAAAAAAAAATCTGCAGCTGATGGAAAAAAACCGAAAACGGATTCGAGCTTAGCGCATCAAAATCCATATAGTCCACATAGTTCTATTTAAAGGCGCGCCAAAAAGTTACTGTAATGAGAATCAGGGACTTTAATTGAAACTTGTTAGAAAAAGTTTTTATACATTCAGAATTCGAGTTTATAACTTATTTTCGTAATTCAGGAAGAACTTTGACTTTTAGCAGTCACTAACTTGTGGTAAAATTTTATGACATCACAAAAAATATATGTTTTCTGTAGTTTTCAAATAAATTATTTATTTATTCATAATATAAATAAACATTTCGAAAGAGCCACCCACCATTTAAGATATTGAATTTGCGAGATAGATTTTTATTTTTTAAAGAGCATCTCCCAGAGACGTTATTTTAAGACTCGAATTAAAAAACACTTCTTTTAAAGGAATTCCCTTGTGTTGCAAAATTTTTTAAACGGCACTAAACAACTTGTAGTTAATGAAAAAAAATCCCCTTTTTTAATTGAAAAAAATATTTCATCCACACGATTTCTTAATCTCCTCGTATATAAAGCGCTGCAGTTTCCTTCAACAGTCATTCACTTATTTGCTGCATTTTATCTGCGTGTTTTCAGAAGAAAGTGTTTTCAGTTCAATTCAACCATGTTTTCTCACAATTGTGCTCTACTTATAGTCGGCACTTGGGGATTTACAAAAGCAGATTGGTTGGATGATCTGAATGATGGAACGGTAAGTTTGGAGCTGCGCTGTGTCTATTAATTAATTAATTCATTTTTCAATTGTTTTGTTCAATTTTAGAGCCGTTTACTGAACACACTGAATGAAAATGCAGCGAAAGTGAACAACATTGCCCAAAGTGTGCACACCATCGGCCACATTTTAAGAAATATTGATCCTGACTCTAATGAAAATGAATAGTAGATGCAGCTGGTGATCAGATTTGTTTGTAATTTTAAATTAATATTTATAAAATATATTAGAATTTTGAAATACTCTCGCTTTTTATTATTCTGTGTGTGTGTCTTCAAATGCTATAACATAAGGAATGTGATACATCAAGTCAATGCTTAATTAGTATTAATTGGAAGCGTAATAAACCACAAAACGTTTTTTAATTTAAAAGAAAACAGTAGAGTTTATAAATCAAAATAGCGAGGGACAACAATTATTAAGGCCAAATCTAAAGTTCGGGGACTGGAGTTTGAAATAATTAAATTTGCTAAAAGCTGCTCTGTTTAGAGTAATTCAACATTTTCTTTTGCGTCTCCTATTATTTTTATATACTTATCAAATTTACAGCCATATTGAAAAAATATCAAATTTTTGGTTTAAAAATCCCTTAAAGACTAGCAGGTAAAAGTGAATTTTGGTGAAGGGTGAAAAAATGCTAAATAAGAAGTCATAGTCTCCCGGTTCACACGATGACTGAAAGGCGCGAGGAAGCGTCATGACTTTTTTCTCTAGGGGAAGATATAACAACACGATTTCTGCTTTTCTTACATGCATTTTCTTTTTAGCCATTATGTTTTGCTCTTCTTCTACTTTCAAAGGAATATTATCCCAATTATACGTCAGGAAATCGGCTCTGAAAAAAAACATGTCATAAAAATCGAAACACAAACGCAAGTGCTTTAATCATCCTGTCAATTGCTGAAAGTTAAAAATACTCTCAAAGTACGTTCACACCCATCAAATATTCGTCCAAAGGAACACAACCCCTTCAACGGAAAACATTTTAATTCCCTCAACTTTTTATTGAGTTGACCAGTTTCTATTAGTTATGCATGAAACTATTTTACTTATCAAACAAGTATCTGAATCTAAATATTTTTTCCAATTTGCACTATGATTTTAAAACCTCAATGCTGTTTATTTGCTTTTAAGCCCATCTTTCAAAAACTAGTTGCATTTATACAATGATTTTTTTTGCAGTGTTGATTTTCTTACTTAAAATTTGTTGAAGTGGAAAAATAATTAAACATGGTAACAAGAAAAAATTAATGTTAGGAGGAAATAAATTAATGATGGACTTAAATGGAAATCGTGATGTTTTTTCTAACTCTCTCTCTCTCTCTCTACCCTACACTTCTCGCCTATAACAAAAACGTCACAGTATAACGTCACAACTACGTGACAGTAGGATTTCCCAACTCTATTGACTCAATGATGTATCGGCGCAAGGTTTTCAGAGCACACCCGTTTCTGGTTTAAGGTACCAGTGAATCCCACAACGCATTATGGAAAGATCTCGCGTTCTTTTACCGAAAAGTTTGTATGTGGAATAAACTTTCTGCCACTTGCAACTTGTAGAATATGTACACTCCTTCCCACGATCAATTGGTTTAGTGGGGATGTGTGCACCCTCTGCGCCCCCTCTAAATACAGCATACAACACTTTTTTATTTACTTTTAATTACTTTTTAGCTTCTCTTTGTTTTCTTTTATTTTTTAATTAGTTTTAAAATTTTTTACATGTTTCCATGTGTTTGTTGTTGTGTTTTAAGTTATTTTTTTAAGCTTCAATTTTTATAACTTCTTTCAGTTTAAATAAGTTTTAGTAGTTATTTTAATGTGTATTTTCATAATGATCTGGAGATAATAAATTATAAGATTTTAACTACAATTCGTAAATAAAAAATGTTTTCAATAATTAAAGTTAATTATTTCTCATATAATTTTAGTTTGTAACGTGATATTTTCCAAATTAACAGATTACATTTTTATAAAATAATAAATATTTTCTTCAAAACATATTGAATCGAACTAAAGAGATGGGGGAGGACGGTTTAGTAATGCTGGTAGCAGATCGGGAAATACAGACATCTAAAATTTTATATTTTCATGCAAATACAATTCCCAGATCAAACGAAAAGCATTCGACGTCGATCTATATTTCCTTCAAAGTGATTTGAAACTTCGCTCGATATCTATTGTGATAATTTAATTAAAAACGGAAAGTGTTTAGACCATGGTAATTAAAATTATTTGACCCTTTTGAAAGACAGCCTTTTATTATAATATAAATAATAAAAGGCAGTAAATTGTTTATTTTTGTCTAAAAAAAGCTATAAAATTCGCATTTCCCTGCAACACTGATTTAATATAAAACATATAGACAGCGATGGCGATGATATTTAAATAGATCTTAAAGGTTTGCTAATCAGAATTTTAATAAAAGTTGTACAGAATCAAACAATTTTGGCAATAAGAAGACACTTGATTAAACAAATTCTTTAAGAACGTTAATTATACCAAAATAAATATCAACAAACAATTATTCTTCTTTGCGTTCAGCTTGGCGTCGTTTGTGGGTAAAAGTCAAGGCAACTGGTTCACAAATTGTATGATTAATTTATTTAATTTTTCATATTCTGCCACAATTGCAATACACACACGAGTTTGCAAGAAATTATTGGCCAAAATGATGTAGATCCTACTATTCAAGCTATTGGCACTGCCCAACAAAAGCCAAATGTTGCTGCAACATTAAAGTGTAAAAACCATGAGACTCAAATTGAAATCCAAATATTTTTAAGCAAAATATATAACAATTATGATCAGCAATTGCTGCTTCAAAATTTTGGACTTCAAATTTACCTGAAAAGTTTTCCTCAACATGGAATATTTTAATTTCAAATAAATTTTTTATGAATACGACAGTTATTACATACGCACACACACACACAGATCTTAATGTTGAGCTTTTCGAAAACACATGGTTCTTGAACTTTTCAGCATATGGCAACGTTTTACTCATTCGAGAAGTCGAGAGATTTTCGTCGAAGTCTTAGCCAGCTAAAGGCCAATATTTTTGTTAAATTTTAATTAAATATTTATAGCAGTTGCTCCCTCATGAACTTTTTGAGCAGTTTTATTTTATAGAAATCTCCCAGTCGATTGTTCTAATTCGTTCACGGTGGCAACTCATCTTGGCTATAATTTCTTTGTGATTTACATTTTTGTTTTCCACTGTTTATATTCAAACCACTATAAATAACTTAATTTTGATTTTAGAAAAACTTTTATTACAATTAAAAAAACATAATAATTTCAATGAAAACAAAAACAAACTATTAGTGCACAATAAACAAAACAATTTTCACGGCCTAATTAACAAAAATAATTGATTCATAGAAGTTTTTTATTAAAATTTGTTTTCTTAACCTGCTACAAGTCAAAAAATAATATATTTAAAAAAAAACTATTAATTAGGCCTCCACAATTCGAAAAAGGAATCTGGCGATACACGCCTACAATTGGCTGACTCACTCATCAATATTATGGGGTACTTCCCCTGCAGCTGAAATTTCGTATACAAATAAATCAAGTAGAATATTTTTATAGGGGCCCTAGATTTCCTTAATTTGTATTTAAAACAATCCAGAACACCGGGTCCCCACACTACAGCTAGAGAGCTGAAAAACATCTATGTCGAACGTCGGACTAAATTCCTTTACGTAAAGCTTAGACAGAAGTATTGAGATCAACAAGAGCACAAAGTTCTTGATAAATAATATAACAATAAATTTCTAGGCAAAATTCTAAAAAAATATATGGACAACTTCACCGATATATATAAAATTATTAATAATATTAATTTTATAAATCGAAGAAAGAGAAATTGTTGGAATTAATTCCCTAAAAAAACAAATAAATTATAGTAAAATTTAATATGATTTTTTTTTATCAATATGTTAAAAAACCTAAAAAGTTAATTTATTGCGAACATTGTTAATGAAAAAAAAAACAATTATAAAAAGGGCCGATTTAAACAGCAAATATTTAAGTCGATTTGAAAAATATGTAAACCCCCACGAAATCCAACCTTTTTCCTAATTAAAACAAAGAGCCAAAAAGTCAAGTCAACAAAGAAATGCTTCATATAAAGCGGAGCTTTAAACATTATAAACCAACAGTTCATTGCTAGACGTACAGACATAAAGAATTTAAAACAAAAAAATTCGTTAATAAAAGTAAAGCTTCACAACAAGTATTCAATCGTACATACAGAAAAAGCGCAAAAATGAACATCAACAAATTTATCGCACTTTTTGTCTTAATGGTGGTAGTTTTTATGGGACAAAGTCAAGGAGGTTTTTTGAAAAAGTTTGGCAAAAAAATTGTAAGCATATTTTAAATCCAGTTAAATAATTTATTTAAAACAATCAAAACAATTGAATAATTTATTCAAAATAATCAAATAAAATTTTATTTCCATTTGAAGGAACGTTTTGGCCAACATACACGTGACGCCACCATACAAGCCATTGGTGTAGCGCAGCAGGCGGCAAATGTTGCTGCAACTATAAAGGGTTGATTAACACGAACCTTTTGACTTTGCTAAGACGCAGGACTTAATTTTTATAACTTATTTTTAAGTTTTCATTTTAAGATTTTAATAAATAATTTAGTGGTTTAATATCCGATTGCATTGGTGTCATTAATTTTAGGAAATTTATTGAGCTGTGTAGCAACCATCCTTTTTTATTTACACCCAGACTATAGATTTAAAAATCCTTAGTCTTTGCTCGAAGTATGTAAAAAACACTTGATTTTTTCCAAGTGGCTTGATAAGGCGACAACTCCGCTAATAATATATAATACCATAGAAAAATCACACGAAACTATTAATTGTTATAAACAAGGAGTTATAAGAGTAGATACAATAATCATCTTGTACCCTTATATCATATAACATATTTTGTATCAAAGTTAACTATCAACGGTTTTTGCTGTGCACTGCTTCCACTAGTACTCGTTGTAAACGCACAAATAAACACAACCCTTCACAAACTGCTGCCAACTTCATATCGATGTAAAAAGCAACGAGTAAAGGAAATTACTGTTCATTGATTCCGTTTTACTTCCTTTTCTGTCAAAATAATTGACCAAGGTTGGTATATTTCTGTGATAAGCTGCTCAGAAAGTGGGATAAAATTATTATAACAACTTAAAATGTTAAACTGTTTGTGAAAAAAGAATGAATAGAGCCATGTGAAACAATAAGTTACCGAATAATGTGGTATATATTTGAACGCAACAAGATGTTAATTGATTCAATTGTAGAAGTACTGCCGGTTTTGTTGTCAAAGCGAAGTACTAAAGAAAAGTTTTTGTATTTTGAAAATAAATATAAGTTACAGTAACATATATTGACAGTTTTACTTATTATGTCTATATGTCGTGCCATTTTAGATGATTGGCTCGAAAATTATTAAGCCCGGTGGCGCTGAGCCCGATGATTTTGAAAAATCTATTGCTCAAGCTCTTTTGGAGTTGGAGGCTAACAGTGATCTCAAGCCATATTTGAGAGATTTGCACATCACTCGTGCCCGTGAAATTGAATTTGGCAGCAAAAAGGTGGGTATTATTTGATTTTCATATAACTGAAAGTAAATTTTGTGGTTTTATTTCTAGGCTGTCATTATTTACGTGCCGATTCCCCAACAAAAGACTTTCCAAAAGATCCAAATCATTTTGGTGCGTGAGTTGGAGAAGAAATTCTCTGGCAAACATGTTGTTGTAATTGGTGAACGTAAAATTTTGCCTAAACCTACACGCAAGGCCAGAAATCCCTTGAAACAAAAGCGTCCACGTTCCCGCACCTTGACTGCTGTCTATGACGCCATCTTGGAAGATTTAGTATTCCCTGCTGAAATCGTTGGCAAGCGTATCCGTGTGAAGTTGGATGGTTCTCAATTAATAAAGGTTCATTTGGACAAGAATCAGCAAACCACCATTGAACACAAAGTACGTAATCGTTTTGTAGAATTTTTTTTCCTGAGAATTAGGGCTGTGTATGCCCTTGTGTTATTTGCTGGTTTTAATTAACCTAAACCAGTGATTGTCAAAAAGGGCAAATATTAAACATTGCAGCCAATATCTCGTTATTGTTTAAAATAGCTCTTAAGTAGCTTTTGGACATCTCCATATATTGGTTACATATAACTAACATCCATATTTTATTGAAATTGTTAGTTCCACTTTCTTTGGCTGAACGTGGAACTATAGGAAAGGTGTAAAGAAATTTTATTCTCACATGTGCGAAGTGTCTAAAAAGCAGTTTTTGTGATTTTTAATTTAAAAAATGTATTGACAGTATCAATTCCCGCTTATTTGCCTCTCATACGCGACGTTTTTGAACATTTAGCGTCATGAGACTTCCTACAAAGCGGTAGATTAACATACCTTGGAAAGTTAATATCCTTTGTTATCTTCAAAGAATATATTATTTCTCAAGTTTATATGTATATCCGTGCAAAACAGTTGTGTTAATTAACCGTTCTTGTGTTTTTGTTGGTTGTTAATTAAAAACCGATGATTGTCAAAAAGAACGTAAATTAAAACAAAACAATGACTCGTTATTATTTATCCTGTATGTTACATAAGAATAAGTATGTTCCATTCGTTGTTTACAATTGCTATAATACCAAGTGTGATGTAGTTTCTACTTAAAATTTTGCAGATATTTTTTGCGTCTATTTTATCTAATAGAAAGAAATTATATGTCTAAGTTGATAGTATTTTTAATATTCCGGGGACATAAAAACCTCTTGAAAACAAAATTATGCAATCGTTGCATTGAACTAATAGATGTGATAAGTACTTCTGAATTCAATTATTAGATTTGATAAGTACTACTGAATTGAAAATTTCCTAAAGCTTGTGTGGCATTTTATCGTTCTTGTGTTTTTTGTTGATTGTTTTTTTAATCAATGATTGTCAAAAAGAACGTAAATTAATTTATATTCAATGAATAGTTTTTATATATTTCTTCTTATATAAGAATAAATAGTACATTTGTTGTATACAAAATATAATAAGTACTTTACATGACACGAAACCTCAAATTGTCATGTGTGACCTAGAGTATTTAACAAAGCGTTATATTAGCCTAAGTTTTAAGAATGGAAATATGTTTTTTATACACTTTATTAATTAATTTTCTTTATCTTCTTGCAGGTTGATACCTTCACCTCGGTCTATAAGAAACTTACCGGCCGTGATGTCACTTTTGAATTCCCAGACAATTATTTGACCATGTAAATTGTGAAAATAAATGTTAGCTCTTAAATAGTGAAAATGTTTACCACTGTGTATTTGTGGTGTTTTAATAATGAACAAAAAAATTTAAAAATTCGTAATAAATACTGGAAACATCGGGAACTACGAGAGATAAGCTTGAAAAATATTTTGTACATTTCTGAAATTCAGAAATTGATTATACAAAAGGAAAACAAAAATAAATTTCTACAATAAAATTGTAATGCAATTTTGCAGTTTTATTGCTAATAATTTAGAAGCTTCTGAACAACTAAGTTTTCAATGCGAAAAGGATTATCGTAATTGTCATGTGCTGGGAACAAAAATGTTTTCTCTTTTGTCGATTATTACAGGCCACACCGTTAAATTATATTAAGTATAAACAATTATTTTAACATTAAAGAGGAACTTACCAAATAATTTTTTGCGTCATTGTGAGGTTTTCTGCAAAGAAGGAAAAATATAGTTTAATTAATTAATATAATTGAAAAGCAACTATTACGATGGGGAAGGAACATTCTTTTTTAAAATAAATTTTTGGCCACAACAGAATTATTTTAATATATTGAATCTAAGGATTGTTTTCAAATACGTTTTCTTAAGCTTAACTGTCATCCCGAAACTTTTTTGTGATGTTTTAAAGGAGTTTCTCCTCAATGGTTGTTGTGTTATCAACTTTGAATTAATAAGGAAAATGTCATACGCGGAGATACTCCAACACGCATGAAATTTACGATTGCAACGAACTGGCAAAATCGTAACACTCCGCAAGTTAGAACTCATGCAATTCAGTATATGATGAATCAAAATAGATAAATCGTGTTTTATTTCTATTCATTTCAAAACGCAGTAAAGACAGTATAGGATGGAAGAAAACCCACCAATAACTTTCTAGTGAACGTATTTTAACACTGTCCGTGGAGAAAGTCAATAGAATTTTTCGGAACTCAGTCTTTTTTTTTAACCCATACGAAAACAGCTTGTTTAAAAGTAACTACATACCATTTGATCTTTTTAAGATCAAAAAGAAAGGTCAGTTTGAACAAGAAGTATACCGATCTACGAATGCACCTCACTTTTTCAAAATGATCATAAAGGAATTTATTAAATAAGAATGGCCGAGTCTTAAAAAATGTCGAATTGTCTTTACCTGAAGAACTTGCAGAGTTTAATTTGTTCCTGTTTGAATTGATGACAAATTAAATACAAGTTGTAGGCACTGAAGAGCCTGCTTTCTTAACACAGGACTTATATTATTATATTTTTAGCTTCACATTGTGCCTTCGTACATTATAAGGCTCTGACATTTATTATTTTTCATTCCACTTTGTATGAACTATAGATAAGTAATTGCACCACTTTTGGCATGATGAATGAATTTGGACCACTATATTTTGTAGCACTTTTAATTTTAATTAAACTGACTTACTCCTGGCTGAATTAATGACATATTTAAATAAAACTTGCAGGCAGTTAAGCCCACTTTACTTTACTAACACAAAACTAAATATTTAATTATTTGTAGCTTTGCCCACAATGCAGAAGGCTCTAACATTTATCATTTCACTTTGTGTAAACTATCTGGAAACAATAGCACTATGTGTTGCATGATAAATGACTGCACCACTTTTGACAACAACAAAATTACATTTCGCTATATTTTACAGAACTTCTTCTTAAATAAATTAACTTTCAACCACTTCACTCAACTTTTAATTAAAAGTAATGCACATGTAAAAAATGGCGTTCATTTCTGACATAACTGTATATTGGCGCAAATAATTGACATAAGCAGCACTGCCAGTGCTTTATTTCTTAGCATTGGCAGCATACGAGAAATGTTTTTTATTTGAATTTCAAATTTGCATTCAAATTTTGCAACGCTGCCAATTCAAAGTTTGTTTTTATTTTAGCTCATGGAGTAGCCAGTTCAAAAACCTGCTGAATTATTATTTGTAACTTGTAATAGCAAATATAGGGGATGAACCCAATATATGCAGTGCATTGGACTGAACTAGAAAGTAGAGGATAGTGTTAAGAGGACAGATTAAGAGATGGAAAATTTTTTGGTGTTTTATTTTATAATTCGCAGGTGAATTTTTGCTGCGAAGCAGGTTGTGGTATTTCCTTAACATTTTAAATAATATTCTCTAATATTTTAAGACCTCTTTATTTATTTATCTCATATGCAATTCTTTCTTAATATGGTTACAAATTTTAGACTAATATACAATCAATTGAATTTTCGCTATGTTAAATGAATTAGGCTAACTTGACATCATTTACCCACTCCCTTTTCTTGTTAGTTCCATTTAATTGTTTTACATCGGGTGAAACAAAATTATTTTCTGTTTCTTTTGAATCGTATTTATGATAATGGGTACCATCTAGAAATACAAATTGTTTCAGAATTTAGTTGATTAGATTCTAAAAACTTAAAAACAACTTTCAGTTATTAACGTTATACACGTAATTGTGGCCATTTACTACTTGATGATTCACATGCATGTTTGGTGAATGTTGAGGATGTGCTATTGGTGGGTTTTTATTGCCAGTTGGTGGCAATTGGAGTTGATGTTTCACATTGGTTGGGATAGTAGTTACAACTCTATTTGCCTGCAGGGCCTTAATAATTGAAGCTAAAGCTTTCCTTTTACTTTGTGTATCTAAATTTTCCTTTGAAATATGATCATTTTCCAGCACATAAAATGTTTTAGATATGTCGTTGACATGCTGTTCGGGTGTAAATTGCACTATTTCAATTTTTGTTTCAGGATTTGATGTAGTTACAATCTTTTTTGGCAGGAAATAATAGACAGCGGTTGCAACCTAGCAGTTTATAACTTTTGGTTGAAATTCTTTAACTTAGATTTAGACAAGCCCGATTACTTACCGGCTTATGATTTTTGTGATGGCCACATATATAAGTGCCTTCGACTTTAGTAAAAACAGTAATTATTATTAATACAATAATATTCACCAAGTTATTACAATTTTCGAAAGATGCCATTTTATTATCAAAATCAAGGCGCCCGCAAGCTTAAACAAACTTTTAAGAACTATTGAATCATTTCATTTTAATTGCTAGTAAAATGTCTACTCTTTGATTAATGATTGTATAGTTTTATTTAGTTTTCATAGAAAATAAAATTAAATTGTGGTTTCCAACAAAACCCAAATGATTATTTGCATTTTTATATTATCGACTGAAACATTATTAATCGATTACATACTCGTGTTTCTTTAAAAGTTGTGCCATACAGTTTTCAATCAGTTTGAATGCACATGATACGAAATAAATAGAAGAAGCTTTCTTCGTTAGTACTAGTCACAGTGATTATTTGCAAGGTAAGACAAATATATTTGGTTGATAATTATTTTTCGCGTTATTTTATAAGAAAAAAGTGAAGCGTTTTAAAATTGCTTTATTTAGTGGTTCGCGTTCACGAGAGAACATTAATGTGTTTTTCTTTCTATCTGCACGACGGTGCAATTTGTACAATAAACGCTGCTGCCAGCAAAATGGCTTCTAAAATCCGCATTATGATTCGCAGATCTACAAAATGTGTAGCAAAATGAAAACATTAATTTATCAGTGTTCTTTGGTTGCGTTTGTTAATATCTTTTCAAAATGCATATTTGAAAACTTAATTGAAAATATGTATGTATATAAAATTTAGAAGTTTTACACAGCGTTATTTATCTACCTATCAAAAAACGATTTCTATATTCTTGAATTAATAAGTTGTTGGTATAGAAAATGCATGTGACCACATTCTTAAAAGAAATTATATACAGACTTGAAAAATGCTCAGACAATATAGCGGACAAGAGAAACCTGCCGTACTTTACTACATAAAAAAAACAGTTAAAATATTTGCTCATTAAACATTTGATTCATTCAGTATATATATTATTTTAAGCACATGTACATATTTGTAATTGAATATTATCTACAGCAACAACAGCAGAAAATTTGTTTAACGCCAGATTCTGGCAGAAGGAATAGAAAAAATACATTCATTCCTATCAGTGCTTTTAGGATTAGTTAAAATTTTTCTAAATGTCGACTCAATTTGAAAGTCAAAAATTAATAAAAGTTTAAAGTGTGTTAAGGTGTAGTTAATTACAGCTAATACCAGTTAATATGTACATAAATGTCTATGGACAGAATCAGTGGCTGGTTGTCATGGTCAAGAAGCTGTAAATTACGTATTTAATAAACACTTATAGCAAAATAAATTATGAAGATGGTACCATATATTAATAATAAGTAAAATTCCAATGATATATAAACAAATAGTTTCTGCTTTGCCGCAAACAGGTGGGGTGATTAACCGCCAATTTTTATTTCTGCAAGATATATTTTAAGTATTTAGTTCTTTATAATAATCTGCAAAATTCCAAATTTCAACAAACTCACTCAAATTCGCCTTAACCTCAATTTTGGGCAGTTTTCTACCTCTGGGCCTTTTCTTTTTAAGTGCAGCCGCGCTCAAGTCATTTAAAACCCCAAATATTATTGCAATTACAAAAATAATTTTAGAATACTCCAGTAATTTCATATTAGTCGATGTGTTGTCTTTAAAAATGTTAAATTTAAACTAAACAACTTAAAAATCACTAAATTGTCGTAAACAGAAAGATTTATTTACAAATATGTATGCATGTGTGAGTGTGTGTGTGCAAGTATATAATAAAACAAGAAAATAAATCACCTAATATGTAGGTAGCTTGGTTAATCCCAAACAAAAAGTGATAAGAAAACAAATTAAAAAACGTACTTAAATTAGCTGCATCTCTCCTTTTGTGTTAATGGTAGAGCAAAAAATTTCCAAGGTATTTTGTTTTTTATATGCAAAAAATAAATGATGTTTGAATCAAACTGTGTTTGCTTGGAAGTTTTTATATAATGCCCTGTGACATGCCACTTGTGTTGTAGCAAAGTCAACCACCATTTCGAGGCTAAATATATTGCTTTTAGCTGATGTATCTTGTGTTATTATAATGATTAGTAGGATGTTTCATATAAGAGATTATATGTGTAGTAATAAAATTCATTAAAGTGCGGTGCTGATAAAATAAGACATTGTTGGTATTATCTAGCAAATTAGTACGTTAATGAGTGTTTGATTAGAAAATTTAAATAAGATTTTCTTTGGTTTACATTTATGCGATTAAGCAGTAAACTATTTAAAAATTTTTTTTATAATAGTTAATATATTTTACTGACATCTTTTTATTTGTGTTACATTTGAGAGATATCTCTGAGTTTGGGACTTTTTTTGCCAATGCATTGTGCAAGAACTGGAAAGGAGAGGTAGTGTTAGGAGGACAGATAAAGACAGCTTGGAAGATAAAGAAATCGTTGGATCTATTTTTACTTTGCTTTCTACAACTTTAAACTTGTGTTAATAAATTAAATATAATAACTATTGATATCCTTGAGCCTTGAATTCTTTAATATAAATTATTTCCAATGAAGTCTTCATATTTACTTGTTTAAAGTACGAAAAAAGTTTTAGTTAACAATATTTAAAAATTGTTTTACAATAATAATATGAAATTTATTTGTTGGGTGGTTAAGCATGTCTATATGCATTTCATTGGCGATTTTACCAAATCATCAGTAGGCTTTAACCACAGTTTTGAAGTTTCAAACCTCTCATCTAGTCAAAAGGCTTTTATAAACCATTTTAGAATTTAAATGAAAACTCACAAATGATTTTAAACAATCACATTATAATAAGTGTAAATAGTGTAGTGTAGTTAATTGTTTTACAATATATAAATTTTTTTGTTAATGTCTGGTGAGACATAAAAATCAGTGTTTGTCTTGACATTGAAGCTGCCACGTATTACAATTACATTTTTGCAATGAAGGGTCAGATAGATTCACCATCTGGTTGGCCCACAATATCACTCGCTATCGTTCTTTCGACAAAATACATTTAAGCAATAACAGAGTTTTATAATTTGTTTTTGTTTTCTGTGTGCTTTTGTCGACAGAACGATATCGAGCGACATCGTGGGCCAGGCTGTAAGGAGTTGCACTTTCATATGTTGAAATTTCCGTTAAACCTTCTCTCAAAGTACACCTCTGACAGAATCGAGTATCTTAAACTCAGTCTTCAGTACCCATTATTCAATACTATGCCAACACAACAAGGGATTATTTTTCTAATGATCATTATGTATATATAGAATTCAAACTTTCTTAAAGATCTTATAAAAAGTGATTTGATAAAAATTCCAAATTCATTTAAGTATCTATCAAATATGTCAATAAGAAAAAAGAACTTTTTTGAACGATACAAAGAATTTATCTCCAAGTAATAAATATTTGTTTTACTTCTATAGAATACACGTGTAAATCATTTCTCTAAAGTCGTTATTAAAACATGTTTTATTGTATACAAAATGGGTTTTTTCATTTTGCCAATTTATTTAAATTGAAATTTTATTTCTCTTTCTCTTTGAATTTTTATTTCTCTTTTCTAACTGTTTAACGGATTTCTTTGGATCTATATTATAGATTATATATAGATTATATTATAGATTCTATAACAAAGATATTTGTTAAAAATTCAAGAGAGACGTTAGATGTTTCGATCGCTCTCCAAACATGGCGGTTTTAAATCTAGTGTGGAATTATAATTTTTATTGCTATTCATTTGTACAATATTTAGAAAATTTAGAACAGAAGTTATGCCGATGGCATGGCAAAATGACAATAAATGTACTCTTATTTATTCCGAAGAGAAAATATTTTAAATCACTCTTCCATTAAGCAAACAAACTATTATTAGCTTTCGATTTTTATTTCTGCAATGCAGTCATATGCAGCAAACTTAAAACAGAATCTACAAATTAAGTCTTAGAAATTAATCATAATTAAATTCCATTGCAAAATGTGCACACCGTTTCTCCTTTGCCACAAACGGGTCACGCTGTTAGCCCCCGACTTTTAATTCTGTAAAATAAATTTCAATTACTTATTTATTATTTCAATTATTCCAAATTCCAATAAACTTACTGAGTCTTGCATCAATTTGAATTTTTGGTATTCTTAATGACTTGATTATTTTGCCTAAGGACTTTTTCCTTTTAGGTGCAGCCATGCTCCCATCATTTAAACACGCAAATATAATCGCAATTATAAAAATAATTTCGGAATATTTTAGTAGTTTCATCTTAATGGATGTGCTTTCTTTAAAAGTAGTAAGTGGAAACTAATCTTAGAGTTAAGAGCATTGAGTACTTCAGATGTATGTCAGCAATAAGCTACGAAATTAGAACAGCTAATAGTTTGGTGAATCCCAAATATGATAAGATAGCAATTTTAAATATGATAAGATAGCAATTTTAAAGTATGTTTTTATACGAGCGAATTTAATACTTTTGGAGTTAAAATTTGTTCTGTTGGGTATTTTTATATAATGCCGCGTGCTCTGTCAGTTTTATGGTAGCTACCCCAACGAATACTTTTCAATAAAATCGTGCTTTTAACAAAAAATATTTTTAACGAAAAATTACTTGAAATAAAAATGTCATTCGAACAAGAAGGTACTTTCAATATAAAAGTACTCTAAATAAAAACAAGTACTTTTAATAAGAAGATAAAAAGCTACTTTTAACAAAAAAGTACTTTAAATAAAACTAAAAGGCACTTTTGGTAAAAAAATATTTTAAGTAAAAACAGTACTTTTAAAGTGAAAATACTTTTAATAAAAGACAAAAAATGGTAATTTTATTTAAAAAAATTACTTTTTTGTCTCATTGATTCTTATACCAAACCATCAGAAGACTTTAGCCGAACTAAAAAAAAAAAAAAAACAGGAGCCTCTAAGCTTATGCACGAATTCTTAAAAATCAATTCGAATTTTCATTGAACTAAATGGAAATGAATCGAACAAAACTTAAATTGAAGTTTTTATTACATCGAATGAATGCAGCGTTTTTATGCCTCATTAAATTGAATTAATATTTTCATTTTTTATTCCCTCGCATACTTAAATAAAAATGAGAAAAATATCATAAACTTTTATCCGAATATGTTAATCTAATAGATGGATGCAGCATTATAAAAATCCATTTTATTCGCATCAATTGTAATAAATAAAATTAAAACCACTTTCGTTGCACACTTACTTTTTCTAGAGTTGTGATGCAGTTCATTCAATATCATGAATCATTTAAAAAAGTCTTTATCGAGTAAAATTGTGTCCATTAAATCAATATTGAATTGTTTTTTTCAAATATATTATTTACGATTTTTATTATATTACGATTACGAAATTTTATTCGAAATATAATTATATATGAAATAAAATAATTTGCAAACTAAATGCTAAATTTATTCCAAATCAAATTTTTATTAATTCCTAAAAATCAATTTTCAAAAAATACTACAATAAATTTATAGTTTTCATTTGAAATGAATAGCCAGCGGAGCAATTCGCTTGCCTGTGGAAAGCAGCCAAGGCCTCCGTCAGGAATCGATCCCGACCAATAGTCTGCATTGCCAGTTACCACTCACGCCGACAATATATATTTCCACTTTAACATGATAACGGATCAATATGAAAGAAATTGTTATTAGTAAAGGTCTAGTATTGACTCTTGGACTTTTCTTAGCCTATTTTAGATAACATGTGACTAATAACAGCTGCCGCAGACGCAAAAGAGTTATGATGATTTTTTTTTATTGACTGTTATCAAAACAAACACTTTCCACAAATCAATCGCAATAAGCCGTAAAATGAAATGTTTTATCAAAAATAGTAAATACATATAAAATTTGGATTCTTAAATTGCAGGTGTTCGTGTTGATATAATTAATCATTCCACAACAATAGATTTGCGAGAAAAAATATTAACACGCTTCATTATAGTGAAATATGTACAGTAGATAACCACACTGTTGGTGCTCTTACCTGCGGTGAACATATTTGGATACTGAGAACTACTACCATTCATTTATATAGGGTTTGATTCTCAGTGAAAATTTTTGATAATTACGTATACACATACGAGGATGAACCTTTTAAATTCTCTATCCGAATGAAGATGTGAGTTTTTTTTTATATATAAAGAGGAAATACATGAACAAAAGCATTCAAATTATTTGATCAAGTTTTTATTTCGGTAAAGGTACGTTCACACTTTTCAAATATTTGACGTAATCACTTAATATCAAAGAAAAGCTTATTAGTTCAGATAAAAGTTGATTAATTCAAGCAGTTTAAAATAATATGTACTTGATTCTAGGCCCTTGTCTATTAGTTACACAGTTTTACTTAATAAACACTCATCTTAATCGAAATATTTTTCATTTTTTTATATTGGTTATGCTTTCTTGGGCAAATATTTGACAAGTGTGAACTTACCTTAACATTAACGAAACTTGCTTTAGTAATCCCACGAAACGAGATTTTGGCAAAATTTTAATTGAAATTTTCTTTGGATTAATGTCGATTATTATTATTTTATAATATTATTATAAAATTTTAATATTAAAATTAAATACAGAATAAATTCAAAATTTAATTTTATACTTTTCAGTTTCCGCAATAAATAAGTTTCTTTAGTTGGTGTTTCAATAAAATAACGACTTGATGATGACTTCAGTTTCTAAATAAATATGGTTAGAAGAATGATGACAACCTTGAGTAATTTACTTAAAGTTTTAAAAGAGCAAGAAGGATAATGCATACACAAACATACTCATAAATCTTAAAGCTAAAAAAGGAAGAGTGTGTGTATGTGAATGAAAGACTATGACGTAAATACATATTTTCACTGGTAGTCAGACTTGTGGGCAACAAGTTGTTTATGAGTCTTAATGGGTTTCAATTTCAATTTCCATTTCCATTTATATTACACTCATATTGTATTTCTCTTTAAATACAAGTAAAGAAGTATTGGAGGAAATGTAGAGAAGTTGCTTTAAAGATATTTTGTTAAAGGACAACTGATATAAAATTAATCTAAGGTCCCGTTTCTTAAAATTAATAGTACTTTTAAAATCTTTATTATCGTTCTTTTCTAAGTATTTTTACATGTAGATTTGTAAAATGTAGTTTTATATAAAACAAAACAGTGTAATTTTGGAAAAGAAGTAAAAAGAATTAGCACGATTTTATTAAATAGCTTTATAGGATTGGGGGGGAGGGAACTATTTCTTGTTTCCTCCCAGGTACCCGCGCCTGTATGTACGTATATCTTTTTGTCATACTTTATATAGATTTTGACAACGTTAGACATCAAAAAAATCTAATACCACCCCTATTCCATGACCATTTGCCGACGTTAAGCTCTACGCAGTATCACAAACAGCACAATTACGTACTTGTTTCCCTCAAAAACTTATTGCAAAAATTCAAACGAATTGCAAAATACTGTTAAAAATAGAAAGAGAA
The DNA here is from genome assembly GCA_963675445.1 of Linnaemya vulpina. NCBI lineage: Eukaryota > Metazoa > Arthropoda > Insecta > Diptera > Tachinidae > Linnaemya > Linnaemya vulpina. The sequence goes on from OY776277.1 coordinate 20,907,571, forward strand.
AACGTGAAAGTCCTCTTTTTGATATTCCCTTGACGTTAACGACGACAAATTGTCACAGAATAAGGGGGAAATATTTTTTCCCGTAGCGACCAAATTATATATACTCCGATAAAGATTAACAATTGAAGGAATTAAAAACATTTTGTATATTTGATGTTAAATAATATTTTTTGGAATTTGTTGGACTGTCGATTTCTCTCACAGGACTACAATTGACCGGTTGCAGTAATTTTTTTACCACATCAGAATATATGTTGCGTAAATGTAGGTTTTACTTTACTTGAAATTAAATTGTAGCTCATATTTACTATTATGTGAAATAGTATTTAACATTTATTCTCAGAATCGAAGGAGCGAGCATCCAGGATAGATTCAATATTAAAGGGAATAAAAGTTGTGTCTCATCCTTCCAGCTCCGTATTGTACGTTGATTTTGCGTTCATCGCAAAACAGAATAAATAATATTGTAATTTGCTGATTTGTTTTTATAATGAGGAAAATTTCAAATAAAAAAAAAAAGAGAACATATTACATTTCTTTTATGCGAAATTTCATTCCATATAATTAAATATCGAAATAACACGCAAACTGAACATTTTAATGGCCGGTCGGTCGGTCATTGGTCAATTAATGTCCTTCCGTCTAAAAGCAACATCAACAGAAAAGGAATGACAGCTATAGATAGATAAACGTGCTTTCCTTGATTTTGTTGATATTGCGTTTATTGGGCTGACTAAGCACAGGCACAGTGGGGCAGTTTGTTATATATGATGTGTAATTATTTTCTTTTTAAACTTCGAAAGCTGAGAAACTTCCCAGAAAAGTTTATGTTTTTTTTGAAACCATACATTTAAATTTAATGCTTTAAGAAAACAATTATTTAAACTTAAAATAATACGAATCCACAAATTTTTTTTATTTTGAAGTCGTTTATAAACATGTAATAACAAAAATTGCTATTGCACCTAAGAAATCTGTAAAAAAGTTCAGTATTCACTGTTTATCTCTGAATGCCAACGTTGCAACTTCACACATACAAATTTTTAATGTGTCTGTATGTGTGTGCATGTTTCTTTGCCTGTAAAGGCGTTATTTCTTTAAAAATTCATTAACGCCACAAAATCAGCCATTAACATGGCAAAAATCGAAAATAAATAGTTTTATATGAAGAATATCTATGAATTCATTCGTTTAGTAGTCTTAATGGAGGAAGATGGTGTATTTGATTAAAAATAAAACGAAAACATTTCCAATAACACAAAGTCAATTTCGTACCCTTGAACTTCAAACAATCAAAAGGAAAATAACAAATGAAATTAATTCAATAACAGTGTCTGTCTGCCGTGTAATTTAAGAAAGGCAAAACCTTAACCTGGAAGTTTTTTTTCACAATAACAATATTGGAAAAGTAATGGGCGGCCAAGTATTGCACGTAAGTAGTGCGAATTCGCATTGTGTTTCTCTTTAATGTTGAATGGAATTGGATGAGAGAATTTACAAAATATATCGTTTTTTGAAAAAACGAAAGCGGGAATAAACCTTTCAGAAGTTATGGAATCGTCCTCACACTGATTGAAAAACACTTCGCAAGAGCAATGCACGAATTACATTAATGCGACACTAAATTTCATTAATGGCACAAAACATTACGTTGTATTATAATACTCGTAGTGTATTAATTATGTATATTAAAAGAACTTCTATGAAATATGTTTTTTACATTTGGAATTCGAAGTATTTTTCGTAAGCAAAAACCATTTACAGAACTTTGTTTCTAGTTAAAATTTAATCACACGAAAGAAAACATTGTCAAATTATAAAATTACATCCCAGCAAAAGAGTTAAAATGGATCACTGAAGCATAATTTAAAAATAAATTGGACTGCTATTTAGCCTGCTGGACTATTTAAAAAAAGTGTATAACGGAAAATAAATTCCCCTTTATCTGGTTATTCTGAAGATATAATCAAAGCGATAGATCTTAAAATAACACTAAATAATAATAATAACATTAACAAGCCGTGATTACAATACGTCATGTCATTTCATGCCAGAATGTATTTTTTATTCAATTTTTTTAATTCAATATATATTAATAATTGATAGGAGCAGACATTTTTATTTTTTAGCAATTCAAATTAGGGCATTTATTTTTATTTTATTAGCACTTAATATGAGGTGTTCATTTTTATAAACATGTGAGACACAATTCTCAAATTGAGTTCGTGCTATAAAATCACACAAATTATAAAAACGACAACAACAGCCACATAAATTGTTTTTTTACTATAATAGAAAATCTATACTTCTAACACATGAAGTAAAAAAAATTAACACAATATTTAATTGTTTTATTATTGTCCGTACAAATCTACAGCCACAGTTGGAAGTTTTATTGACAGAATTACTGACTGACTGACTGATGGTGACGTGATATTTAATTTGGGGAAGAAACATGATGGTATCAGTGCTCATAGTTGTTAAGTAATTAAATCATCAGCATGGTAAATCATTTGCCACAAGCTGAGAGACATCAGCTTTTCAAATCATTCTTCTCTTGTTTTAATTTACAGTCAGCGTACCATCTAAATCACACGCAGATGTTTACTATTACAAAAAATTATTAACCTTTAAACGGGGCGGGGTGTCAATACATTTTTATATAGGCCTTTTAATAGGTTAAAACAACAACAATGAGAAAAAACCGGATATTTCATTAGCCATTTGCACAACAACCTCCACTGTTTTCATACGAAGAAACAGCAGGTATGATCTTAATCGAACTCTAAGAAATATGTTTAGTGGGTTATGGCACAGTACGAAAGAATTGCATCCCTGTAGGAAATTCAAGCAGTGATTCACTACTGACCAGGCTCCACAGATTGTTATATTGCCTTATGTTATATTAATATAAATTTTTCAAAAGAACACAATTTTAACTTTTCGAAAATTAATACCGATTTGTTTTTTTATGGAGCAAGACTACTTCTTTTGGGAGAACTAATAACCTTTATTATTTTTATTCCTACCGCGACTTTCTTAACCATGTTCTTCTGCTATTGAAAGTGTGCTTTTAGAAACTTCTAGCTAATTTGTTAAGAGATGACATCATTTCAGTGTTTAAAAGATACATTTTTATTAATATATTTCTCACACAACTTGGGGAAGTGCGATACACTTACGCATTCACATTATGGTTTACTTTTTCACGTTATTGATTTTTTATTAAATTTTCAGCCAACAAATTTTTTCACTACATAAAAAAACAAAAATAAGCAAATTTTTACTACCACTAAACGAAGTCCAATGACTACGGCAGGGAAATAATAATAGATAGACAAATGGTCGACAAACTTTTGACTTGTCTACACTTGGCCCCATACTACCTTAATGGATGTTAATGTTTCCTCGTGATTGTGTGTGGAGTGTTGGCTATTTGCGTATGTGTATGTACCCAACTATGTTTGACTTTGAAACATAAAACTTATTGATGTTGAAGATTATGGTTCTTATATTAACAAAAATAAGTTTCTAACGAATAGCAAGAGGCGAAAAAAACAACAAGCAAAGCAATTCATTGAATAAATAAAATCATTATGAAAATGACGAATACAAGAGCAAACATAAAACACACAATGTCACATTTACGCAGCCAGCAAATTCTTACAAAAAAAGAAACAGAAAGAAATCGAAGTACAGCAATCCGATTTTGAAATATCCTACACCATTGGGAACGTTTAGGGTTGCAACGTGAATAACGTCTTATAATCAGCCATGTTACAGTGTTCAAATCCGTTCGGGAGCGAAGGTCGTTCTGTATTTTGGCTCCCAACAATTTTCGTATGTCCCTAGTTTTTATGGCATAAATAAAACAATATGTACTCATTTTTAGTATTTTTATAACAACCTGCCATTGTAAAGATTTATAAGAATCCCATAACGCCGATATTAAACACAGACAACTCATTCAATATTTTGTTATTTCATCAGCAATTAGTAAGTTTTTCAATAGTAAATTTTTGTTTAATAATATTTAATTTTTTATGGAACTCTATCAAGAAAGTGTTTTACATACAAAAACTATTTTCCATATCTCGATTATTACGTGAACTTATTATTTTAACGAAAACGTTTTTAATAGGATATATAATTTTCAAGGAATTTTTTTCAGAAGAGAGAAAGTTTAATATCATATTTATTTAAATTTCAAATGCATGTCGATACATTTCACCTCACAAACATCCACTAGAACGCATAATATCTGATCCATTTATGATGTAGCGTTCAATAAACAAATAAAAAGAAAACAAAACTAACACTCATTTATTTGTTCTATACATCAGCCAAACAGTATGTCTGTCCGCCTGACTCACAAATGTGTCGGAAAAATTACTTCTTGTGTATGTATGGGGATGCGTTGGTTTCACTTTTTGCATGAGTGTAAGTGTTTTTGTTATTGAAAACTTATTTCTTTGGTCTGCTTGTGTGACATACCAACAGCCATTCGTAAATAGTTTTACTCCAAACACATGCTTGTTGATGTTGTCAGGAAGTAAAAAAAAATATATATAAAACGATAACAATATAAAAACAACAACAACAACAACAGCAACAACAATTAGTAATAGAAAAATAACATCAAATTCTAAAACCGGCAGTTAGTGGAGAGAATTCGTTAAGCAAAGACGCTTTTAACGCTTATAAGAGAAAAAACTATATAAAATATTAACATTAAATTTCTAAAATACATATACAGATGCATGCATACTTATTTCTGTATGTGTGTGTATGTTTGTATATTTAATTAAGATAAACCTTCAAATCAAATAAACAATAATACGAAGAGTGTGTAAAATCTCTTCAGAGCTAAAATGCTTCAAAAGTATTGAAACAAATTTTGTATTTTCTGTCAAATTAAACCTTTTTAAAACAGTGTAAACAATTTGAGATTTTAATGGTAATTTCAATTATAAATTATTTAAATTTATAAATTTTCGCTGGTTTTTATTTACTTCGAAATTGGTAATCGGTTAATATTTTATTTAAATAATTACAAATTCAATGAAATTGCCTAAGCAGCGGCTGTATAAATATGTGATATTTAGTGCATACTTTTAGGTCAATTAAGCGGGCTTAACCTTGTGATCATCAATAATTGTTTTAAGTGAAATTTACTACCTGACCCTGCAATTGAGTGTAAAAAAATTTTGTCCGTACAGTTTCCATTTAAAACAAAACGAAATCATATAGCGGGTCAGACGGATGAATTTTTTTAGTTGTACATATGTACATACATATTTATATACAAGTACGTGGGTATGTATATTTATGTTTTTGTGCAAAACGATGTTTTTCTGAGACTAATAATGGCATTGGGATTTCCATTAGCCGGAACTTTAGGTGATAGAAAAAAAAAACTAAAAATAAACAATTAATAATAAAAAAACCAGTTTAATGAAGCAAAAAATGTTTGTGGGAAAGAAAGTGTAACTCATAAATTTGAGTGTGATGTGGAGGGAACAACTGGCGATATTTCAAAGCTTTATGGAATATACAAGTTTGTTCAGCTGAATTTTTTGCGTTTACTTAGCCTAAATTTCAATTCGAGTAGTACTTCCAATACATTCACATAATTTACGGATTATACTTTCTTCTCCCAAACGTAACTTAGCGCTTTAGTTATAGAAAGTTTTGTAGCAAAAATGTTTATTATATAAACGATAGCAAAATATTTATATCGAAAAAGCTTTATTTATGATAAGATAAAGCTAAAGACAATCATAATAAGTCTTTTTAAATTACATATGTATTCGTACAACATTTTGTTTGTATATATATTTTTATATATGAGCGCACTTACTACACCCGTCTATATCCACCGAAACATTTTAAGTTTTATATTAAATAACATTTGTGGCATTTACTTCTGCCATAATTTGGAAATGTTTTCAAACAAATATTTTCACAGACGTATGGCAAATATCATTTAATATTTGAATAAAAACAAATAAAGAAATCTAACACAAAAATATTATAATTGGCATCTTAATGTCTCTAATAAATTCGAAATAAATCCATTAAATGATTAATAAATGATTAATGAATGGCAGCGAAATAATTTTTATAGTTGTTTAGATTAACAAATTGTTTTGGTATTTAATAACAAACCGAAAGCAAGTAAAATCTATATCATTCAATACAAGAAGAACTGGCTTATAATGTCTTAATAATCAATTTGAATTGTGCATGAGCACGTATTTGACAACATTCCCAAAACTATAGATTTAACTGTATCGTTTTCATTCTTAAATATTATTTACTTTAATGGAGTAGAGTAGGTTAAAAAAAAAACCTTGTGATATATGATTTTTGTGATATATATTCAAGAACATGCGTTGTACTTTTTCACTATTTTGGCAATTCGAGAGTTTCTTAATATCTTCATTTGCTCAAAAAATTTTATATTTTTCTTCAAAAGTTAACTCCTTTTGATATCTTTTGAAATAAGCATTCAAATTCAAAACATTATTTTTTCATTTTCCTTTAGCATCGCATTGAGACATATTTCGCTTATTTTAGGAAACAATCGTTATACCACACAATAATATATACGAGGTCTGTTCAACAAGTAAGCTATTTTCTTAATTATGTAGGACTGCTTACGTGCGATTAGTGTCTCGAGCATACGAGTATCTTCAAAGTTTCACAAAAATTAAAAAAAAATATACAAATAAAATACCTGAACTGATTGCAGGATTGGAATGTATGCTGCCACCACCGTATTACATCTGAGGGGTACTACTTTGAAGAGAGCAAAGTATAATAAATAAGTATTTTTTGAGAAATATTTAGATTCGCCTGATATCGTAAACATGCCCCGTATACACATTTTTGATATTCGTTGATATTTATTTTACTACAAACATTTTAGGAATTTTGAAAGTTGCTGCAGTAACCATTTTTAATATAAAACAACGGCACATTCCCAGAAAGCATCTCGAATAATGTATATGCAAGTTTGTATATTGAAGGAGTTTGTATTTGTATCAAGTTAAGTCCATGTAAAAAACTACAATAACAAAAATTTTTCAAGAGATATACGATATTTGTGTAAACAATTATTGTGATATGAAAATAAAAGAATTTTGTTTATTGAAGATTTCTGGGAGATTAACAATTTTGCAAAATATGTAAAATATTTTCAAAATTGCCTTTTTGTTAAAGATCTACACGTACAGTTCGCGCAAACAGATGAACAGTAAAATTCAAGTGCTTGACTCAATTATGAGTTTACTAAACTCATAATTGAATATTTTTCTTAGTTGTAGTTTGTAAATTTGTGGCAAATCTTTTATTAGATTTAATGAACACATTAAGATTAATAATATATTTTATAGCTTTTAAGAAAAATATTTCTACGTGTTTTTATATCATAATAAACAGAATTTAGGCTGTCATTTAGTTTTAAAATCTAAAAGGAAAACAAACTATAAAAACAGCCGATTCATAGAATTGAAGATTGTCGTCTGTTCGGCGGTTTTTTGAGTTACATAAAAAATATATTTCAACTCCTTATCGCCAGTGGTTGTGGTATTATTTGTAATAAAACATTAACCATGGATGGTTACTCTTAATTTTTGTATGTTTAGGGTGCTTTTCGTTGAATCGACGAGCAAATTGTGAAAAACAGTTCTAGCGGAACAATTTTTAAAGTTAAAAATAAAAAAAATATTCTGAATTAAGTATTTTATTAAAAAATAATAAATATAACATAAAACCTTTTTTTCTCTTTAAATTCGATAGGAATTTGAGCAAACATAAAAGAGTTATATGATCTAGAGTAAATGAACTTCTTCAAGTCGAAGTACAGTAATCATCCAGGGTTAAGAGAAAGAATTTGTTGACGCATTGCAAACAATGCACTGTTGCATTATTTGTTTTTAAATGGAGTTCTCATCGCTGAGAAAAATATAAATACAATTCCACATGTCGTACAATAAAGCCGGCCGCTCTCGCAATGCTAATATTTCACATTTAATTTTATTGTGTTTTTACATAATTTTTAAATATTTTTTTTTGCTAATACGACATGGTTTGTTTTGTATTTGATTTGTTTTATAATACAGTATTGTTGTTGTTATAAAAACTTATCCTCAAGCGTTTACCTAAATATTACGTCATTATATACTTCATAAGTTCTGAGATTTCCATTGAAATCGTCTTGTGGTTGTGAAAAATATTATATTTGAAAACAAAGTGGTTTTTCATCATTCATGAACTCGTTATCAATAAAAAAATATATATATTTCATATCTTTCCAGTTACATCTTTTTGGTTTTTATATGACGATATATATATTTTATATTATTATCTTATTTTAAAATTATGTGTAAACCAGACTAAATAGTATCAACTTTATTTTAGAATTTTAACATGTTTTTTATATAAAAAGATTCAAGTAGACCTGACGGAATTTCAAGCGTCAATTTGACGTGACATATCCATAAAGAAGACAGCTGTTCAAACCAACCTGACACAAGTTAGCGTTCGATAAATAGTTAGAAATTATTGTTTGTATTTAACGAGTTCGAATGAAACAGTCTCGTCTTATTTAATTTGAATATATTGAAATATTGCAAATAATACATAAATAATAAAAACCAATTCAGTTTTGTGTATGATTTCATGAAAAACCCACAGTATACAATAATGTCATTTCCATTAGGGTATAACTACAAAGAAAAAGTCATGGATGTGTATCAATCGGTCTTGACATATGACCTATTTTCATTTGCAGGGCAAATGTTTTTCTTAGATATACGAAATTATATTCTTTAACTAATAAAACACTTTCATAAAAAATTACTTGATACTCGCTTTACTATAAAATAATCACAATGAACGTAATCTTTTCTCGTCCACAGTGCAGTTTTTTCTCATAAAAAAAATTTTATTTTGTAAAAATTCCCAGCTGTCGGTGATGTAATTAAAATAATCTATTTGCAATAAAATGTTTCTCCATAATGGGTAATTTTAATATCATTTCAAAAATCTAGAAATAAATTAAAACAATTACACACATGTAAGAGTAGCGTCGCATGAAATTCAAAAGGCTACGGACAGGTTGATTTAAGATTATTTAAAATAAGTTTGCATTTTTTAAATAAATTATATAGAGCCTTCAATATATCTTTTCCTTACAGAAGAAATTTCTTCGGATTTGACATGATCGAAAATTATTATTTTTGAAAGTTTTGAAACAGATTAACATAGAACAATGCATTTGCTTTCATAATGTCTGCTGTACTAATTATAACTCTTAATCCTCCATTACTCAGATACTGCAAATTAATTTCATGGTAACATTGAAAATCATTCTCGAACATCTTTATGTAAAAAAATAGAAAATGTCGGAATAGTTTTTACATATTACACAATAAATAAAACACCAAGATAGGTGCCAACACTCGATAAGTTTATTCCAAAATTTTCAAAAAACAATTCCTAATACTTTAAAAGGAAGAACGGCATGGAAAAAATTATTGGTTCTTATATGGAGATGGCAGAAATATTATACTTTTTGCAGAATTGATGCAACTGTTTATAAGATCAAATATGAATTCTGAAACTTAAATATATAATTCTTTCTTCAAGTGAGGGCTACTGTTCTTTTTTCTACCAGCCAATAAAAAATTTTATACAGAAACTTGTGATCACTTAATATATATATATATATATATATATATATATATATATATATATTTTAAATACTTCTTAGCAACTATGGTGTTAAAATTCATACATTACATATCTACACAAAAAGACCTTTTAAAACATATTTATTTGTTCAATAATTGTGAACGATAAGATACTTAAGATTGTCCCACAAGAGTATGTGTGGCTTATTTATACATAATATTACAAAAGTAAACACACACAAAAAAACACTTTTATTAATCTGGTGCAAATTATAGCAGCCAATATCGATGAAAGCTTCTATTTAAACTTCTTTCCATAACGAATGCAGTAATTTGGCCCCTGATTTCCCTGATTTGTATTTTGTATTAATAAAATCCTGATCTTGATATTAGAAAGTGGTATCAATACGGTTCATTTGCCGCTTTTGATTGTACTATGAAATGGACAGACAACAATTAGTTTTCAATTTCAAACTAATTTTAATTTAATATTAAAATAAAATTGCTTTATTTTAAAAGCCCCCACTTTCATCTAAAATATATCATATCAGAAACTTTGTTTTTACAAGTGAAGAAAATAAAATAAATCGTAAAAACACAATATTGTAATAAAATGTAAAGTGTGGGCGATGATATAAAACTCTTAAGTGTTTCCACTATTCATTTATGCATCCAACAAAATCAACACACATGACGCTCTTGTAATCAAACCGCGTCATAGCTAAAAATATCAAATTTGTGTGTTAATAATGCAGAACTAATCGTCATGCTGTTGTCGTTTTTTGTAAGAAAGTTTCATAAATATCTTATATTCTCTTTATAAAAGAGAAATATGTTGTAAGAATTTTCCATAAAGTTGTTAGAATTTTGATAACTTTGAAATCTATTTCTATAAAACATGAATGTTTTATTATTTTTGAGTTAAGACATTATTCGAGTAAACGAGCGACATGCAAATGAAAATGAAGCGAATCTCTTCAACAACTTTCGTGACATCGCGCTGCTTACGATTTCATCTTTTAGTAGTCGTTTTAGTACCGCATTTCGTAATCACCTATAAAATAAGATATATAACAAAAATCTTATTTATTTGAGTAGTAAATAACCGGTATAGTCAACTTCAATCTGGATATAAACAACTGATTATTGTAAATTAATTTGAAGACATCATGTACTAATAAAACATGCCAAAGGGCCAAGAGCTTAGATGCCCGTGACTGATGTGTAAACCAAAAAGTTCAAGCAATTAAATGGAAATAAAATTAGTTCTCAAACAGCTTTTTTACATTTTGAAACTGCTCCGCTGGTTGTTAACCGCATTATAAAATTATATCAATAAAAATTTTGTAGTATTTTCTTTTCGTCTAGTTTGAAGTTAATTGATATCAAACAAGTTTTGTATGATACGACTAATTTTTTTATTTACACGATACGATTAATGACTGAGCGCAATATATAAGAAAAATGAAATTATATAAAATATTTGACGCTCTTAATTAGAAAAGTCGACACTGATTTTGTATCATTAAAGGCCGTTATTACAACTTCATGTTGGTTTTCCTGTATTAAAATTTTACTTAAATTTAAATTGAGCGATAAGTTAAGGGCAGGTTCATCTTACCTGGTAGTAAAATACTACCTTTAATTAATATGAAGTCATAGTGATGGCCCTAGGAGTTATAGACATTAGCAGCCATCAGCAGTATTCATACAATTTTAATGTGAAGTTAGAAGTAGTTTTGAGAAAACTTTTCAAAAACAATTCTCTATAAAATAGACTTCAAAGCATTTTAATTTTTATGGATAGGCAGCATAACGAGCATCATAATGTTTTTCTTTTTTAAGAAAAGATAGCTCGACTTCAATTTTCTAACAAAAAAATGTTTGACATTTTTAATTTCGAGGGTACTGATAATTTCGATATTTTTTGAGTTTGGCAGCCTTAATCGCCTTCAGAACCATTCAGAACGATTTATTGTGACTAGCGCATTTTTTCATTAAGAATTTCATTGATTTGTGGCCGATATCTACACATTATTTGCGTTTTTCTACCATAATTCGTTTAGCGTTATATTTTCTTTATTCTTTACTCACTTAAGAACATGACGCTCATTTTCTTCAATAGTGTCATAACTCAAAAAAAACTTGTTTTGCTGTTAAAGTTCTAAATTTACTAACAGTTTAATGAAAATCTAAAAACTAACTTTTCTCTCAAGGTTAAAGTACATGAGACAATTTTATTGACATTTTTCCAAAAAACCAAAAAACGGAATGTAGACCAACTTTGCATCATTAGCTCTGAAAATTAGTTTTTTGAGTTATGACGTTGTAAAAGTAAACAATAGATATATGCTTTCAATAATGGCCTGAGTAATTTTGTACTGGCTATTTATAAAAAAAAAGTACTTGAAGCTCATAGATGAACAAACAATTTTAGACAGAAAACTTTCACAATTAATATACTCCCACAGATATTATGTCTTGATATTTTTGTTATTATCATAAATTTTTTTGTTTGTTGTTATTATTATTTTTTATTATTTATAAAAAGCCGCTAAAAAATATTGAAAAAATTCACAAAACTAAAATGAAAACAATTCTTATCTCGTATACACAGAGAAAATAAACTCCAAGTCCTTATCGTAAAATGATAAAATTGACATTCGGTATCGTCAACAAATTAAGAATTGAGATCGAAATGCAGCGCACAACGCGTTACACATAAATATGTATATAAATGTATTGTGTATCCCTAAAACAAATTCATTTCGGAGCACTAAAATGTATTACAAAAACTAAATATATTTGCCCATAAGTTATATGATTAGATAAGTGGAAATGTATACCATCGTAAATAACTTTAACCAATACGACGATATTATTCGATTATATTGAATTCATTCCGAAGAATTATGTTTCGAAATTACTCATGGTTTCATATCATTCCACATTTTAGACGATTTTTTTAATGCGCAAAATATTTACACTTCAATTTTAGTTGGGGTTTTAAAGGACAGGAAAATATCAGTTTGTTTGAATTATTTCAATTGATTCTATCAGACAGAATGCTCTTATATCAGATCATTATTGGCATCTTCAAATTATTAGAAGGCTTTGCGGCGAATATCGAAGACAGTTCATTAAGCGAAGTTGCTAGACAAAATGTAAATATGTTCTGAGTTTGTTGAAAAAAATCACTCACTGATCGTATCAAATTTAAATCAGCTGAGCTGCCAACCGTTTCAATCATATTATTTTTGAAAATTGATATAACAGTGAATGGTATTTTCTTGTTTGTAATATTTAAAGGGATTGAAATAAATTTTTGCTTCGATGACATTCCAAACACTGGTTTATGTTATGCAATTTTTTAAAAGATGTAATTTTTTCAATCTGTCAAAGCAGAAAAGACTTTTTTTCAATTTCTAAATGACGTTATTTTTTTTTAGCAACGAACAAGTACTGGTAGTTTTTAGATAACACTATGCATGCCCTAATGCGACCACTAATGGCTGTATGCAAAATAACTAAAAAAAAACATGGAGTGAAATGAATTAGATAATTATAATGTTTTACAATAAAAGCCGCTGTTCGTCAAAATACACAGAATTGTAAATAATAATGAAATTAACAATATTGACACGTGCATGCCACAATGAATATACATGTAAACACACATACATACATATTTGTTTGTATTTGTACTCTTAATAGTTAATGGTCGTATCCGATGTACTATTGCACTCGACAAATACAAATTGATAAATATGGACATCTGTAAACATGAGAGCATTTGAATAATATTCGAATTAAAATTCGTATTTTTATTTTAAGATTTTTTAACGCAAATCCAATATATAATAATTAAGTTTTTTACAGATCTAGACACAGATTTACATTAAAATTTATTTATGTGTGTGCTATTAATGGGAAAATATATTTCTGCAATATAATAAATAGAAACTTGAACTTCTTAATCTTTGCAATGAGAGTACTATCGGAGCATCCAACGAAAAGAATCTAAAGAATTTATAACAAAATATTCGAAATGCAAGTACAGCCTCAAAAGTATTACGGATGGAATGTGTGGGTGATAATATAAAAAAGTATTTCCATCCAAAGAATGCATTTCTTTGTTTCGGAATGTTGCAAAGATTTTAGTCAAAAGAAAATATTATTCTTTAAACACATTTTTTGAATGAGAAACTGTAGTTCCATCAATTATTGTGTATTCAAACGCGTAATTATATTTGCATTCTTGAATTGTAAAAAACTTTACAACTGTTCTGTCTCTAACTTAATCTTATACGAATGACTGCTGAATACAAATATTGAATGTGTGAATTTCGCTCATGTCATTCCGTTTCATTTTTATACTTTTGAATAGTAAATCTATTAATATAAGCATTCTAACGCTTCATGATAAAATGTATTTATTATACCCGTCAGTATAGTCGCATATTAAACTCAGATAAGGCGATTTACAAAGCGTTATTGATAATTTTAGCTTGGGAATTTAAGAATTTTTATTGGTTATTACAAAACAGTTTTAGAGTGCCATTAAACACCAATTTGAACCTGAATACTTTTAACCCTTTCAGATGATTGATTAAAAAATGACTGTTGATGGGAACTCGATTTTTACAAAAACGGTGTAAAAAATAGATTCCAAATTTTAAAATATTTGCAATTTTCTTAACGAGACGTTAATTATATGTTTTTACAGTGCATATAGAAAATTAATCATAGTTCAAGTTAAATTTTTTAAACATCTCACACAAATGTAAATTTTTTAGAGTTTTGTCTTAAAGGATTAAGCTGATTTGATTTTATTTAGAAAGTAATCTGAAAGTTTACTTAATTAAACAAATATTTAGCTAAAGTCACAATATTAGTTTTTAAAAGTTCAATATCTTTAAAAACCTGGGCAAAGGTCGTCGCATCAAATAATCGAGTTAGAAATGCATGTTGCAAGAAGAAGAAAAATATTTCAGCTTAAGGATTTCTTATAAAGTTAGTTGCTGTATGTAATAGTTGCCATGCTCGATTTTTCTGGTTCAATACAGCTGCATGTGAGTTCAAAATTCACACCAAAAATTATACCATTTATTTTGTTAAAGGTCCTACTGTGCATTTCACTTATTTATAGAATTTCGTATTATCAACCGAAGTTTCTTAACTCTAAGTAAGTAGAATAATATAGAACTTAATTTATATAATGAAATTTCTACAAATAAAAATATTGACATATACAATTTATTAACGTGTTTACACGTGTCACAATATAGTTAGCATGAGCCCTAATATTTTTGCTATTTGTTTTAGTCTGTTGGTGGACTTAAAGTAAATAATAATTAATTAATAATGACTTTCATGTTTATTATAACTTTTTGCATTAAACTCAAGGATACCGCAAAGCGAATTAGAATATTTTCCATTCCTTTGCCATGTGATTTATTGGAGCAGTTGCCATCTTTGTATGCATGTCATGTCAGCTTCATGTTGTGCTGTATTTGTTCATTGTAAGATAAGAATCTACTATTTCAACTGAAACGAATAGTGTTGTATATTATGAATAAAAATATACCAAAAGTATTTATTAATTCATTTTTCCCATGATGTGCAGGTGTTCTCTTATCAGCGAGTTGTATTTTATTCATTAGAATTTTGGCTATTCATTTTGGTTCTAATTTATGGATACAGTGACAGAAGAGGAGCTATAAAGTTATTTCCTACACTTTTAGGATATAAGCAAACAAACGTCCAAAGCATTTTGAAACATTAAATCGCTTGAAAGGATAATTCCATTTCATTCTAGCAAATATAATATTTTATATTATTTATTAGTTTCTAGTTTTAATGAACTTTCCCTATTTCTTTGCATTTCTAGTTGATGTAATTTGATTACTTCCTTCGAATTCCTTGTCGCTACCCAACAACATTCATTAGCAAAAACACACACGCACACATAAATAGAAAATGTGCCTCTCAACACCCACTACTTCAAATGGTAACAATGCTTCAACAGCGTGTTCGTCTAGTCCATGTTCCAATGCCACCTCGACGTGTGATACAAATACAAAAACACACCAACAAACACAATTAGATTGTAAAAGCAACAGTATTAAACAACGTAAAACAACAACAGATACAAGAACAGCAGTAACATTTGAGGCTCAAAACGACACTACAACCAAAGCTTTAGTCGATAATTTAGGTTATAAGGAAGAGAATGCTGTCTACAAAGAGATCGATCAAGCCAAAGAGACGCTACAGCAGCAGAGACCAATGGAAGAGGCAGCAAAAGAGTTTAAACCAAAAATACGATGGTTGGACTTAACCGCACAACTTTTTTTACATTTGGGTGCCGTTTATGGATTCTATTTGCTATTTTCCGCGAAATTTTATACATTTTTATGGGGTAAGACAAAGAGACAAACTTATTTATTATGCAACATAAAAACAAGAATATTATTGCTGAAAGAGTTTATTTTAGAACATCGCAAAGAATTGAAATGGGAGTTGTGTATGTAGAATGATTATTTTGATCAAACACGTTTCCTTCCGGTTAAGAGTTTCCTAATATAAAATCACACACATCTTTTATCCCCCTGCCTTATTAATATATTTGATAAAAAGTTGTATTATATTTTTGTTTGAATAACATATAAAATATAAAAGTGTTCTAACAAATAACAAGAAGAAACATAAGATGTGTTTATTATTAGAAAAAAATTTAAAGCAAGATTACTAATTTCTTTCTCTTTATTATGAGATCAACCCCATTGTGCTTTGAAAGCATGTGACACACTTATATGATAACAAGACTTTCTTAATTGGAAATCATTGAATTCAAATTCATTAATAAATATTCAATTTTTATAGTTTCATTGTTCTATTTGCTTGTTCTATTTACTTCGTTTAATGTTGGAACGTTTGGAATGAACCTTGATCGCGGCACAATGTTTCCAACAATATAAATTGTAGACACTTTTAATTATCACTCACAAAACTGACTGGGATATTTATATAAACACATACACTCATATATAGGTATTATATGATTTTTGCAACTATAACTTACTAAAAATTATTTATAAAAGAATAGAAATCACAATGAAATTGTATTTGTAGTGATTGAAAAAATACTTTTTGCAACAAAAACTACAAAAAGGTGCTCAAAATGTATTTGAGTATTTTTAAGACCAACAAATACATTTCGAAAAATATTAAATCATTTAACTTTGTAAATTAGTTTCATAATTGAAAACTAAGATTAATGCGATTTTCAGCGTGACTAGAGATATTAAAAATACAGATGCGTTAGTACAGATGTGTTCAGCGAAATAGGTAATACGTATTGAGAGTTTACTTCGATAAATTTTGAGATCAAAATTGAAGTAATTTTCAAAGAGGAAGCTTTGAGATGATCGGAGTGTAGCACATATACGACGAGACTTAAGCCAAAAACCCTGTGAATAAACTCCCATCAATATTATAAAAAGGCAATTACTTGTTTGGAACACATTTATCTAACAATAAAGCAAATAAATTTATTTACTTGAGAGCTCAATAATTCACTTCCGAAAAATTTGCGTTTTTAGGTTTTATTTTTATTTATGACTTCATCATGATATTGGCTAACAAAACACGTATGAAACTATTCTGAGTTGATAAATAAAAGAGAATAAAAAGAATATCTACGAATATGTGTCGGTTTAACTGGCCACCCTTAACATATTTAGTTGTATATCACTTAATGCTGACACAAGAACAATAAAACCTTAACATACACACAAAAATATTTGAATGATCCAAGAACAATATATTAATTTAATTAAATAAAAAAATAGTATGCAAAGTGCTAAGTAAAACATTAAATTAATATGAACTTCGACCCTAACAATTGACAATGCCTTGGTTTTGTACAGTATGAGAATTTTTATTTTAAATTCAAATATTCGATAGCATTAATGTGCTCTTACGCACGAGTACTTGTAAATAAATTTAAAAAAGTTTATAATAAATCAGTGAACGCACGGAGCATTTCAAATGGAACTCAGAAATGGGCAAACTTAAATTTATAACATCAGGTTGGAGATCGTGTACTCAAATTATGAATTAAAATAATTTGTATTATTTGTATTACAGCAATTCAAATAAAAGAGATAAAATATTATATAACATACAATAACATACAGACATATTCATAGCTCTTTTCTTTTCGTTTCAAGTTGTTTTTACCATATGGGGCTCTGGCATTGGCATCACAGCCGGTGCACATCGTCTGTGGTCACACAAATCATACAACGCTTCTTTACCTCTACGTATTTTGTTAATATTTTTATTCACCATCGCAGGACAAGTGAGTTTGTATTTGTATATTATATCCATATTTCAACGATACATAATAAATTTGTTTCAATTTACATTTTTAGCGTGATGCCTACACTTGGGCTTTGGATCATAGAATTCATCATAAATTTTCAGAGACAGAAGCTGATCCCCACAATGCAAAACGAGGCTTTTTCTTTGCTCATGTTGGTTGGCTATTTCTAACCGCCCATCCGAAAGTAGAAGAGAAACGTAAAGTTATTGATATGTCCGATTTGGAAAATGATGGAGTTGTGATGTTTCAACGTAAATGGTTTATACCCTTATTTGCCATTTGTTCGATTGGTTTGCCCGTTTTGGTGCCCTGGTACTACTGGAATGAATGCTTGTGGAGTTCGTTTTGGATTAATTTCAATATGAGATTCACTTGTACTTTAAATATCGCCTTCTTTGTGAATAGCGTGGCTCATATGTGGGGCAGAAAGCCATATGACAAGTAAATGATTTTTGCATATAAAAAATGTGCTTTTCTTATTTTAAAATTCTTATTCACTTTTAGAAATATTAGTCCCGTTGAGAGTCCTATTGTATCGTTTTTGGCTTTGGGTGAAGGTTGGCACAACTATCATCATGTCTTTCCCTGGGATTATAAAACTGGCGAATTTGGAAGTTATAAACTGAATGTTACTACCGGCTTTATTGATTTTTGTGCCAAATTGGGATTGGCTAAAGGACGTAAGTAGATATTTTTACTAGAGTTAATGGACAAATGCTTGAGCATTTTAAAATTTATGACGCGTTATTTCTACGTATATAAAATTAGTGGTTGGCGAGGGGAGAGGTTAAACCGCGATATTTTTCGCAATCTCTTGTTTGCATTTCAAATACATATTTATTCACTTCAATAATAAATTATGTTTATGGTTATTTTGTATATTTTCACATACCGATCATACAGGAAATAAGTCAAACACTGCCTGTGTCATTAATAATTCAATAAAAACAATATTATGAAATTTATTTTTGTTTCTAATTTAGCGACAGAATGATATTTCATGGCATCGTTTCGCTGAAAACACTCAAGAAATTGTCTTTACGAAAAGAATAAGATTTAGTTAAATTATTTAGTCAAGAGGTCAACTTCCTATCAGCGAACATGGAAAAGAAATTTCTCTTGTACAATTTATAGACCAGATAAAATGAGTTTATATTTTTAATATATTTAAATAATATTTATTTTTAATATTTAGGTTTTGTATTAACCGATTAGTAGTATTTACGACGTCAAAATTTTATTCTAACAGCAATCTAACAATTTCATATTAGTCGGTTAGTCAAATAATTTTAATTTAGTGTAGTTTATTAATTTTAATTTAGAAAACAAAGGTTTTATTTAAAAAATAACATAACATTTTGACAAAATGTACTTCGAGTTTTAAAAGAGAAAAACTTTTTAAACAAAAAATATCATCAAAGTTTAAGGTAATCGTATTAAATAATATTTCAAAAAGACTATACAGTTTATAACTATATTTATGTTTCAAGCAAATTCTTTCTTTGGTTTTGATGAAACTTAATTTAGAAAAGATTCTCTCATTTATTGTGTTATTGAAAGTAAAACGTTGTCAATTTCTTTATTTTCGAAGCAAATGTTTTTTTTAATATTTGAAAGCGGGTTAGATCTGAATAAGACGAATATCTCGTCTGTAATATTCAGTTTTTGTTTCGACCATTATACATTAATTTAAGTTAAATTAAACAATTATCTCGGAAAGACTAGTCAAGTATTCTCATGATTCGTGCATGTTCTATTTGATTACTTTATTAAATTTCGCAAACAACATTTTCTTGAATGAAATTATTTAAAAATTTAGGGCTTGATAGTTTACAGTTTGTAATTATATTCTAATGCAGAACAGAAAATATATTATTATTATTATAATTTTTATTTTTATTAGTGGTAGTATCGGTACACATATACCATACAGAATATAACAGAATATTAACAAATTGTATTACTTTCGTTTTATATTTCTCTGTAGGAAAATATGTCTCTTGCGATATGATAAAAAGACGTGCCTTAAAATGCGGTGATGGTACGCGTTACCTAAGCGATGAATTCGCCCACAAGGATCAAGTATGGGGTTATGGTGATAAAGACTTGCCACAAGAAGATTTACAGGAGCTAAATAAAATGAAATCTTAATTTTTGTTCTCATAATGTTAATTGAATTTTGTTTCCCATACACAAGCCATTATTTAATTTTGATATCTTGTTAAGTTTAATAGATTTTATGAGTGTTTAATTAATAAAAAAAATCAAAAAATAGAGCACAAAAGAATGAAATTAACATTCCTAACTTTTTGATAATGATAAAAAAAAAATTTAAGCGATTGAATTGTACTTATTGTAAGCGAATTTATATAAATATATGCATTTTATATCTCTAAGCTCGTGAAACTTATTAAATGATATGCAAGAGGCAAAGTTAATTAAATATTTCAAAGTAAATACAGAAAAAAATTTGTTTTTATTTTCATACACAATTTTAGAATTAAATTAATTTTTTTCCTCGTGTCTTTATGTTATAATGAAATTTCAAATTAAATTTCAGTTCTTTATTAAACTTTCAAGAGTGCTGGTTGTGGTGTAAAAGCAAAAAGTGTTCAGAGTGATTAAAGGTTTTTTGTTCTTAACATTAAGATCCTTTTATTATCAAGGTACTCAACATTAGAGTTACATTGAAAAAAGTATATATCATTGTATTCTTAATATAACTGTGGTGTGTGGAATTGAGGTTTAAAAATACTTTCAGTTTTCCATAAAAATAATGGAGCGCTTAACTCTTCCGCTTTATAAACGATTTATATATTTAAATTCGTAGTTGGAAAAGAAAACGAGCCTCGAGGTCACTTTTTGTAACTTTTTTTAACTAAAAAGTTGGTAACTACATTCAAAAAACTGTTCCATAACTTCAATATTTTTAATTATAAAAAAATATGTAGTACATCTGACGAAAATACTGCAATTTCAGAACAATTTTCTGAATTCCTATGAGTTTTGTGGGTAGTTCAGAATGTAATCATATTTTTATTAAAGCCTAGTATTCTGTTCATTTCGTAAAGAATTTTAGCAGCGTTCATTATACGACATGAAATATTTAGCATTTTAAATGTGCTGTCACAGTTTTGCATTTAGTTTTTTCACGATTTAATATAAATATATGTATATGTATATATTATATAATGTTAAAAATGATTTTAAATTGTGACGATCGCAATTTTTTATTACAAGAAGATTGCGCAATCAGCTGTTGTTAGGAAATTCGTTATGAAATATGGTTTAATTAAATACAGTGTTACCAATTAGATTACTTTGAGCTGCATTACCATTTACGGTTAAGGTGTTTTAATTATATCACGTCTAATTTCAGCTTTAAACGGCTATTGGACAAGATCTTTGACCAAAATAGTTCATGTGGTAGGTGCTCCATTCCAGCGGCCGATGCCGAATCGTTAAATTTTAATCTTCCGTCGCAGTTTGGATTATAGCGGCGATATTTTTTTCCTGAATGCGTAAATTAAAAAAAAAACTGTTCATACATGAACCCCTTGTGAAATAATAATACGTGGCCAAAGTCTTCTTTTTCTTTTCATGCACAACTACTTTGGTAATTTTCATACACAACTACTTGCGTAATTGCGTGTACTTGCTAATAATTCTCTTTACATTTAAATTATATTTCTTGAATCCAACACCAAATTTACTTATTAAAATTACCATTTCTTTGTTTTTTGCTACAAAGGCTTTGCACTAGCAAAGCAATATAATAAAACAGAAACGAAACAAATTAATTCAAGTTCATAAGTTCAAATCACAAATTTACATAATTTACTTATTCTAGAATATATTCAACCTATTGACGCATAGCAATGGACACAACAAGCCAGCAACAAGACTCCAACACCTCAAAAACAGTCGAGTCTGAAACGACTGTGGTAAAAAAGGAGAACTTAAAACGTGAAGCCAGTTGGCCAGCTGTATTATTTTTCATACACGTCCATATACTTGGAGTATATGGAATATTTGCCCTGTTCACAAATACCTCTTGGTTGACGATTACTTTCAGTAAGCGCAAGCGAGTGCACAAACTCGAATTATGCTAATATTTATGACTCATTTTAAAATAAAATGTTTTAAAATTTCAGCTTCTTTATTGGTAGTGCTTGGTTTTTTGGGCGCATCAGCTGGAGCGCATAGATTATGGGCCCATCGTACATATACCGCAACAACCACCTTGAGAGTTTTTCTAATGTTGTGTCAAACGTTGGCCGGCCAGGTAAATTATTTTACCCAACTTTGATGTGTTAATTTTAGCTGACATTTTGCCATAATTTTTTTGTGTAGTGAAGACACAAGACTTTAGCCTGAAACACAACCTTTCAATAGTGCTTTTGTGGAAAAAGCTTTTAATGACCAGTATTTATGTTACTACAGATTTTTAGAATTATATATGAGATTCAGTTTTACTTTATTTTTTTTGCACTACTTGAACGCATGTTGCTGTGGAATATGTGGCAAACATTACCAGACTGGCCCCTTAACTGTACAACTTTTCTACTGTCGCTTTAAGCTACTCTTGAATTTTCCGTAGTTACCTATTAACGTACCCATTTAATTATATCATAATTATATTGTGAATAATAATAAAATTTTCTTCTGCTTATAAAGTTCAAATATGGGAACGTACCGATACTCTTTACAAAATACTGAAAGAAGATAACACAAAAATTATAATAAATTAACTATAAGGAATTCAACCTTTCGGGTAATCTAAGCCACCCCATATAATTAGAATATGTAGCCTCGTTGGCTATTATTTTTTAAGTGTAGCCGGGCTACTTATATTCTACTCTCTTTCGAGAATTTTGCGTCTCACTCCCACAAGTTAATCTCTGCACCTCAGATAATTGTATAGGACTACGTTTCATCCGAGTAATTTTTCGTGGCTAACTACGTTGCTTCTTCTTGTGTGAAGGCATAAGTAGTGTACAGAAACAGGAACGGTTAAATATACGAAACTCTGTAAAAAAAGCAAAATCTATTTTTGATGAAAAAGTTGGAAAAGGAATTTCGTCTTTTCGAATTGAAAATTTATGGCTTTTGCTGTATAATCGCTTATCGAATATATAATAAAAAATGTATTCTGCTTTAACCTGGCCAAATGTGCATTCATTTAGAATAAATTTTATTTTAATTTACTTATCGTTTTAGGGTTCCATTTACAACTGGGTGAGAGTTCATCGTTTGCATCATGATAAATTCCGTAAACCAGAAGATCCCTTCTACAGCAATCGAAGCTTCATGTGGGCTCATGCTTATGCCCAACTGTTGAACTACAGCAAAGAGCAGGAAGAATTGTTACAAAAAGTGGATATGAGCGATTTGGAGAAAGATGGCGTTGTTATGTTTCAAAAAAAGTGAGTTTGCAATAATATTGAAGTCTTTTTAAGGCAATAAGTTATTGATTTTTTAAAGATTCTATTGGATTTTGTACATCGTCGTAAATGTTTTAATACCTACTAATTCGCCTCTCGAATACTGGGGTGATAGTTTTGTGGCCTGTTTCGTTGTTGCCTTCTTTTTGCGTCAAATGATTGTTTTGAACATGTGCTGGCTCATCAATTCCGCTCATTTCATTTGGGGCTTGGATAAAAGTTTCAAAGCCTCTGATTCCAACAGTGTTTTCTTTATTACCAAAAGCTATTGGCCTCAATATCACTATTTGCTACCAAACGACTATCAATGTGGTGAATTTGGTAACTACGCCAGTGGTTTTGTTACCGCCATGATACGAGTATTTGCTGCTTTGGATATGGCCTCCGATTTGCATACGATTAGTTCAATTGCAGTTCGCAACGGTTTAACCGAAGCCGTTGAAACAGGACGTCCTATAGTGGATTGCATTAATGAATTCGCCGCCAAGGAGGAGGAGACCATGCCGAAAAATCATTTTCTTAATAGAGAGAAGTTCATGTAATTCCAGCACACATTAATTTATTTCAGGCTGTTTTACAAAATATTTTCCAAAATATTTTGTACTGGAAGAAAACAACTTAACATAAATTTAATAGTTAATTTTCAATAAAGTCTACATTCTAAAATTTTGTGGTTGTTTTAAAATATAATTGTTCACCAGTACGAACGAATCTGGTGACATAGTGGGACAAGCAGTTCGTTTGTTTCTTGTAAAAATTACTACAAAATTTACCAACTTGTCTCATTTTAACAAACAAAAAAAAAGAAGCGTTTTAAAAAAAAACTATTTCATGCATTCTATCCACTTAAAAAGGTAAATAACAATTCCAAGATAACCTCGCCAAGGCCGTTCCATTTTTAAGCAAAAAATTTAAATATTTATAAACAAAAAAATTATGAAAAAAATTTCATAAAATGCATTTTAAGTTGTTTTAAAATTATCTGAATAAAATAGTTCCCCCATTCATTTTATGTTATACACACTTTGAAGAAATAGCTTGAAAAGCTTCTTCTCCATTTCCCATTCCTTTAGAAAATTTTAAGCTTGTTAGAAAGGAAACCTCTATCATAAAAAAAGTATTTTTTGTACGTTGAAAATTCAATCCTCTTTATTCTGTAACTAATTCTCAACGACACTTCAAAACCTACCGCTTGTAAAATTTTAGGGCTGTCTTTTACTTTCATGGCCCAATGAATTCTGAAAAAAACTTTAAATATTCAAACTTTTTTGAATCTAAAGCTCCACAGTTCCATGAATTTTTACCGACTAATACAAATGAAATATGAGTTTAGGAAAAATTAATTATTGTCATATTCGTGTTCAGGGACCTTAAATAAGTTAAAAATAATATATCTAATTTTTGAGGTTATGGCAAAAAGCTCAACATTTGTGAAATAAAAATTCAAATATACTACAAAAGAGTTTATTTAATCCGCTCTGCAAGTACAAATGGATGCACTAACTCGGGATGCAATGGTCTTAATAAATTCTTTTTGGACAAATAACTGGATTGTCAATTAATATTTTCTATAACAAAAACAATTCTAGTCATCGTCAATCCCTGCATAATTATTTTCTTTTATTCGGGGACTTAAACGAAAACTTTGACAGTTTGAACTTAACGAAAAATGTAAAAAGATTGGCATTGCAAATCTGCAGTATTTAATATACGGTTCCAGGGCTGGTAAACTTCAACTAATTCCTGTTTTTTGTTTGTTTGTTAGTTAAACCATTTTTATAAAGCAGGAATTAAATTGGTATTGAAAATCAAACAACACAAAAAATTGTATATCAGGGTTGGGCAATTGATATATTCTTTTGTAAACTAAAGTAACCAACTTGAATTTTTTTCTTGTTTTTTTATAAATTATGCAGGTTTGATAATTTTCAAAGAAATTTATTGAAACAAGAAAAAAAGCAAAAAACACAGCCCCAGAGCTAGAACTAAATTTTTTTTTAGAATATTAAAGTAATTAAATAAAACTATTTTTGTTCTAGCAATCAAATATATTTAATATATTATAATTTCATTATTATTAGCAACCAAAAATAAATCAAACTGAGGACTCCAGGGTTGGACAGTTTAAACTTTTTTTGGTAAACAAAGATTTTTTTTTACCCTCTACAAATATATGAACTGGCCAATGCGGTCGGTAGAGGGTATATATGGCACTCGGTACAGAATATGGCACTTTTACTTTTTTAACTTGATCTTAAATTCAATATACGTATTGTTATTGATGTCACCAATATTTCCTTTTTTGATCATCGGCATCGTATGGGCAAAGGTCTATCGTTACATCGCCCGTAATAATGCTCTTTAAACTAAAATATATATAACATGGAAAATTTTTTTTATATTTTTATTTTCTGGCGATATTTCGCCACTTTAAAAATATTAGTTTTTACAAAATTTTAAATTTTCAAAAGAAGCCACAAAAAAACGTAGAAGAATTAAAATAAACAAAAGCACATGGACAAATTTAAGTAAATAAATTTTACAAATTTAAAATATATGAAGGGATGGAAATTTGATTAGTTTTATAATATTCCAGGGATCCTGAAACTTTACATTTGCTTAGACTTAATCAACGTCTAATAAGCTAAAATATGCGAATGCATTATCGCAACGGCTCAATATGCCCCTCAATCAGTACAGGCCCTTTTAACATTTTATCTCTACAAATGAATATATAAATACGAAGTATTTTTTAAAAAATTTTATGAATGAAAATTTAGAAAAAAATTACATTAAAATCATTAACTATTTAAGCGAATCAGTTGAAACAAGACTTCCTACAGAGGATTGCACTATTTTTCCTCAGATATGCTAAGACGTGCAGATATATGCAAAAGTTCACAAAATATTTGAATTAATAATATTAATCGACTACTGAATTTGGATTTTACGGATGAGCAAAATGAAGCAGATGAAGATGAGCTTTACAAAGTTTATTTACTGTATGAAGTTTCTTGTTAATTCGAAATTTTCTACAACCATTTTCATAATTTCTTCGCTTGCCAACTTGTAGTCTCGATATTGTGAACGTGTGAAACGTTGCTAATATATTGTTATCTAGGAGCGCTGTAGTCCCTCCTGCCAAGGCACATGAAACTATTAACTCTGTTTTTACTTCCCTCACAACTTTGCTTCCCGATATTATAAAATGATAAAGCTTTGAACCTTGAGGCGTGACCTTGAGAAGAAAGTTTCAAATCTCTTTCATAAAAAATTTCCAAGATATGAGTGTATATTTAGTGCAAACTTCGGTATATTTTGGGTTTCTTCCGGTACAGGTAGAGAGCTGAAGTTTGGTAAGTGAATAACTCTTAGGCTGATGACAATCTAAACATGAAACATTTTTATTCGGGTCCTATACTTTCTCCTAATTTGCATATAAACATGAGACACTTCCCATGGTGAGCAACTGATAAAAAAAATTTAAAAATTTAAATTGGGGGAGCTTTTTGTTTCAAATATAATTATAGAAGTCTTCCATCAGCGGTGTAGGCAAACTTTTAATTTGACAATAACTGTTTTAATGCAAAAAAGAGATTCGATTTTGAAAAGATTTATCTATCAAATATTCGAAAACGCAATGGAGAAGAAATGGTTGCCCAGATATAAAATATTATTGTAACTATCAAAAACTTAGTTCCCACTTTGATCTCAATACTTTTTTTTTATATTTATATTTTGTGCGAATTCAATATTATCGGATGTCTTTCACTTTTCCAAAAATTATACTATGATAAGCTCGTTTATTGCGAGAGTGTTTCATTTGTATATTTTAATTTTATTCTATATAAATATGAAGGTTATTCCATTAGAGCATAATCATTTCCGAAATAAATTGCATCCGAGTTAAGCGTAGACTTTATTTAATCAACAACACGATTTACTTTAATTTGCAGAGAAAACGTGACACTTACGAAATATATTTGAAATGTTTTTAGGTGCTCTTTTAAGAAATGAAGAATTCAATATAAAATGAAATTGAATAAGCTAAACGAGTGCAAATCGAAATCCAATATAATAGAATGCAAATGGCGACTCAGCATAAAATGAATAAAAAAAATACCAACTTAATATAAAAGACTAAAATTTCAAATATTTTTATTTATTTGTAAGACATTTAAAACAGACGAAGTAACGCGCGAGTTTGGTGTAATTCATAACAAAAATAAAACTCTGTATTCAAATCAAAAAGAAAGAAAAAATAAAGTACATTGCAAGTGAGTTTTATAGGGCACGAGTAGTTTTTAAGAGTTTTAGTTAAATATTAAAATAAAATTATAAATAAAAATGTTTTAATTGAAAGACCTGCCTGTGCTAATTCAAAAAGCGTGCATAAAAGTGTTTCAGCAGTTAATTATTATTTCTGGTTGCATTAACTGGAGTACCAAATGCGATCTAAATAAAGTAATTATACTCAGAATAATACAATAATTTGTGTCCTAATAATTGATTTTTAATCATTTGCTAAAAATTTAAAAAATTTTAAAATTTAACGTCGTATTTATAAAAAATTATAAAAATTTGTAATGTGCTTTGAAGAATAGTTGTAACACAAACTTTATTTCAAAGCACTCTTCCAGCTCCCATTATTTTTTTTGTCAATATGGGAGTTAATAAGAAGCAAAGAGAATCACTAAACAAAAAAAGAAAACAATAATAATAATAATAATAATAATAATAATAATAATAATAATAATAATAATAAAACAAAATTCTATTGACCTTCTTGTTATTGAACCATGGAAGTTATGACTTTGTGGTATTACCTGGAATTTCAAATAAGTCCGGATGGTTGGAGAAAATGTACAGAGTTGAGGCAATTTGAAAAATTTTTTATAGTGGATTAAATAATTCTTATCTAATATTCTCATTAATTCGCAACGTGATACATTAAATAAAGACAAAACTAAAGCAGAGAACACACTACTGAATTTCGTGCCACCGTATACAAAAAAATAGTGTGTACTAGTGGCATCGTTTGTCATTTTTAGACATTTCGATATGTGATATCACGAAATATTTTGCAGTGTGGTCTCGGCTTAACAATAATGTAGCAAATTATATAAGACGTTGCAAGTTATTTTCACATTCGATCTGGAATGCTTCGTTTTACTAGTACAGCCTTTAGATAAAAGCTTCTTTCTGATTTATACAAGAAATGAATAGTAAAATGTGAACAACTGCAAAATATTTCGGCATCATCCCACACGCCTGCGCCATCGACAGATTTGGTTCCATGAAAACATGGAATGATACACTTTTAAAATTATATTTTACACAGCGCGTTGGTTGGAAATTAAATTTTAAAACTGAATAAACGGTTTATCTGCTTCAAAAATGTTTCTTTTCAAACAAAATTTTTGTCCAGACAGCAACGTCACACTTCATATAAAATATTTTGTTCAGATAAAAGTGTGGCACCAAAGAAATGGGTGAGTCCACCTTAGCTCAACAACAAATAAATAAGTTGTTTCTTTTCACTGTACCATTTTTAATTAAAATATTAACTTGTATTTATAAATTTGTTCATAGAACTTGTGAGGATAACATTAGTTGGCAATTATTTTATTAACTACTGCCCACATCCTTTGCTATTCATTATAACCAATTTAATTTCCTTGGTACAGACTTTTTATGTATTGTTTGGTTAAAAAATTATTTTATCTCTATTGGCATTATTTTGCCTCTTTTAGACTGTTACAAGAAAACCAAGCGAAGTTCGTTGATTAACTTGTTTACACTCACGTGAACCCCAGAGCAGACATGTAAGACCCTTTAATGAACATGTTTGATTAAGAGTGAGAATTATCTCCAGCATGGTTGTCGCAAGAAAAAAAAGCTTTCCACCCAAATTCTTTCCGAACTCTACAAAAGCCTTTCTACTTGTATAAGAAATATTCTCAGGTTTAGTCTTATTGTGTCAAAGTAACTGCCACAAGGATATATAATATTCTATATACGAGTCCATTTCGATAGGCATCATTGCAATCATTCAAAATAGACTATTTACGACTTCTCTTGACGAAGTGTCAACTGTCAAAGAATCTTAAAACAGAAACAGAGTTAGTTTTTAAGTAAATTTCATTATTTATAAACTACTGCGGAATTTCCATAGAGAATAATTAATGGCATAAAATAAACTTCAGCTTTTTGGGTTAGTGCTGATTGAATACAGAGGAGTCAATATCAAACGATTGAATAACAAACTTTTATTTTTATTCAAACAGTTTGGCCTGAAACTTCAACAATCAAATATTAAGTCATTAAAGAATTTGATTTTTGCTATCGATGCCTTCGTAAATTATTTGTTTGGCTATAATTGACATAAATTATCAAGACTGTAAAATACGGGTTATCTATTTACCAACTAAATTATTGTGCAAATATTTGAGCGCCCATTATCGAGATGGCGAGAAAACAAATTTAGAAGATGAATGATATTTAATAGAGTTAAATAAAAGTGAAAAGTTTTGCCTAAAAAGTATTTTTTTAATAAGAATGTTCACTATAAGTGTTATTTAAGAGTATATGAATAATTACACTGGGCGACAGATGTAATTTGATATAAGAAAATTTTGCAAAATACTGCAAGCGGTGCACAGTAGCTTCAATAATAAAATGAATTAAATCGATATGACTTTGTGGTAACAGAAATACAATTCAAACGTAATGCCGAACTTTAATAAGCTTTTAATGTGTTGTGCTTTTTGTATACATATAAATCTTTTTAATTATTTTAATTTGCAGATATTTTATTCATTTTGCTACGGGAAATATCCTGATAGCCCTTTCTCTAGACTCTGCTGTTACTTTTACTTTTACTTTTATCCCTTTAAGAGTTGCAAGTTTAATTAAAAAAAAAATATTCTTAAAAATTTAGATCAAATAAGCAACAAAATACGTTTCTATCGAAATTTGTTTTTATTTAAACAAATATTTGAGTAAATGATACAGTTAACATCTCACAAATAATGCGAATAAATGACAGATACAACACATTTATTTAATAATTGTTAAATCAATATTGACAAAATTGAAAGGGGTTAATTGATAATCAGTTATAAAATATTATCAAGTAAGTGACTATAAATTTGTTTTGAACGTACTGCGACAAATAAATAGAGATTAGCACTTCAGTTTAGTGCACTCATCTGTGAGTGAGTACTCACAGGCAATTGACCATGAAATTAAATTTATATTAAATATAATTTTTTTCGTTCTTTTTGAGTAGTACCAGCACTCAGGGGACAACTTATACATACGCAGTGCATTGCGCTAGAACTGGCAAAGGAGGGGATAGTGTT
Organism: Linnaemya vulpina; assembly: GCA_963675445.1. NCBI lineage: Eukaryota > Metazoa > Arthropoda > Insecta > Diptera > Tachinidae > Linnaemya > Linnaemya vulpina. The sequence continues at coordinate 20,938,466 of OY776277.1, forward strand.
AACAGGACAGATTAGAAGATAGAAAATTGGTTGTAGCTATTTTAATTTCCTCGATGAATTTTTTTTTCTACAGACACCGACGAAGGAAAGTGCTGTATTCTGCTCTTTTTTTTAGTACATGAGAGAGTTAATCACTGTCGGTAATGTTCAGCAACCAATGCTATGCCTTTAACATTAGACATTTTTCATAACATCAACTAGGGTCATTCTATATAGATTGAAATTCAATACAAATTTCGACCGATATCGAGTGAAGCCATTTGGCCCCTGAGCATACAGTTTGACACTTTGTGCCACTTCAATAATTTTTAAATAAAAATAAAGGAGAGCCAGTTCGTTGGATGTCTTGATGTTTTGCAAATTACTACATTCCTTTTAAATAGTTCATGATTTTGACTATTTTTAATAAGTTATTCCGAGCTTCGGTTTTATTTTGTACAAAAATTGTTGGGCTAGAAATTAATGAATGGCTGACCACTTGGGCAATAATAGAAGGTTTAATTCATTGACTCTTATTTCCACTTGGTCTTTTATGCCGCGATAATCAAAATTATATTAAAATTTATATTAAGAGGAAATTAAAAACCTTTTAATAACTTACAATTTTATTTATTACGAATTGTTTTTATTTAGTTTATTTAGTGATTTACTCACATTTTACTTTACTTTATGTACGTTTCCTAAACCCGACAATGTTAACAATGCAATCCCTTGATTGCAATTTAGTAACTAGTTTTTCTGCTTATATAACGCTTGTGAGTTCAATTCTTTAAAAAAGTGTATTTTTTTCTCACAATAAACGTGTAGATGGAGTACAAAAATGCAAGTAGTTTTGAAATTAACAAATCATCATCTAATGAAAAATAGCATGAGGTAGCAAAAATATATATATATAAATGAAAAGCATTGGCGTGAACGTTTTAGAAAAAGTACTCGTGTATAGGAAAGACGGACACAGCACGAGTGACGTGAGTGAAAGCACATGAGCAGAGGTTTAGTTTAGTTACAAATAAATATAAGTTTTGCAATGCAGCTATTTTTAGTGCTACTTGATGTCAATTTCTATTCTAGCAAATTTCGGATTGTGTTTGGAATATTACACAGTTCAACAAGATTTTCCCATTTTGAATTCGCAGAATACATGGAGTAAAATTGCTTCTTTAGTTTTTAAACTTTTGCTGGACTTGCATTTTCAAAGGAAATATTTACAATATTTTACAATTCCTGAAAAATTTATTTGGTAAAACTAATATTATTGTATTGTGAAGAATTTATAATTCTGCTTAATATTTTCTAGTTCGGAATAATATATTTTTCTAAATTTATATGAAATGGCCAGACAAAGTGTTTCTTTATTGATGAGTGGGCGTGCAAAGATCACTCACAATCCCATCCCCAGTGTGCACAACGAGTAATTGAACATTTGGAAATTTACTTTGATTTTTCGTTATTTGAAAATGTGCATGCATGTAGGGAATGAACAATTTGGTTGAAAGTGAATGAATACAGCAAATGAGCGACCGTTTAAAGTGTTTGACTGGCATTTTCCGCTTTTTTACATATTATTTATGATATTTTTTCTATGCAAGCCAGCAAAAATTTTATTCTTTAGGGCATATTTGTTGGAGTTGTTTTAAATTCAAGTAAAATCTCGAAAAGTTATTGTTGAGATAATACCTTGACGAAGGGTACATACACAAAATTTTCCATGAGCGAATTCGGCACTTTGAATAATAATTCATAACAGCCAACGGATTCCGTCTGGTATCGTTACATCAAATCAAAAGGTGTTTTTGTTTAGTAGTGCTTTTCTACTTTTATGTTTGTGAGTTACACTCGTTTGTAATATGAAAACTTCTTCAATATTGAATTAAGTTTGAAAGTTTTGCTCAATTGTGTATTCCAAGGAATAGGTGTTAATATATTGTGGATCAAAATCAATCGGTAGTTCTCTTTGCTATTAAATTTATGAATAATTAATTTGTTTTTGTTTAATTATGTGTTGGCGGCAATGTTAAGACCATATCGGTTAGTTAAAGCCCTACATAAAAATATATTAATTAAACGCTTCGTTATAAGGTAATTTTTCAATAACGTCTTTTATCTCGCATGTAAGTAAGTGTGTGCCGTAATAATCCATCGGTTAAGCCATTTATTTATAATTTTTTTTATGAACGATTATCTTAAAATTTTATATTTTTAATCCACACTTCAGGGTGTTTTCTTAAATAGATATTTTATTTATATAAATCCGATAAATTTTCTTCATAAATTTAAATATATTTATTTGTCTTATTAATTTAATTTGCTTATATATTTATATTATTTATTTATGGATTTATTTTGTTAATCTTATTAGTTTATTATAAAATTAATTAAGCTTCTAATCGTTTCTTATAAAATTATATGTTTTAAAAATTTTATATAATTTTAAGTTTTATTAAATTTTATGCGAAACGACTAGAAGCTTAATTAAAATTATAATAAAATAATAAAATAGATCCATAAATAAACAAATAAATATATTTAAATTTATTAAGAAATTTTATCTTATAAATTCAAAATACAACTTTTGTGGAACTTTGCTAACTGTCTTATCGCTTACCAATACTAATAACATATATATATGATCGAAAAGGTATATATTTGTAGATATGCAATATATAAATATTAAATATTTTTTAAGTTGGCATGGTAACAAACAGGTTTTTAATTTGCAAGAAAATCAACCAAAAAATATGTTTCCACATTGTTTTTGTCTTGGCACTTTGCAACGCAAATATGTAAATGCTTAAAAGTGACCGTAACATTTCTTATTGGGCGATAGAAAAAGACCAAATTCCAAGAGCAAAAGAACATATGGAAACTCCTAAGCTAAAGAGAGAACACCATCAAATTCGAATGTGTTCTTCAATATTTGAACACCGCACAGTGTGGAAAAAACCGTTTCGATATCTTTATTTGGCTTTATTTTAAGCCAATATTTCATGCTTTATAATTTTTAAGGAGATCACATAAAGCCATTAATATTTATATATATACGAGTAAAATTAATTGGAGGTGTCTTCCTGATTCTTTAAGCAATATCGTCATTGCTAATACATGTATGTCTTAACATATCGACGCTCCTTAACACTTGTCTCACTTTCAAATGTGTTTCGCAACCTTCTAATATTTATTATAGATGTTAAATTGAAAATATGTACAAATAAATTCTAACAAATGCATCAATTGTTCAAACATTAAAGGGCTATAAAATATTTCACAGATCGTAAACAGATTTTTTTTTGAAGATGACGACACAACGAAATTTATTAACAAGACTTTAGTAATAATTTATTTTATGTCAATAAATATACAGGCAAACTTTATCATTTGAATTTGTCAAAGCGTCTGCGAAATTGTAATTCTGAAAGAATTCCGTTTGTTTTATTTTGTATTTTTTGAATTGTTAGCCATTTTGTTGCCAACAATGAAGAGTAAGTAAATTGTCATCATTCAAATGTAAATATGCATACAGTAGAATTATTGTTTTTTGTAAATATTTTGGAAAATTTCCACTCATAAATATTTATTTAAGCTTTTAAGCATCTAGTGAATAAGTGTTTTTGAGTCTTATTCTGTCTGAGCAAATAAATTCAAAATGCTTTCAACATATTAAAAGGTTTTTTACAAACAAGGAGTATCAACAAGTTATTATTTATTACCTAAATGTCTGATCCACAGGTACACTTATTCCATATGGGTGGGAGGGTGAAGTAGCACAGGCTTCAAATAAAACCAATTATATATTGCCCCATTTGAAAACCAAGTCATTTCTTTTTGAGACAACACTAAGAACACGAGCGGCATATGCATCATTTCATCTATCTTCTACATGATTAGCTGTTTTGTATTTGTGAATTGTCGCTGAACTTGATTCTTGCATTCCAAAATGTTCGAAAGCTGACAGGATTTTTTATATTAAATAAATTTCGATATTATAAAATTCGTAACACTTCTTCAAGTTTGAATTTAATTTAAGAAGTCTCAAAATGAGTTTTTGTTTCCTAACAATGTTACATCCCTAATTTATGTTCATTAAAGTTTATAATTTCTTTACAGATGACCTCCGTTATTGTCGGTCACTCGTATCACGTTATTGAATTGTAATAATTAATAATTTGTTTTGTTTTTCTTTGTTGCTATTCTTTCTAAATTAACTTAAGCCACATCAGAAACATCAATGATGTAGAGGGCACTAATTATACAATGGACGCATATGATTTAAGTTACGATTTGACAAGATTATATCATAATGTAACACATGATTAAAAGTTATACTCCGCATGATTACAAAAAAGGTAAACTACAATTTACTTCTACTGACTTTAAACAACAAAATATGTACAGAAAAAAAATTTTTTCTTTCATATGTGAAGCGGTTTAATTAATTAATCATGTTTTTTATTAATTTATGAATGCAAAACCATGTTTATTTCGAACACAATAGCATTTGAGTTTTTACTTCCTAAATTTCAAATACTTCTTTATATTTTATTAATAAATTCTGTGTACTTGCATACCCACTTACAGATTTCAGAAAATGATTTTTGAATTGACGTCAAGTTCCATCCATATTGACCATGACCAAATACATATTCGTGTATGTATATGAATATTCTTTCATGAAGATTATGAAAGGAAGCTTGTGGAGAAGAATTTTTCCAATTTCAAGTTTATTGGTAATCATATATAATAAAAGCGATTTATATTTAAATAGTTATGGCACTAATTTCATTTAAGTATTTGTCAACTAAGAATAGGGAATGACTTACGAACACAAATTAATAAACAAATAAGACTTTACAAAGATATATTCATACTATTTACACCTGACCTTAAACATAATTATATATAATAAAATTAAGCAGCTAAGACAAGCTTTAAGTAGTACGTAGTATCTTACAAGTACATACTTTAAGTATGTGTGCTAACTAAATTATCTACTGTTTTGGTATATGACCAAAAACAATAGTCACTGCCAGACACCAGCCATAAGAAAGAAGATGTATTTAGGGGTTTTTTATGTTAACGACATTCAATTAATAAAATTGACTCAGCTATTGCCCTGACGAAAAACAAAAACCACAAAGAGACCTTTCAAAGCTTTGCCTAATATTTAGAGTCTAAATGAGCAAAGGGAGCCAAAAATATGTGTTCAAGTGTACTTACATTCATGCCTTAAAGCATATCCACACATACATATGTGGATATATGTATGTATATGTACTCGTATAAACACATGTGAGTGGATGTAAGCATGTATTTAAGCCGTTATGTTGGGGTACAGTATTGTAAAAATAGAGTATGCAAGTGTATACATCAATCATGTTTCCCATTTCTTAATGTTTTTTTTTCAAGTTAAATGAAAGCACATTCATAATTATAACTTACCAACCTGCCGACCGTCATAGATGTGTTACGTAAAGAGAAAGCATCATTGATTCATAAGTGTATACATGGGCTGCTGCATACGTATGTGTTTATGTGTGAACATATAACTGTATTTGTATGTTCATACATGCATACCCAATGTATAGTAGAAAACTCCGGCATAAAATTTTTAATTTATCAGAACAGACATATAAAAATCGCAAGAAATGGTGAGACGTCCACACTTCTTGACATCTTAAAAACCAGAACTGAATTTCGACGATAACCCCAGCTTTTATTAAAATTTGTCTTTCTGATACAAATAAATTTGAGTTGCGGCTTGATACTATCGATATATACTTTTAAAATAACTTTCTTTTATGTGGAATCTTAAAAATTTGAAACAAAAGCAAAGAACAATAATTAACTAAAAAAAAACTCCGCGCACATAGAGGCTAAATCGCGTATGTAAAAAAATTATTGTCAATTTGAATTGGAATTTTTGTAAATAAATTACTGGGCAAATAAATAGTTCCTAACCTGCCTAACCTGCATTATAATTGATATTCAGTATGTTATAAAAATTTTTATTAAATACCAAAATATGCCTGAAACGAAAAATTTTAATGATCTAAAAATTTTATATTTTTCGTTACTGAAAAGTAATTGGTTTGACAAAAGTTTTAGTAACTCCATTAATTTTTAACCGAAGATTAAAAATAGAAGCACATTTTACCCACAACTAAAAGAACTTTTTAATTAAGTACCTTTTGGATACGCTTCCTATAAGAATTCTGCGTACAAACATGTCTTCTGAGAAAAATTTAAAAACTTACGTTATTTTCGAATTTCATAACAAAAATATCAAAACCATAATGGCATCATGAGTAACCACCGTCATAACAGATATTTAAGCAAATATTTGATATCATCATTGAAGTGATAATCGCCATTCTTGAGTAAACGAAATAGTTTAAAGAGAAGTTTTATCTTAAGTGGGAGAATTAGAATAGTTCCAGTACCCACACACACACAAACACGCACTTACACACATAACAAAACTTGTTAGTTAATCAATTAAAACAAAAATATAATACAATATTTTTAGAACACAACAAATGGTTTTTGTAAAAGCGAAAACAGAACAGTCAACAAAATAAGTTTTCAAATCGTTCTCAAAAGTCAAAAATATTTGATCAAACTTCATATAACACATACATATGCAATCTATAATTTCAAATGTATTAAACGTTTAAAATGTGCAAAATCTAAACAGATATTTACTTCTGACCATTGATTCTTCATTCAAATTAGTTTACAAAAAACTCCTAATTAAAAATTAAGCATTTGCTTTGGTAATCGATCTTTTTTTAGTTAGCCGATTGATCCTCATGAAAGCTTTCGTCTAATAGGCATACATGCGAGTATTTTCGTATGTACCTACAGGCAGGTGCATCGGTGATAGCGTTGTACTATAGACAAATCCATAACTAAACTTTTTTTAATGAAGTTGTATGAGTGAGAATAAGCAGTTCATACTTTCGTATGAGTAATAAAATAATAATTTTTTCTACTATTTCCATCGCTTTGTTTATTAAAGTGTGTGAGTAAATATATCACATCCCAGCAAACACAAATGTTTGCTATTCAAACCATCCACGCGATTATTATTGCCACACGATTATTGAAAACTTTACATTCGTATCGAAAATATGTATCGATTAGCAACAATAATTTTTATGTTTATCGTTTTTGGCTATTCAATTGTTCTCAAATTTTACATCAAATTCAAAGTGATCGTTGAGGGCTAATTTAAAGCATCACGGAATGTTTACCCAATATTTCTTAGAATAACTAAAGATATTTTTTCAGACTTCAATTAAGAAGTTTATATAAATTTGAAAGTCATTACAAGAAGTCTTTGATCAGTTTTCCTTTTAATTTTTTTACCTCGCTATTTCACATTGGCTGACTTTATTTAAAATTATAAGAGATAGAGATGACCATTATTTGAATGAAAAACAACTTTCGTTGTTTCTTGCGCAGTCACTCCTTCGCATATTTTATAATTAAATTCGCATTTTTTTCATGATTTAATCACTTATTTTAAATAAACAGATATCATAGAAATATGTATACAATTTGTCTATATATTATATTAGGATTATGAATATTTTTAATCGCTAATCCAACGCGAGACCATACCGGTTAAGAAGATTAAGATCAGCAAAATTTATTTGCTCTAACTTGAGAAAAACATTTTAAAAGTTATTTTGTGAATTCAATAAATTTAGGGAGAAATCTTTTTATATTTAGTAAAAAGGCCAAAGTTGCACGCATAGAGACTGTTTAAAAAAAAGTTTCACTTACACGCAATGTGATTCAAAAGAGATCTTTTGCGTCAAAAAGACCCGTCGTCGTTAGACCCGTTTGTGTAAAAACTAATGAATCTTAAATTTATCATGAGTATTCAACAGAAGATAGTCTTAACGATGTATTATAATAATTATCAGAGTTGCTTCCATTAGTATATTGATTTCGAATATATTTTGTTCGTTGGTATGATCTCCAAATGCCGATCGTTACACAGACACTATTGCAATTAACAGTACAGCGTGTGAAGTGTTTGTATCATGTGATAAATATGTCCAGGAAGTAGTGGAAAGGTATGAATTCAATTGAATTGGAAATTATTTATTCCGCTTGATATTTTTTATTTTTATTTTATTAAAAGCATTCATCCGCCACTCTTTTTATTGATTTTAAAATCAAATTAGAGGAGTCTTAAAATAACTGACTAACGGCTAATAAAAAAAAACAAATCTGGAATATATTCCATTGATAAGAAATTATACAGTAACAATTGAAAACAAATCGAATTTATATATCAAAATTTAAAATATAATTCATGTGTGAAACAGTATTCTGTTTTCAAGGCTACAAGAAAATCTTCAACAAAATAGCCAAATTTTACCTTTGAAACACATTTTTTAACTAGATTCATAACAATGAAGCTTCGTCTTGGTATTTAGGTCGGTTATCAGGGTATAGCGTCATGGCGCAATGCATTGTACCGGATCTACTGGCATGCATTCAATCTCTCTCTGGTTCGGCTTAGAAGACATGACTAAATGGCAGGTAAGAGTGTAAGAGCAGATTTGGCGATCTCAAGAAGAAATAATAATATTCCCTCAGTTATTAAAAGTGAGCATATAGGCGACGCTCAGGTAAAGAATTACCATCTGCATCCAACTCCTAACAGTTGGAAAAAATTCGTTGGCACTGTTGACAAGGCATATCTCATAAATTTCCCCACGATGGCCTTTACAGGAAAATTTTTGAGGAAGAAAAAAAGGCGTCAGTGCAACATACATGTTCTGTGGGTGCCTGGTCCTGCAGGAGCGCATGCTTGAACAGATAGACTAATGTTTCCTGCGGGATATTTAGAGTCTACATAATAAATCTATATATTCTCATTGGATTCGATTACCGACTTCATCTTAATAATTGTTGATTAAATAAAACGTACTCCATTCGTATAATGAAGTGATTCTTTGAAGACTTTTGTGTGAAACTCAAGAGGAAACCACATGCATACATGCATGAATATGTATGAGACAAAGAGTGAGCACGCGAATCTTGTGGAACGCATGATAGTGTGCGAGCAGTTGTATCTGTGAATTTCAAATAACACCAAATGGTGGCTTAATCTTGGCCTTAAAGTATTTTTTTAACAGCGCACACCAAAATAAAAGAAGAAAAAAAAACAAAATAAACAATACAAAATCAGTCAACAGCAACATGGAGACAAATACAGCCACGTAAATACATACGAAACAAAAGAATACATACAAACATGTAGAAGCCGAATACAGATGAACGGACGGACCCTAAAGTAAACTATGCAGAAGCATAATAATATCGAACTTCAGCCAGAGTCATCTTTAAACGTTAAAAGTTGTGTAGCAAATGATAGATATAAAATTTAAGTTTCAAACTGCGATCATTTCTTGACGATACGTCAAACAGTAACGGTCATTAGACACAAACGAACGGATGTAAAATATTTTCATTTAAGAAAAACTAACAGAAATTCACGGCGGATAATGAAAGCGTTTTAATAAGAAGAAAAATAAGTAAATTTCATTGTACATAATAAATAAATCTTTTTAACAAAACAAATACGGATGAAAATAAAAAAAATTTGTGATCACAATATTTAAGATATCAAGGAAATAAACTGTGCATCCGTTTTGAATAGAATACAAAATAAAACACAATCAAAGTGGCAACAATACAAATGCAAATCTAATTACTAGCAAGTAAATGTAGACTATTTTAAAAGCTAAAAAATATATGTAAAATAAATTAAGAAAGCAAAATACATATATCAATAAAATATTGCAAACACCACTCCCTAAGTTTTTAAATGTTTTGATTTTTTTTTTTTTTTTGATGACCAAGATCAATAAGGCCATCTAGATATTGAAAAATAGCCGACCTTTTTTTGATTTGAAATAATATAAATTAAAAACAAATAAATCTAATAAAACTTGTGTTAATTCTTTTCCGCCAATTCTTTGTTCCTCCTTCTCCGTCAGAACTGGTCAGTATTTCGAAAACTCTAAAATCAGCAAACCAATTCGAACACTACAATGATGGGTCATTTATCAACATCCGAACGTGTCACTACCACAAGCTGTGCCCCAACTACAGACTCAACACAGAACACAGCTTTGAAACAGCGTTTGACAAACGGCAAGGTAACGGCTGCAAACGGTTTCCCCACCGCCAATGGCCAGCCACTGGTCTCAGCCGCTGATGGCGAAGTAAAAGTTATACAAAATAAATATCACATCAATTTGGAAGAATATACATGCAAATTCAAGGGCGACAAAGTCTTTGGCATACAGTTTAAAGCTCCACTCAAGTGGCACAATGTCATATTGATATCTGCGGCTCATATAGCATTTCTGGTATGTTTGGCCATTTATCCTTTGGACAAATTAAGATTCGCAACTGTGTTGTGGGGTAAGTCAAAATCACTTTTATAAGAAAATATTATGCTTTTCTTAATATGACACTATTCATAAAAAAGATATTTCATATTTATAAAGCGATTATTTCACAAATTCTTATACAAAATTGTTAAGGCCGTTTAATATGTATTAAAAGAAGAGACATGTATTTGCAGCAAATTGGCTATCAGAAGTGTAGTTTTCGAAAGATTCACGACATGCTGAAAATTGTTTTAAACGAATCAATTAAGTTGGAATAATATCAAGACGTACTGCAGTGTGGATAGTGGAATTTATTGGCATTAATTTTTCTTTTGAAATTTCTCTACCCCTGAATTCTTCCTAACTAATCTGTTAAGGGCTTTATGAAATTATAAATAGAAAAATTTGTTTAAAAAATCTTTTTACATATTTTGGTTGCCATTTTTATATTTTGAGCTTTTTTATATTTGAGAGAAAATATCTCTGTAAGCTACAGTGAGTTTTGTCAGTTCTTATTTATTTTTATTTCATTTATTTATTAATTTGTTTGTTTGTTTGTGAGTTATGACTCTATTGCAGCCAAGACTCGGTTTATTATATATTCTAATTAAATAGATCATAGAGAGGGTTAATATTCGAGAAACTCATATTTGCAGAATAGTGATAAGTTAATAATAAGTCTTCAAATTCATATCCACTAAACAGAGAAGATAAAATTTTGATTTAGATACGTTTTTCTCAAGTCAAACAGTTTCATACTTCATACTTTCAATGCGTTGCCTTCAATATTATTGAAAACTAATTAACTTACTAAGCACTTGTGTGAATTAAAATGGTTTACGTCTTTTTGGGCCCATATTGGCCTATGTCATGCTCATATTAATTTTAATTCTGGTTATTCGCACTCATAAAAAGCAGCTTTCAAAAGTTGCATTTGCTTTAATTCTGACTTTGGGATAAGCAGTTGGCCCTATTTGATCACACATAAAAAGAGCTGCTGTGAAAGTTAATAGAGGCTTTAATTTGCAAAACACGAGTTTTTAATAATATAATTAGTTTATTTAAAAAGAGGAATTTAATTATATTTTACAAATATAAAATATTAAGAAGAAACGTTTTCGTGATTAAATAATTTTATATAACAATTAACTAATTTTGCATTAAACTATATTGAAAAGCAGTAAACAATTACTGCCGCATTTATAAAAATATAATTCGTATTTTAATTGTAATCTGGGAAAAAACTTTCGCTTTTGCGAACAAATACTTTTGAAACAATAACTAAATCTTAAAATTAGCCAAATTTAATTTTGATTATATTAAATTAAAAAATTTATAATAAAAACAATATTCGATTTTGTTTTTAATGTAATTTTGCATTAAAATTAAATTGTACAGTTTAAATTATTTTTGCTTCACTAAACTTTTTTAAATTACCAGTACCGAAAGAATAATAATTTTCTAGTGGAATAACACACTTAAATGCTTGTAAATGTTTCCGTAATGTAATTCTAAAAGTGGGTAAGAGTTCGTTATCTATTATAATGGGATTAAAATGACTTTTTAACAATATGATGGCAGATTCTCTATCTAGTTCCTGCATGTAAATGGTTTTCCCTTTATTTTTAAAAACGTTCCCGTTTCTTATTCTTACTGATCCTGATGTAGTCGCGAGATCCTTACATTTGTCATCAAAATTTAATTCAAAATAGTTAATTTTTAATATAAAATAATTAATTTCCTGAAGAGGTCATGTAAAGGAGTGACGAAATATTGAAAAAAAAACTATTTTTCAAAAATAAAGAGACCTTAAACTGAAAAATATTAGAGAATATTAATTAATTATGTAAATTTGTTTTCAGTAAGAAACTCTTGATACTGTATTCAAATTTCTTTAATTAAATTATATATGATAATGAAAAATAACTCTTATTTGTCTTAGCCAAAACATTCATTCCTAATATACAAATTTGGCCACAAAAATATTTACGTACGCATGTCGGGGTGGAAGAGATATGCGAAATGATGTAATTATTATTGTGATATTTTATGCAAAGTATTTCAAACCGCTTTGAAAAATAGCACACATACGCAGTTTGGTTAGGAGTTAATTAAAACATAAACTGGGTTTTTTAGCGGCCTCTAAAAATTTTTCAATCACTATTACTTATTGCTTTGTTGACATCTTTTGCAAAATTTTTGGACCAGTCTAATACACTCGTATATAGTATTTCTAAATCAGGAACTCCGTTTCAATGTCATTTTGGTCATAAAATGTTTTAGTATACATATTTGCATTCATCACCTGAGAATTCATAAAGAGTTAAAGACTTATTTATATACGACCACTACGATATTGAATGACGTCTAATTAATTATTGTGCGAAATTTTTAGAGGATAGTATTGACCCAAAAATGTTGCTCCATTTATAATATATAGCAAATTTTTAACTATCGATTCTCAATATATAATTTAATATTCAGTAGATAAAACGAATGTGCTCTCTTATGCAAATATTAAGGAAATGAAATAAAAATATTCGTCATCAAAATACGATGGTTAAAAGAAGTCGTTATAGAAAAGTATCTACAAAGTAAGAAGTTCGCGCAGCATAAGATATACAAGTACAGAAATTACAAATGCAGGGAGTACAAACTTAATATAGTTGACTTTAAATTCATGTACATGCGTCTGATTTATGAATATCGGATTTAATCCGTAGGCATTTTTGAATTAGAAACTAATACTTTTTATTATCCGTTTATCGTATAGTCCAAAACTTACCCGGTAAAACGTCAATATATTAAAAATGTTTAGTTTGTTATTGAGTAAAAAGCCTGTTTTGCTGTTTTATAAATATATCTACTTTAATATTATATTTTGCAAGCGAAAAAATAGTCAGATTCTGCTACATAATCATTTATAGGTTATGCAGCACACATACAAACATATTTATGCCATCAAAAAAAAGGAAATAGTTAATGCTTTAACAGACAATAGAAGCGTTAAAGGTTTGATGATAAAATCGACTTTATATATGAAAAGCAATAAAAATGTTTAATGTTTTTTGCACTTAACAAAACAAATAAGCGCAAAATATTGCAGATTAGAAACAAATTGAGCAATCGGAGGTATTAAAAGCTTCGTGGTAATAAATGTATGTCAATTTATTTTATTTTTTTCAACTGAGGTTGGCGTCTTTTGTAATATCTTAACTTTTTATTGACATCTCAAGAAACAAACAAAATAAAAATAAAAATAATAATAAAAACAATTACTGGGTACTGGGTACTAAACAATGACAACTACGTAATAAATTAATGTTAAAGGTGTGAAAATATTGCAAAAGCTTTGTTCCACAAAAACATGGCAAAAACACAGAAAACACAGTCATTATCATGTTAACTCATACGACACGTTGTTGTTATTTTCTTTCCTTTTTGCTTGGTCGTTATTATTTGCATGGCAAGTTAAAGTTATTCACAAAAATATGTTTATGTTTGCCTATGTGTGTATATTTATATCTGCATGTGTGTGTGTGTGTGCACATAAAAGTTTGGTTAGTTTTCCTATCCGACCGAGTTCCTTGTTCAGTACTGGCTTTTTAAAATTTTTACTACTTTTATCACAATTATTTTATTTACAAACTTATATTGTACTGAATTATGCAACGTCATTCAAAGTATTTCATTGTATTTAATTTCATTTTTTATATCATTTATAACTTTTTAATCATTAATAAACTTTTGGGTAGCCAGTAAACACTAACTAACAACAACAAACCCGCTACTCAAAATCACTAATTTATAAAATGTTTACGCGAACGAAGGGAGTACAACTAAAAGAAACCAGTTTATGTCTTGATTCAGTGTTAGGAGTGCAGACCCGTGAAATATCATTAAAAAGTCAATTTAAATTCAATTAAGGCTTATTAACAGGTATAACGAATATAAAAAGTATAGGAAACCGCTAAGGGCTTCTGGGTGTGTATGAACATTTTGTTAAAAAATAATAAATAATTCTCCACCAACTCCAACTCTAACTTCAGTTGCTGTAATAAACTTTTTGATGGTCCTTCGAGCTGCAGCTTAACTTAACCTTTTAGGTTATTTTATGAGAGGCATGTTGTAACACTATTACACTTTAAGGGCCATAAATCTTCAAAACTTTCAGTAAAATTGTTTAAAGGGAAATTTTTAGAGCTTTTTATACAATTTTGTGGCCTAAAACATGCATCAAAATCGGATTGAGCATGTAGTCGATGGGTGAGTCTTTATTTTGTGTGCCGGTATTACTGAATTGGTGACCATATAAAGCAACAAAATTTCATATTATTTCGAGAGTGTGTAAGAAATCGTGTGTAATTATTCATTTAGAACAAAGCTATTGCTCTATGAATTCTTAGCTGTGCTCACATACACTAACACAAACTAGAAAACGGTTACATAGACAATTCGACGGAAACCATGTTCCTATAATGAAATGCTGTAAAATTACAGAGGTAAAAAACGAACCAAAAATCAAAAAACAACAGAAAACGTGATCAATATTTGTATTAATTTTTTTTTTCCTCTTTTTGTTTGTTTGATATTAAAATATCCACGAGGCAACAAGTGAAATCGAAATGATTAAGAAAAGAAAAACTACAAAACAGTAAACAAATCGAAGATAAATATTCAAAACTTTGCAGCACATGAACAGAATAAAATTGCATCAGTTTTATCGAACCACTGTTGATCAACGTCACAAATTTTGCACAACAAATCTGACATTGAGTTGAAGACGCAAGACGTCGTCGTAGTCATCGTATTCGTGGTCGACGATCGCAGTTAAATATAAACAGAGATGAGCGATTTTAAGATCTAAAATATTTTATTATTTAATTGAACTTCAATAATTGTATGAAAGTAAAATTTATGGAACTTGGACTAGGGCAAATATTAGGGCTTACAAAAGGATATGATATGGTTTCGAAATGAATCATACAAAATCATAAAAAAAATGTTTTGGCGAAATGCAAACACTTTTTCTTGATTAATAAAGAAACGCAGCGTCAATAGTCGGAAATATATTTTAGCTTTTAAAAGCAGCAGTACATACAACTGGAATATTTCCACAATCTATTCGGATTCGGATAATATAATAATATTATTGTATTGTTGAGAGTCACACAAACTCTCAAGATATTCCACTAACACATACTCATGTTCGAATAGCTTTAATATCATTTAGCAAAAGCTGGCATAAATGCCCTGTCATAACGAATTTTTTTCTTAAAAATTCAAATACTTATAGCTTTTTACAATATTATTTAAAAATATGAAAATAGCACTTTAATATACAAAAAGGTATTATTCAAAAGGTTCAAGAACAGTCGCGACTCCTCACTACCACAAGTCATAATATTTTTTTGTATCGTTGTTTGCAGTGGCAACACGTCGTGTTCAATCTCCAAGTTACATCGTTGATGATCATGATTAAACTGAATATCTTCATTTATGTGAATCCCGTATTGATTTATTCAACCGCAAACAGACGGTGTTTTGTTTGTTTCTCAATGTTTTGAAATGTTTTGCAATTTTTAGTACATTTTATCTTAAACTTTTTCCAAAAAACGCTCATAAATATTTATTGCTCATTGTTATTTACAGACAAATTACCCGTTTATGGCATTTTCTTTTTTAACCTAATTTACTTTTCAATATGCATTTAGTTATTTTAAGAAATGTTAATGCCAAGGAATTTAAGAGACAAATTACTAGTTGTGGAAAAACTTAATAACAACGAGAGATGATTATATTTAAGGATGCAAAAGTCGTCACGATAGTGTTAATTGCTTTTATGGTACAAATGGGTTTTTACAAAATTGAAGTTTAAAAACTTATACTTGTAATAAGCAGGGTTAAAACATTTTATGACTTACCAGTTTTGAGACGCTGCCTGAAAAGAAAGATGTAAATAAATTCATTATTATTATTATTTATGATTTTTATTATAGTGTTTAGTATAATATCTTATGTAGAGATAACATTCTTAGCTTAAGAAATAATTAAGTGGCACACTGTAGTAAGACATTTAAGATTTATTATGTTAGTAAAGACCAGATGTATTTGTCTATACCGTTGTGCCGGTTGTTGGTTGGCTCGGGAGAGACAAATTGTGGGAAAAGATGACTTATTCGCAACCCGATTAAGTTGTACTACAAAATTTCACTTAGAGGCAATGCTGCAACAATCAAAATGTTTTAGCAACCAGAAAGTTTTAAACAAATTAACCCATGAGAAAAACAGCAACCAAATATCATAATTTTTTTATAAATAGAAGCTTTTACTAGTCAGATTGATTATTAATTCGTTCAAACGCTTTCCCCGCATAATTGCCCAAAATATTTAGGAATTTTTTTAAACTATATTAATTAAGTACACCGTGCAGAGCATTTTCTATACATCACATATTTGGCAAATGGTACTCATCCCAATATTATAAAATATTTACCCCAAGTAACCATGTACTTGTACTTATGCAATTATGCAATCATCCTAATGCAGCAGTTAGAATTTACAGCTGAGAAATTTTAAAGGAAGACTGTATATTTGTTGTTCTGAAATGTCAGGGTGTTTCACATTTTAAACTTAAAAGTAACCATCTTCTTTAACATCACTAATTTGTACTAGAGCTTCCCTTTGTTAAAAAAAAAAAATATATATATATATATATATATATATATATATATATATATATATATAATATATATATATATATTTAAAAGTTATTTATTTACTTCAAGTATTATAATACTAATGGGATATTTTCAATATCTATTAGCTCACATCCATAGACGTTAATCAATTAAGATCGGTCATACTTATTATTTCCCATGGTTATAAGTATTTCACAAAGAAAGTTACTTCGTTTTGTTAATTAAAATTACTTGTACCCTCTTAAGAAACACATTTTGATTGTACACGCTTTGGGTATTAAAAACCGGAACAACTTTTGGAGAAAATTCACCATCTGTAAACCACTGACCACTTCTATTGATTATTATTATTTTTATAAATATGTTAATAGATTAACTAATTTGTTTTAATTTTTCGTAGAAATGCATATATGGTCACGTTTGCATACCATTTTTTGGTAAATTATGTAAAACAAATTAAATAAAAGATAAAATGTTTTTTTTTTTTTAATACAGTGGGACCTTTAAAAATATATTTTAATAATTTGAGCAATTTGGTTTGTCTGAAACTTGGAGCGTCAATAGGAGACGAGTTAGGATTTTCAAATATGATCACGTAGTCGTCGAAAGTTTTACTGTATTAAAAGTTTTGTTTCCATAGTATATCAAGGTAAAGTTTGCTCAGTGTAAGTTTATGTTTGGCCTTAAGTTTAAATTGCAATGATGGCAAAAATATATCAATCGAGGTGATAAACAATTAGTCTCAACTAAATAAATTGTTGAGCAAATAAATCAGCTAAAGTTTTCCATGCGTACTATTAATATATCCTTATTGTAGTTGGCGCACTCGTTTTCAAAATTCGTAATAGAATAAGAGGAAAATTAACTTGTTTATTCCATTGCAATATGTCGAATTGAGGGTGATTATTTAAAATTTAATTTTTAAAAATTACTTTTAAGACATAATTTTAAAACTCTATTTAGAACACTAAGGACGAACTGGCGGACTTTGAGTCGAATCAATTTCTAATTTTAAAGATACATTTTCTGGGTATCGGTTGCAACCGGCTTCCGGAAGGAACGCGGTTTTATAATCTGACGAGCCACGTGAAAATAATATGTGTTTTGTGCAATTTTGCAAAGTTTATATTGAATTGATATATTATTTCATTTTTAAGCACGTTTTGTTACAATAAAAAAATAATTGTAGCGTGCGTCACAACTTAATTAGCCGAATTTATGGTTCGAGTTAATATATTACTTAACAAAAAATTATGGATGTTATTTTTGCCTATTGGTTTTTTTTCCACTACTTGTAAAGTAGTCTTCTAATGCAATATAATAATCCTTATATTAGCCATTTACTTCATAAAAACAAACAATTACTGTTAACCGTGATAATTTGCAACAATTATTTCCCAAATATTTCCATTGAAACGGCTTATCTAAAATTCATTAAGCAAATATTATCTCCACAGGCGAAATTTTATTAACAAAAGTGATTAACAAAATTAATTAAAACTAGAAATCAAAAATATACACATACTATCCCACAGAAGACCATTGCCAAAAGCAGAATCGATCGTAACCGACATGATTCATCAAAAAACTTTAACAATCAATCGTTATATTTTGAGCAATATTTTACGATGAAAAATAATAATTATATTTAACCTTCGAAAGTTATATATAACTATTATTGTTTTATTAAAGAATATAATAATTCATACTGACATACCAATTAACACTTAATTTCCATCTTTGATTAGATTTCTTGAAATTGTAGGCAAACTAATACATTTGATTGAAAAATTAAAAACGTTTTTACGGAAGTTTTTAAATGCTGTTTTTGGCCGCCAAGATATCGGCCTAAGATGAAATATATATTACACATACATATATAATGAACATATGTTGTGATCATCTGAATATTTCTATTGAAATTTATATTCCTGGCCAATCCATGTGTTATTTGGAACTAATTTCTAAAAGTAGAAATTATCCCAACTGCTCATGCAATTGATGTTTTATTAATATAAATAATTTTTCAATTTATTGTACAGAAATGTATGGCGTTTTTTTAGAAAACGTGCAAAATTAAAAATATATTCTAAAATATTGGCATTATAATTTACATATTATAAAATATTGTTATTTTTCATACAACAGTGCAGCAAATTCAATATTTTTTACTAGAAAGCAAAACAACATTAAAAACACAAAGAAGAAAACAAACTCTGGCTTTGGAAGGCCGTAATATTTTCTTATCGGCAATTTTGTATTGATTTTCAGCCTTCTTCTGAAGTGGCCTTCAGTTGTCAGGAATATCAACTGTTTCACAAAATTATTAAACGAAATTTAATACCAAAATATTTGTATTTACAATACTAACAAACTCGTTTGATGAAAGAACCGGTCCACAGACGTCGTGCTTTTCCTTTTTTCTTTTTATTATCTAACTGCCTATTTTTTGTAAACAAAATATATTTCTTTGGTTTGAATTTTACATTGAAAGCAACAATATATTCCAGTTAATTTTTTTGTTGTTTTGATATTAATTTCCAAACGAAAGTTTTCCTATTATTTGCATAAACAGGCAGTAAAGTTTTATGAAATTGGTCGCCTAAACAAAACAAAACATTTCTTTTGCTGTCTTTAGCTCTTGGTAAATGTGTGGTGGGTGATCTTGTCATCGCATTTAAATTTCCTACTTTTTATATTTAAAATAAAAGATGCCTGCTTAGATCCACATTTTATAAAAGCGGGTGCTCATAAAGATTTTGTTTCAAATGATACACCCACAAATTCGAACTGCATTTTAATGCAAATTATTATTTTCCATCTCATATTCGTTCGCATTTACATAAATAAAAGATTACGTATCTGCATACTTGTAGTGCGCACGCAGGTATGGAAAATGCAGTGCAATTGTAGCTCTTCTTTTTTATGTATTTTTTTGCCCCAACTGACATGATAATAAAACGAATTAAGCTTAAATTTGTGTTAAGCTTAAATAAGAAACGTGCATTTTTTAGTTTCTTCCATTGTCACGTTCATGTTCAGTCTGTTCTATGAAATAATAAATGAGTGATTATTATTTACAATGTTGCGAATAAAAGTGTATTCGAATTGTTGCATTGTGCTCAATTGCTGTCTTTAATATTGAACGACCAGCGCTATGCATTCATTCGTAATTGCAAAAACCCTGACTACAAGTACCACAACCAGGCAATAATTAAGATGAGACAAATTCGATCCTATGCCCATGACTAAGTCCGGAGTCAAATCCGGGATCTTAGTCTTCGTAGTCTAATTGTTAACTACTTAATCTTTGATGTATTTTAAATAAACTACTGGCTCTATGTAATTTATGTAAATAAAACTCCCATTTTTGTTTCATATTGTCCCAACGTATGCTGACTTTTATATTCTGTTTTTCAAAGGATCTTCGCCTATTTAGTAAAAAGAATAACATCGACTATTTTTTTTATGAAATTCTAACAAAAAGTTTTGTGATTAATTAATCAACTACTTCAACCAACAGCATGAAGTTATCTTAAGTGGTACAATTAAAGTTAGTCTTAATGAGTTTTACAACTCAATTTTAATCTAATTTATTATCAGGACTATAGCCTGACCACAATCTATATTCTAGATTCTAGATCCAGTACATGAAGATATTCAAACCGAACTGTTTGTAGAACATGTTACCATAAATTTCTACATTTTATTTCTCTTTTCATTAAATAATTTTTATTTGGAATTAAAATTTTTATTAAAGTATTTATTCTGCTTTGAAAAACCAAATGTCTTTAAGCAAATCATCGCACAACATGAATATGTGCTTTATATTCAGTCTTAACAACATAATTTTCCACACCTGATAAACATCAATATTTATTTAGTAAAAAATAAATAAATGAGCAAAAGTTTTGAAACTGGTTTACGACTTTGTTTATCGTATTCACCCAAAAGTTGTACAGAAATCAAAAAACATATTCATTTGAACATCAATATTTCAGAGCTATTGAAAATTGTATTTGAAGGCTGTTAGTATTTCAAATCTGTACATACTGTTATGTTGATGTATGTATGCATGGATGTATGTATGCATGAATGTGTGCATGTACTTCGTTGTAAAATGTTTTCAACAAAAGGTTGAATAGACTACAAACTAACAAGAAAATTGTTCGTAACACTTCTTTCATTTTTTTAAAGTTAATCTTTGGGTGATTCAGACAGAGATCTTTTCAGCATGTATGCCAGCCAATAGATAATTGTAAAAGAAAATAACAAACAAAATCTTTCCTATGGCGTGCAAGACAACTACAACCACACATACAACAAATTTTTCATGTGAGATTTACGATTGTGTTGTGTGTTTATTAACTTTTATTTTTCACTCGCCTGACGTAGTTAAAACTTTCGATCTTGACAGAAATTAATGTCGATTATGGAAATATTATGAGATTTTTATTTGAATGTTTTTGACCGAATAGCTGAAATATGTATATGCATGATTTGTCCAGATGGTGTGTAACATTTTACAGATGTTTTTATGACATAAAATTGTGCTTTAAAGCGACTAGAATTCATAACAATAGTTGAGGTGATGAAGTCATAAATCATTGAAATCTCTATAATCTAATCGTCATAACTCACTATGTCAGGTGTAAATTTTTAACAAAAATTTTATTTATAAGTTCATAACAAAGTATTTGATATTTATATTAAATCATTTATCATCTTTCATAAACATTTTTATAAATTAGACAAACTATCAATATGTATATACGAGGTCTGTTAAACAAGATGAATTTTAGCAATCTCAATTGTTTGTTTGTCTTGGGTAACCCTTATATATGCGATGTATTGTGCCAGAAGTAGGAAAATTGGTGGTGCGAGTGAGTGCAGAGGTAGTAATTTTTGCGGACATTCGATTTGAACTTGTACAAGTTGAGCAAAGAGTGGGAAGTTTATTTCATACAAAAGCCGTTAAGGCAAAGAACGAATTATCTCTGTAATGCGTGTTGACGTTGCGTCGGTGTTGCACAGATGACAGAGATGAGCTTCTTCGCTCTCTCCTATAGACGGTTGCGTAACTTCACAAAGTATCTGTCCCACTGTATGCCGGTCAAATTTTAGTCTAATTTTGAATGTTTACTTTTCTTGATAAAATCATTAAAAATCTGTTGACTTTTTCTGTTAGCAACCAGTTTTAAAATTCTTACCATCGTGGCCATGTATGTCATGCAAACATGCTAATTCAACAAAAAATCGCAAAGAAACTTAATCTTTTTGAATATATTTGATTTTTCAATATAAATTTTATTTCTATTTATATTTGAAACTTTCTGAAAGAAGTGCCAATAAATATTTATTTACCAACAAGTCTTGCCTTAATTAAAACCCCATGAGAGTAATAAAAATGTTTACGAAAACAGTGGAAATGAGTTGCAAACGCGCAAAACAGCAATTAAGGGAGCTTTGGATAAGAGAATAGTAGATATTTATTTCATATAATTTTTGCTTATCTCAAATTAGTGACTAACGCTTTTGTTATATTTTATACTATTTCATAATTATTTTTTTCTTTTTCAAAAGTATGATTTATTAAATGAATTTCAAGGTGTTTTTTTTTAATAAAACTTATTTAACACACAAACTACTGGTTCTATCAGTTCTCAGTTATTTTAAGTTAAAAACATTTCGGCTAATGTTTGTCCACTACATACAAAGGGAGTGGTTTCAAGTCGATGGATGTACTAAAATAAAAGGAAAACAAATAGACAGTGAAGTTTGTTTATAACATACACCTGCTCTGTAGCATTATCGTTTCTAACGTACAATTTCGGCTAAATTTATTAAAATTACACATAGTATTCGTGAATATAATCGCATTTGTAATAAATTACGCCAACAATAAACAAATCCTCCTTATTCCATATATATTTATCAATGTCACATCAAGGCAATATCAAATATAGGAAACTTCTGTGCCTTGTTTCTGTATCTAATTTGAGCGCTTCTCGTATTTATGGAATAGATGTTAAACATCTTATAAAAGTATGAAGAAGTAAAAATAAATATATATTCGATGCAAGAAGGTCTTAGATTAATTACAATAAAATGATCCTGTACTTCTTTTTCTTGGAGAATCAACTATTTCTATTTAGTCTCTACCGAAATTTAAGATATTAGAGAAAAGTCACAGGCTGCCAAAAGTAGTTAATTCTTGTCAACGAACAGTGGATAAGTTTCTTATTTTTTATTTTATATAGAAGTTGAAGTTGGCGCACATTTACTTGGCACATTTATTTTGGTTACAACAGATTTCGTACACAACGTACAATATTATCTAAGACAATAAAGTTTATTATAACCGATCTTGACTATACACTTATATTCATAGTCAATTTTAATTAGAATGAGTATGTGTGTACATAATTTTTGTTCAATATGTATTTTATTTAAATAATTTAAGTAAATTTCACGCAACATTGCTTAGCATTAAATTTCTACAATTTCAAGTGATTCAGTGGTCCAGTGGTCCAGTTGATGTACAATATTCCTGACAACAAAACTGAACTTTATTGCACGAGTATTTGAAATATATAACACATCAATTGAAAAAATCACAATCATATATCATTAAGCAAACATCTCTCTAAATTTCTACAAATCGTCTTATTTTTGAATTTCGAGAGGGGAAAAAATGCAGTTCCACCTTTTTGCCAGCTTTTCATTCAATAAAATTGTTTTTAAACGTTCGTGCATAGATCATTTTGAAAACTTTAGCTTCATATTTTCATTTCTGAAGAAAATAAAATTAAAGACCAAATGACGGAACACAGTCGATGTCTAACGAGATTTAAATAAAATTTAAATACAGATTTTAATCAACAACGAAAATAGTTTCGAAAGGAAACTTGATTTAAAAAAAAACATACATCATCACTGCACATTAATTAACGATTTCAAAACTAGTTCAAAAGCAAACGAAATAATTTAGAGATCTAACCTTTGAATTTTTACTTGCAAATTTTGTTAGAACGAGAATAACTAATGCATACGAACATTCATTCTTTACATACTTGTTGCCTAAAATTATTTTCTTTTTTTATGTTTCAGCTTTCTTCATGGGCGGAGTGGGTGGTTTTGGTATCACTGGAGGAGCTCATCGCTTTTGGACTCATCGATCTTTCAAAGCCAATTTACCTTTGCGTATTATATTGATGATATGCTTTTCAGCAGCCGGTCAGGTAATTTTAAAGTCAGACAGTTTGCATAGTTAATAACGAAATTACTGTTGCCTCCATCCAAGCCAGCTGGCTGGCTAATAATGTTGAAATATCGATATTGCGCAGCTTGACGCAAACGTTTTATTTCTTTTTGGCGAATATTCATTATTCATTCATCCATTCATTGGTTGAAAAACCCCAAATAACTTGTATAAAAATTTGCAATTTACGCCTTAATTCCGTATTAAAAACAACAACAAAAAATGCTTTTTTGTAGTAGACAATTAAGCGCTACTGAAGCTAAAAAAAGGTTCATGCATACTTTGGTTTAACTTTAACGTGACAATGGAAATCTTTTCTTCCGTTTCTGCGAATCATCGAGATCTTGTGTTTATAAAATAAAAAAATGTTACAAGTAAACTTTGGTTTATGTATTAAAAGTTGCATCACTTGCTGTAGATCGGATGAATTGATATTCAACCAAATTCATTTGGTTTTTGCTGCTGTTTTGTTCTTTGCCATAATTCTTTTAAATTCTTGTTTCGGTTTAGGAATCTAGTTTATATTATTCAAGTATTTGCAACCACGCACATTTTTAATTAAATATGTAAAATATAATTAATACACATTAATTCTTTCATTTTAAGAACTCATTATATGACTGGGTACGAGATCATCGTGTTCATCATAAGTATTCCGAAACTGATGCTGATCCCCACAACTCGAATCGCGGTTTCTTTTTCGCTCATGTCGGCTGGTTAATGATGTACAAACATCCTGAAGTGTTGCGTCGTGGACGTCAAATCGATATGGGAGATATTTTAGCTGATCCCGTTGTACGTTTCCACGAGAAATATTTCATACCATTGAAAATAATCTTCTGCTTCATCTTGCCTACGGTTGTACCCATATATTTCTGGGGTGAAGAATTTAAATGCGCCTTTATGACTCAGTGCGTATTCCGTTACATAACATCGTTGAACTTTACGTGGTCCGTTAACAGTGCTGCTCATATGTGGGGCAATCGGCCTTTTGATAAGTAAGAATGTTTTTCTCTATTAATCAATCAATGTATTGTTTACATGTCACATCTGTTCTATTCCAGACGCATCAATCCCAGTGAAAATGTTTGTGTCTCGGTTATAGCCATGGGCGAAGGCTGGCACAACTATCATCATGTCTTTCCATGGGATTACAAAGCAGCAGAATTGGGAAGGTATCTTTTCAATTTCACTACTATGCTTCTTGATAGTTTTGCCAAGATCGGTTGGTGCTGGGATATGAAGCAACCTTCCAAAGATTTGGTTAGACGTACTTTGGAAAAGTACGGCGATGGCACTCACCCCTCTGTGCAAAATATGCCTGCCTCTAGTGATGACCATATGAACTGTCATATCCCTGAAGTTCCTGATCCAGAATTCGAATCACTACACGACGATGATGAAGCCGAATCATCTTCCACCGAAAGCACAAAAATAGATGAAAATCAAAATGTATCCAAACAGACATCGGCCGTTTGATTGAGGTCGACTGAAGGATGGGGCCATGGGATTCATGAAATCATTGCACGATTTATTTTCGTTAAGTCCACATAATATAAGTGAATAAATGTGAGAATTTGGCATAGCAAAAGCCAAAATATGAAAGAAAGAACTTATTTTCACGGGAATTTATTCATTTAATGTTGAATTAAGTCATATTTCTTCTAAAAACTATTTAAAAAATCAGGGGGTTTATATTTTATTAAAAGTAATTTAATTTAGCTCTTAAGATCAAAAATCATTTTATTTTTAATTTTATTGAAAAAATCCTAATCAAAACATAAATTAAACATAAGCTTTTTGAAAATTGTTCGATCATTTTAAAACTTTAGTGACCACAACCACAACCGCAACTAAGTGCAATCCGAACTGTAGTAATTGTAATAGTTTCTTATAATTTTGCTTTTTAAATTTGTTATTTTTAAATTTTGAAAACAGCTACAAAAGAAAGAGAAAATTAAAAAATATATATGTAATTTTAATCGAAATTTCTAATGAAATCAACGGGTATATGTTGTTCTATATACTTTAAGCGCACACATACAAATGCACCGATTGTCAATTCAATCTTTTTGAACAATTTGTTGGTATTACCACAATCAAAATGTATAATACGTAAATAAAATTAATATTTACAATAATTATTTATTCAAGGTGTTTTCTTTTCATATGTATCAAATTTAAGAATATATACAAACGGAGTTGAGGAAAACAGAAAATAAGACCTGGTGCACAAAATTGCCTTTCAAGTATCGAAAGTTGTTGTCACAATAAGTTGTTATAAATATTTTCCATTTTCGAAGTTTTTTGCTTGCGAAGTATAACGATGAGTAACGAACGTAAAACATTGACAAAACTATATGACCCCTCGTACATTATCTATTGGTCTAAGAGTTCACATTATAAATAGGGCTCTTTGAAGCCTCAAATATCATCGATGTGTTCAATTTCTTTGGCAGCAATTTAAATTCGAACACGCTACTTTAAGCATTCTTCACACTTCCCAAACGTCAACCCTTTCTGAAGTCTTTGTAGCATCAATATCACATAATAAAAGTAATATATTCGAAGGTCTTGAAATTTGAGAGATCGGGGTTTTTAACGAATGAATCGGTGAGTGAATATATTAATATTCGCTAAATAGCAATAAAACGTTTGCGTAAAGCTTCGCAATATTCATATTTCAACATTATTGCCAGCCAGCTGGCTTGGGTGGGGGCAGCAGTAACTTCGTCATTAACTATGAAAGTAGTCTGACTTTAAATTACCTGACCAGCTACGGAAAATCATTTCATCAATATAATACGCAAAGGTAGAATGGCTTTGAAAGATTCCGATTGGGCTTATTAGTGGCTTTACGGATGAGGTCGCACACGATACACATTAACTAATAAGTTCTTTCATTAAGTGCTTCCTATTTTGATATTGAAACAAAGCGATTGTGGTCGAGATATTTTATTCGTTTGAAAGACATATTGAGGAAGACGAAATAAGAAATCGTTCGAATTTCCGCTAGGCTTCCTTGCAGCACATGTTAGATGTCCATTTTTTCATGACGGGACACTTATGTTGGGCATCCCAAAATCGAAAATTTGTTTTCTCCACTTACCGATTCATTCAGAAATGGGCTTCATCGCTGGAAATTTTTATAGCAGAAGTGCTACGGTTGTCTGAGCCGAATCTTATATACCCTTCAACGACGTACGTCTGCATTGTATCTAAAATATTTCGATTGTATGGTTAAACTACATTTCCAAAGCGAAATTGGACATATCGCTCTTTTATTGGAATATAGTCATATCTCAAAATATTATAATTTTTTCTTATTTAAAAACCCACTCTTTCGTATCATCTGTTTTGTTATAGATATTCAGCTGAACCGAAGTTAAAGCAAAATATATTTTGAGCAATCCTATTTTAAAGCGTACATTTTAAGAACATAATCCCATTTTTCTAAGTTTGAATGAATGTCTTTTTTTTTTAATTTTCAAATGTTTTTAGTTTATAAATCAAAAGTTATTTTTGAATTTGATATCTTTTGCGAACCATAAAAATAATTTCAATTGCCCAACTCTGGAGTCGTCTTTTTTGATTTTGTTTGATTTTTAATGTCAATTAAATTTTTTCTGAACTATAAAAGAGGTTTTATTAACAAACAAAAAATAGTTTTAGCTAATTACTTTTATATACCAAATATTAGGTTTAGATTTCCCAGACCTGAAACTGTAATTTGGATCTCAATGGCAATTTATTTAAAACTACTTCCAATACATAAGTCCATGAACGAACTCTCTACCTTTTTTTGGTCTTTGCTTATTCGACTTCTTTATTCAAAAGGATCCGGAATATATACTTATCCTTTATGGAGTCGCATATTGATGTTGCCCCATTTTTAGTGAAAGGCATAAGTATGTATTTAATTTTTGCTGTCTACTAATCGATTTTGATGAAATTTGCAATAGAACATTTTCTTAATGAGTCTCCCGATTCTTTTAAAATGCCACGTGTAATCTACATATTTAAAAAGCATCCATTTGACACATAGAATCCAAAATGTTAAATATAATTTACAGTAAATGCTAATAAGCCGGTGAATATATTTAGAAACTGTCATAAATTATGAAAAGGTTAAGCTAAAATAAAATTTATGTTAAATTAGCAGTGTGGCAGTCGAAATCAAATCTTATTTAAATATTAATTTGAATAAATTGTACCTACATGCACGTACAGTGTGTCCCTAAGGTTTTCTAACGATTTCAATATCTACACACAACATATGTACAATTACATGTATCGTCAAAATATTTTCTGCAATCTCAAGACTATGGACTTAAAAAAGGCACCTAAAACATTAAATACATGGTGTTGTTGTAAGGCTCTAGGATAAGAATAATATCAAGGGAAAATTTTAGTTTTAATTTCATTTAAAATGAAACTCCAAAAAAAAAAAAACAAAAACATATTAGCGTAACCACTAAATACTAATGAAAAATATTTTTACTTAAATAAGAAATATTATAGACTTCAATATTATTACAAATCTGTTTAAATAAATAAACAGTTGTATGAATTAAAAGGTAATTCATTAGTCTTTATTTAGTGGTTACGCTTTTTTGAGTAAATATTTCTCAACTGTAAACGTAGGCTTCAGTTGAATATGATAACAATTTTTATGAGTGTACGAGAAGTGTAGCAGTACCAAACCCATGAAAACTCATATTATATCTCTAAGCTGCCATTTGATTATTCTCTTCATGTCCTTTTTTCATGAATAATTGATTCCAGTTTTACTTAATTCAAACTTTTTTGGTTTGAATTTCAAGCTAAACGACTTGCCAAATCGGACCAAGAATATCTCGAAAAAAAAACTCTTGAATCGAGTCGAAAACCGTAATAAGACACAAAATGCTAATTTTTGACACAACTTTTTCCATTAGCTGTAGTTACTCTATGCATTTAACATGCGCACCAACCATATGCGCATACGTAAACATGCATATTAACACACATGCGTACATACCTACACGAAAATTTGTTCGAATAATAATTTTTTGTTTTGATAATTTACAACAATGTAACGAATTGTTTAGATCCGCATAGAAATCAAGTGATAATTTATTTCTTAATTGTTAATTTATTACAAAGGTCAGCTGAAATCTGTTAAAATCCAAAAGAGCGTAGGAAAAATTATAAATTATTTCTTAGATATTTTATTCTCAAATGCAAAGCTAACCGAAAGGCCACATGGCGCAAGTCACGTAAGCCAACGCAAGACAAGAAATTTGTCCATTAAAAGGAAACTACTGTACAAGAGAAATAGTGAATAGATTCGTATCAGAGGACTACGTGCCAAATTCATGTATGCCCAGCCACAAGCTAATCATGTTGATAATCATTTCAAACCAGAATCTATAACAATAAAAAGACAGGAGAGAACAAAGCGAACATGCAATAAGAATATTCTTAAGCAGAAGAACAACTAGTTGATCCACAAAATAGTCAAACGAAAAAGTTAGCAAGAAAGTTAATGGCAATAGCGCTTATGCAATTCGCAGGTACTTTTTATGTTACCAAGTGCACGTAGGCCACAAAAAAGACTTTTTATTCTATTTTGTAATATGGAATTGCAACATCATCCTCCTTCTTTTCTCATATAATTTATTCTCAAGACAAGGAAGTAGAAATGCCTGGTCTTCTTCTTCAGCTTAAATAAGTAAGGACCTTGAATATGTTCTTAATATGTTTTTGACAAATAGAGAGTGTATGAACCTTTTCAAAATAAATACTTTGAAGTTGAAGTTGCTGCATATCTGCATAATAGAGTATTCATGCAATGAAATGATTAATTGAAAATCGACTGCTTATGTTAGATTTAGAGACAGACCTGTTGTTAAATAGTTGAATTTATATTTTGTGTGAATTGCCTTT
Organism: Linnaemya vulpina; assembly: GCA_963675445.1. Taxonomy (NCBI): domain Eukaryota; kingdom Metazoa; phylum Arthropoda; class Insecta; order Diptera; family Tachinidae; genus Linnaemya; species Linnaemya vulpina. The sequence continues at coordinate 20,968,771 of OY776277.1, forward strand.
TTACAGCACAAATTTTAAAATGGGTAAAAAATAAATGCATCAGTGCTCTGCCAACATTTCCCTAGATTAGTTACCATATATGTCCGCTTAAGCTAAGTGCTAAGCTCCACCATGTGCTGTGAGTCACATGATTGCCTCGAAACGGGTTGAGCTACGAAAAGTTACTGTTGTGGAATTATTTACCAGGCCATTTCGCACGCTTATTGTCGACTGCGACATATTCACACCATTCATATAATTAAGTGGTATTACTTTATGACTACAGTGTGAATACCCCAAATGAATTTATGTAGAATTTCTATTAATCTGCTAACCGATTATTTTAAAATAAGATAATTATTAACCAAACCTTGATTATATATTAACTGAATACTCTATACAAACATATTTATTATTCATTTTTAAAATTCCTTTAGGTGCGCATTTTTTGCGATACTACTCCGCTTCATTGATGGAACAATGAGGATGGGTATTTTGTTGTTGTCATACATTATTCATGGCGTATGTGCTTAGTATTTTTTCCTTCAGAAACATTTACATAAGTCAACCGAAATAAATATTTGTGTATATATACGTATACATAATTATGTGTAAATATTTTTATGTATGTACAATGGCTTTTACAATTACAGCGCATATACAAAATTCCTTTATTGTATTAAAAAACATCAGAAATACTTATATGTTATTACATATTTATGTAGTGGTTGTTTTGATAAATCCAATAAAACCTTAAATAAAGAAAAAATAACGCAAAATATGAAACTTAAACTGACAAATAAATTGTGAAAACACTTTCAAAGCATATATGGACACTCTGGACGCCCATCTTCTTCTATTCTATTAGGCGATCATCCTCTGAGTGCTGGTTAAGGAAAAAAAAAATAAATAAATAAAGATAACATGCATACATCATTCGAAAGGTCTCAATTTATTCGTTTCAGGTCTATTAAGAAACTAAAAATTGGATAATACTTTCCGAAGTTATTGAGAATTAAGTTTGTAAAGGTAAAACAAATATTTTTTTATTTGTAACTCGAGATTTTGGAGGTGATTCGAAAAATTCAATAACAGGCTTCAACAACACAATTGTTTTTTGTTTTCTTACTGGCATACAAAGTCAACAATAAAAATTTACAACATTAATTATGCCACAGAGATGAGGCGTGTTTGAAATGCTGGTATAGTATTTAGTAACTGCCGAATATTTGCGCTTTTGTAATCGATACTCTCAAAGTACTAAAGCCTCCTCTGCTCTTGGGCATATTTTGTTCCAAAACTCTATTCATTATGTTTGAATTAAAAATCTGACTAAAGAAATAATGCGAGATGAATTATATTGATACTTTGGAAGAGGTAAACAACATGTGTGCCACATCAATCATTTTTATAATGCATATTTGTGTAGGTAATGCAAGTGTGGGGTTTATGTCAATTAGTTAGTATTCAATAAATAAAAAAAATTATATTTTTCTCAACCAAACAATAAATTTAGATGCACAATATTTACAGCACAGCATGAAAGATGTTTGGAATTTCCTAATTCACAACACGCTAACGTAAAATTTCTTTACGAACTTGCAGAGGTCACTAAAAGGGTGTTCAAAACAAAATACTTGACATTGAAAATTTACTCAGTGTACGCATTTAAATGCAAATTAATTCATACTTATTTGAGCCCATTAACAAAATATGTGTAGAATTATATAAATATTTAATAATGCGAATATTTGTAGCTAAACTTAATACAACACTTTGATTTTTCATATACCCAATATTTTTAAAAATAAAATATGTTTAAAATCAATACCAAATCTATCGATGCTTTTGTTACATTAGCAACAGCAAAAATCAGTAATTTGTTCATCATTTGTCTTGCGGCCGATTACAAACACGAGTATGGATGGATTATTAAAAAAACAACAAATTATAATATATGCCGCCGAGAAAAAATCTAATGTCTGACTGAATTTCATACTGACAACTCATTTAATCCCTTAAAATATGTTTAATGCTTTAAAGATGCAAATTTCGCAATTTCCATCTAATGGACTTGAAACTTTAATTTACAAATACTTTGAATAAATTTCTTAAAAATCAAAGATAATTAATAGTAGCACTTACGAGTGTAAGAGTAAAGGGAGCGTAGAAAGGGCAAGTTGTGTAAGAGCAGCAATCGAAGTGCACTTAACGAATTATTTCATATAAGTACTCGTGTAGAAAACTTATAAAAGCTATTATGAAATTCACTCGCTTATTATAATAAATATTAATTTGAAGTAAAATTTTAAAAGTTACAATTCGATTTCTTGATAAAGAGATATCTACTATTAATAACTGAATAATATTTAGCTTGAGTGTATGTAAAGTCTTGCTGCCGTTTCCCTCCTATTTTTCATATTAAAGAGGAATATCACTCATAAGAGTTTGGAAATAATTATCATATTATTTATTAATAATGTATGCAGAAACCAACAGTAAATATATTTAACACTAACACACCTTCATAAGTTTTCAATAATTCACACCTACACGTACGTATCTCTTTACCATTTTTTCCATACTGAAAAAATTATTCTTTCAAACGTTTACTTATGTGTACATCAACCTTACACATCGGTCCAATGAATGTCATTGTTCTAAATGAGATATATTCGTCGGTACCGTCTCACACAAGAATAATAATAAACAGAATGTAATTAAGAGGACAGTTTGATAAATTCGTAATATTTGGCATTAGTATTCCCAGTAGCTAATCTCTATTGCTACGACTGTTACTTTTGCACACATCACGTTTGGCTTGTCAGAGGCTTCGGAAGAACGGAGAGAAGGGAATGAAAAGGATTACAAATCCTGACCGTGTCGTCAAGTTTAAGAAATCTATTCCACTTGAAGTTGGCTGCAGGAAATGAAATGTGAAGAAAGAGATATAAAGTGTAAGGCAGAGAATTTTAAAAGTGATGAAAATAATGTTGGTGTAGGATCAAAAGAAAATTTTAGAAAAATATTGAAGTAAATTTCATGAGTTTAAATTGCAACTTAATAATATTAATAAAAATTTTAATGAAATTGATATGGAAAACGGCTTAAATGTATGCTGCTGCGTGTATAACGTTGAATGTGTTCTTCAATGGCGAATGAATTTTTTACACATTTTCTTACATTCCGAGAATATACTTTGTAAAGCAAATTATAATAAGGGCTGCCTTATTCATTTTAAATAAATTTTAATATAGTGCACATACCTTTCACAGCAGCTTTTGCGGATTCTTTCCGTGATAAACTGCCATCATCATGCATATTTCTCTGTATTTTTTGCACTCACACATAACACTTTTTTTTACTTTTTTTTAAATTAAATTTTTACACACATTTTATTTTAATGCATTCTTCAAGAAAACATTTTTTTATGCTATAACTAATTCTTTGCTCACATTATTTTTGCCTTTTAATTTATATCACATTTTCAATATTATATATATTTTAATTAACTTGAACACTGCTTTTTAATTGAAGGCAATTTTCTTTTGATTAACTATATTTCACTATGACGCAATGACAATGATATCAAACTTGGTTGATTCTGAAAATAAAAGAAGAAAAATATTATCAAAATAACTTGGAATATCATAAAGGATAAATGGTTTACTTTAAATAAAAATATTACCACAAATTTATAACATATTTTAATAACAAATTTATAACATATTTATTGATTTGAATAATGGAATTAAATTAAAGTGCGTTTTTATTTAAAATAATTAATAGGAAGCAAAACAATAAATTTTATGAATAATCAAATCATTCAGTAACACAGAACATATAGAACAAATTATTCTGCAACATATAAATAATTAATGTAAAAAGAATTATATTATTAAGGAGCTAAATTGTGCTAGCAAGAAAAGTTTTTTAATTTTTCTTATATTCTGCTATCCTGAATCTCACGTGAACTACTTTCCCAATATCAGTTCTCAGCGAATGTAAAAACAGAAAGAAGGTTAAATATGTATGCTCCTAATAGCACCAGGATTATGCGATAGTGCTTAGTCCTTGTTTTGCCAAACAAACGCAATATTTTATATATGTTTTTTTCTTTCAGTTTTATTTAGTTTTTTTTTGTATTCTCTATATATAATATTCAACGGAATAAAAGAAACTAATAAATTACAGATTTCGATACGTGTAAATGTAAAACAGAATTTAATTTATTAGCTTAAAAATAATTTATTTGAGGCGTTTAGATAAATAAATAAAGGTAACACGTAGATTTTTGTTCACAAACGTAACGAACAAACCCACAGAGAAACATTAAAAATATTAACCGTTTTTGATTTTCCACTTTTTAAAAAATTATTATCAATAATATTGATATAATAAGGGAAACATCTTTGACAAAAACATTTACTGTGTTTTTATGAATAACTTTTATTTGCAATCTTAGCAATATTGAATAGTGATGTGGCTGACCTGATTGCCTTTTGATCATGTCATGAAATAAAATTCCTACTTCTGCAGGTCGACAAAATATCAATAGAATATATTAAAATGGTATGAACATATTAAATATTTATAATATACTCTGGGACAAATAACACAGCACAACTTCTGTCGGGATATATTTAGTTATTTATTGGCAGATTCATTTTAAAATTCTTTTATTGAAAGATTTTAATGAAATCGTTAAGTTAATTCACAAATTTATTCATGTGTGGAAAGAAAACAAGAATAATTTTTAGATTTTGTAGCAACAGTAAAAGACTTCATTTCTACTAACAAAATTTTTGTTAGCAGATAATTGTTATATATGGCTTAATATGACAATCGGTTAAAATATCTGGTCTTTAAATGTATAATATGGCATCTATCAGACATTTTTTACTTTGCTACAACCCTACAAATTCTAACGTGCTTTGTACAGATTTGCAATTTCTTTTGTTATCTTCAAAATTTCCAATATATCGTCCTAACGTCAAATCAACTAAGATTCATGGTGTTTATATCACGTTCCGTTAGTGAATCTTATATCGAAAGCAAAAACTAGTTTGTGAAATATTTTGCATATTTCACAAACTAGCTTTTTATTCTTCAAAATTGTTCACCGAACAAGAGCGTAGAATTTCAAGAGTTCCTTCGAGACCAAATAAATTACACAGCGGTCAAGCTTTTTGTGTTGTCTGGGAGTGGAAATCAATAATTTAATCGAAAATTCTACATAATGACATCGAAAAAGTGTTTTGAATGAAGTTTAACTTTAAAAATTTGTATTTCTTCAGCTACATGTACGTGTGCCAGTAATGATTGATAAAAAAAATATGTTTTTGACGACTAAATATTTTGATTAAAAAAACAGTAGTTTTTTCGAACACACTATAATATATGCCGACTGTATTGGCAAAGATAGATAACCGACAAGCTTAATAATATATCTCCTTTAGAAGGACAAAAATACAATACTCCAAGCCCTGTAGACTTTCAACGCGTTTAAAATAACACGCAAACCGTTTGAACTATTGTTTCTATTTGCCCTACATTCAAAATTCATTTATCTGGTGTAGCTGACACACGTTGCTACAAATTCCTTGAAAATTACCCCAATAGAGACAAAAGATGTAAAATAAAGGTGGGCTTTTGTCTAAAAAACAAAGGAAAAATTTATATTTAAAACAATAAATAAATAAATGTTAAATATACTTCAGCCAATAATTAAACGTGCAATACTTTAGTGCCAAAAAAAAAATATATATATATATATATATATATATATATATATATTATTTATAACTTATGTGAAAATATCCTTAATTGCTTTTTTATAGTAGCGAAGAATGCAAACAATATCGTAAAAATGTCTATAAAATGAACTGGTAACATAAAAAAGTTCGTTGAATATAAAGAGGTTCCTAATATGGCCGTGTCTGCCAACATACTTTTACCACATTAGAATGTAAAAAAAACAAAAGGTATCTAGAACAACATTGCAGCTATTTGCAAATATGTTCAGCAGCTTGAATAGCCTATCCTTATTGGAGAATTCTTCTTAGATATTAATCTCTGAGTCTCTTTTAATAACAAAAACCGGCCTTTCAAATAACTTTGAGCGAATCAAAGTGATTAATTGATTAGTTTCTCATGAAAAAAAAATCGTTACACATACAAAATTTAAATTAAATTTTTATGACACTGTTTTTAGTAATTTAATCACTTCTACACGTGCTTATTCATACATAATCGCAAATTGAAATATGGGATGTTAATTGTAAAGACAACGAATAAAATTGTTTTATTGCTATAGATTTAAAAATTCAGGTCGTTAAGATATACTTACATACATTTTATAATAAAAGCTAAAGTTAATTTGTACCCACACTTTACAGTAACACACAAAAATGTTGTTATCGCACAAAAATTGTGTATACATGCCTACATATCATTAGCTGCTACACCAAATCATGAAGAAAAAAATATTTTCATTATGTAATTAAAAAAAAAATGTGTTTTATAATCGGTTGGTATCGTGCTTTTCAGATGTGGGTTTAGTTTAAATTTAGTTTTACATAGTCTGAAATTCCAATTTTTTTCGGCCAGAATGTTAAGAATTGTTTTGAAAATATTATACTTAAAAATATATGGTATGTATGTATATATGCAGATACATATATAATTAATTTTATAAATCAAGCATATTTGTTATGAACATATAAATTTAAAAACCAAATTGAAATTGAAATTTTCGTTCATTTAACATGTCATCGTCAATCTATCGCTGCTCTTGGAAAATATTCATAAATGTATCCGTCCCAATAAGAGACTTCTTCATGGACATTATAATTATTTTGTTAATAGAATCATTCAAATTCTCTATAATATTATTAACACTATTTGCATTTGGCTATTTAATATTTGCTCTAGTAAGTAAATTGTATAAAAGTCCGCATGCGTATACTCGTTTATGGAATTCTAATCTTGCAGTTAAATACAAATTATGAAGATCAAGAATCAGAAGTGAATATATATAAACGTCTTGGTCCTGGCTTAATCGAAAATGACAGTTTTAGCAACTTTCCGTATGTGGTGGAATTGCCATCTGCTTCATCGGATATATTGAAGTCCAGTAGAAAATTCCAATCAAATGAACAACAAAAAAGCGATAGTAAAAAATCGAACATTAAAAAGTAGAATAATACAAAAACTAATGCAACATTAATATATAAACCATTAATAGTTTTGCAAATAAGAAACCGACTATAAAACAGAGAGAAGGGCAAATGCACAAGTACAAATTTAAGCAAATCAAAAATGTGTTATGTACCAATTTTGCACATACGAGTACAAAGTCCCTTTATTGATTGCGAAGTTCTGAGATAACAAACATTAAAAACAAAAAGGAATTAAAGTCTCGCTACAATTTGCGATTTAGCAATTTCCAAAAATTCCATATCAGATATTGACTAAATATTCGTATACAACTAATAGCAAGGCCAATTAATAGACCTCGTCTATCAATAAAAATTACAACAAACGCATGTGTTGTTCCTTTTATATGTGGTGCTTGAAACCAGCAGTAGTAGCAGTATTCGCGGTGCTTTTTATGTATGTACATTGTTTGATATACATACATAACGAAAGAATGGGAAAACAGCTATTGAAGCGCACATCGATTCCGAAACCGAAGATGGACCAATAAGCACGCTTATTAAGCCACCACAGCAGTACCAGTTGTGAAATCAGTCTGGCTTAAGCACACTCAAAGAAGACATGGGGAACCACATAATTTGAAATTTTTCTGTAACATCTTAAATTCGATATTAATCCATTAAAAGCTATTTGTTTACATATGAGTTGAGATTTTGGAAGCCTTTTACTCAATTTACAGGAGTTCTTGTGTAACGCTTAAGGTCGTATATGAAACGTACGTTTCCAACTAAATTCCTCAAGAAACGAATTTGTGAAATATTTTAAATAAAACTCCATATATTAAACTTAAATTTTAGTTTTCACGAATTAAATTTTGAAAGTACTTTGTTTCAAAATCATATTAAATTCTATAGAAACTTTCATGATCGTATTGTTCGTCAGAAGATGGGCTTTGCTCTTCTGTGATCATTGGGACATTTGAGTCAGTTACATTTTCATTGATTTCAGTAACTCTCTCTACAGTGAATCTCTGCATTAATTCCTCACTTTCCTCCTGGTCATTATAAGCATTCGTCGTCGTTGTTGGCGCATCGTCAGGCTTTTCTCTCAATTTAGATTTTTTACCCAAACTAGTTTTAATGGTTTGTGAAGGTCGACTCGTTTCACTTGATTCCCTTTCTATTTCAGAAATAAATAAATTATTGAACGATTTAATTTCTTCACTTTTTCTAATATTCGAAGAAGCAGGAGAAACATTCTCATGAATAGAGCTTTTTGACTCTTCTTCGGATCTCATGTGCTTGTTTAAATTCTCTTCGAATTCTGCTTCAATTTCAAGTTGTTCTAGCAGATCTGCTCTTTGATTTATAAGGTTTTCATCGGGAGCACCGATTCTAAGATAGGTTTCTCCTACCATTTGATGAGCCATTGTATCTAGGTCAGGTTTGACACTGTCCTCCTTTTCCTCAGTCAATATAATACCATCAGGTTCCTGAATTTTGGGTACAATAGCATCTAGATCAGGTTTGACGCTGTCCTCCTTTTCGCCAGCCAATACAATATCATCAGGTTCTTGAATTTTAGGTACAATAGCATCTAGCTAAAGTTTACAATATTAAAGAAAACAATTAGCGACGTTTTCATAAAGAGAATAATGTGAGAACATGAAGCAATTTGTGTATGGTAAATCGGTGATGTCAAAAAGACCGGCGCGGTTTTTTAATTATATAATTTGTTTGCCCCTTTTAAGACTTCTGCAAGGCCACAAAATCTTTTTATCGGTAGTGAAAGTTTTGCAATATGTATTATTCTATAATTATTATTTGAATTACTGATACAATTGCCTCCATAATATATCATGGGAAGCAGTATCGTTCCTTCAAAACAAAACTCGATATCTTTGAAATATTATTGAGGTGAAAATTTTTAGCTTTCTACTTTCCTTAAGTGTTAAGATAATTCACTACATTTAGTGTTTTACGTCACTTACCAATTGGAAAAGCCACAACGAAGAATAGTAAAGAAGTATCAGGACCAACACAAATTTAAAAATTTCCTTACAGACGTTAAGGGAGAAGTCAACTATTGTAGCAACGGATCCTCTTACAAATGATTTGAGTATCGCAGCGATTTCATGTTCCATAATCATGATATTTTTAGGTTCATAATACAATATTTTAGCCCAAAATTACGAATATATAAAATTTTTAATTAAAAACCGCACGGAGCAAGCACAAAATAATTTTACAAAATACGTATATCGAATGTCAACCAAGTGTCACCTCTACCGACGAGTAGCTTCAAGTATTTTAACAAATCCATGTATGAAAATGCTTACCTCAGACAATAACTCATGCGCCCATTAAGTAATTTGTTGCTGTGGCAACGTTTTCATTAATTTCTGATACAGAGTTGCATTATTCTTAAGTTGATGTTTATGTCTGCCCAATAAGATGCAGCTGTGTTTGTTATTGTTTTGTTATTGCTTTGGAATGTTGGATTGAACCTTATCTGATTTTGTTTGTACAGCATACTAAATTTAACTTCTTTTGTTAATCAATTAAATGATAAAGCGTGTGATGACGGATATTGATGTTAAATCTGGTATTCAACAAATTCTTAAAAGAATTGATGTCGCCTACGAACATCGTCCGAAGGTTTGATATCACATACAATAAACATATATAACAAAGTTTTAACATGTATGTAATTTCCAGAATTTAAAAGGATGCAAACCTCTGCTAGTAGCTGTTAGCAAGACAAAACCAGTTGAAATGATTATTGACGCATATTCTGCAGGCCAACGCCATTTTGGGGAAAACTACATTCAAGAGTTGGTTGAGAAGGGCAACCATCCTGATATTTTAGCTCAATGTCCCGAAATTAAGTGGCATTTCATTGGACATTTGCAAAGTAATAAAATAAATAAGGTATATTTCTAATTCATATTGCTCCATCTGAATAAATTTGAAATACAATGTGAATTTACTGTACTATGTTTTCATTAAATTAATTTTAAAGCTTTTATTCGTGCTTTCCATATTAAAAAGTCATATTGAAATCATTACAGATCACCAAACTGCCCAACTTATATATGATTGAAACAGTAGACAGTCAAAAATTGGCAAATAACTTGAATGCAGCCTGGGAAAAGTTGAGTATTGACAACAATCAGCCTTTGCAAGTGCTAATACAAATAAATACTAGTGGCGAAGAAGGTTAAATATAAACTAGTTTTTTTTAATAAACTGCTTAACTGGTAATATACTAATTCTTTATTTAAGCCAAAAATGGTGTCCATCCAAATGAGGCTTCATCGTTATACAAATTTATGAAAGAAAACTTTAAACATTTGGCTGTGAAAGGTGTTATGACGATTGGAGCATTTGGTCATGACTACAGTCAGGGGCCAAATCCTGATTTTATAAAATTAATGGAGGTCCACAAACAGATATGCGATGAAAACCAATTAAATCAATCTGATTTTCAAGTGTCAATGGGCATGTCAGATGATTTTGAAAAGGCGGTAAGTATAGAGTGATATTTTTTCAGAATCGCGAGTGATAAATTTAAGGAAAATATCGATATGTATTTATTTTAAAAATAATGCTAAAATTTATTTAATCTAGGCTGAAACTAATGAGTAAATCAAAATCCGTTGAAAAGTTCGTTAAATTTTGGAAAATAAATAGTAAATGTTACACGATATGTGTAATGTGTACAAATATCTTTATACTATCTTAAATATAACTGCCTATTTAACGATATCGAAAGAGTTCTTTCGTTCGTATAATTACAATTAAAAAATTTTGTTTTCATTTCAAATTTAAGATATCAATTTTAAGTTGTTAAATATTTCACAACGGATTTTAATTTTTAGCATAAAAATCACATTATTACAATAGTATGACATTATTATGACATTATTCTAATGTCATAATGGCTTGTAAAGATCATTGCATAAAAAGAGATGTTTGAAGTCTACTGATGATTTGGCAAAATCACCAATGAAACGCATATAGACGTTGCTCAACAACCAAACAATTAATTTTCATTTGTACAAGTTTAAAATTGTGTTGAAACTGGCTAAATATTTGTCTTATCTTGCGAAATTTCAATTCAGAATATTTGCTGTATCGCTAAAGTTTCATTTTAACCAACAATTTCAAAAAAATTCTCAAACGTAAAATATTTTAAAAATAAATAGTTTTAAGAAATTTTGTTTGAAATTGATGCAATCATCAACCATACAAAAAGACTTGAGAACTGAATGTAAACAAATTTTATAATTTTTATCCGAATAAAATTTATATATATTTTTTTTTCTGTTGTTCACTCTTTCCAGATTGAAATGGGCAGTACTATCGTGCGTGTGGGTAGTTCCATTTTTGGTTATCGGGCCAAAAAGCCCACTATCAATGCATAAAACATTTGGAAATGTTTATATTTACAACAAGAACAAATCGCATACTAAATAAATTTTCTTCAACTATATCACATGTTGTTATTGTTATAAGCTAAATGAGAGCAATAGATACATACCTATCCATGTGTGTTTACGTAATATTTTGTTTATTGTATTAAGAAAAAAATATGTATAAAGTTTTTTATTGAGAATTTTAAACTTTTTGCTTTTAGAATTGATAGCTGACGCAGTTAGGCTTCCAAACTCTTAATTGTTAATCAAATTAGACAATTGTAAATGAATGGGTATATAACACACACAATTTTATATAGAAAGCATAGAACACAAACATAAGTAAATATGTAAGTATGTATATATCACAGAAGAAAACTAAATAAAATTATTTGTATGTACATAATATGAAAAAAGGAACAATTTATTTTTAATTTATTAATCTCATGCAGTATGAATACTGCAAATGAATATGAAACTTGAAAAAATTAAAAACAAAACATAAAGTTATTAAAATATAAAAAAATAAAGAGAAATAATAGAGCTTAATTAGGTATTTTTGTAGAAAATTTTAAGGTCATTTCAATACAAAAAAATATATATACATTAATCCTAGCTATGGTAAATAACATACATACAAAAATTACGAAGACTAGATATTCAAACGGAACAAGCTAAAATATTGAATATTTTATAATTAAAATCTTCAATTATTCCCAAAAAATTGTTTTTTATAAATATAAATATTTATTTATATGTAATGTAATTATTTTTTTTAATTTTAATGCAATTATTTTCAATTATATTTCCGCATGTTTAGTTACTCATATATGCTTTACCTTGCCATAATATTTGAATTAATTAATTTTTTCTTTAGTTTTCGATTAAGGTGGCCATATTGGTTGATATTTTCTTAGCAGATTAAAAACACTACCTATCCGTTTGAATTTTTCAATATCCTTTTTCAGTTTGTTCGAATCGATGTACATAATTTTACTTTTAATTTTCACCATATATACATAGATACTTTATTACAGGAACTACCATTATTTATTTTATTTGCCCCTACTATATTTCCATAAGCAATTTTTGCGCAATTTCGAATGCTAGTGAGAATGCTACCGACTTGTAAATTAAAATTGTTTTAAAATTTGCAGTTGTATGAAACAATGGTGCACATTTGCAAGTAGTCTATTAGGACATTTTGAAAATATTTATTAGTAGGGCCCCCCCTAATGTTAACTATTTATGTACATAAACTGATAAAAACCTTACAACCTTTGCCGTTGGTGCGGCCGTAGTTTGGGAAAAAGTAGAGATATTTTTTTTCTGAAATTCACAAAGGAAAGTTGCATATCATCACCATTCTTTTGTTATTGTACACTATTCAAATCTTATCTCAGTTACTATCTGGTGTCTATTTCATTGTATATATGAAAATTTCCATCTAATTTAACTTATTAGTGTAAAGTAACAGCATGTCGAATGTTGACGTTAAAGCTAATGTTCAACAAATTCTTGAAAGATTTGAAGCTGCTTATAAAAAATGACCAAAGGTGTGATCATTTAAAATCATATATTTATTAAAAGATGTTTATGGATTTTTTCTAGACTTTAAGAGGAGACAAACCTTTATTGGTAGCTGTAAGTAAGACCAAATCGGTTGAAATGATCTTTGATGCGTATTCGGCAGGCCAACATAATTTTTGGAGAGAATTGCATTCAGGAGTTAGTTGAGAAAGCCTACCATCCTGATATTTTAGCCCAATGTCCCGAAATACAGTGGCACTTTATTGGACATTTGCAAACTAATAAAATAAATAAGGTATTTTATACAACAGGTATTTGTTGTTCTAACTTGTGTAAATTAAGTAAAACGCCAGAAACTTCCCTTCTACCCAATGTCCCACAAGATATTGTTTTTTTTTAATTTTTTTTTTATTTCAAATCACTTTCACATTCGAATCTTTTCAGATAATTAAACTGCCAAATTTATATATATGAAAATCTGGATATTGAAAACAAACAACCTTTGCAAGTGTTAATACAAATAAATGCCAGCGGTGAAGAAGGTTTAATATGAAAAAATAATTTTGATATATTTAGTATTTATACTTGCCTCAATAATTTATTTATTTTACTTCCAGCTAAAAGTGGGGTGCATCCTAGTGAAGGCTCAACTTTGTACAGATTTATAAAAGAAAGCCTAAAACATTTGAATGTCAAGGGTGTTATGGCTATTGGTGCACATGATTTTGATAATAGCCATTAACCGAATCCTGATTTTATAAAATTAATGGAAGTGCACAAACAGATTTGCCAAGAAAATCAGTTGAACGAAGCTGAGTTGCAAGTGTCAATGGGAATGTCACATGACTTTGAAAAAGGGGTAAGAAAGAACATGTTGCTAAATTAAAGTCTAAATTTATCATAATTATTCTTTTAAATTGGATTGGCATTAAGAGCATGCATCTTACTTATGCTGAAACTTTTAGAAGTGGGGATAGACTTGAGCGGATAAGTGAAGGAAGATGAGAAGATTTAAGATTCTAAGGCAAAACATAAAATTATATCAGAGAAGGTCATTTAATAATAAAGATTTTTGTTATATATATAGAATTAGTGTGAAGTTAATAGGTCTTGCATTATTTGCCATTAAAATTTTAGAATACACAAATATATTTAAAAAATCATAGTTTTGTAAAAACTGGTATTTGTAACGTCACAGCCTTCGGTATTAATTTTTAACAAAAGACATGGTCTTTCCCAGCTTTTCGATCGTAACTACAACCTTCTTGGATTTATGAACTTTTTATTTTGCATTGTAATAAAATATTTATGTAGCTGTTAATGATATATGTACATACATATCACTTGTGTGGGTGGAATATATAATAATATTAGGAATGTAAGCTTTTAAGACTTGTTTTTTATATGTTTAAAACTGTTATTTAAAGGGCTAATTTAAAAAGAAAAGTTCCTGGTTTGTAAAAGATTAACAAAGCAAGTTTTTACCTATACAAGAATTTATTTTATAAATCTCTTATGCATCAAATTTTTTTTTGAAAAATTCATGGAAATATAATTTTTTGACATAAACAATATTGTTTATTTTTTCATATTGAAATTGGCAGTTCTATTGTACGTGTGGGCACCTCTATTTTTGGCCCTCATAATAAACTGACGACCACCGTGTGAGACTCATAGGAATGTTTCTATATTATAACAGAACGAAATCCAATCTAAATAAAATGTGTAAATTTTATGTCAATTTCTTTCCATCTTGTTTTTTCTATTTATGTACATACTATGTACATATCCACTGAGAAAAGTCTCAAATAAATAAGATCTTAATAAATATTCGAAAAATTTTCTGTTCTTATTGTATTCTTCAAATACATGTTACAAACTTTAGCCTACTACTACAAATCGCTTTCGTTATCGCCAATATTGCTCGAAACAATCACATAAATAAAGAATATTTTGCGACGAAACGGTAATTGAACTCTTTTAAATAAATCTGGGTCAATAAATTCAACTGTTTATTTAAAAAAAAAAAATTAAAAAAAACTTACATATAATGCGTTAGCATCGACTACTACAGACTCACTACAGTGAGTGACAGACATATTTTCTAAAGTTTCTCGTTTAAATTGTGATTTCTTCTTTTGAACTACTTTTTCTTTGTTTTTGAACTGCTAAAATTAAATGGAATAAAAACCAAAATAAATAAAAACATCACACTGTGAACGTATTATGTATATGTACGGATTGAAATATGCATCTATACACACATATAAAATATACAAACAAATAACTGAAAATATTTTTTAGACTGACTCACAGCTCATTGGATTTTTCTCTACATATTCGTTCAATATGCCTCAAAAAAAGAATTTACAAAATTTTCAAAACCATCTCCCGCTATATGAAATTGTATCATATATTTTTTTAATTAAATTATTTCTTTTCGTAGCGATAAATTCTAAATTAATAATTTCATGTTGTATCACCTTCATTGAAATTCTTCAATTCAAATCCAAGAATCATAAAATTCTCAAAACGAATTTTCATATAAAAATAGTATTTACATTTCATGTTAGAAAAAGACGTAGAGAGATTTCATTGGATTCTCACATGTTTAATTTATTATGAATAACTCAAGTTAAATAGTTTTGAACGAAATTATAAACCGATGATAAAATTATTTTATATTTGGCCAAAAGCCAAATTTGATTAATAATTTTGGCACAGATGAACAAAATGAAATAACTAAGAAGATAATTTAAATATTTTTGATGTGTTGCCTTGTAAATCGCTATTATGTCTCATCGATTAGATGTTAAATATGAAATAAAAGAAATTAGAATGTATTTTCGCACGTACTCATACTTATTTATCTGTCTATCTGCTGTCCGTGGTTTTGAAAATAATTTTTGTCTGGCACTAAATGCAGTCCATTAATTTCCAGGATTTTTACTCAATCCAAAAGGCTGATGCACAATATTAATAAGAAATTATTTATCTTAATTATGAGCTGGATGCAGCAATAAGCAGAGCTTATTGCATGTGTATGTGTTAATTGTTGTTGGCCTGGTCGCAGAACATTACCGACAGCAATTAACACCGTCATTTATTGCTAGAGCAGAATACAGCACCCTCCTTCGCCGTTACTAAATAAATAAGACATGATGAGATAGGGCTTTAAAAAAGCAAATACAGCTTTATTAGGGGCGTGGCAGGTTTAAAAACTTCATTGTCATATCTTTCATTTTAGGTGGGACTGAGCTCAACTTTTATTTTACACAACTAAAAGTGAAAAAATATGGATCCAACTACAAATCAATTATATTTTAAATGTTACATAATTCGTTTATCTAATTGTATCCCAGGAAAATAATAAATTTATATAATATACATATATTATTTTTTATACAGTTTATTTATAATATCTTTTTTTCTTTTGTTTAGGAAAACAAAGTTGTTTCAAAAGCAAAAAAATATATTAATAATTTGTACCTAAAGTTTCATGCGTAATAGAAGAAAAACAAATAAATTTTCATACTGCACAAAGCGAGATATTTATAATACTTTTCATAAACATAGAAAGTTAACGAAAGATCGAACGAAACTTTTTGGCCCACACAAACATTTTAGATAACAAAAACAATTTTTTGAAATTATACAAGGTGAGGAACAAAAGCACAAGTAATTTTAAACATTATGAACAAAAGGAACACATACATTGAAATTTAAATAGAATTTCCTTTACCAAGCAGACTGAAAATTTAAATGAGAATAACATTTTTCTAACGTGTATAACAAAATGTGAGCAATTAAGTTCTTAGTAGTGAGGGGGGGGCGATAAAACGGACCAAATGATTTCAAAATGTAGGTGATGTTTGGCAAAAGCGTTCATAAGATATCAAAAGAGATACATACATATTCGCTAGCCCGCGTGTGTATGTATGTGTTTGTGTATGTCTCGTTAACTAGACAGTAGTTTGCGAGAGATTTTTAGATACAGTTTGTACTCATACTAGAACAAGAAGCATTTAAAATTAGATTTGTTTGTTGGTTCAGATTTGTAGTCCTATAGATGAGCATATCACACATCATACCACTCCACACTCTGTACACAGTCTAAAAAAAGGCATCTCGAACTAAATGAAGCTGTATCATTTCATTGTGTGCGTGAGCCATTCACTTTTTCAGTTTCTATACAATTGTCAAAGTATTAGTACCATAACCCAGATGTATATGGAGCTAACGAATGCATGTAGTTTGTTTGTATGTGGTGGTAGGAAATTTGAAAATTCTTTGACGAAAATTTTTCTTAAAATATCATTGACGTTCCGATAAAATCAGCCAGAACACTCACTGTGCTCTGACCGCTCGATCCGTTAAGACAACAGAACACAATCAAGCACCATGGTAAGGCATCAGTGCTGAAAGTATTTCAATAAACCGACACAATATACAAGCAATCAAAAAGGATTATTTTCAAAGGATTTTCAATTGAATTTCAAAAAAGTACAAGTGATTTAAAGTAAAGGAAGTGCAATTGTTAACATATGAAAAATTTGTGAAAACAGAAATATTAAAAAAAATCTCAAAATTATAATTTTAATCAGAAAGAAAATAAATTTAAAAAAAATTAATTGAAATGCATAACATATAAATATGTGGATTAACTATCTCCAGTCTAAGATAAGAGGATTCATTGAAAAAATGTGTGATTTATAAAAATGTATATATTATATCTACATAACTACATTATATCTATAAATATATAAATCTCTATATATAGATTGTGTAACTTGATATCATGAGTGAGTGACAGAGACAACTGCATACAAGATATATTGGGTGGAATTTGTGTGTGCTACATAACTTGATCAAACTTGCGTAATACACGGAATTATTGGAAATATTTTTATGAAAATATGAACAATTTTGAAACAAAAAGTGTTAAAAATATGCAAAAAGAATTTCAAATATTTTTTTCATGTTTTTATTGGTTTATTTGAACATCACTAATAACTTCAATATACTTCAATAGAAAAAACTTAAATAGTTCATACGTACAGACACACGTTTTATTAACCTGTTATACATCAAATATATTTTGATACATTAGGCCTTTAATATCAAAACTGAAAAACGTATGAAAAAAGTTTCATAAAAAATAGTTATTAAATAATATATTATTTAAAAGTGTTCAAGATTTTTTTAAATTTTTTGTCAAAAATATATTAAGCCTGATAGTGATTGAGTCATTTTGTCAAAAAAAAACTATTTTGGTAGTATTTTAAACAACAATTCTTTCGCAATCGATATAACCTCACAATTTGAAAATTTATGAGTTCAAAATTTTATTCAAGAGCGTTTCAACAATTACTCTGGAAAACCAATATTAGCTGTTTAAAACCAATATCACTATTTAAAATACGAGTAACATATTACGAAAAAAATTTCCCATAACCTTAAAATCTTATTTATTAACCCAAAAAGCTTCTACACATTAACGATATTCTTAATGCGAGTGTGCAAAATTTTTATAAAAAATATTTAGGCCATATAAATATATAGTTTTATCTAACCTAAGACTAGAATATTAAAACAAATTACACACTACACCAATTTACATAACACATCCACTGTTTTGCTTGTTCTTAATTGGAACAATCTGAAACAATTTTGAAATAAACTTAACATAAAAGAGAAATCCAAATCAACATCAATTTTTGTTTTGTACAATTTTGAAAATTATCTACAAAATGTTTTTGCAGATTTTTGTGCCAAAAAAATAAAGTCGCGGAAAATATTTATATTATAAAAACCGTTAGATAAACATGTTGAAAATCCTTAGAAATTTTCGTTTCGAAACATAAAACAATTAATGGTGTAGAACAAAAAAATTAATACAATTTCGTATAATTCTCAATACACAGGCCGATGAGAAGAAGAAGGTTAAGAAGAAGAAGACCAAGGAAGAAGGTGGCGCTTCGGAAACTGCATCCGAAACTGTATCTGAGGCAGCAACCCCTGCCCCAGCTGCTACCCCAGCACCTGCCTCCACTACTGGTTCGAAGAGAGCTTCCGGTGGTAGCCGTGGCTCCAGAAAATCAAAGCGCGCTGGTTCCTCCGTCTTTTCCGTTTTCTCACAAAAACAGATTGCCGAATTCAAGGAAGTGAGTATTGAGGAAACTATTATTAAAAAAAAAATAATATAATACAATAACAAGAAAAATATAACAAAATAAACTAATTCCCGTCCTTCACGCCTTTTTCCTTTCTGTTTTCTTTTTATACAAAACTTGTGCAAAATAAAATAAACTTCAAAAACAAACAAAAAAAATAAACGCGGCAAAACAAAAAAATTAGGCCTTCCAACTTATGGATGCTGACAAGGATGGCATTATTGGCAAGAACGATTTGCGTGCCGCTTTCGATTCCGTAGGAAAAATTGCAAGCGACAAGGAATTGGACTCTATGTTGGGCGAAGCTTCTGGTCCCATTAACTTCACCCAATTGTTGACCTTGTTCGCCAACCGCATGGCTACCTCTGGTGCTAACGACGAAGATGAAGTTGTCATTGCTGCTTTCAAAACATTCGACAATGATGGTCTCATCGACGGCGACAAATTCCGTGAAATGCTCATGAACTTCGGTGACAAATTTACCATGAAGGAAGTTGATGATGCTTACGATCAAATGATTATCGATGATAAGAACCAAATCGATACCGCCGCTTTGATCGCTATGCTCACTGGCAAGGAGGAAGAAGAAGAAGGAGAGGAAGGCGCCTAAGATGTTTATTTAGTGTATGGAATATTGATTTTTGTACACCCACCATCACCACTTTTTATAACGCATCAATTAAGCACTTCTTACTTTTAACTTTATAACTCCATAAGAAAATCAAAATTAAGAAAAAAAAATTTAAAAACTCGAAAAAAATATTAAAAAGTAATAAAAAATAATATTTTGTTTTAATAATTTGAAAACCAAAAAGTCCAAGAAGCTGTATTTTTACAAACATAAGAACAATGAAGGAACTGCATCTGTACTTTCTTCGAAATAGAGAAATCGAAATTCTCTATCCAGGAACGCTTAAAAATCTTAAACTATCTTTAGCTTCTTGTACAACCGTCAAGCTTTGGCAAGTTTCCTTTTGAAGGTTATATCTTATTTTATTCTTAACAAAAATGTTTTACAAAAAGAGTTCGTTGTTTTTGTTTAATTAATTGTTCTTTGATATATTTAATCTCGCTTATTTTACCACAAAGTTATTTATATAATCATGCAAAGTTTTAAATGTTTCTTTCGTTCAATTCGTTTCGTTAAGCATATTTAATCAAATTGTTTATAGAATTACCGATTTTAAAGGCACAATTTATGTTAAAAAAAAAAAAGAAAACAAAACATTATTTAACCAATTTTACTAAATTTTAACAAAACTGAACGTATGTATTTATGTTTATAACAAATATTTTGATGTTTTGCTAAAACTATATACATATCAATAGTAACGTAGTCTACGAAGCTTGCATTCGTTATATTATTCACCATACCAACATTATAACTCATCCTAATCACAACAACTTTTAGAGTTGAAAAAGAAAAGAATAGAAAAAACTTAAGAGAGGCAAATGCTTTTTTTATTATATAAAATTTAAATTTATATATTTAAAGAGAGACAGACACTTGAAAGTAAAAGAAAATGTTGAAACATGTCAATTATTATTTTATCTACATTAATTAATTAATCTTTTGTTTAATTAACCCCTTAATGATATGTTAAATGCTTTATCTATCTTATTCTTTTAATCAAAATCTTTATATATATATATATATATACATATTTAAATATTTTAAGAAGAAATACGAAGAAATACACGAAAAAAATCGTTCAAAAACTAAGAAAACAAAACAGAAATGGTATAAAATACTTACATTTATAGCATATATAAATGTGACTAATATTATGAGAGCATTAAATCATATATTAATATATTAAAATATCTTATAAATAAATATCTACTAAAAATCATTTAAATATTTAATCAAACAAAACACAATTTAAAAAAATATTATCAAAAATATCGTCAAGCAAATATTACACTTTACATATTTTGCTATTTAGCCTGTAAGTTTAATAACTTTTACATAAATATTTACTCTTTAAAAAGCGAAGGAGCAAAACATTTCATTTTGCTTTTAATCAAGCATATTTTTACAACCAAATAATTGTTTGATTAAAACAACGCAAAAGTTAATAACAGCAATAATGGCTTTATGCCAAATCCTTAAATGTTTTAGCTCTGTTTTTGTTAATCCAAAAAAAAGCACTTATCTGAAAGATAAACACACGTATTTATATATAAACTTATTTATCTTACTATTTATATAATTGTTTAAAAGAAAAAAGAAAAAAATGAAGAAAAAAAATAGTACGATGACTTGATGTTGTATAAAAATCTAAAGAAAAGAAGGCTTTCAATAAAATCACAAACATTTAGTCGTCGGCGTTAAATAAGAAGAAGAAGCGAAAGCAATATGACCTTTTGTTTTATTTTCCAAAAAAAAAGAAAAAAAGATTTTCATAGATGTAAATAATTTGGAAATGATTAGAAGATATACATTTCCTACTGATATGGAGCATATTTGCGCTTTCCCCTCACGGCAGTGATCACGTTCAGTGATCTCCTATAATTTGCCTTCAAGGTCTCATACCAAGGTTATATATAATATGTATGTGTGTATGTGTGCATATATGTAGGTAAGCATTACTGCCTATTGCTGCCATTCTATTCTAAAGAAGCTTTGCCAGTCAAAGTATGCCTTCAAATTTTGTAATGGCTATTAAAAGTTAGTGTAGAGATACATTAAACTTAATTATTTTCGAGTTGTTCGGTCGTGCACATATTGGTGCTTTTTCTATTTTTTTACTGACTAATAACCATATTATGGTTGTAACATGAACCATAATCTCATCACTTCATTTATGTGTAGCTTCTGTAATCAAGTACTTATCGTTGGTCTCAAGCAGAAAGATCCTGAATTACATAAATTTTAAAAATTTACCTTTATAGAAGGTAAGGAAGGAACACAACAAAAATAAAATATATAATTATCGTCATTTTTGCAAGAGCTGCACTAAATTTTTGTAGCGCTGTGTATTTGTATGAAATGTTGTGGAATCACTGAAAATCTCAATATAGAATAAACTTAGAGTATTTTTTTTTATGAGAAGGACCAGCACTCAGGAACGACCCCTACATATGCAGTGCATTGCGCTGGAACTGAGAAAGAAGGGGATAGTGCTAAGAGGACAGATGAAGACAGACCAGAAGATAGAACATGTTTTGTAGCTATTTTTGCTACAACATGACAGTGTTAATCAGTGTCGGTAATGTTGAGCTACCAGTGCTATGCCTTCGTCATTGAGACAAACCGGCAACAATTAACACAATCCTGCAGTAATGCAGATCAGAATAATTCGACACCTCATGACTGAGGGCGGAGTGGTTACCGAGACCCAAGGCATCGCACTTTGAGAGTATCGATATGTACATTCATACGCGCATACATATACTGGCATATACATACATACACATCTTTATGCTTATTATGAATGGTGGTATTCATTGGCGTTTCCAAAGACTCTAGACAATTTATAACGACAAATATTCAGATAAACGCACAGAAAAATTGCCTCCCAAAAAAAATTAATGAGAGGGCGAGGCTCTGAACCAAAACTGTTTCCGGCTGGGGGAATGTTTAATAGATTTTTTACATAAATTTGCTTATCTTTGAAAGAAATCCTCATATACATATATTCAACTCATGGGATTTGAAATTATTTGAATAATTGTTGGTTTATATTAATTTTATCAGTTTATTAACGAAATACCGAAGTATATAATGTTATAGAAAATGATCTCAAACTTAATTAATGTTTTCATAATTATTTTCATATTATTAGAGAGAAACTATTTTCGGAAATGTTATTAGTCCCTGAGTGCAATATTCATTTTACAGTTTCGTATAAGATTTAAATTTTATTTTTGTATTCTAACTTATTTTCCAATTTTATGCGATATATTCGAGATATTCCCAGAAATTTATGAAAACAACTTGTTCAATTCTAGTGCTGCAAAAAGCTCCAACTACTTCAATTCGAACCGATTATTTTAATAATTTCAGAAAATAAAATAGCTGCAATCATTTCGAAATCAATATATACAATTGATTACTTTTCAAGACATTTAATGGCGTTTGTATATGCGAAATTCTGCGATTTCAATCAATTTTTATAAATCTTGTGATATCAAAAATTAATTCACGAACCACCCTGTAAGCGTCTCATCTGATTGGGAGTTAAAAGAGTGATTTTCAGTTGCTACTTTAAATGAAACAAAAAAAAACAGGTTTTAATGTAAAATAACGATCAAAACAAAAGACCAAATAAACGTAGCTTGGTAAGAAAACAGAATAAATTACGCATGCGTAACAGAGTTAAAACATGGTATGGAATACTTAACAAGATAAACATGAAAGCAACACTTGCAATTTCCGTTTTCAACTTTGGTAAAAGCTAAACTCAGTTGAATAAAATGCAGCAAATCAGTAGTAGACCTTCAAGGAACACATGCAACAAAGTGCGAATTGATAATTTATAGCAGCTCGTTTTCTTAGTGAGAGCTTTAGTTGGGCTTAAGACATCGAACGGTGAATTTGGTTTAACTGGCAAAGACAACAAGCCGTTGCTGACGTTAAAGAAAAAGCTGTGTAATACAACAAAATAGCAGTGAAATAAAAAACAATAAAAAATGTGAAAGCAAAATGGAATGTTAATGAACAAATATTTTTATTTTATTTTGATAAAAATATTGTAGATATATAAAAAATTAAAGTTAGTTTATAAATAGTTATTGAATACAAGTGCAGAAACATAAAACAAAATGCTAAATAAAGAAAATCATTTCAACTTCAAAGTCTCATTGTTGGTATTATTTCATATTGCGTCACAAGTTACGGGTAAGAGAAACTTTAATGATATTAAGAAATAACAAATAAACGACTGAATAATTTTTTTTTGTATTTTTAGGCCAACAGTTGATTGCGTATATATCACAACATGGACTACATGGTGAAGTAACATTTCGCCAAGTCAATTCTAGTCATGTACAAATTATCTCCGATCTTGAGACCACTCTTCAGTATCCCGAGCAGATTTGGAGTTGGTCGGTGCGAAAATTTCCCGTGGACTATACGATTACCGATACAAATGAACGTTGCGAGCTTGAACGTATGGGTGATATAGTTGTGACATTCGATGACGATTTAGAGTATTTAGTGTTGCCCGGAAATGAGACTGCGACATGGTGGAGAGAAATGAAATTAATAGGTGAGTAGGCCCGCTACTGAAAATGGCTTTTTAATGAAACCGGTCTATTTATAAAATTGAAAAGGGATAACCACAGTTGAAAGCATTGAAGTAGTTGAATTTTTCTAGATATTTTATTAGTTTTTATAAAATATCTTTTATCTGGGAAACTTAGTCCCAATATAATAAAACTTAGTCCCGGTATAATAATAGTACTTTTTTTATTCTATTTTACAACATATTTTCGAAGTTCATGGCAGCTTTCAAAATCGAACAATTAAATGAATTTAGACAAATAGAAGGTTTACCGGAAATGTATGAGTATATGAACAAGTGTGTTTGAAAATACAAGACAAAATGATATAGAGTTCTTTTTTTTTTTTCAAAAATAATTGCAAAAAACTTTACATTGTGCATATCCCCATAAAAATACCTTTTAAATGGTATACAATTTATTAACATTGGCAGATGTTAAGATACTTTAAACTGTACGACAAAAAATTGGTATTAATCAGAGCTTAAATATTTTTTCTATCGGTTTATTGCTGTGGAACCAGTAGTGATGCCACATTATTGTTTACGAAAACAAATTTTATATTGTTTAAAAAACAGAGCTTTCATCACTGTGAAGCATTTTGATGTTTAGGAAAACAGGAAAACTAATTTCATTAGCTCTACCTAAACGCAACATCATCATTTATAATTTCAGGTGAGAAAGGCATTTGGGGCAAATCACTTGTACTAACCGAAGTCACTCGCAATGTTCGGGTCTGCGGTACCATCACTACAATACAAATGAATGTCGAACATATGGCAGAGGCGCGTTTCAATACACCGATAGCTGGATCTGTATATTTCCGTTGGTTAGCGCCTACAGACGGTTCTTCAGGCGATACTTTAATTTATTCGGATCTATATCACATACAATCCCAGCCCTCCAACACGGATGAGAAAAAACCCATGACAAAACATCATTGGAAAATATTTGTTACCGATATTTTCAAAAATGATCACCATCGATCTGAAGATAATTGTAATTTTCTGCAATTAGTGTTCGATCCGGCTGGCGAGGGCGATGGAAGGGGTATAGGTGACTTGGATAGTCGTTTGGGTAAAATACGTGTGGCTAAGAATGCCTTGCGTGTCCCACAGAGAGTGGTTTTTCGTGACGAAAAGTTGGCCTTGTTGCCATCGGATTTAACGATTCCACATCGTACTTTGTATTTGGTACTGTTTGATGATCAACATCCGGAGAATTATTTGGCTTGTACCAAGATAAGAGATATTAAGCAATTGAATTATAAGTGAGTATAACAATAGGACACATATTATATTAAATCTTGTACCTTCTTTGGGCCAATTTAAACCAATTTGTATTTCTCTTTTGAAATTTTATTTTCTTTTCAAATACTATTTAATCAAGCTGAAATTTTATTCTGGCATAATTTTTATATACAGTAAAATTGTTCTTATCCTTCCTGCATACATATATAAAGTTTCGCCTACTTGTTGTTCTGGCGATCGATTTGAACTATAAGTAATGAGTGGATGTCCAAGAATTGAACTGAAACTGTCAGAAACTATTTGTGCTAATTCTAAATTGCATTTCTTTGCGCAGGTCTTTTATTAATCATGGAGGTATTAAAGGAGAAGTTACCATGACCCAGCGCTCGAAATTCGATCCAACTTTTCTCAATTTCTCTATTAATACAGCAGGTGAGCACGCCCAACATATTGCCCGTAAATTCGCAGAAGATGTTGCAGCTTTTCGCATTCATAGTCTTCCTCCTGCGCCTCTTAAATTGGGTAAATTAGAATATTGTGATTCCACTGGAGCCATCTATAATCCTAGAGAAATTGAAAAATCTACTATACCACCAGCTGGGTTTGGTACACAAGACCAATATCCTGTGGGTGAAGTGAGCGGCAAATTACAGAGCCGTAATAAGAAATACTATCATCACTCATTTTTGCCGGGCACCAGCTCAGAACTGAGTGGCTTATATTGGGATGTATTTTTGCCACTGCAGGGCTTAGACAGCATAGCATATCGCAGTTTGGTTATCTATTTCTATAATCGCACGAAATTGGAAGATATAACAGAGCAAATATGGAGTTGTGGCACAATAAATCAATATCAAAAGAATGGCTATCAAAAGCAGATGTTTACAGCTCAAGTTCTATTCAGATATCCGGTAGTGGGCAGAGTACTGTTTCGCCAACCTGCCGAGGAGCCGTGGCAAGACACAACTGTGATATTCGAGTATATGATACATGCAGATGGCTCCACGCAAAATAACACTTTTTCTCATCGCTGGGCAATTCACAACAGTGCACCTGGAAAAGATTTCTATGACTGGCAGAATCGTTGTATATCAGCTGGAAACGTTTTTAATCCGTATAAAGTTGATTGGGGTAACCGTTCAGTGGATGACTACTGCAGTCCTCGTTCGCCGGCTATGTGTCGTGTAGGTGCTTTGGATACACGTATTGGACTTTTAAACATAGCGGGGAGTAAAAGGAATTCTCAGGAGATAAGTCGTTTGATATTTACGGATACCAATTTGCCACTCTCGGGGACACATAATGTTTTAGGTAAATCATTGGTAATCTATGACGATTTCGGTCCTAAGGCCAGAGGAGAAAGATTAGCCTGTTCAATGTGAGTACATTAAAACTTATCAATTGTTCTTTAGACGAGTACTTCTACATGATTCTTTTGTTTTCAGTATATTAGGCCACTACCGTCGCAAGGTTGTGGCCAAGGAGTGGTATTCCAATGGCGATGAATTAACTGTTTCGGGTAAAGTGGAAATAGTGCAACAATCGGAATATGATATCAGCAATATTGAAGTACAATTTAAGGGCTTGGAACAGACCAGTGGTTACCATATACACATGGTAGGACAAATTGCCCTCTTTGGAAACCACCATTAACTTTTCCATAATTTCAGACTCCCGTGGAAGCTAATTTGGCATTTCCCTGTGAAGCTTCTACTCTATATGGCCACTTCAATCCTTATGGTGTAAATCCTAAATTGTCTCCGCCACCACGTCAGGGTAGCACCGAACAATACGAAATGGGTGATTTGAGTGGCAAATTTGGTACTTTAGATTCCCTAACCCACTATGAGGGTGCATTCAACGATACCAACTTACCTTTGTTCGGTATAAATAGTATTATTGGTCGTTCAGTAGTTATACACAAGAAGAAACGTAATGCCCGTTGGGCCTGCAGTACTTTGGAACGTGGTTATTCTCCCAGCGAGGCACGAGAGCTACGAGCAATCGCCTCTTTCCATCATCCCACCGGTTATGCGTACGGTTATGTTAAAATGACTCAATTAATACAAAATGATGGCAGTCAATCGGATACGGTGATTGAGGTTAAGTTAAGACATCCTGGTAAAAACGATAGAAATATGGTGAGTTTATGAAGGAGTGTGGATGGAAAGGAGAAGTGTTATTGCTGACATATTTTGTTTTGCAGACTTATAACCACAACTGGCAGATATTTGTGAATCCTGTCGGTGTTGATGCTACTGTTAAGCCAACTAACACGCGTTGTGTTGCCGGTGGTTATGTCTGGAATCCATATTTCACTCAGCTGGCAGATCCTTTAAATGTAAGTGTATTTTTTTAGTTCTACAGTTTTTAAATGGATAGTCGGACATAATATTTAATTTGTTTCCTGAATTCATTATATAATTTGGTGAACTCGCTATTTTGTGATCCATTTATATTTACTAGGATCGCCTACTTAAGCTTATGAGTTTTTCATAGACTGGGAACTTTTTTTTACTGAATAGCATAATTAAATAACTTTCCAACAGGAAATTCACGTGCTTAGAATTTGCGAATATTATGACGAATACGAAAATGTCTGTCATCCGGAGACTGGTTTATGTTAAAATATATAATAAATCTCGTAACTTTCGATTATAATTTAATCAAAACTGTCCTCATAGACAACATTGAAACGCCCCTTCCTATAAATGCAACTAATTAAAGTGTGGCTTTTAAACTCTTTCCTTTTCTCTACGGGGTATAACTTCCCCAAAGAATTCAGCAACGGGATAATGACCAGTAGGCATTAATTCTCTGAATTTTATTAATTATCTTAATAAAGACATTTAAGTGCTGAGAGTAATTAAGTCTCTGAATTTTACTAATTATATTAATAAAGACATGTAAATGCTGAAATATTGTTTGTTGCTAACAACTTCATTATTTATTCCAGCGCGATTTATATGAGCGAGAATGTGGTCCTGATAATCCGTTACGCTGCTATGTTGGAGATGTTGGAGCACGTTTGGGAACAATTGGTTAATAGACAAAAGAACTATTTATTTTTTAATATTTTCTAATAATGTAAACATAATCGTAGATCTTGGTGGCGAACGGCGTGTTTATACAGACCCAAATTTTCCACTCGAAAGCCCCGTGGGAGCAATAGGACGCTCTTTAGTTATATTTGGTCCTGACTTTTCAGGAGAAAGATTTGCGTGTGCCAATATAGAACCCGATCATAATGTTATAAAATATATTAATTTACAAAAACCTCCCAGATTTGTGGTGTAAGTGAAATTAGAACGATTCATACGAGAAGTTCATTGAAATATTTCTTAATTAAAGGGCTCAATTTTTGGAAGAGCTGAGATCGGTTATGGGCATACCAGAATGGATGTTAGATGTAGATGCTCGTAAAACGAAAGAATTGCATAGTGGCAGTTGCATACAAATGATTATACATTTCAAGGGACCCTTGGCGCATCGTTTAGAACTGGATATGTCACGTTTGATTTCTGCTGGTCGCCTAGATGCTCCCAGTCTTTATATACCGGGATATGTTAATACAAAACGCAAGACTACCATTTCATATAGAACATGTGGCTTAAGAGATATTAATGAAAAACGTAAGACTTTTTCGTAGATAAACAAATTGATTGCTAAATATTTAATTCATTCAAATTATCTTTTTACATTAAAGGTACCAAAGTATTCAGAGGCAATAGTTTTTCTTCGGAGAGTAGAAAATTGGAGCTACCAAAATTGTTTATGTTTTTCGTATTTTCTATTTTCAGTGTGTTTTGGAAAAATGTGTTATAATTATCTTTTAGTCATCATAATATTTGTACAAAGTAATAAAAAAAAGTAAAAATAAACTTTAATGTGTATATAAAACGTTCAAGTACATGGTTTTTGTTTCTATGTCCATTAGGTCTATAACCAAATTTGGTACTATTTTTTTTTGGAAATAATTTTAGATTATCAAACATTTATAAATTAATTTGCATAAGAGTTACTTTCATGCTTTGCGAAGACAACATGATTCACCGCCGAATATGGAAATTGAAAACCAAAAAGATGAGCATATTTTTGAGAAAAGAGAATTGATAATTCAGTTATTATTGTTTAACAGATTTTTGACCCTGCCGGGTTCATCTGGATTTCATTATTCCAATTGTGTAAGAAGCGAACCACTTACGGTAGCACATAATCAAAAACGGTCTGATTATAAATCAAAAATATCGTGTGATAGGGAATATAATTGCGACGACCTACCAAAACTTTTTATTCCGATTTGCATTTTGAAAAAAATGGAAATAGTCCTGTTATTTGAGTTTGGGTTTTACATTTTCAAATTGATGAAGTCATGTTACCCCAAAGTGACTCACCTCTAGGCTGAGAAATATTTAAGCCCTAACTAAAGATTTTTTGTGAGCCGACTTTCCTACTTAAAGTCTGCTGTTACGTGCATAAGTTTCCACGACGTGCAGTTTGGAAGATAATCGAGTAAAACAAATTCAAAAATTTTATTTATCCCAACCCACTGCAAATTTCCTTTTGCGCATTGAAAACAAAATTTTTAAAATAACAAAAGAAATTAACAGAACTACTCCGTCAGATATTTCCTTATTTCTTGTTAGAAAGAAGTGGATTAATTATTTCTTAGAAATTTAAATAGTGGGAAAATACCTTTTCACGCATATACGAGTACATACATATTTATTTAATATATAATAGTATAAATAATGTCACTGAAAAATATTACATACTAAATACTATAAATATAAATATTATATATTACATACTATTTATATAATAAATACTATCTTTTCAATATAAAATTATGTTTATTGCAAGTAGCAAGATTAAGGCCTACTTTTCCAAATCGCAAGACTCCAATCAAAAATAATGTTATTCCATCTCAAGGCATAATATGCCCCTAAGTATTTAAGGAAAACAGTATTTGCATCTGATGATGAGATCTTTAAAACGTTCTTTCACTGTTGTAGAATACAAATCATATTGTTTTTCAATCATTTCAATCTAAAAGAGAGTTTCCAGTCTGAAGTTTTTATAAAAATTTGTTTTTTTTTAACTTTTTGGTGGTAATTTATATTAAAATGCAACTATTCTCAGCGAATCGCTTTAGCAGAAGCACTAATAATTCAATTCGTTAGACTGATATACTTAATAAATGTTACAGTCTTCAAAAAAAAAAAAAAAATCAGCGAAAAATCGAATGTAAATATATTCTGCTTTTCTAGTCCATAAATACTTCAGTTGAGGCAACTGAAAGTGTTTCAATTAATAACAAAATCTACCGCGTCTGCAAAGAGCTGAGTCGAAACAATGTCGTCTTCAGTTGGAGATTCGAGTGCAGGTTTAATTGCATTATTACCAAAAAGGCGACTATAGAATGTATAAGTTCAGATATTGCGAATATTCGCTTCAAGGTTTTTGGTAATAAAAATATATGACACGTTATGACCCTAATGTATGGTTGCAGATACTTCGCCAAAATGTTTGCTTGATTTCACTTGAGGAGGGTTGTTTTCATAACAACAGCTGTACTGTTTGACCAGCTCAGCTGCCTTTGCAGGGCCTGCGCCATGGAAGCACCTTCACAATATTGATTTTCTACTCCACACTGTTATACACTTTACATTTATCCTGGCTGTAGCATCGAAAAGACGACGCATTTTTGAGATTCGCTTGAAATTGTTTTCAGTTCCATTAAAAGTATTGCAAAAATTATTAAACAAATAATGAAATTAATTTATATAACTGCAACACTATGTTTAGCATCTTTGGCTGCAGCTAATATAAGTGGACCATATTTATTTTGGGGTCATGAAAAAGTCACAACTCTACAGCCTCATGCGCTAGTAGAAGCTAGTGAAAATGATTTTTCAGATTTATTTCGTGACGTTAAAGCGATAGTAATATTTGTGCGTAACAATACAAAACGTTTGGATGGCCAGCAATATCCGAAATTTAAAAAGTTAGTGCATGAAAATGCCTGGACTTATTTGCCGCAGCATTCTTTAGCAGCCGATCCCTTTAACTATAATGCAAATATAGAGGTTTGTGTGAAAATGTGTTGAACGAAAAGCAAAAAGAAAAATAAATTGTGTAACAATTGTTAATATTGAAGGTTATTAATTTAAGTGGATTAAACGAGGAAAGTGACTCTGAAATTGTAACCGGTTACGCGGATGCCTTGTCGATATATGGAAAAGGTGAAGTTTTGGGCATTTTAGCCAGTCGGGAAGAAGAAGCTCATTTTGTTTCAAAACGTGAAGCTAAAGAAGGTGAAACTGAGGAAGCTAGAAGCACAACTCCCTCCCCCTCTACCAATGAAGAAACCGAAGAGAGTTTCATTTATGTGGCTGGAGGTAAATGAGTAATTCTAAAAATATTTTTGGAATTATATTTTAATTAATTTTTATTCTTCTAGGCAAAAAAGCTATACTTTATGTAAATTATGCTCCTGAACTGAATCTAACTTCCTTGAATATCAATTTCGTTTTAAGAGAACACAATAAGGAAATAACCTTCGACGATCAGAGTCCCAAGGGTTATGGACGTCTGAATATAATTTTCAAAGTTGGAGAAGAGAAACTATTTATGCGTTTTAATTTCACTTTGAGTCGTGGCACATGGTTGATGAAGGCTGTTGAAATCGAGTACAGCAGCTATAAGAATATTTTACCCATTGTGGGCAATATGTATGAAGTACCCTCAGCACCTGTAGGCTTTTCGTATCGTTGTTCATCGAGAGATCTGTGGTTCTCTAATGGCACAGACTTCTTAAAGATCAGTGACTATCAGGTGAGGTTAAATTGCTGAAAAACGCACTTTCGGAACTAGTGTTATTCTATTATTTTTACCACTCGCATGATTATGACTCTTCTCATTAGAATTTAGTTTCCACGATTATACAATTGCCATATAACGACCATAATAAATAAGTATCTTTAGATGTGTAATATGTTTGCGTATAAACTTTGGCGCTTTTTAGGAGAGATATTGATCTTATTTTTCACCCGAACTTGTCGTAGAAAATTTACAAAACAGTAACCAGAAAAAGGTCCAGAGTGCCTTCATCACTCTTAATAATAATTATTAATTTTCCACAAACTGAATGAACAGCAATTATAACACCGTTATACAAGGACAATTCTGTTTTAGCTACTTCTACTTAAGAGATAGATTTTCATCAAACCTTAGGCACAAGAAAATCATGTGACAATAAAAGATTAGAAAAATGTTTGGTGTCATGCCCATAAAAAATTAATTGTTTTTAGATTTTTATCTTTGGCCGATTATTACAATATTTTTCACACAAATTAGGTTGTGATCATTAGTAATGGAACAGTGGGCAGTGACACGCCCATACATGTAGATAGGCCGAACCATTATTTCTTATAGCAATTCATTCTAATTAAAAAACAAATTGAAAGTTTGTGAACTTCATTATTACATTTATAAGAATCAATTACAAAACTTCCCTGGTCGACTCATCTATAGTATTCATAAAAAATTATTATGCTCTTTAAAACAAGCAGTAAAATATATAAACTAAAATTTTAATATTTAACTGATATATAAAATTTTCCTTTCTTATTATTCAGGTACAACCTTGGCTAAATGGTGCCTCTGAGTTCGGTGATGTTTACGATTGTGTTGGTTTTACCACAGCACCCATATGGGCTGGTATTTTAGTCAGTCTATTTCTCTGCGGCATCTTGTCGATTGGCATTTTAGCTTTGATGGATATAAAAACACCAAATCGTTTTGAAAGTTCTCGCAGCAAACAATTAACGTTCACTGTGCAAGAGTAAATTAACAAATGGAGAGAATACCATAGGAAAACTTCACAATAAGTATATTAAAAAAAAAACAATATAAAAATTTCAACATAAAAGTGCTACAACAAAACACTTTCAGCCCAAGATGTTTGTTCACATGGTAGTGGGCATTATAAAACCTCTGTTATTGTTGGCTTTGGCCGTACAAATATTTCTAATGCAATCATTATTCATTTGTATTGTTTTATATATTTATTTATGTATATTTTATAACAATTAAGTTCCATTTCATAACATTTTGCTGGTTCCCAAAATAAAATATTTTTAGTATTTGCCAATTATGTATATTTCGTTAAATATTAAGAAGATACTCGTGTCATAAATGGCGTTGCTTGTATTAACTTTTAGTCTTAAAGATAAAATAAAATTACATACTCAACAACAACAACAAAAAACTATGTACTTATATGTTTTACTGTGCTTTAAGAAGATTGAGATTATTATTTCTATTATATTTTCCACAATTTTACTTTCTAATTTGTTGACCAAATATGTGCAACAACTTCAACAAAATATTAAGATGAAAATAAAATCCACGCCTTAAGCAGTTGGCCAGGTCTTTCATGCGAGTATATTAATTTAAAGTATGGATGTTTCCATTGTTGGATTTTTTAGGAATCTAAACGTATATCTTAGTTCTCAACTAAGTGTTCACTTTACTGTATGAACTTAATAAAGAAATCATGAAAGAAGAAAACAGCAAGTGGTCTTAGACTGCAAATATACTTTTTCTTAAAAATTTGAATTGTCGCCTGTCTATCAATTAGCGAATATCAGATATGTGCTGGAAAATGATTTCAAAATCAAAATAATTTAAGGCCGACATATGAGGAGATGTAGTCGGCCGATATGACTAGAGCATTAATTAGGAGTCTGAATACAATACAGTTTCTCTTCTAAAAAAAAGCGGTGGAAAAACTTTTTTTGAATTTTACTTCAATTGTGCATATTTTAATAAATTATTCTTTTGCAACATCAAAATTTGTTTTTCCTAGTATACATAAGAAATAGTTGTTTGCTATTCGAAAAAATGTGTCTTTCCTACTTTAAGAAGCTTGAAATTTTAATTTTTTAGTGTCATACCTCCTAAGCTGCAAGTGGAAACACAGATCATAACTTCAGATATTGCTAATCAGATCGAAATTATCAGCATATCATTGATTTGAATATTTCATAACCTCAAGGGAACTTATTGTAGGATAATAAAAACGGAACTTAAAGCATGAAATTTGGAACAGTTCTTAAATACTGTAAGAATATTTCTTACCATCAGACTAATTGCCTAGAAAATACTGAAATATTTAAATTTTTATCCACCAGTGGACTGTAGGAAATGAAAATGAAATAGATGTCTTATCCGTATTAATAAAAATTTGTGTTCCCAAATTGCTGCTGGTAGTCTACTATCAGAAGTGTTTTGTTTGAAAGAAAAAAGAGTATTGAAATAAATTTTGGCGGTACCAGTGTAGCTCTAAATATCTTGTTTTAGCAGCTTTTTATTTAATTTATTATAATTTTTTTCATGTCGCCCATAAATAAATCATAAGTAACATTTTCTTCAGTGGAGTCTACCATATATTTACGTCCAACAAAAGTGAAATGGCTCCTTTATCAACACACGATTTTAAAATACTAAGAATAAATACATAAATAAATAACATGCCTATTAAAAAAAAAGCAAGTAAAGATTTGCAGAAAAATGGCATCAACTTGTGATAAATATCATTTGCGAAAACTTAAACTGTTAAAAGAAAACTGAAATACACAACCCAGCCTCTCTAGTTTATAGATCAACTTTTCATTTCTGTAAAGAAGGCATACATAAACATGTGACACATGCATACATCCACACATATGAAAATATATTCATTTAAGTAAATACAATTTAAAAAAGACAACCGTTTCTTAGCCCAATCCACTTAGAGCACAGTTGGCAATGCTGCTGCAGACTTTTATCTCATACAGTGTCCTCATCAACATCAACGACGTCAGTGGTATCACAGGCATATTTGGACAAATCACAAATCTACTCTTGCCTGATTACTTCTACTGCACATACGAGTATAATATACAACTATTGCCGACTTTATTCAAACTGACCAAATTACTTTCGTTGTCGTTTCAATAAAAAACGAAATTTCTTGTCCCACTTTTCTGGTAAATTATACTCACTCGTACTTACACACTTGGTGCGTTACATATTTAAGAGATCTGGCAGCAAGCGCAATTAAAACATAATAAACAAGTGGCTGGACCAGTGACTGTGAGAGAGTCCTTGTGTCTAGCACTTAACGGCTAAAGCCGGTTGTAAATGGATAGAGTTGGTAGCCAGTTATGCGAACTTAGACGCTATTAAATTCACTTTTAGTCTGCGACATATTTGTAGTGATAGCGAATATTGTTTATTTTTTTAACAAAAAATATCAATTGATTGTTTGCACTAAAAATTGGATCGTGCGCGCTATCGATAATAAAATTTTATGCACGATCTGGCTTTTTATTAAGCTCATGTATTTCTTAATACCGAGTTCGGCTTAATATCCAGTTCGGTGAAAAAGTTAATGCTCCATACCAACGCAATCCACATGCAGAAGAACATCTAATTTATTATAATTAGATGATCCTAAGTGTATAAGTACATAAGGACATATGCAGACGGACATAATTATACCGGCGTAACTTGGCACCAGCTCCAACCCTGCATTAGCAGCAAACAACCACTACTTGTACCAAATAATACAAAGAAAGCGATCTGTACGTAAACATTTTATGACATATCAAATAGTCTCCTGTGTTTTGGAAAGACCGAATATTGTGCAGCTTAAAAATTGTTCTCGTCTGAACATGGTCTATCGAATTATCCGGTTACCACTGCATACAGTTAACTTTTTGCTTCTGTTTTTTTTTTTTTTTTTTTTTTTGAAGGAGAAATCGCAAATACGCATGCTGTACATGTCGTCTACGCAATATGAATCTTTTCTTCTAATAGTAGACGGCTGGTATGGAAGCTGGTTCTACGAGTAACAGCATAACAACTTTCACATGAACAAGGACAGACTAGATCGCAACAAACGTCATACTAAATTTATGATGAACAAAAAAAAAAAGAACCCGCTTTTGGCAAACATTTTTAGTTGCGCCATTAAAAGTACACACTTGCACATTAAAGCACCGTCTTTGCCATCATCATTCTTATTACAGAATCAGGTGTAGCAGTTTTCAAGAAGATGTGGATGATGATGCCACTAACAAGCGGCAATTACTCTACTAAAGGCGATTTTCTTCTTTTTTAATACATAATGGAGGGAAATGTCAGTGAACTATAATGGAATTATGGGTCTGTGCGAGTGTGTGTATGTGCTGCATGTGCGCTGTTGGCAATGAGAATAAAGAACAAGCAAATAAGATGATGCGATATGAAAGAGTTTAAAAAGAAGGAGACCTACTTTTTAAATTGCTGCTTTTTATGTAGTTTCCGACTTTTCGGATGATTCTTTTTTTGTTTGCTTTCTCATTTCATATTGATTTAAAAATAGCATGATTATGTAGGAAGCCGAACGCAACTATAGCTGATGTACTGGAGGAGAGAATCACATAATCATGCCAGTGGTGCCAGAAGATCTTCATTCTTCAAAAAAATCCTCAAGGAACTTTTTTTTTAATTTTTAGTATGTGTAATGAAAATACATTTTATATATTCTAATTATAGTCAATTTAGTTCATCAAAACATAAAAGTTAACATCTAAAAACATAAAAGCAAACAATTTAATTGAAACAAGTTCTTTACAATTAGTAATACTTTAAATACGCTGTTGTAGTGTTGTGTAATCTTTTGCCATATTTCGTTTTATTAAGTTTGCTTTTCAAAATGGTGGCTTTGGAGCTGATATAGGTAGACATTATATATATATATATATATATATATATATATATGCATACATATATATATATATATATATATATATATATATACATATATAAAATTGACAGGCACGCGCCATTTTTAAATGGTTTGGTTTTTTTATTGAACTTTAAACTAAAATATTAAAACACATTTAATGAAAACAAGGTGTGTGACAATGATTTGAAAAAGAAATTCAAACAATTCCAATAACTTCAAATCTTATTTTGACTAAAAATTCTCGAATATTCAACTAAAATCTTCATTCTGGCATCGCAAATTCCTTTATTTAATTCAAAAGAAATTGAGTTTTTGGCAGAAAAATATACTAAAGTAGAGATGCAATTAGGGCCTGCAAAGCACTCTACTTTCTCTCAATTGTTATTCAATTTATAAAATAATCAACATCTTAATACATATTAAAATTTATTATGCATTCAGGCAAGTATAGAATCTAAATTGATCTAAAAACTGATCATGATCAAGTAAAACCTATTAAATAGCTATTTTCACTTTTATTTACTTAAACAGTTTGGTGAATTTCCTAAATGCTTATTTAAGCTTCCGCTGCAGATATTTAACAAATTAAACTAAATTTAAAACAAATTTTATAATTACTAAATTGTATAGTAAATATTACTACTTTTAAGATACAAAACTCTTCTTCGTCAATATACACATTATGGTTTTAGTTTTTGTTTTTTGTTTTTTTGTTTTCCTTGATCCAGGAAACACATTATTCTTCCCATAATCATTGTTTGAAGCAAGCTCATCTATTTCATTTTCATTACAATTAAAATATGACTTTTACGTGGTTTTCATTTACAAACTTTTTACCTTTTTCCGCCAGACTATCCAGCCTTTCTTTAGACTTCTCTACGAAGACACATCTTGCAAAAGAAACAGTAAACAACAGAAAAGATTTCAATAGGTTAGACTGACTTCGTTGTGACTTCAGTCTTAGTTTATAGACAAAGTGCACGCAATAATAAATGGTAACTGCAATTGAGGCAGCAACAGTAAATGATTTTAACAGTAAAACAGTCGTTTTAACAGGTTTAAGATAAAGAAAAACTTAAAGTGTGAGATGTTTGTACACAAGCAAAAATGCGCTGACTTTTAACAATAAACACAAGCCATTGTGTTAACAGCTAATATTCGAATTTCGAATACTACTTATCGCAACTCTTCCAGAACTTGAAAGCAATGAACACATTTAAAAGATATGCAGATGGTGAATGATAGCTTTAGCAAAATAAAAGCACGCAAGAAACAGAAGAAATAGACTAACTGAGATTTTAACTTCAATTTCAATTGTTAATATAACAAAAACGAGACAAATTTGGTCAATTGTTAAAAATGGTTAAAAATGTTCATCACCTTAAGGAAAAATCATATGCTAAACTTACAAGCATCTTTTAGAATGCACACTTTTAAAGGTCTGTTTGAATTTACACCAACTAATAACAGGAAAATTAATAATATTAAAGAATTTCAAAATTGAAATGCGTTTGGATTTAACAAAACTTTCTTTTAAGCCTTTGAGCTGTTAGCCGTAGCAGTGTCAGCAAAAGTCAAAGATATGAAAGTAACTATTTCTTGGTAGTTTGAATTGTTTCTTCTTTTTTTTTTTTTATTAAATTAAATTTTTTCTAACTTTAACAAGGCATGTCAAAAATCTTATGTGCGCTTTACTGTTTAAAATGTTATAAATATTATCAGTCAATTATAATTATTGCTGTTTTCTCCTAATACATATTCCTAATGATATCTTTAGGAAATAAAATTCATATTTGTATAGAAATAGTCGAAAGCTTATTTTTTACTCGAAATATTTCGAAACTATTTAATGTTTTCATTATCAGTACCGATATGTTTATCAAAAACCATAAGCAATTCAAGACTGAATATAAGAATGCAGGCATGTATTGGACATACATTTTTGCGTACCATGTCTACATTATTAATGTGGCAGTCAGAATTCATCTCTTTTGACAGCTTTAAAACATATTTTTATATTATATATATATATATATATATATATATATATATATATATATTTTATATTCTCCTGTTTACCGATCTTCGCTGAGTTTAAGTAATAGTTCGAATATGAACATTTACAATTTTTCTTTTGAAAAGTACCTTTTTATTTTATATTTAAGTATGTGGAATGAAATTTCAAGTGAGAAATTTTCATTGAAAAATAATAATTCATTAATAAATTTTTTTTATAATACTAATCGCAAAGAGAGTTCCTTTAAAGGATTTTTTAACTGTTACTCTTTCAATATATATATATATATATATATATATATATATATATATATATATAATAAACAGCTTGTTATATCTTTATATATAATGTATTTGCATTATACTTATAATTTAGATTTTCTGATGTTTGACTATCTTTTTCATGATATTTGTATATGTTTCTGGCTTTCTACACTAATAAATTAAAGACCAATTAATGCCAACAAGCAATACTAACTAACGAAAGAAAAGCCTGACAAACGTAGTTCAATTCGCTAGAAAGATACCAGCAGTGACAACTTTACTACCACCAAAATAATGCATAGAACGGAGAAATTCAAAAGATATGAAGACTAGTGAGTGTTGCGCAGGCAAAAAGAAAGAAAAAAGGAAAATTTCCATATACCGACCCATTTGCCAATAAACTTCTCCTTAATAATTTTTTGAAATTGGAAAACAATCTTTGTAATCGAAAAATTTCTTGCAAACGCTTCATTCGTATGACTCCTTAAAGAAACTAATAAATTTAATAAATATTCAATTACTTTTCACTTTACAGCTTGAATATGTTTCTAAGAAAAAACTAATTGTTATTTCCATTGAAATTCATTTAAAATTGTGATTTTTTCAAAAATAAATAGTTAATCATCTTTTCTTACCGTAAAAAACACAGATATCAATCATTTAATTTTATTTCAGCAAAACAAACAAACCATCCTCTGAATAAACCACATGCGGACCACAGACAAACAATTAATCTTTTAGAGTAACAACACATGGAGGCGACATTAAATCCAGCCATCATCGTCCATCCATGAGTCCAAGACCATTTATCTTTATAACTTGTTAAATCGTTACTAAATCAAATAATTAAGTGCATTTATTGAAAATAAAAGCGAATATATATATTTTGTCACGAGAAACATCAACAGAAAATAACTCATGCGTAAAAACTGTTTGTTTTCTGTGCAAATTGAAATGAAAATTTTTATAAAACAAAAAGAAGAAAAAAAACGTACAGACGCATTTAGAGAAACGAGCCAACGCTCAATCTTTTGTTACACATTTAAAAGACTGAAATTGCATTTATTTGCACATGCCTGCAACACTTGTTGCAACTTGTTGAAGTGCTGACATCTACCAACACAAACAAACAAACAAACCTGTTGTAAAATATTTAATTTGTCTTCGTTTTGTAAAAGTATGTTTAAGATTTTTTACAACAGTTTAATTTATTTTGTGTTTTATTATTAAATTTCAACTCTAGAGATCTTTTATGAAATACTATTTTCCTTGAAGTCTTTGTGGAATTACCAATTTTATTGATCGCTTAAATATTGGTTTTTAGTAGAAACTAAAAGAGAAATTTAATTTCTACTTAACAAAATGGTCTAAGTGTTGCAAGTACTTTGGCCAGAATTACGGCAAAAATTTTTATGTATTTTTTTTTATGTATATGTATTGTGAAACATAATCGTAATTAATTCCAGTCTTTAAGGCATCACCTCTTATTTTTTAACAAACATATTGCCGACATGTTTTCTGAAATTTTAAGTTGAATGCAAGGACACACATTGTCTCGAAGAATTAAAGGACTTCTACCTTTACTGCCTAAATGCTTAAAATTAAACTCACGATCATGAAATTTTTTTCACGCTCGGGAAGATTGAAAACTTTCGCCATGACTCACGCTCTTGAACGCAATATTATAAATCACATGCCTTCACAATTTCAATAAGTTTTAAGGTATACGAGGTATGTTCAATATATAGGATGGATTTTTTAATTTCGGATACGTACATTCACTTAGCATTTATTCTTTCAATTTTAATTTTATTTTTTCCACACTTTTGGCTTTTCATAATTTTTAATTTGTTCGGGTGTTACAAATTAAAACTATTTCGCGTTAAAATCCTCCAGCAGATCCACGTATGTTTTATATATTTTATAGATATACTTTCATTTAGTAATGCGTTATATATTTTTATAACATAACTTACCAAAAAGTTATTAAGGTTTCATGAAAAATTTTACCTGTAAAGAAAATTAAAATATATTAATAATCACAGTAGCCAATAGCTGGTAGTTCACAATTAATCAGTCTAGCAGAAGCTGAACAAAGATTAAAAATCTTACAAAATATTCTATAAAAGCTAGTGTTTTATATGGCATTTTATAACTAAAACCGCATAAACCTAATTTTAATTATATAAGAATGTAATAAAATTGAAATGAGCAGGTTGTTACGGTTTGGATAATAACAACTGCTGACGCATTCATTTATATTCATATACTGTGAAGTTATATGCGACTTCTTCCGCTTATTCTCGGCGGTATTTTTATCCAAAATTATAACAAAATTTATGATTTTAATCAGAACTGTGCGTTAAACTTGACTGCTTGCATCGAAAATGTTTGACAGTGCCGATTGTTCGTTCAACGCTCTTAGGGATTATTTTTAGTTATAAAAAGACAGCAGGATTTCGGCTCAGATCGTTACG
Organism: Linnaemya vulpina; assembly: GCA_963675445.1. Taxonomy (NCBI): domain Eukaryota; kingdom Metazoa; phylum Arthropoda; class Insecta; order Diptera; family Tachinidae; genus Linnaemya; species Linnaemya vulpina. The sequence goes on from OY776277.1 coordinate 21,011,040, forward strand.
TACATAACAGTTACGAACGTTCCCATTATCAGCAAAAGAAATTTAACAAAAATCGATAAGTTGCACTATGATCTTACCCTTAAACAGAAAGACTAACAAGAGGACAAAAAAACTAACCGATGATTTTCCTATATTAACACACCAACTCCTCACGATTGTTTCATGTTTTTTAATTATATTTCAAGCCACAATTAAACGTAATAAAATGAACTAATTTCAATAAAATAAAAAAAGTTCTCGCCAATAAAATAAAATGATGTTTATTCATGCTTTTAAGTCACCGTGTAAATAGAACAATACAATTGTTCTTTTTTTAGATTTAAAGATTTATTTACATATTAAATACATATAAACTGAATATATTATTTTTGTTCGATAATGAAAATCAAATCTGAATGGAAACTATCACAGAAATTATTCAAAAGACCCTATTTACGAAACATAAATTTGTGAATATATTTGCATATAATTTTTTTTACTACTTCTATTTATTTACAACTTTTTTTCTCTTTTAGCCAAAAATTTTTTGTTAACTAACTTTCCTGCAAATGGTTGCAAGAGAAGTGTGTCAAAAATAAAATTAGTTTTTTTATATCATATTTTGTATCTTTCCACTGACGATCTATTCAAACTTAGCTGGTTCATTTTGTACGGTGGGATTGTCTCGGAGTATATTTCATCTGAAATTGTGTTGAAAAAGATACGACCTTAATTATTATTTTTAGTATCGGTTTAATTTTTAAACCTCTACAATATTCATTTCGTTATTAACGTTAAATTAAGTAAAGTTCATTGTCTATGGCAATTATTAACTGTTACATATAATGAGAAGTAAATACCTCAACTTAAGCAAAAATTAAATAAAATTTAGTAAATTAGTGTATCTAAAACTCCAGAAAACAATACAACAAGAAGAAAATATTTTTGATAAATTTGTTAAAGTGACACCCAGAGCGAAGCGTATCAAAGTGAGGCAATTTAAATTATCATAAATTTTTTAAAATAACACATATAATTAATTATGAAAGAGCACAATACTATGGAGCACTAAAACACAACAATTTTGCCGGAATACAAAATATTTGAGAAAGCTCCAGCCAAAATTATGCTTAAGAAAAGCTAAAGGGGGAGAAACATCACCACTTCAAATGTAATCTTTCTTATAAGTTTTGTAATAGTGATAGACTTAATTTAATATCCTTAAAAGAAAACTGATACCTAAAATTATTTTTTGTGTTCTTAATTTAAATAATGACAAAACAGACAGAAATTGAATTCTATTTCCATAGAATATGAAACTGATATTTGTTCGATTGTAGTTAATGTTTTTTTTTTAATTAAACTGTTAATGTGACTCTAGCATGTCTTTTATGTAAAGTTTGATGCAAGTTTAAGTATTCAGAGCCGAAATTACCCAATTCGATGTCGATCGCAATTTCAATACAAATTTTATAAGTATTTCATCGATATCGCGTAGCGCAATTTGCCAACAGGAGTCTGCAAGGATGTTGTTTTCTAATATGTACTTAATAAAGGTTTAAAAATACTAAGAAGGTATCCATTTTAGTTATTATTGTTAATTTTTTTTTAAATAATTTATTTACAATTTAAGACTTATTAAGAAATAATTAATTGAAAATAACTCTTAATTAATATGGCAACAAAACATTTCAGCCATTCATTTGATACTTATTTTTACTACACAAAAAAATAGTGAGACAAAAAAAATTAAATTACTGATTCAAATCGTTCCAAAATACACTTTGAGGTTAAGACAAACGACTGAACTTAGTATAGTTTGATGGTTATATTTTATTACATCATGTTAATACCAACGAAAGAAACTTTTATATGCCACAGTTTGAGTGCAAAATATATATGTATGTAAGCAATTGTTCGTTAAAATCAAGGTAATTATTTACTTTTATTTAAATTATGTAAACTATTTATGCAGGTGTAATAGAACACATTGAACGAATTCAAAGCGCCCTGTCTTGAAGATGTTAGATCACGATATGCATGTTCTTGTCACTTTTTTTACTAAAATATTTTATCAATATCTTCACAAAAATAAGACCAATGCAAACAATTTAAAAAAAATATCAAACTTTTTGTAATTTAGTTTGTAGCCTGTCGGCATTAAACTACATCAATGGTAGCAACTTGCAGTTACTTGAGAATCGTCATATATGAGACACAACTCGCTGTAGTCTGCAGACACCAGTAGACTGTAGTCGATCTTAAGATTTTGACTTTACACTTCAATATGTAAACAAATAAATAGTAAAATTTAGTTGCCATCAGTAGCGCAACAAGAGCAAACGTATATGCGCGTAAAACTATTTTAATTTTTAAGGAAGATAATGTAGACTACGTTTGAGAGAAGCGAAGCATTTGTTGAAGTTCATAATATTCATTTATTTAACTTAACGGTGCGTTAATTTTTCCACCAAAAGAGGTGGTACTTTTTCAAGTACTTAGAAAAAAAGTGCAAACATTTTTAGCTCTGCTACTCATTGAGTTAAATATCATGTCAGTTTTTTTTTTGTAATTTAGTTAAGGCAAACTATAATTAGGCTTCCTATTAATATTTATATTACTTCTATGTTTTGCGCCGCAAGGATGTTTTAAAAATTTTAATAATCAAACTAAGGATTTTAGTTAAATTCAATTAATAAAGCAACATTACAAATCATATTTTGAGTTTATTATTTGGAAATCTCTTTTTTTATTATTCTTATCATTAGAAACGAAACTGTTTGAATGATATTTTTCAAATTGAAGTTCGAATGAATAATAAATATAATAAGTTAATCGTGAAGCAATGAAATGACTTATAAAAGCAAGACAGAATATATCGCTGTTAACGGCGATTTATTTTATATTGAATAATCAAACTTTAAATAACATATAAAATCCAAGAGGCCTTATTTCAGTTTTTGATTAATTATCATAATCAATTAACATAATTATATCACAATAACTCAAAATTATTCTTCAATGCCAATATGTTTACTCATCTTAAAATCGTTAATAAGTTTTGGTGTTCAAAGAATGTATGAAGAAAGCCAAAAAAAAATCAACTTTTTACTTATTTTTGTGAACGTTTTGTGAGAACTGAAATACCAGACAAACTAAGTAGCAATAAATTCCAACTATTCGAACGGTGTTTAGCTGTTTTTGGCAGCAGTAAAGATTACGGAAAACCTTTATTAAATTTAATTTATTTCATTTGCTAACAACCGTTTTTATTCCCAACTTTCTTTGGTATGTTAATTAATTAATGCCTCATCTTCATTAGGCAAAGCAAACAACCTGTATAGATAAAGTTTCATAGACAAACATATTGACCACCTACCGTAATAAACATTAACCCCAATTCTCTTTCCAACGTTGGGAGAATGTCAAACCAGAAGTTTGTAATTAAAATTTGTTATTAAAAAAACATGCAATAAAACAATCCATGAAACTTCAACATCCTCAATTTTTATTCTAAATCGATGATGGTGCAATAAACATTTTTATCTAAATAAAGAACATCTGAGTAAAAAACAGAAAAAGAAAAGAGAAGCAGAAGCACAAAAGTAATTACTGTTCCTATGAATCAGCCATGCCAATTTAGCCACAAGATAAGTTAGTTCAGCAAATAATAATTTTTTCATCAACTTTTGTTTTAATTTAGCTAATTTTTATCAATTTTTCAACGCATCAATTTTTTCGATTTTTCGTAAAATATTTGCATTTGCGACTCTTATTTGACACACAAAAATATCAACAGCAATTTCCTATTGCTTTCGCATTGAAATCAATAATCGCATGAACAACAATGAAAACCTTGTGATCATGTTTTATGCATTTTTACATAAATAGATTTTGCCAAACAACTAAATAAAGTTAATTTAGATTTAGTTTTAAATAAAATCAATGTAGGCATCTGAACTATTTTTTTAATGTTTTAAATTGTTTTCTTACAATCAATTAGTTGTTTAATCACAAACAATAACTTTGTACACGAGTGTAACTATAAATATTTTACACGACATCAATTTGTGTATATGTAAATTAGGTTTGAAATAATCAACTTTAAAAATTAACATCACAATATTTACAAAACAATGCCAATAAAATATTATTTTGAAAACAAATACATTTGACACATTTCATTATACTAAATAGACAATAGCCTATTTAATACTTCGTAGCATAATACTAAATGCTAATAGAAACCAAATATTAAAAAAAAAACTAGTCAAGTGAAGAGCCGAATGAAACAACATTTCTTTGTTTTGGGAGGAGAGATCTTAACGATGCTAATTCTTGTATGAAACTAAATAAACAAATTTTTGCCTAAAATTTAAATAACAATTTAAAATAGATGAGAGATTATAGAATTGTCTTCTACGAATATGTGTTAAGTATGTGTGTTGCGATTTTATTAGTTGGAAGGTTGTTTGGGTTATATGATTTTCAACTTGGACTAACTTACAACGCAGGTACTTTCCACAAAACTTAAAACAAATACGAGGGAAGGCTGCAAAGTAAGCCTAAACTATAAAAGAAAACAACGCCATATTTGGCAAACATTCTAGAGAATTAACGGCATTTTGTCGGAATTAATGCCCAATGAAATTAGGTTTTACTTTCTGAAAAAAAACCATACCAAACGTACATTTCAGAGTTGTGGTTTACTTTCACCCCATATACGAAAATTTATTTATTAACCAACTCGTAAGTCAAAATCTTATGGATGATGTACTTTTAAAGAAAATCGGAACGTTGTGGTAGCGCCAGTCAAATGTCATACTATTTGTTCCTGCTGATTTGTCAAAATTTACTCATCATAAATATCGAAAAGCCACCAAGTTTGACAGTTGACAATTTTGTGAATTCTGTCATAAAAGCATATAAAGCATTCAATTTAATGTTTTAAAAAATTTCAATATCAATTTTGGAAAACATAATTGCAAAACTTTTGCTTACGAAAGCTGAAGACTGCGCACTAATTGGCTCTTACAAACAAGCTTTCTTTTAAATGACTTTTGAAATAAACTTCGTAATTGTTTTGAGCTTTATAGTAAATCGGTTAGCATTTGTGCGATCTCAACAATTGCCACTTGTTGCCTAGTTTTTTTTTCAACAGCAGGGTGATCGTTTGACTTGTTTTGAAGTTTATAGTTACCGTTCATTGTTTTTGTTCAATAAAGTCATGTACGAGTACGTACAACAAACTACGGCCAAACAAACAAGCGGCAGATTGAATAAATTTTTTTATTTAACTTTTATTAATGTGGTGGTAAAGCATGAAGAAAGTCAGCAACCATTATTCTCTCTTGGTATGATCATGACATTCAGTCTTTGTTGAATTTTAATCATTGACGGTTGTCTGAAGCGGATAGTTGTTTCATACGAAATAATACTTTTAGATTTCATAGCTAAAGATCGCGTTTTTATTAAATGCATTGGCCATTGTTGCATGCCACAATGAATTGTTTATATTGTTGTGAGTTACGAGTGACTGCATTGTTGTAAAAGTTTTATCTGTTCATTTCGCTTGTTGCATTGTGTGTTAAAAGGTTAAAAGAATTTCAAATGTTTTAATACTGTTTGTTAATTCTAAAATCGTGATTGTAAACTAAAAAAACACCAAAAGAAATTTTATAAAAAATACACTTAATAGAAAGAAGTTAAAAGTAGTGTGGCAAAAATTTTAAAATAAAAAATGTTGAAAGTTTGTGTCGTGTAGAAAATTGCTCCAATTTTCATGTTGTGATGAATTTTTAACAAGTAATTGGTATTTGAGTTACGAAAAAATAAAAAAACGAAAAATATCTACTTAGACTTAGTGGAATTTGCAGAGAAGCCCTTCACTACATACACATTTGGATAATATTAATTTGCTAAAACATGTATTTAACATTAACATCGTAAATTGGTGAGTAGATAATTTATCTTCTACGTTTAAGTCAATATGTAGGCGAAACCCTTCGAGGTTGGAAATTTCAAAGTTTCTTTCAATTAGAGCTTGATAAAAAGATTTATCCTTGTTTTCCTTTATGGTAAACAATTTAGAATTTGTAATTAACATGTCTTGTCATAGTGCATTAGAGTCAATTAAAAAGTCGATTTAAAATTACATATTAAGTATTCCTTAAGACTTTCTGAATATAATATGTTACAAATCGTATTAAACTTAATTTATCCAGAAATAGTTCAATATAAATCTCTAAATCGTATAATTTGATAAGTACGTTTTCTAACAAAATACTACAGCTCGCGGACAGTTAGTTATCACTACACCCAAAAATATTTGACAATTTACCGTAAAACAATTAAAGCTATTAGATGCGATGGCCAGCAGAAAGAGACATTTTTCACGTTCGTATACATTACAGAAAAATAAAACTGACAAATAAATTTGTATTCAAATTTGATATTTGCATAACAATTAAGAAACAACAAAGTTGTTTAAGGGCAGAGAAGAGAACTGATGGTAAAAATAAACAATCTACATATGAAACGAGTAACAGTAACTTTGAAAACATTTACAAAATTATGTCAAATAATATCAAACTCAAATCAATAAAAAGAACTATTTCGCTTTCCAAAGAGAAATTGGAAACATATTTATCGTTAAAAATAATTAGTCAAAAGTAACTGTTAAGTATTGAATAGGTCAAGATAATAATAATATTTCATGTTGTCCCTTTAGTTCAAAATTTACATGAAGTTGTTCAAACATAATGATGAATAGATTTATTATTAAGAAGCAGAGCAACCAGACCCAAAAGTCATTATAATTATTATTATTAAGAAGACCATTTGCATCATATCATATTTCTGCAGACTAAGAAAATGAACAAAGTATCATCGTGAAAATTGCACAATCTAAATTCTTAGGTCGTCAATAAGGCTGTTGTATCTAAGGACAAAATTTTGGATATAATAAATTATCACAACCTTGAAAAGGTTTACTTGGAATAGAGAAATTAACTTCGCTTGTTTCAGTGAGTCTGGCTATAGTCCACAGTTCATAGTGTATTTCTTTCGCATAAGAAAAAAACTAAAGAAAACTTAAATATATATTATTTAATTTCTTTCAGGACTATTAAAAAAACAATTTTTGCAAAAAAAAAATTTTTTTATTAAAAATTTTTAATTGTACTTCTTCAAATGTAGTTCTCTTCTAAATAAAGTTAATATGACCTACAAAAAGCAACAAATACGTCTCTGACTTAAGAGACTGCTAATTATGTTCTATTTAAAAACACATTTAACTGTTTTTAGATTTATTCACTTTCGTGTATAATTACCATAAACATGGTTTTAAAGGGTTTTTGGACTGTTCTTCACATGCTGTGAGAGTCACTGGTGGACAACTTTTAACAGCTTTCTTTAGAATCTATTAATATGCAAAGAATCAAATAAACTTTACTGATAAAATTATTGTATTTTTAACAAAAGAGAATCGACCTGAATATTATTTAAAATAACAATTTTACTTTAAAATTGATTTCTATAACTATACTCATGCCAAAGATTTTTCAACAAAAATTTAGAGGGCTGGGCTTATTACAAATCTTCTTGTATTACGCCACATTTGGTGTGGCCATTACATTTTTCAGCAACATAAAGAACACAAAATTGTTGATATAAATTTACTTAAAGTAAAATCTCAAAAAAATCTATTACACATATATAAATATGTGCACTAAATATGTAGAAAAAACCTCAATGTTTTTTTTATTTTCTCAAAGAAATATTCCTGAAATATATATGTTGGTATTTAGGTATATTGAAGTATGTATTGGTATTAATATATGTTGCTTTATGTAATTTTATTTTTTTTATTTTTATAATTCTCATTTGTTGCAAGTTGTTTTGAGCACACGATTAGGAAAACATATGATTCTTAGAGGGAATGGAGCCAGAATGTGCCAAGTAGAGCAATTACAGCACATGATATCAAAACATTATAACTTTTTATTTCTGAATTGATTCATTTTTATTATTATTGCTTTCAAATTTATTATAATTATTTTCCCCCCGCAATACGACGCTAAGGCAACTATCGTATCCACACATATAAGAAATAAATTGACAGAAGAACATTTTCTCTTATTTACTTCCAATTTCCTTTTCATCTTCTTTTAAACACACGCACATACGTGTATGTATTTTGTTATCTACATAGCCTTTCCTGAACAAATTATCATAATTAATACAAAACACAAGTAATTGTTGCTATTTATTATTAAACAATACTCGAAATTTAAAATGCACAAAATGATGGTAATGATGAGAAAGCTGCTGAACTAGTACTGTCTCCCTGTCTGCCCGTTTTTATTCATAAATGACTAAAGAAAACAGAAGATGATTGGCAAGAACTAGCATTAGTGATTATTTCTTCTATATTTTTTTATTATTTCCGTTAGAGGAAATTTCTTAGACCTACTTATTTATGTCTTGTGAATGCATCATGCATGGCGTGAATCGCTGAATTACAAATTGAGATTATGTCTTTCTGTGAGGCATAAAATTGTTATTGAATTTAAAGTCTTCAACAAAAATAATTGTTAATATTGTGAAGCAAAAAACCAACATGATATCTAACATGTTAATGATTTGTTTGAATTGAATATGTATGAGATATTCACCAAAAAGAGATTAAGGCCAATTCTAAGCAAACATACTTACCTTAATGCACACAAACATTTGTAAATATGTTTTCGACATCAAGCCATTAGACATTATTTTCATGTTACTAAAACAAGCACATGGTTATATATTACTGAAGTAAGCATACGTAGTATATGTATACGTATTTATATAGGCCAAACTAATTAACTTAATATAATTTCTAATGATAGAACCGTATGTAATTCAAGAACAGTTTTATATTTTGGTTATTTTTTATGTCCATTGCACGAAACCACTAACTGGATGACCCCTTACCAGCCGTAAATTAAGGTTTTAAAATTATGTATCATATATTTTACAAGTGTCTATTGGACATTATTATTAAAGAAATTACTGACATGACAATTATTAATCAAAATTCGCGATCAACGATCGTGAATTAGCTTTGAATAGCTCTAATAAGATTGGGTTGGCGGTCTCCGAAGAAAATTCTTAAAACTTGATTCACCTCTTTAGCATCTTCACACTCCAACAATTTTTTCTCAAATTATGAATTTTCTCAAATTAAGTGAACATAAGAATTATATATGAATATATACAATATCACTTTTAGCATGATCAACTTACCAAAAGTTTCAAATAATTTTTATTCCCATGAAAACCCAATGTATATATATATATATATATATATATATATATATATATATGTTTTATACATTTTTCATTACATACTCAAATTATTCTTAAATTATATTTTAACACCTATTATTTTCACTCCCTTTATTAATAACCATTATTACACCTGTCATTGCGTTAGTGAGCCGGTATATCTAACTGTTTGTTGTTATGTGCCGTATAATCTGTTTGAGCAATGATATGTAATATATTTTATACGTAAAAAAGACAAGCCTAGTAAAGGTCCGTTGACGGTGTAATGAACCTTTCCGTTTTCCGTTTATGTTCTCTTATTTCTTTACTTGTTGATTACTACACTTCATTCGTATTTGTTGTTCACAATGGTGGGGAGATAAATTTTTAAACTAACACGATTTTATTACATCATCGTTTTATTGTTTTAATAACAACAAAATTAAAATAATACTTGTAATTTTATTTGTTTCATTATCATGTTTTATTCTCCATTTACTTATTTCTTATGTTGAACATATTCCCGGTGTTTACAAGTTGTACTTCATGTTCTTTTGATTTATATAGGTACTTCTATTTATTTCGTAATACCAATACACTTTTAATTTTAATACATAAACAAACAAAAGATGTAGGTAGGTATGTATATCTAAAAAATCTAGTATGTATGTAAAAAATCTAGCTTTCAAACCTTTTCTTCTAACCACAATTCGACATTAATTTTTTTTATTTGCTGGGAAGTAAATGCATTTGTGTGAAAGCCCACCAATACTAGAAATTTCAATTAATCGCAACTCCTTTAGGTTTTTTGTTCTCGATTTTCTTAAATTTATAAGTACTGCTATTAAAAGCTCATTTCAATTAAAAATAGATTACGCTGTATTGTGTTGTTATCAAAACTGCTATTTTGCCGAAACTCCAGAAGGTAAAGCTGTCTCACTATTTGAAATAATGTTTTCTTAGTTAAACATTTTAAATCGAATAAAATATTCCTTTGCAATTAAAATACATATATACCTATTTGACAAAGAATTTCAGTACAAAATAAATTATATCTGCATGCACGCATACATACATATACATATACATTATACTAATAATCCCTTAAGTTGGAAATCGTCAAAAAGAAAGGCTAATATAAAAATATTTTTCTTATCATTTCTCCTATAATACATTAAAAAGTTAATTTCAATAACAAGATATAAAATAAACTTCTCCCTCAGGCACCTAGTCGTACTTAAATATTCAATAAATTGTAAATAACTTACAATTATTTAAACCTACTCGTAACCTATTCATACACACACACACACACAGTGTTAATTTGTTTGCGGAAAAATTGTCACATTGCTATTGATTAAAAATAAACAACAAACAATATCAGTCAAATCTCTCCAAAAAATATATGGGTAAAAAAGCACCCACATACATATACATATCTATAGCAATAACATGTGCAATTCCCATGCTTGTATGAATATAACTGCTTTTGCAAAAACAGACACAGCATTTTGCTAAAACACACGGAAATGCAATGCACGATTATATCAAAAGCAATAAACCAAAACATCATTCAAAGCATCTGAATTTGGCTCTCTAAACATTTCGTGAGAACAAAAACTGATGAGAACAGAACTCATCACACAAGCATCATAATTAATATATTAAAGGGAATAAAAAAGAACTTTCTAGAAGAAAAACAAGCGTAAAGAATACAAACATACATACATACATATATGAAATCGTAGATATATGCCTATGTACATATGTATGTACATATGTAAATGAAAATATTACTTTAAATAAGCTTACCAGATACATATGTAGATACATATGTTGCGATGTGCAGCAAATTTATTAGTAACAATTAACTAAATATGTATGTATGTATGTAGGTATGTATACTTATGCATGGAATTTATTTCATCATACCTTTTAATTGGAACGCCACTGCTTAATCTATGATCACTATTTGGAACACTAAATTAATCTATGAGCACTATTTGAGACACTAAATTCATTTAGATTGAATATTTAGTTACATTATCGATGCTATTATCACCTTCACAACAATTCTTTTTATTAGTCAACTATGTATGTACATATTCAACAAATCGCGACAAACACTTCTTCCAGTGAAACAATTGACATCCGACACAATCAAAAGATCCGAATAAACTAAATAATTCAATCAAGAGCACTTATTCTCCAAAGGGAGACTGACCTCTTTAGTGGAGAGTTGGAAACATAACGAAGTTATTGCTGTTTAGTTAACTTTTATATATGTGTGTGCGTTTCATGTGCAATTTGCAATTTAGTTGAAACAGATTAGCCCAAAACTATTAAACAACAACATTTATTGTCTTTTTTTACAAAATATAAATTATAAGCATGTGTACATCATGTCAAGCAAAACATACCACCTTCTTCCCATTTGGGCTTTTTACTAAACAGTTATGACAAGAACAACAATTGATGTGCAAACATACATATGTATGTATGTATGTATGTATATCAATATATACACACCACTTTTCACAAGCAGCATCATAGTGTATTGGCAGATTATAAATAAAAGAACTCTTGTATCGGGTGTTTTTTATAGAGTGATACAAGTTTAAATCATAATAAAACATAGTAATATATATTTGATATCAATGAAACGGTCTTTATTGAATAGAAAATTTTATGACATTAATGTTTAAATATGATTTCGGCCATGTGGCCACCACGGCTGGCGCGTACAAGACGCAATCTGGAACACCAAGTTTCACAAACAGTAACATTCCGACCATCATCGTTTTTTAAGACATATGGGCCAATGACTCTGCCAGCCCATTAAGTAATTTTCTGTGGATGGGGTTCATGGGAAAATAGAATTTTGAATGAACGAAGTGCACGATAAGTTTGACGAACCATTATTTTGATTAAAAATTTCCACAATCTCAACGCGTTGCTCTGGTGTAAGTCGATCCATAATGAAATGTCAAAGCAAACTAAACAAAAAGCAACTATCAGCTGTAAAATGGGTGGTCAAACAAAGCAGTGATGCCAACTCAAAGTTGTATCACTCTATAAAAAACACCCTATATTAAACTAGAAGAAAACAACCGTGCACAATATTAAAAACTTGTGCCATCACATACATATCCACTATAGACGGTATAAAATTTAATAAACATGAATAAATAGATGCAATAATAAAATAATCGCTATGTTGTTTTTTCTTAAAATTGCGAATGTATATACGAATTTGTAAATTCAGTTCTTCTGAGCTTGAACTTGATTGGTGTTTATTATTACTGCATGTTCGTTTCAAATACAATTCGTGTTTTGATTTAAGACGATGTGTGCAAAACGATTAATTAGAGTAGACATTGTTGTACTCTTTGCAACACCAGTAATAACTTCCTATGTCATGTATGCGTGTGTGTGTTAACAAACGATATTATTTTAAGGCAGGTTTGTTATTATGTGTTTTCAATCAAATTGGTAAGTACATACATACAAATATATGTATGTATGGATTTATGCATACACTATTTTGCGTAGGGTCTTAAGTTTTATTAAAGTTTTTGTTTATTTCTATTACGATAGTTGAATCATTTAGAAAAGTATATACATATGTACATGTATATGTAAGTCCATATATGTGCATATTTTCAGTGCACTAATCACTTCATTAAAGAATATATCAAATTATGTATGCATAACACTTTATTTACCAATTATATCAATGGAGGCACACTCAATAGAAACACTTTCACTTAAGCAAAGGCCAACCGACTTAAATTAATGGGCCGAATAACCTAAATTATACTGGCAGTTACAGTTATTGAAAAAAGGGAGACGAACATCTTTAGTGGCGACTTCGAAACATACATGTGTGTTTGTATGTATGCATAACAAAGTTTACATTCTGTGTTTCAGAAGAATGTAGTTAATATTTTACTACAATATGATATGCAATTCGGATTTTTTTTTCTGGATATTTTGAGCAAACCAACCAATCAGGGCTGTAGTAGATTAAATGTTGTTAGAACTAAGATAATAACTTGAGTAAAAATAGTCAAAAAACGACATATTTAACTCCTGTAAAATGCTTGGATAATGGTTCTACTTAAAAAACTATAAAGCTGACTTCCGATTCGAAAAACTTAACATTTGGTTACTTCATAATAAAAATCCAAATTAGTTGCTAAATAGAAACGGACTGCCGAACAATAAATCGAATTGCATTTAATTCCAATTGAAAAATTTGCCACTTAGTTTTGTTATTCTTATATCGTTTCAGTTTATATCTTCTAAAACAACTTAATAAGCCATCCAAAGATTTGTGGTGAAATTCAAAATAAGGACTTTGCACATCTGTTACCATGCTGTAAGAACTTTATAACGAAACTACACTCATGCATGAATATCTAAACAGAAACTAAAATACATTAATAAAATTCATAACTTGTAAATAGAATAATTCACGTAAGCACTTATTTTATATTATCATGAGATCTTGAAATCTTCCAACTGAATCAAAAGAAAAGTTTTGAAGTAAATAATATGTAATAATAACACACAGGAGACACATTTTGCTAAAAAATCATCAAGAAGCGTTATCAATGGCTGACAGTCGTGAGAGAATAAGAGGACCTTCTCGAGATGGCCGTGAGTTTCTTACAAGTCCTCGTCAAGTGTTGAGACGTCTGATGCTGCTATCTGAAGGTCGCCAATATCGTGAAGCTGCCGGTGTAGTTGGACGCTTGGGGCCTTCCGTGTTGAGATCGGTAATTGCCGAACTACCGATTGACTTGTTATTGGAACATTTGCCTCATAGTGCCTATCTTTTGGAATCGTTTTTTTCCAGGTAGAAAATATATTTTTTAATTACAATAATATGTATAATATTTTGCTCATGTGTTTGAACAAAGTTACCTAAAACTCTTTTATAAAACGATGAAACCTACAGAGGAGTATTGTTATGCTGTTTCTGAAAGCATCCCGTACGTCGTTATTTTGCTGTGCTCAAAATTAGTATATAACTATTCTTATTTTATTGGTACTACACAAAAACTCTGAAAAGCAACACGATCTAAGAGTTAAATTAGTTTAGCAAACCAAACTCCGGAAAATATTACAAATATTTTTATTTAAAAATTTTAGATTCAAATTAATTAATTAGATTCAAATAAATTAAATTAAATAACTTTTTTACAAAACACTTTAGATTAATCGCGGTTAATCCCTCGCCCAAACCCGATGTACCCACTGAAGCTGTGCTGTGGCAGCTAGTGAGGCTATTTTCAAATCCTCATGATCCGGGTCTGAAACAGCGATGTTCAAAGCTCTTGCAGTCTCTAGTACAATATGAACCCAGCCTACGACATACCATTCGAGAAACCCGCAAATCCTTTAATGATGCCGTGCAAGGTTTAGGTGTTCATGGCTTAACAACAGATTCCTCTGGTCAGCTAATATCGTTGCATATAGCCTTAAAAACTGAACTGCAAAGACATGTGGATATATATAAAGCTGCCCTGCACAAACTAGAGGAACTTAGTATGATCACCATTAATCAAGATCCTGCCCATTCCTCACATCAACGTTTACTGGGCATAAGCTACGGTGATATACAACAAAGACTTATCGATAACAAGACTCTACTGACCATACTCGATAAGCCAGCTTTGAAACAATTAACTAGTCTCATAGAAAACCTTTCGCAAAGAGTGGAAAACGATAAAGAGGTTTTAAAAGCAGTGGGCCAAATAAAAAGGGTTGACATGCAAGCAAATGTTGACAAGAGACCGGCTGCTGGTTTGCTAATGAATTTCTCAAGGGGTTGTGAGACGGTATTACAAATGATGGGTCCGGAAGGTATGGCAGGCGCACCAACAAATATCAGCAAATTGGGTTCACCAAATGGTAGCAGCTGTTCGGATGGTTATCATTCTGATGATTCAGCTAGTGAAGAAATAAGGTAGATATATTAACTCCTCCACTTTCTTATTCATAACAGTCTTTGCGTTACATTTGCCAAGCAAAACGCTTTCCCTTCTTAATTTTTATTGTTATACTTTTGCCATTTGCTTTTATTATTTCAATAACTTTGAAATATTTTTCTTTTTACTTCCTATTCTTTTATTAGCGGCATGATTTCACAGTATCGCTCATTGTATTTAGAAAATAGGACAGATACTTTGGAGGCATTGGATTGTATGGCACAACTAAAACATGTTCATAATTTAAAAGCGAAAATTTTGTTCTCAATTATTGTGGTAAGTTGGTGGTATTTTTGTTTGCCAATGGTTAACCTGTCTTTTAATATTGTTTTTTTATGTTAATTAAGAAAATTCGTTTCTTATATATTGTATATGAATGTACACATACACATCTACGAGTACGTCAGAGTAACTTGGGTGAAGATAGTAATAAAATCAAAACAAATATAAATTTTGATAAAATATGTAAATATATATTTGAAAAAGTTGACGGAGTGATAAATTATCAAAGTAGTAAATTTACATATATTGCAAAATGTTTACGAAACTTAGGCCTTATTTTGTAAAACATTATGTTTCTAAGCGTTTAAGATTTGTGGGAAAAATTAAATCTCCAAAAATTCCCACTATTATATACTTCAAAAATATTCAAATATTTCGCATTACGGCCATTCTCTCGTACGTTAGCAATGCTTTGTTAATGCACATTGTCGGAAAAATGTGGCGAAAATTTTTTAAAACCGTGTGAACTGTCATATTTTGCCTGATAATATTGTCAGAAGATGGATTTCTCAGACCATTTGTCGACTGTCATATGGTAACATATTCTCAGATATCTGATTATCATATAAAAACGCTAAATCCTTCAGGTGCTGAGACCAAAAACTTATCTCTTGTGCATATTATGAAAAATTAATTGCACAAGACAACAGCAAAACTGTCAGAATCAGCTGTTGTTCAAATCTTAACTGCAAAATTTATAATATTCAGCAACATCCAATTAGTTTAAAAAAAACTCTTAATGTCCATGTTTCTAGTAAACCGGTGCAGGCTACTCTTATTTTATTATTAGTGTAAAGTATTGATATTATTATTAGCGTAGTCTTGAAGTTTCAAGTTCATATGCAATTTGCTCAACAGCCTTGGGTTTCTCTCTAATAGAGACTATTATAAAAGGCGCGTTTCTTTGAAAATTTTCCGCTGGCAATATTAATATTTTTATTAAATTACAATTATTATGTGTTAAATAAAATCTAAAATTATATTATTTATAAAAAAAAATATTGTGAATATATTTATTTTCACAGCTTTCATTTCGTTTGTGTCATGGTACGCGTGAACGCAAGGTAATGGAAGTAAGGCGCACCTTAAATTGCCCATTAGACAGCACAAATGAACTAACATTGTCTTTGGATCGTTCCGTTCGACTACATTTACATGAGACTATTGATTCGTTTCCTTTGGGTGAGATTGAAAGATCTGTATTTAACCAGGTACAAAATTATTTTGTTTTTGCAAAGTATTCATTTATTATGTGTTTACTCTGCTATACTTACAACTAAAGGTGCTTTCAACATTACATGAATATCCATGCTTGGAATCTTGCCCTCCTCTGTTACACTATGTCAGTGCTTGTGCACGTTTGGCCTGGAAAATGGTCAATCAAAAGGTGCCCTATTATTTAGACAATGATTTCAATTTAGGTAAGCCTTCTATCCAATTAACAATTATATCATAAGATATATCTCAACAGTAAAACTAATAATAATAAAAATAATTAATAATATTAATAATAAAAATAATGCTGTCTTGCAGGTTTTCTTAGACCCGAAAAACATGAACGACACGCTCTAGCAGATCGCCGCTCTGATCTTATAAAAGCCTTTCTATGGCCTGCTCTAATGCAAAATAATCACTGTGTCTTTAAAGCAATAGTAACCACTTAAGCAATCATTAATTTTTAGTTAAACATTTATTACTTTTACAAATTTATGTAAATATTTATTATTAATTAAGCAAATAAATTACATAAAATATAATATTAATATGTAAAGTTATATAAATCTTAAATTGTTATTATTATTTTAATTTAATATTTAGTTTAAGAGAGTAATCAATTAATATGTGAGATCATTTCAGTACAAAGTCTGGATGTTTTCTTCTTCTTTCTTTTTAATCTTAACATATAAATTAATTATCTTACACGATTATTGGTCTTAAGACTAAACTTAAGCTACATTGTTTGTTGGTACATTGCAAAATATTATGCTTGTAAAATTCTATGATATCATTCGGTGTATGGAAATATTTCTCATTGGGTTTTTCTTGTCCAATGGCAAATAGTTCTTCTCCATTGATTTGTCTAATAAATAGATGAAAGAATTCCTGTTGCGCATATATGCTGACAATATATTTAATTGATATATCCTCAATATAAAATATAATCCTTTTAATACGCTTCTGATAGCAGATAATGAAGAATACTTACAGTTTCTTTATACGGCCTCACCAAACAGGTTCCATCTTCTCTACCCATAAGTATTTCTTCCGCTGCTGTGCGATCTATGGTACGATAAAAGGATTCTGTTTCAATTTTTCGCTTCTCAATCTGCAAATAGTTGGCATCTATGTCATCTGTTAAAAATTTATATTAATTTAGTTCTATTATACGAATCGTATCTATAAACAGGTGTATCAAAACTAAACATTTTCTTAAAATTTAGATTCAAAAGCACTCAATCTGATCGCATATTAATATAGTGAAATCACATGTCGTATTTGAGCATGTTAGCTTCGTTCGAGAACGAATAGTTTTTACCAGATTGCATTCGCGTACCAAAGTTCTATATATGAGAAGGTATTTTGCAAATTTAATGATATGACTACTTGCGGAATTTTGTATTGAGAATGATATATTCACAATTCTCAGGATTTATTCAGTTGCTGGGTTTTGCTGCAAAAGTATTCGAGCGGACCTACTATTACTATAATTGATGGCGATCTTTTGCAGCAATATCTGTCCAGGTTGCAAATGATATTATACATCCCATTAAAGCACTTTCACTATGTCTTTTTAGAATAACTTGTTTGGAAAAAATTTTTATGCGTCTTAAGAAATTACGCGTATATATTATGGCAAAATGTTGAAGTCATTATTAAAGCGAAAATCTTTGATTTCAATATTGAACAATTTGTTATAATATTGCAAGTATGTACATTGTTTACATTTTATGTGTTTTGCTTATGTAAACTTAAACAAAATGATGATACGTTATTTCTCATTTTAGGTGATATATAATGTATAATTCTTTAGCAATTTTTTAAATATCATTGGAGAAATTCACTTGTTAAATTATTTAAAGGCTCCCACGAAAAATAGCACATCTGCTTTTTATAATAAATGTTATATATTTAATTAATGTTTTTGTTCATTGTTCAAAAATTTATATGTACGTTAATAACGTTATTGAAATTTTAATTATGTTCTCCAAATATCTAAAATCGTTGTTAATTACGAAATCAAACCGCTAATTTTTTAGAAACATTTTAATATATACTTCCTTTAATCAAAATTTATAATTTTCTTCAATAACAAAATTAAAAACAATAATATCTAATGTTTTAATTTGGCCCTGTTTTCTATTGTATTTAAATATTTTTGTACAACCAGTTCGCTTTTAGTTTTGAGAAATTTTCATTTAAATTGTCTTTCAAAATACAACAAAATAAAAACAATACAACAAGTTTGTGAATTGAGCAAATGTGGTTTAAATTATCCACATGTAAGCCAGACTCTGATATATATTTGAATCGGTGTCTTTCACACAAATATTTTTTAGAATTACACACTTGCATTGTATTAGTTTTCTTATAATTCGCAAAATTTATTTTAATATACATCCACATTGCACTCGTATATTTAAAATATTCTAATTACTTTCAAGCACATTTTGTACAGATCACCCCCTTTCATAAAATTCTTAATACACAATACACATTCACTCCTGCGCTCTCGCTTACCCACTATGACATAATCATGATGTGTTCTAGACAATTGTTGTTGATGAAGTTCATTTGCATTTAAATTTAAGACGTTCGCCACTGGATCATAATCACCTTCATCTTCCGATAAATTTCTCATTTGTTTATGTTTTAAACAATTACAACAAACATAACAATGACAACAGCAATAACAACAAACACGTGGTGTTTCAGAATATGAGCATGTATCAAAGAGATTTGAAAAGAATCTGGCGAATAAATTATGTAAAACAGTCCAATAGACACGTATCGACCAACACATTTCGATCGATCGATAAGTTGACAGCAGCCCTTGTTGTATGATGTACTAGTACTTGACAATTTATTGTTTTAATTTTTTTATTATTAAACTAAAAGTGTACAATTGCCCCGATATATAAATATCTAAGAGCAACTTTACTTAATAGACATGTACGAAGTGTTTATTATTATTGATATAAAAATGAATTTAATAGCTTTTGCTAAGAATTTAACGCGTCTGAACATGTCTACGTTGTGGTGCCTTGATGAATACTAACAATTAATAAAAAAAATTTTTATTCCCTGATACATATTAATGATATTAAGCTCTCCTATACTATTTAAATATTTTATTATGATAATGATCATTAAAATGATACTCAATATATCAAAGCATTTTTTTAGTGAAGATTATTATAAACCCCTTTTTGTGTGTTATTTTATTTCATACTTTATTGTTGTAGCAATTACAACAATTAATTGCAAACTAAACATTTTGTCACAGTCTCGCGGTTGTTTTGAATGCAGCCAAGTGTTATATACAGAATGTTAAGGAATCAAATTTTAATATAGATAAAATTACTCTTATTAATAAGAAGTCAATACATTTTCTACAAGCACTAGAATTTTGTTTAGCAATCTAACAAAAAATATACCAATTTAAATGGTCACGACATCGAACTTCTATGCTTCTTACATCGGTGTCTAAGCAGTATAGACCTTTCCTGTCTATCTGTCGGAATTTACAGTCTAATGGCCTTTATAAATATGTAAAAGAAATACATATTCATATTATTTAAAATGGGGCAGTGACAGTCACGACAACTTAAATTTGATGGGTACGCCTTTGCACGATCAAAATTATTGAAAAACACATATTCGGTATGAGTGAAAATGTGTTACTATGTTTGACACCGACGATACTTGATGGCGAATTAAAGCAATTTAGATATTGAGCATTTTTGACATAAAGCACAAGTGCACGAGCTTGACAGCAACGATTTTTATTGCTTCCATCGCGTGGCGTTAGCAGTTCTTTTCTATTGAAACCATTCTTGAGATTTGGGAGAAATTGTTAAATCCTTTCTCATTATGTATAAGTTATCTGCAATTCTTATCCAACCAGGCCTCTGTTGAGCCATGCGACTGTGTTGTGAACTCATGACTAAAAGCCTTAAAAGTTCTGTATTAGCAATTTCGTTTTTTTATATATTTCTTTAACAATCATGTGCCAGTCTAGCAATATCTGTTCGTTCTTAATTCATTTGGTATACATACTCACTCTTATGCTTGCGTACACTAATCTGTAATTTGAATCTTGTTGTAATTTGTTCAGCATTGTCAACAACTCCTTCCGGATTATGCATTTTCTCAGACTTGTTTTTTATTTTATTTACTTTTTAACAAACGCGAAACGATGATCATGGCTTTTTCACACATGTGTGCATTTGTAATGTCTCATTTTCACTGTCATATA
Organism: Linnaemya vulpina; assembly: GCA_963675445.1. Classification (NCBI taxonomy): domain Eukaryota; kingdom Metazoa; phylum Arthropoda; class Insecta; order Diptera; family Tachinidae; genus Linnaemya; species Linnaemya vulpina. Next base: position 21,032,079 of record OY776277.1, read on the forward strand.
CAAACATATATTTTGTAATAAATCATTTAGTTTATTGTGGTTTTCAATTGGCTGTATTGTTGCTACTCATATGGAGACTTTTTGGAGCCAATTGTAATTTAATGAATTTATTATTGTACATGCATAAATTGTTTAATGATCATTGTTTAAACACATGGTAGTAGCTCAAGCAAGTGGCCTTGAGAAAACGTTGATCTTGCAATATGGGAGTTATAGTATTTATTTTTTAATTTCTCTACAGATGTTGTTGCTGTTAAATTTAAATATTGATATACAGATATTTGAAGATATATATGAATATGTATGAATGTATGTACAATATCCTGAGCAATCTTAATCTATTATATACAAATGCAAATAATTACAAAAACTCCTGACGATATGCAAGGCCAAGGATAAATTAAAGCATATCCATATATGAATCTTTTTACATAAATTAAACATATCCTTGGGTTACGTACGGCTACATGCCTGTATTTGTTCTCACAGCAAACTATTAGTACACTTCAACCTAATTCAAAATGAAGAAAAGCTCTTAGCGTATGCACAAATTTTCAATAATCAATTGATAATTACTGAAGAACAAACATACCAGGCTTTGAAATATTTGAAAACACAAGTAGCAAATTTTACTCAATAGGGATCTATTTTATATGTATTTCTATAAAGTACATGTTTAATAAATTAATTGAGAAAATGATTGTATGTATTAACCTTCCGTGATGTACTTTGAATGCACAGATGTGAAGATACGTATAAAATATATGTATGTACATCCGTTTGACTTACATATATAAAAACAACATACTTTTCAAATCATACTACTTTTTCCACTCATCTTGCTTTCTATTGGAATACATATGTACATATGTATGTATGTATGTATATAATTACATATTATTGCAAGAACCACTCTGGAAAGTATAAACAATACCTTATCAAGTGTGTTTTATAAACGATTTTGAAATTAATGGAAACTATTTTAGTTTTATTTGTAGAATTTTGTATTGCCTGCACATGATTAATTTAATAATTATTTGAAAAAGAAAATGCTTTCAGTTTCAAAATGATAGCAGGAAAACGGTATTAATAGTTGTGCCATAAAATATCAATAACAGTTATAAATGCTTTATTACATCAGAAATGAAAGTTTGAGAGCGATTGGTTCTCGATGTATTACAGAGCTGTTAAATGCATAACGAGAAATAAATTTTATAGCTTAAATTGCGGAATATAGGACGGAACACATGAAACATCATTATCATGGCACAATTGCCAGGTAGCTCCTGTAGTTCAACTGTTTAAGTTTACTTGTGATATGCTATCGTTGCAGAACTGGTGTATCCTGGCTATAACAAATTGATTATTATCAATGTATAATAAATTTGTAATTGAATTATATATTATACAAAGTTCATATATCGGCATATAATCAGAATTAAAAAGGGAATCCTTGCGTCCTTGAGTCCTTGAGTCCTTGAGTCCTAGTTTATACATAAATATTTTATGTGTTTAATGAAATTTCGGTGTTATTGCATGCAAAAATGGTGGCATCACTGTACTTCTAACGTCAGATGAATTTTCTTTTCATCATAATTTGTTACAAATTCGTTTTGCTGGATTCTGCAAAGAAAATATTTAGGGCTATTTGAATATACTAGATTTTAATATCTAATTTTGAAAGAAATGTTAATATGTTTAAAATGAACACTCAGTGAAGTTTTATTTCTGTAGTTGGCATCTTAAAAGGTATAATGAATGGGAAGTAAGAAAATGAAGGTTTATATTATGAATTAATATGTAAGTGGCGAAAAGATGATATGAAGTTTGCAAAGGGAATTCATATACACGCACATACACGCATTTAAAATCGATTAAGTGTATATATTTGCATATAATTAAAATTTGCATCAAATAAAATAAAAATAATGGATAAATCGGATTATGTGGCGCTGACTCTTACAACTGGCAATGTAAGTGGCATTGAGGAGCCGCCAAACGGGAACACTACTTTGCCCAGTACACGCAAAAGTTTAAAACGCGTAAGATTTTCTAAAATGTAATATAAAGAAATATTTATTTGTAAAGCATACGCATTTTTTCTTTTAAGTATTGGAATCAACTACCTCGCTGTCAACGTAATCTAATTATTTTAGGCATATCTGCTATGTGCATAACCTTACTTTTCTTATTGCCATCCGAACCATTGGACCTCAACAATGAAGCTTTAAAAGACGCAAATGGCAGGATGCCTCTCTTCACCTTAATGCGTAACAATTACCATAATCAGAAACAGCAGGAGTCAGCTGACGACGATAAAAATTTGTTTCCATTTCGAAATAGTAACCATGCGCAAGCTGATAACAATGTAAGTTTTCGAAGTAAATATTTAATTTTCTAATTTTTATTCTATGATATTAGAAATAAATGGTCATAAAAGGCATTTCTTTATATTATTCTATTTTACGACAAACAAAAAAACTTTAAGATGTAGAACTAAATCAGAAACATAATTGCCGTGAAATATTTAAATAAACTCAATTTGCTAATAATATGAAATACGATTATGGGGCAATGAACCCTTGTGATAATATACTTAACGCTTACTGCCAAGGCACTTTGAGCAAATAGTCCCGCGGGGCCACGGCATTTTTTTTCGCAATCTCTTCGAAAACGTCAGTATTAGAATTTGGGCTACTATCAGGAATATTTACACTTAAAAACTGGGTTTTTTTTACAAATAAGAGTGTCGCACGAATGTGTCCGACGTGGCGCCTCCCGAATTTTTTTAATGCAGGGCCATGTCGGACATATATGCACAACAAAAACATTCTCACAAAAATCCAAAATATTGGGATCGCTCTTTATTTTTGTATTTTCATTATAAAAATAATATGAAAAAAAATTTTTCTTTTACTTTTTTCTTACTGTTTACAATAAAATGAAATAAATTCTTTTTTTCCAAAACAATTTTTTTTTTCAATTAATTTTTGATCTGCCCCGAAACCATTATTAGAGAAATTTTAAGGGGATCCATACATCATATTACTGCAATAAAATCCTATTTATCGTTAACCATTATTGTGTGGCATGGCTAAAGAGAATTATAGTCGGACATACATATGTGTCTGAAGTGGCGTAGACCGCATAGTGTAGTGTCACTCTTATGTGTCCGACTTGGCACTCAATGTGTTAAAGCACATTAACGTGCTTATACTAACTACACTGACAAAACATATGTGGCATAGGTCAGTATTTCTTGCCATAATCACAGGTACCTTGATAAGATAACAGAACGATGAACAAAGAAGTACTTAAGCGATAATTTTTAGAATTGATGTTTTACTTTGTATTATATAAAAACAACTATAAGATAGTGAAAAAGTTCAACATATCGAACTCGTTCAACAATATTAACTTATATACGTATATATATATATATATATATATATATATATATATATATATATATATTGTATATATATATATATATATATATATATATATATATATATATAATGTATATATATATATATATATATATATATATATATATATATATAATGTATATATATAATGTATATATGTATATATATATATATATATATATATATATATATGACAAAAATTTATACAGTTCAGACTACTGTCATTACCCTAAGAGCATGTTGTGACGATCTTTCTGTTGAAATGGTTAATTCTATGAATCAAGATAATTTTGATGTTGTGAAGTGATTGACCATAACAAATGATTGTTATATCACATAACGAAGAAACAAAAGGGATCTGTAGATTATTGTTTCTCCTGAAAAATTTAAATATTTTGAATTAATGCAGTATTAGGATCAGCATATCAAAAAAGAATTCTCTAATTTCTGAATGTTTCCAAAATGGTATAGAGCTTATATTTACAAATTCTAATATAAAATAAAAATGTTTTCATTTTGATATATTCAATATAGATAGAGTACAAATTTTATATTTTCCTGAAGCAACAATATATAAATGGATATACTTTCTTTAATTGCAGGAAATCGCAATTGAACAGAAACACCAAGTAGAAAATGTTGTTAATTTACCACAAACTCAAAATAATTTCAACGAATTATCTCAAAGCCACATAAATGTTGCTCAAAGTTTTGATGAATCTTATGGAAAAGTTAAAATTGAAGATATAGTTAACAATGATTTAAATGATAATACACAAGATTCTAAAATGAGTAATGCGCATTCAAATGATGTAGAAATTGATCGAAAAGCCATAGAATCGGCTTTACAGGATCCACTATCTTTGCCAGGTACTGGTATTACAATCGAAGAATTTTTAGGTCGAATTGATATGCATCATATGCCCACTAAACAACATTTTCATGGTGCACGCAATGAAAAGCAAGAGGCTGTGGTAAATGCCTTCAAACATTCTTGGACAGGCTATAAGAAGTATGCTTGGGGTCATGATAACCTGAAGCCCATATCGGAGTCATCGAATGATTGGTTTGGCTTAGGTTTGACAATTGTAGATTCATTGGATACTATTTATATAATGGGATTGGAAGATGGTAGAGTATAATGAATTTATTTATAGCTCAATAATTATAACAGACATTTTGTGTAGAATTTGCTGAAGCTCGTAAATGGGTTGCGGAACATTTGAACTTTGATGTTAATCGTGATGTAAATTTGTTTGAAGTTACTATACGCATTTTGGGTGGATTGCTTTCGGCATATCATTTAAGTGCTGATAAAGTTTTTCTTCAAAAATCGGTATGTATTTTATAAAGATGTAAGAATATTTTTTCGAACCTTTGCTTATTTTCTAGATTGAGTTAGGTAATCGTTTGTTGCCCTGTTTTCTTTCTCCATCTGGTATACCTTATTCAGATGTCAATTTAGCCGCTTTATCTGCTCATGCTCCAAAATGGTCACCGGACAGCTCAACCAGTGAAGTTACTACAATTCAACTGGAATTTAGAGATTTGAGTACAATTACCAATGTTACTCTATATGAAAGTGTAAGAACGTTATTAATGTAGATTTAATTATTTCGAACTACTCCAATTTTCTACATATGTTGCAGGTAGTAAATCGAGTTAACGAAAAAGTTCATGCCTTAGACAAAAATAATGGGTTAGTGCCAATTTTTATAAATGCTAATAGTGGAACATTTCGAAACTATGCAACCATTTCATTGGGCGCCAGAGGTGATTCCTATTATGAATATCTGATAAAACAGTGGATACAAACTGGCCATAAAGAAAATGATTTGTAAGTTTTTTATTTAATATTATTAATTTCGATATATGTATATATTAGTTTGAGGACTCAAAAGGACTAAAGCTCATTTATGGCTATATCCAAACAATTATATAGGAAATTTGCAGTGATTGAATATACTTAACAAGTAAGTTAGTGCACGTTGGTAAAAGCGGAAGTATTATTTACTATTCCACTTTTTGGTAGCATCTATCTTATTATTGCGTCACGAAATTAATTTCGGAAGTTATGTCAGACATCTACTTTTTATGACAGTACGTAATGTGATTTGATCAGAACGCTGCGCATGAGGGTTTTTTTAAGAATCTACCCGAACATAGTTTATTTTAGTTTATATTGCTTCAGGAAAGCTTTTGACCATAACTAGAACGATGAAACTTACGTGAAATATTTGTTATTTATAATCAAAGATATGAAGCAAGAAAAATCGCACCATGGAGTAAAAACTTCACACTGCTGAAAAATTAATTTATTTTAAGTTTTCGAAAACTTAAACATTGACTTCTTTTCATCTCTTCTCCCTCTTGTAGTCGGTGACATACAATATTATTTAGAAACTTAATGTATAATATAATAATAAAAATTTTACTTTTATGGGCTTTAATCTTATCACCTCGGAACGTTCTTGTCAATAGAAAAGTGGAAAGATGTTTTCCAATTCATAAAATACATTTCGGAATGGATTAATATTAAGTACATATTTAATTTGTCCGAAAGTAATAATCAGTTTTCATAAATATAGAATGCGCTTTTAAAAGTGTTAGATGTGCGTCTTAAAAGTGTTCTTCAGGCACGAAATAATATGTATGATCTCATTCATTTTTGTATTGTATTCCATATAGACGTGGGACTTGTAGCATACAACTTATGCGACTAATTAACGTGCGCATATTGTTTCCTTATCATACCTACATATGTTGCATTGGTTTCAATCGTATATTGCTTCTCTTTCAAGAATATCGCGCAACTTATTGGAAAGTAGGTATACAAAATTTGTTGCTCAAATCTTAGAACAGTCAAATACATATACGAGTATGTTTTTATAATTTAGATATAATTTCAAATAAATCCGATTTTTTTTTTATAAAAGTATAATAAAATATTTCGGTTTTTAAATTATTCAAAACATTAAAAATAAAAACTTTTAAAAAATAGCTTGGTAACGGACTATATACGAGCTATCGATGGTGTTTTTTCACAATTGTTACGACGAACTCCTAAAGAAAATCATGTCTACATAGGCGAATTAATAAACGGCAAAGAATTTAAGCCAAAAATGGATCACTTAACCTGTTATTTACCTGGAACTTTACTTTTGGGCCACCATTATGGCATGCCAGATTCTCATTTGTTATTAGCCCGGGACCTTTTGGAAACCTGCTATCAAACGTATATGAAACAGCCAACACATTTAGCTCCAGAAATATCATACTTTGCTGTTGGAGAACATGAAGAATTGGATATTTATGTTAAACCAAATGATGCTCATAATCTATTAAGACCGGAATTTGTGGAAAGCCTATACTATTTCTATGCGTTGACTGGCAATCGCACCTATCAAGATATGGGTTGGAATATATTCCAGGCTTTTGAAAAGTACACCAAAGTTACGCACGGTTATAGTTCTATTGGAAATGTAAAAAATATTTTTAATACTAGACTACGTGACATGATGGAAAGTTTTTGGTTGGGTGAAACCCTAAAATACTTTTATTTACTTTTTAGTGACAGTCCCAAAGAAATTGATTTAGAGAAATGGGTTTTTAATACGGAAGCTCACCCACTCCCAATAAGAAAACATTAAAAATATACTATTTATGTATATCGAGTCTGAATTTTTAAACGAAAAGTGACAAACATATTTGGTTCTTGTAAATATGCATTAAATGTTTACGTAATATTCTTAAGATCATGTTAGAATTTTAGTACATGTGTAGTGTGTATACAAAAGTGCTGTGCATAAGAAACTTGTTCTTATTTTATTTATTTTTTAACTATAATTGATTATTAAAAAAACGGATATTATATAATGTAGTAATTATACCGGCACAGATTTTTATTTAAAAAATACAAATCGCTAAATAGTTTTGAAGATTTAAAAAAAGCCTACGTGGCACTAGTATAGTATTTAAGAAATATTGTTTGTCGGTGTGTTTTTAATTTAAAGAAACTATCTGAGCCCACAAACAAATGTTAAAGCCAAATAGTTATTGATTTCCGAAAATCTCACGAACGAAATGATATTTCTCCCGTAATTATATTTATAATATTTATAAAAAATATAAAAGTTTTATTTAATACAATAAATGTTAAGCAATATTTATATTAAAAAATCTCAAATTTTTATATAAAATACATAAATATAAGAGTAGTGTCTCAAGAGTTATGCTGAATTTGAAAATATGGTGGAAAAAGCAGCTTTATTAATGTATACTATTCGAAACATGAACTTTCGGCAGCTATATTTTCTAAACAATATTATAAATGCTAAGCTTAAAGACCTAGCCATTCAAGCGATATGTATCAAAAGTTATTAAAATTCAGAATTTCAAATTAAAAACATGGCTCTTTCTGCATAACTTGTATGATATTTACGTGGAGTATTTGGGATTTCCAGTCCTGTGTGCTGTCCTTGCAGTGATTTAATTATTGGGTGACATATTGGCTATGCAATAAAATATACAACGACGATGTATCAACAAAATTTAAATTATGCATGGGAAATGTTACAGAAAATTTCGAAATGATTCGCTAGTTGTTATTTCTTACCCTAAATCTTGCGTAACTCTTGCGACACTATAAAATTATTATTATTTTAATTAACTGTGTGATATTAACAAAATATCGTAGTCTTTATGCATTTAATGTTTTGTTTTTCTTGTTTCACATGATAATATTAAATTATTTTGTGGTGATATTGTCTGACTCGATTACTTGGAAGTAATTAAATTTTAGTTTAATGCTCTCTTAATGTGGATATTGATATGTAACAAAGGCAATATACATATTTATAAATATGTTGTCTTTGTATATGTATATCAATTAAATTTTGTAATTATTTAGCTTCTTAATTATATAACAATGAAATTGTAAAGTACGCGCAGTACGTATTAATTATTACCAATTACAGTTATAAAGTGGAAAGTAAAATAAATTTTTGTAAGAAATATTTTTAACATCAATTTAAATTAACTATTTGAGTTAAACTTATTTCTACGCTTTTCCGTTTGAGAAAGTATTGAAACTATATGTTAAAGAATAATTAGATTGCTCTCACAAAATATTTTCAAAAGTAAAAAATATGCACAGTCCAAAAAGATATATCTAACAAACAAGTTCTGTGTGTATACATTCATTAACTTAAAAGATAGTTTTCACAATAAAAGAAAATAAATTTGAATAATGATAAAACTTAACACTAAATATTTTGTGTTACTAATGCTTATTATTTGATAAATCCATCATGTGGTGGTAACTAAACATATGTACTCCTTAATATATTTCAGGCCGCTTATATATCTTTTATGCAGGTAATACAATAAAAAGGTACTATGAGTTAAGTAGTTTCCAATAATTTTGGATTATGTATGTTTCACTTAATGAACACTTATCTGATTAAAAATATTTTTCTTTATTGTTTACGCTTTTTTTGGGAAAATGTTTGCCAAGTATGAGCACTTAATGCTTACGTACAAAACAAAACTTAAAAATTGTCGTTGCTAATAATTAATAGATTTGTTTGAGTTTTGAGGCTCTTTTATACTAGTGTATTAAATAAAGAACCTCAAAACTATTAATTATTAAAAGAAAACAGGTTAAAATATTAGACACAAGAAACAAATTGTCCTTTTATTAATAATTTTAAGAAGAAATTCTTTATACTTTTTGTCATGTATATATACTATATTTATCGATATTGGTATCTATTGCACGTGAATAGGATCGCTTTTTTCCTATTATTTCTGTCGAATTGAAATCACTAAAACTTCTGTTTATATATTTATTCTGCAATAACAATTGGTATCGAATATATGCCTTCTCAATGGTGTGTGGTTCTCTTATTGAATGTATTCACGAAATACAGCTTTGACACGAAAGTAATTTGTACGATACAATGAAACGTTACGGAACATGCTTAGCCCTAATATGTTTAAATAATAGTCGTTTTCAACCTCCGCCCAAAAGCATGCTTTAGTTTCTCAAAGATGTTGATATAATGCCAGCTATGGTATAGCCTATGACTATTTTCAAAAGCTAGAAATCGATGTGGCAGCAATTTGGCAAAAATTTCAGTCTGGCAGCACCAGATTTTAATGTGGTAGTGCAGTTTTATGGTGCTGCCAAACTGAAAACTATGTCCTGTTATTTTTGCCAAATTTTGAAAATAGCCTTAGGCCATCCAATAGATGGCGCTAAATCAACATTTAAAGAAACTAAAGTATACTTTCAGGCAATAACAGTTATAACGATTATACATATATAATTTACTGATGAATGGCGGCCAATAGCTTTACAAGTTGACATGTAATATTAGGTCTGTTTGTTTACTTTTCCAGCAATATATATCCAGCAGCTTCGTGATAGTGAAAATAACCAAATTTACAGCTGATGAGTAATGCTAATTCACAAGAATGTTCATGTGTACTTATGTTCATATGTCTTAAAAATAAAATTTTCAATAAATAAATAAATTTTTATAACTTCAATTAGTTTTTATGGTTTCTAGTGCAAATACAGAAATATATACATATATATATTGATCAAGAACCCAATTTGAAAACTTTTTGCAAAATATTTCACAAATATAACTTTTTTGTTTACTTTTTAATTGGCAAGAAGAAGCAGTCAAGACATCTCTTCTATCTTCCAAATTTTACCGAACAAAATTTCTCCAGCAAGATTTTGCAAGTTCTCAGTTATTCAAACATTAATTTTCTGACACTCTCTCAATTTAAATACATATTCTTGCTGGAGAAAATAAACCTACAACATCCAGTAACATTTTGCACATGTAATATTATTATATCAGGCAACTTAATATGCGTGTATGTGTGTTTAGTATCTTTGTCTTCTTATAGTCGACATATGAGAAAAGACTTAAGACACGAACCCACAAAAAACGAGATTTCGGCCAAAAAGTGGTCCTATCAAATTCTATGTGTCATTTTCGGATTCAGCATGCGGAATTGTGGTTAGTAGGGTCCCCGGGCCAAATCCGGCCAAGGGTTTCCGAGAAAAACGCAAAAAACACGAAAATTTCAAATATCATGAAAATTTCGAGTTTCTGTCTTAAGCCTTTCAGTCACTTGATATGAGTTACTCTATACAATTTCTTCAAAAGACTTAAGACACATGCATGCATGCACTCAACTTGATTAAAAGTGATAATGAAAGTGCATGTGTCTTTAGTCTCTTTGTCTTCTTATAGTGAGCATATGAGAAAAGACTTAAGACACGAACCCGCAAAAAACGAGATTTTTACCAAAAAGTGGTCCTATCAAATTCTAAGTGTCATTTTCGGATTCAGCATGCGGAATTGTGGTTAGTAGGGTCCCCGGGCCAAATCCGGCCAAGGGTTTCCGAGAAAAACGCAAAAAACACGAAAATTTCAAATATCATGAAAATTTCGAGTTTCTGTCTTAAGCCTTTCAGTCACTTGATATGAGTTCGTCTATACAATTTCTTCAAAAGACTTAAGACACATGCATGCATGCACTCAACTTGATTAAAAGTGATAATGAAAGTGCATGTGTCTTTAGTCTCTTTGTCTTCTTATAGTGAGCATATGAGAAAAGACTTAAGACACGAACCCGCAAAAAACGAGATTTTGACCAAAAAGTGGTCCTATCAAATTCTAAGTGTCATTTTCGGATTCAGCATGCGGAATTGTGGTTAGTAGGGTCCCCGGGCCAAATCCGGCCAAGGGTTTCCGAGAAAAACGCAAAAAACACGAAAATTTCAAATATCATGAAAATTTCGAGTTTCTGTCTTAAGCCTTTCAGTCACTTGATATGAGTTAGTCTATACAATTTCTTCAAAAGACTTAAGACACATGCATGCATGCACTCAACTTGATTAAAAGTGATAATGAAAGTGCATGTGTCTTTAGTCTCTTTGTCTTCTTATAGTCGACATATGAGAAAAGACTTAAGACACGAACCCACAAAAAACGAGATTTCGGCCAAAAAGTGGTCCTATCAAATTCTATGTGTCATTTTCGGATTCAGCATGCGGAATTGTGGTTAGTAGGGTCCCCGGGCCAAATCCGGCCAAGGGTTTCCGAGAAAAACGCAAAAAACACGAAAATTTCAAATATCATGAAAATTTCGAGTTTCTGTCTTAAGCCTTTCAGTCACTTGATATGAGTTAGTCTATACAATTTCTTCAAAAGACTTAAGACACATGCATGCATGCACTCAACTTGATTAAAAGTGATAATGAAAGTGCATGTGTCTTTAGTCTCTTTGTCTTCTTATAGTGAGCATATGAGAAAAGACTTAAGACACGAACCCGCAAAAAACGAGATTTTTACCAAAAAGTGGTCCTATCAAATTCTAAGTGTCATTTTCGGATTCAGCATGCGGAATTGTGGTTAGTAGGGTCCCCGGGCCAAATCCGGCCAAGGGTTTCCGAGAAAAACGCAAAAAACACGAAAATTTCAAATATCATGAAAATTTCGAGTTTCTGTCTTAAGCCTTTCAGTCACTTGATATGAGTTACTCTATACAATTTCTTCAAAAGACTTAAGACACATGCATGCATGCACTCAACTTGATTAAAAGTGATAATGAAAGTGCATGTGTCTTTAGTCTCTTTGTCTTCTTATAGTGAGCATATGAGAAAAGACTTAAGACACGAACCCGCAAAAAACGAGATTTTGACCAAAAAGTGGTCCTATCAAATTCTAAGTGTCATTTTCGGATTCAGCATGCGGAATTGTGGTCAGTAGGGTCCCCGGGCCAAATCCGGCCAAGGGTTTCCGAGAAAAACGCAAAAAACACGAAAACTTCAAATATCATGAAAATTTCGAGTTTCTGTCTTAAGCCTTTCAGTCACTTGATATGAGTTAGTCTATACAATTTCTTCAAAAGACTTAAGACACATGCATGCATGCACTCAACTTGATTAAAAGTGATAATGAAAGTGCATGTGTCTTTAGTCTCTTTGTCTTCTTATAGTCGACATATGAGAAAAGACTTAAGACACGAACCCACAAAAAACGAGATTTCGGCCAAAAAGTGGTCCTATCAAATTCTATGTGTCATTTTCGGATTCAGCATGCGGAATTGTGGTTAGTAGGGTCCCCGGGCCAAATCCGGCCAAGGGTTTCCGAGAAAAACGCAAAAAACACGAAAATTTCAAATATCATGAAAATTTCGAGTTTCTGTCTTAAGCCTTTCAGTCACTTGATATGAGTTCGTCTATACAATTTCTTCAAAAGACTTAAGACACATGCATGCATGCACTCAACTTGATTAAAAGTGATAATGAAAGTGCATGTGTCTTTAGTCTCTTTGTCTTCTTATAGTGAGCATATGAGAAAAGACTTAAGACACGAACCCGCAAAAAACGAGATTTTGACCAAAAAGTGGTCCTATCAAATTCTAAGTGTCATTTTCGGATTCAGCATGCGGAATTGTGGTTAGTAGGGTCCCCGGGCCAAATCCGGCCAAGGGTTTCCGAGAAAAACGCAAAAAACACGAAAATTTCAAATATCATGAAAATTTCGAGTTTCTGTCTTAAGCCTTTCAGTCACTTGATATGAGTTCGTCTATACAATTTCTTCAAAAGACTTAAGACACATGCATGCATGCACTCAACTTGATTAAGTGATAATGAAAGTGCATGTGTCTTTAGTCTCTTTGTCTTCTTATAGTGAGCATATGAGAAAAGACTTAAGACACGAACCCGCAAAAAACGAGATTTTGACCAAAAAGTGGTCCTATCAAATTCTAAGTGTCATTTTCGGATTCAGCATGCGGAATTGTGGTTAGTAGGGTCCCCGGGCCAAATCCGGCCAAGGGTTTCCGAGAAAAACGCAAAAAACACGAAAATTTCAAAAATCACGAAAATGTCGAGTTTCTGTCCAGTCACTTGATATGAGTTAATCTATACAATTACTTCAGAAGACTTAAGACACATGCATGCATGCACTCAACTTGATTAAAAGTGATAATGAAATATTATCCCTCATCATCGCCGATTAGAGGACACTTGCAAACATCTTATTTAGTTAAAAGTATTCATGTAAAAATATTATTCCTTAAATCGTGCATACGAAAACATTCATGTGGTTACATGTTTTGAATAACAGGGATGTCAGACAGGTATATTCGCACAAAATTCCAATGTTACACATAAGGACAGAGATGTAGCGCTCGTTTTTAAGAAAATAAGTTGCCTAAATTCACCTTCTACGAGGTCCTGTTGGCCTAGAGTCGTTAATCACTGAAAAAGTACACAATTTTTTATAGGAACTGTGAAGACGGGGTTTCTTATTCGCCCTTATTCTACTTGACAACGGCAATAGAAAAGCACGCTGTTTTTTATCTTTTTTTGCAAATCTGTATTCTACTTGGCGGTATTGCCATTTATCGATGACTTCTAACACAGGTTTGGTATTTTGTAAGCAAAATTGACGTTGATGTTGCCTCTAATTGCCATTGGATTTCTCGTCGCCATTTTTGGTGTTGTCTTGCGTTGCTTTCTATTGTGTTTTAAAACTTTGAAAAATTCATCATAACAGTTTTCTCTTTTTCTCTGTTTTTGGTATTTTTTTATATATGTATTAGTGTTGACTTTTTGGTATATTGTGTTTTTATTTGGTATATTTGGTTTAAATAAAATAATTGAAAAAATTCAAATAAGAAATAAATGCCAATTCGAGAAGCTTGTCCAAGAACTTGAAAAGAATCGCTGCCAATTTTATGGTGTTTGGAACATATTTTCAACTTGCCCCTTTTCAAATGATGCTCTATTATTTGTAGGACATGTTTAAAAGATGGTTTATTTAACTGAAAATAACTTTCAAATCTTAAAAAAGATAAAAAATCCATTACTTGGGAAATTATTTCTTCAAATTTGTTACGTATTTCTCATCGGTCAAGTCAAAAATACAAGTTTTCTGTCCAAGCCATCTTCTTTCCACTATCAATTTTTTTATTTTCTTCGTCACTGGAGTCTGAATCGAAAAGAAAATCATTTTTATTTTAATGCATGCCCAATTTTTTTATTTTTCCAAAATCTTTTACCGAAAATAGTAGATTAATTGAATCAGCTGGCTCAAGTATTAGATATGTGTGTTTTATTTATCGATAAATAGGCAACATCGTCATAACACTGTTAGGGAATACAAAATTAGCATTGACGTTGGTTAAATTGATGTTGCCTCAAAATTGCCGACGCGAAATAAAATAATGGTGATTAATTTAATACAAAAATAATGATTATTAATAATAATGTTTTAAGTGATTTATTAATCAGCACACTTTTAAATGCCATTGAAAAATTCAAACATATTTCAATGCATCTTCCTTTTTAAAAAAATTACTTAAACAAATCCATTGGAATTGAAACGAATGGTCTACATTGCTTTTTCTTGCTGGTTTTATAAATCAAAAAGTTGTAACTTCGGCGTTCTTCAATATATGTACATATGTATTTAATATTATAATTAAAATAAAATATTTAAAATACTTACCGACCAATTAATTAATCAATATGAAGAAAACAATATTACACTTCTTTTTTTTATAATTTATCATATATTTTCAGTTTAATTAAATGTTTTTTTTTTGTTTCAATTTCCTCTAATGACTTTTTATTTACTTTTAAGACAACAACGACACTTCTTTTTCTGTTAATAATTAAAATACGCTTATTGATGATTTAAAGTGTGCGTGGATGTTTTTTTTTGTATATTCTTGATTAAATTAGTTTTTTTTTTTGTTTGTTTTCCTCTCATCTTCGAATTGTATAAGTTAAATCTGCTTTTCTCCTTTTAAATTTTTATACTAGTATTTAAAATTTAATTATTGTTTTCTTTTGAAAACGCGATGTTTATTTGAATTTTTCGTTTATGAAATTTATAGTCTATTATAAGGTCAATATGTTAAAATTGTTTTATTTTACATTAGTGAGATGTATTCTCTTTTATCATAGTGATGTATTCTCTTTTATCATATTATGATAATTTCCTTTCTTTAATAATTATTAAATTTAATTTAGACAAAGATTAATTATGTACTTAATTTATTAACTTTTTTAATTAAAGTAGTAATTAATTTCCTTATAATTAATTTGAAAAACATTGACGAATATTAAGTGTTGTAGAAAAGTAAATTTAATTATGCGATAATAGTTGTTTCGTACGTATTTTGATTTGCTTTTAAGTTCCACAACTTTCAACGCATAGTTTTTTTACTTAATGGTTTATATCAATTATTTACAGCTTATATTTGTAAAGACTTTGTTTATTATTTAATGTAAATAGGGCTTTGTCCATTTAAGACTAAAAAATTGGTAGTTCTTTGATATTTTCCATCCAGTTTTATAAAATAACTGCTTTCTCTTACTGATTTTTAGTTATTAAATGAATGTTTTAAGATGATTCTGTAGCTATAAGAGCCTTTGGTTCTTAATTTAAGTTAAATTTTGATATTTCTATAGTCCGCCTGATATTCTAGTAGAGCCTGTTATATTTTTTATATTTGTAGTTTATGCGTCTGACTCAATTTTGCGATTTCGGGGAATGAATACTTTGTTAAATCTCTTACATTCTTGGACACTGTCAACTTCTAAAATGTTATCTTCGTTTTAAATATTATTTAAGCGAACGATAGCTTGCGGACTGTGGAACAGACAATCAAAGTATATAGTTATACAAATTTCCATATAAATATTGAAAATTAAAACTCCTTTTTTGAATGAAATTAAATTCATTCAAGAGAGATCTTGGAACCGCAGCATGTGTCTGTGATTAAATTTGTTGGATAACAATTAACTCTTAACATTTTTTATATCATTTAGACTTTCGAAAGATCCGTTCTAGAGCAGTAGCGATAACTGTGATGACATATGGACTGAAATGAGGAACTATTTCTATCATCATAGCTCATTTCAAATAAATCGGGAATCATTTTAAAAATAAAATTGAAGCTATTATAAAATTCCGTTATATAATTTATAAATTTTTTCTAAATTGTGAATAGATTGCTAGAATATAAAAGAAACCATTTTTATAATATTTGTTCTTAAGGCTATAAATCACCTTCCCTAGATAATAAAGTAGAAACATTTGACACACAGATATTGCGAAATAAATGTAACTAAATTTTGTACGCTACGACATCACTTGATGAAAAAAACCCTGCCTAAACCATTCTTTTTGTTTGTAATGGATTTCGAGGCAATCAAAAACTTTTTTGGATGTCAAATTTTTATTTTGGCGATTTTTAGTTAGCGGTTTCAAATCTCAAGCACTTCGCAACATTATGATACTTCGAGGATATAACTTTTTAATTTTTTTAATATACCGAAAACAATTCTAGTCTCAATTTTCGCTGACTTTGAAATGGAGGATGTCGCAAAAATACAGATATTTTACTAATGTATACACATACATATGCATTATATATATACATACTCTGTGTTTGCGTACCATTTTTTGTTGGCAATTATTTTTTTATTTGCAGCCAGACCACTGATCGCTTACTCTCTTTCGAAAGTTTTTTGTCTCACTCGCAAGTTAACTTCTATACCTCAGATAACTATATAGCATTACGGTTCTTCTGAGGAGGTATCTGTGGTTAACATTTTATCTTACTATTAAAAATTTTACCCCTATTGTATACAAATACATGAGTTTTTTGTCACATGTATGTATGTATATGTTTGAAAGTAGGCGCCCTAGCACATACTTTTTTCTACTTAAGAACGATATTTATGTTTAATAATAATACCAATTACAATAGTTAATTAAGTTTACTACACTTAGTTAAATATATTAATGGCCATAATGACCTTTTGTTTACAACTTTCATTTAGTTAAAACCGCGGTAACCAAAAAATACTCGGAACAAGAATATATTTTTATGGGTACAACCAATTCGATGAAAAGGAAATTAAGCAAGATTTTTTTTTTTTCTTTATGGTTTGATAGGAGTGTCTTTTTCAAATGAAGTATTGCTTTTATGTAATCGGTTTTTTTTGCAGAACAGAACATATTGAATTTTGTGTGAATTAGATATGGACAGAAGAAGACTTTCTGTTTGTTATTTCAAAAGTAGTAGTATTGCTTTCTTTTGTAATATGTAGGAAATGCCACAACGTATTTTTATGTTGTAACTATAATAAAAATTAACTAAATGAATTTCATCAACAATGAAACTAAACACATATTAAAACAAAAACGAATTTTCTAATTTGAACTTTAAGTTGAAAAATTTTTGTAATAAATAAATTTTAACAAAATAAAAAAATTCTTTCAACAATTTTACATTGTCAATAAAGTTTTTGTTTCAGAAGCACCATTTAATATAAAAGGAGCCTTTGAAAATTCTTTAAAAATTTACAAACTCAAACACTATATTTGTTTAAGAGGAAAAGAAATGGAAAACAATTTTCATATAAAATAAATTTATTTTTTATGTCAAAAAATAAAACAAAATTTATTTAAAGAAATAAATATTTGAAAATTTTAAATTATAAGTCTTATTTTTTTATAACTAAAAACTAAGCTACTAAAGTATATACGCCAATCACTAGCATTTTCTTTTAACTTAACTCATGTTTTTACAAACACTGTTATTTTTGTAACTGTTATATTTTACTATAATTTTTTGCTATATTTTCTTCTTAAATTTATTATTATATTTTCTTTGACACATCACGATTGCAACTTATTAATTTGTTTTTATTTCACTTGTACAATACTGTCGTATTTTCTATGGTGTCGTTTAATTATCGCTTCGATAAAAATAATTTTACACGTAATCAAATAAAAAAGAACAAACAAAATATAAAATAAAAATTTGTTATATAAATTACGAATTATTGTAAAAAAATTAACTATATACATAATTTGTGTGTCTTAAATTTAGCTAAATGAAATTTTAAGAATTTATAAAATAAATCAAATGCTTAGGCATGAAATTATTATAACAAACATAGTGCTTTTGCTTTGTGGATAGATCAAAAAGTTTTTGCTGTCTTAGAAATTTAAGCAGAATCAATGTTTTTTTTAGTATAATAAAATTTAAAAATATATGTCCATAGTTTGATTTATTAAAAATATTTAATATAAAAAAGCACACACACATATACATATATATATATATATATATATATATATATATATTAGTTCCACTTATTAAGTACAATTTTAATACCAGAGTTGAATGTGCTATATACTCTCTCAAGAGGCCAGTACATAATGCTTGTAAGATTCTTTTTTTTATATTTAAAATAATTTTAATGAACTATCGGTTGATTTGGAGAAAAAAAGAAACAAAAACGGTTTTCTGCTCTAACTCCTAAAACGTTAAGATTTAAGGCTCCGTTGTCATATTATAGCTATTAAACAGTGGTCTGGTTGAATGTTAGTGCGTACGAAACAAGAACAAATTTAATCATACTTAAAAGGATTATTACCTACTATGCATACTATTTATAAGTCTATTTACCATGTTATTTTGTGATGTTCATTTATACAACAAGTGGTGGTTTCATATGTGGGATGAGGTCTCATAATGCAGCTGAGTTGAATTCTAGTATTAAGCTATTACCTCCAATGCTATGATGATTATGATGATGTTGGTGTTGCTGTGAAGACACTGTGGTGGAGGATGGTGATGCAGCTGGCGCTACCTGTTGCGGTTGTTGGTTTTGAGACTGGTTTACAGGTTGTTGATGTCAAGACGTCAGAATAGATTTAACAGCTTCATCAATGCCACTAACAACGCAATTAAAATCGTTTAATTGTTGGTGTTGTGCGTGATTAACAGCTAAATCACTTTCAACCGTAGAAGTTGCATGATGGTTACTCATTGTTGTAGAATTTGCAGAGTTGGTTGTTGTTACATGTTGCTGCTGTAAGCTGTTATGATGAAGGACACTATGATTCAAGAGCTGAGCATGTGCTGAGTTGCCCGTTGTATTCATTAACAGTGGCGTTTCTGGCAAACTTGTTGGGTCGTTTGAAGAATTGCCCATAAGACAGTCACTCAAATCATCTACTAGTTGTCGGCGTTTTGTTGGCTGCTGACAGGCAGAAGAATTATTGCCACTATTTTGATTATCATTCAAAATTGTGTCGCCTAGAAACGAGCCCATCGAATGATCTAAGGAGAATGAGAGTGAATCGGCTTCTGAACTCTGCAGGTTTAATATACTGTCGATGGCATTTTGAACATGACGAGTTATGTCATCATCAAACTCTCCCGATCCTACATGATGATGGTTGTGAATGTTGCCCTGTTGTTGGTGATGATTCATTTGCATCATATGATTGCTAAGCATTTGCTGCTGTTGCGAATTCATATTTTGATGCTGATTTATATTCATAAAATGCTGTGACTGCTGTTGTTGGTTGTTATCCATATGATTGTTGAAAGAAGCAAAGTTTTCATGATGGCCCATAATATGAGGAAAACCATTCGTTTGTGAAGGATTTTCTTGGGCGGTGTTATCTACGCCTAATCCATCATGTAATGATAGTAATGCTGCATCCATTAATTCTTGGGCATGTGATGTATCATTTGGTACTATATTGTTATGATGATGGTGATGGAGATGAGGTTGTTGTTGTATACGTAACGGTGATGAGGATGACGCGGAGGAATCATTGAGTCCTCTATTATTCATTGTGCCATCACACATTTTCTTTTGTGGACTTTCTTCATCTTGCTGTACATGTTGTTGTTGGGATTGTTGTTGTGGATGCTCTGCATGATCATCTACAATATGTCCATTCCACTGACGTTTTCGCGAATTTAAACAGTCATTTGCTGTCGAGTCGTTGTTATCGCTAGTAAGAAAGTCGGGAAATTGTGCCTCCATATTTTGCATCCACCTGGGATTATTTGCCGATCCCAGTTGTATATGATGTGTCAGGGTATTACTTGAACTCATAAAGTGCACTGATTGTTGCTCAGTGGACGCCATAAAGGTATTTCCAGCAAAATCCGATTCCCAACTTGTTTTCTCTTTCGTTACACAGTGACTATTTGATGGAGATTTATTGGATTCACCAAATATAGACTCTAAGCCAGACTCTATGTCATCCGGTGAATCAGGTCTTTCTTTATTGCCAGATAAATGAACTGGCGATTCTCCGAACATAGCTTCCAATCTAGTTTCAACATCCTTATGCACTTCACTATCCTCCGAACCACTGAAGAACTCATTTAAATCAGGAGCTTGTTGATTGCCTACATGCGTAGAGAGCGTCATAGCCGGTTGCTGGTTTTGCTGACTACAACTGTTAGCTACTAGGGGTATACTGCAACTATTCTGAAGAACACTCGTTTGTGGTTGACTTTCCATATTTTTGTTGATACAACCATTGGGAAACAAGTCGCCCGAAGCTGCATTCGAAAGAAATTCTAATGTTTTTGCTAAGGGTACTGTTGTAGTTTGCGTCGGTGAGTCTTGAGGTGTGCTTTCACAATTCTTTGTATTAACAGTTCCAACTGAATTTATTAAATTTAATTCTTTTTGTATACATAACCAATCGTCTTCTTGTTGTTTTGTACTCGGCTGATTCACTGGCATATGATGCGAAAAATCAAAACTGGTTGTTACAATTTCTGTAAGCGGTGTTGTACTTGAAGTTGTTTGATGATTTGATTGAAAACTGTTCACATTTAGATCATTTACAGCTCCGTGAAGTTTACTTTGATTATTTTGAACTGTATGGTTAGATTTCGTTTGTTTATTTGATTTAACACTCTGATTTTTATTCGCTGATATGTTAATATTCGCAGTAGTATTAGTCGGTATAGGAGCTGACGTTGTTGCTGCCATAATTGCATTATCATTTGGTTGTACTGGTTCTTTTGGTTCTTGTTTTTTCATAATAAAACTCGGAGTAATTTCCGATTCGATATCAAAATTTTCAAAATTATCTTTTTCATCCTTCTTAATTTCACAAGATGCAGTAGGAACTGGAACTGCTGAAGACACAGGTTGCTGTTTTTTTACACCATTAAACGTGTGATTGGTAGGTTTGGTCAGACTTACAGAAGCATTGGCCAAGTGGTTATAATAACTACTTGATCCTTTATTATCAATATATGATTGTTTCCACTGGTTGGATATTTCTTCCTTTTTAGGTTCTTTGACATCGGCAGTTTGCTTTTTGAACGAACTATTGACAATGGGACTTTGTTTTAATAAATCAAAGGAATCCATAGAGCTGCAAGAACTTTTTACGCCGCCAGATGATGTTAACGAATTTTCGAAAGGTTCGCCTTTTATTTCATTTTTTATGGAATCCAAAGATGGTGAAGATGATTGTAAGTTATTGCAAAAATTCGAATTGCTATCATTATTAGAACTTATTTCTATGTCAACTTTTATATCAAGATGTTCAGTTTTGACTTCATTTTTCATTTGATCAAAAACACTAGGCGTGGGGGAACAAGACGATTGCGTTATCGTATTTGTTAACATTAAACTTTCTACACTCTTTATGGCATCCTTCTGATCATCTCTTTGTTGTTGCTGCTGTTGCAACAGTTCATATTCCATTATGTCTTTTTCAAGTTGTTTGGAATCTTCGATCTCCTGCTGCAAATCCTCAATCATCAATTTCTCCATTTGACATATTTCAGATGTTCGGTGTTGTAACTAAATGCAAGACGGAGAATTAAAGAAAAATATAATATTAATCACAGGAAAAATAAACCTCATTTCCATGACATGAAAAACCAAATTTAGTCAATTACTATTCTCACCATTGATTCTTGTAATAACAACTGCTGAAATTTCCCTGATAATTTACGAAATTTATCCTGAAATCTTATGGCAGATTTTTCAAATTCTTCTTCCTCTTCAATAGGTATATCTTCATCTGTTTGATACATACAATGATATCTGTAATATAAATAATTTGTTTTTACTAGCTCATATATTATTTATGTAAAAATTATCAAAAGCAATAACCTTATCAAACGTTTGACAGCCTCTTCTTTATTTTGGAATGGACTTTTATAGTCAGGATTTAAACAGCTTTGTTGGTCCAGTTCTAGTTGCCGGAGAAATCTAATATTTGAAAATCGGACAATTTTTAAATTAAATTCATTAAATTTTATTTTGTTTAAAAGAAGATGAAGGATGAGTACAATTATTCTATCTTATATATTTTCATTTGAAATTTATGATACGAATACAGAAAATAAATAAAATTGCATATGTAATGATTATTACATAATATTATTAAAAAATAAAGTTGGATTAAATTTTATGATCTGGTATTTGAGTTTAATTTTGTTTCTGCTAATAAATTTTGACTTCCCCTAAAGAGAAAACTTTTTGCAAGATGAATTACAATTAAAAATTTTTTTTACTCGTTTGAATTGCTTTCATACAAAAATATTCACTGTTACTCTTGTCATTATATGGATATTAATTTTGTATTATATGGCTCAAGAAAGTAATGTTTTCTAATTTTAATTAATTTTTAAATATTGATTATATCTAATTCTTTCTGAATATCGGGTTACAAATATAAAATATTCGAATAAATGGGATACAATGCTAGAAGCTTTATAGCTAATTTTCTAATGTAAAATTCTTCGGATGATGAGTTTTTAAATGAACAATGATGTTCTGACCATTTTCTTAAATTCGAATGGCGAAAAGTTGTCATGTCCTCTAATTAATGATTCCTTAGATGATGATGTTATTTAAATAACTTGTAACATATTTAAAAATTCGAATAATTAAAATTAGTTAGCTGAATTGCTAATAAACGTTTCCTAAAATGATGAGTTTTGTTAATTCAATAATAAAATGCAAAATAGATGTCTTAATGCTTGTTAGAAAATTAAGGATTAATATCAACCAACTACTCACAAAGAAAGACGAGCAAGTTTTGCTTTAGGTGAAATTTGTTCCTCTGTTTTTACTATACTTTGATTTTGAGTAATTGGATTACCGACAATGTTAGCATTAGCGGCACCATTAAACAACGCACTTTGAACCACAATCGTATTATTCTTGTGTAGATTACTAGAAGATGAAGGTGCTAGTGTTAGCAGGGGTTTCAAAGATCCCGCAGTTCCAATAATACATGATGTGGGTACTGAAACAGATGGAGCAGCAGTCGTTGTTAGTGATGAAGATGGTGCTGTAGCTGTTATTAATTGAGGTAGAGTAGAGACCACCGTATTCAACGAAGTTGTCAGTGGAGATGATACGACTGATGTTTGTGGTATGACTGACGAACACAACGAAGCTATTGCACTGGTTACAACGGGAACATACGCCTTTTGATTTCCTATTGTAACAGCGAACGTTGGAGTGGTGGACAACACTGAGTTTTGGAATTGTATTGGCGTTTGATGTTGCGACAACTGTGGTATTAGTTGTTGTTGTTGACTAAGAGTTGATAATTGACACGTCGTCGTTGACGTAGATGTAGCTGTTATAGATGTCGTCGGATTATTATTGCTTGTCGTTGTTGTTGTTGACGGAAAGATAAGGGGCGGAGGTCCTTGTTGAAATGATGATAAACTATTTATGTGTGGGTTAAATGATGCAAATGTATTAGAGGATTTGGAATTTGAGTTTTGTAATTTCTGTTGCTGCTGCTGCTGTTGTTGTTGCATTAATTGTTGCTGCTGCATTTGTAAATGTTGTGTAAAATGCTTCTGTTGTAAAACCGCTGGCATGTTTGCTATATTGATCATATGAGGTGGTGGCAGTGAAGGATATGGCAATGATGGCAATGATGGCGTACTCGTTAACGACGATAATTGAGGCAGCTGTGGATTTAATGTGGGTGATTGAGTTATCAAATTTGCAGTCATATTATTACTATTAGTACTATTCTGTGGTTGTTGTACGTTTATTTGTTGTTGCTGCTGAGTAGGATTTGGTTTTTGTTTTACTGCTTTGCTGTTTCCATTATTTCCAGGAGCTGAAACAGATGTTGGTGTTGGTAAGTTACTGATCATATTGCTTGCAATTAAATTATTTGTACTTATGGCAACATGTGGTTGCTTACTTTGTTTGTTTTGCTTGTTTTGTTGTTGATTTTGTTGATGTTGTTGTTGGTGCTGTATAGGATAAATGTGAATTTTTTGTGTAACCTGTTGCTGCTGAATATTGCTTATTGCTGTGTTTGCTGCAGCTCCAGACACATTTGAAGTACTACTCAACGTTGAATGATTATTTGGTTGCACTATATTCGCGGGAATATTTCCAGTGTTTACTTTACTATTGTCTGGAGTAAAATTATTAGACTGCATCACAGGAAAATTATTAGCTGCGTTAGCTGCATTTGTGGCATGTGTTACGAATGTTTCGGGAGTGGGTATTTCTTTACCTGCAGCTAGAATACGATGCTGCTCCATGAAGAGTCGTTGTAATGCTGTATTTATTTCCATATCGGTCATTGGTTTATTAAAAGCAGCAACCACATTTGGATCTAAATCTGTTGGTAACGGCATAGAACTGAGTAAGTTTCGATGTTGCAGCTTAACCGTTAGATATTGAATTTGCATTTGAACCTGTTTGAACATTAGTTGTTGCTGAGGTGTAAGTTGTATAGTTTGAACTCTTGAAACCGTGTTTTGGGGCTGATTGGGGGGCGAATTTCCTGCTGTTGTTGAATTATTCGCATTGCTTAGAGGAAGCCCGCTGTTGAGACCGTTAATCGGTGGAGTTGTGTTAAGATTGGATATTGCATTAGCGGTGGGATTGTTACTTGCGCCACCTGAAAAACTTTGATTGAAACTAGTTGGAGTACGATTTATTTGTATTTGTTGCTGTTGTTGCTGCTGCAGATTATTTTGAGGTTGCTGTTGCATGGGTGCTGTAACTCCTACAAGTTTTGTTCCCGTAGAAGTTTGTGTTTGAAACGGCTGAATTGTTACAACATTTGATGTAGTGGTCGTTGTAGTAGAAGTAGTTGATGAGGATACCACCGGTTTTCCACTGACTGTATTGGGTTGCACTATTTGTACTGGATTATTGTTAGGTTTTTGAGAAAGAGGATCTAGTTTAGGCATTGGCTTCACAACGGAAGCATTCTTCATGAGAGCTACATCGGCAGCTGTAGTTGTGGATGCTTTTGGCTTTCTGACAGGTTTTTTCTTTGGTACTGCTCCTGTATTGGACGTGGTAGATATATTCAACTGTTTTGTATCCTGCTTAGCTTTCGATTGATCGATAATAGGAGCCACATTAGCTATTTGTTTAGTTGTTGTGGAGGTGGTTATCGTTGTTGCAGAAACAGGTTGCGTTGAAGAACACACTGTTGTTGTGTTAGATGTAGTTGTAGTTGTGGCCGTACTCGTTGTAATCATGATTTGGGCATTTGATTGTGAAGTCATAGGATAGACTATTTGCTGTTTGGGCTGTTGATTACCAGACGCAATTGCAGCCATTGGTTGTTGCTGTTGCTGCGTGGAAGGAGCTTGCTGCGACGTTAATGGATTAACATCGTTAAAATGCAGTTGTCCTTGCTGAAGACACTGAGCCAATTGCTGCGCATTTATTCCAGCAGGTGCGATAAGTAATCGCTCTGTTGGCCCAATTGATGCTGTTGTTTGGTTTGCATTTATCGGTGTTATTTGATTATTTAACGGATTCAAACTGAACAACTGTTGCGTGCTAGGATCGATTTTGGGCAATGCTATATAACGCTGTTGGGACAAGGTTATATTTGGTGGCATTGGTGGATTGACGCTTAAGCTTGCATTCGTGTTCGTATTTAAATTATAATTTATGTTTTGACTATTAATACTTGTAGTAGAGACGGTGTTTCCATTGCTTTCATGTGCCCTCTGCATATTATTTCCAAAAGCTTGTGTCCCTATCTGCTTGCTTACTTCGGCAATTTGTTTGTTAGTTTTCTTGCTAGATTTACTGATTGCTCCAGTTGAACTGTTTGCATTGGAATTAGTGGCACTGGATGCAGTTGTAGGCATTTGAATTGGTTGTGGTAGTGTTGCCTGTTGTATGGTTCCCGATTTAGGATGCTCGACTTTAGTTGTTTCATTTATAATGGTAACATTAGGTAAAGCGCCTTTCAATAATGCCTGCAATATTAATTGTGACTGCTGATCTTGTGGTTGATTGGGGTCGTGCCTTAGAATAAGTCTTTCACATTGCTCTGAAACCGCTAATGTCAGACTGCCCGTTAATTGTGGTATTATTCCTCCGATTGTATTTGGTGTGCCGACAGAAATGGATACATTGCCGCATATCGTTGGCAACATCGTTGCTTGATTCGAAGGCGGCATCAGTGAACTTTGACCACTATTAGAAGGAGAAGAGAGTGTTGGGTTTAGTTGAGAACTGGGCATAGTAAGTGTATGTTGCGGCTGCTGTTGATTCAAATTGTTTGTAGGTCCCGATGAAGCTTGTGAAGAATTGGCGAGCTGTGGTAGGGATACCAACTGCATCTGCCTGGGTTGTTCTTGCTGTACGGACTGATTTGCTTGGGTTGTTGGGACTGCGGATAAAGTTAAGTTGTTGGAAACGTTATTGGGTTGAAAAACTATTTGTGTTTGATGCAACTGTGGCATTTGTGAACTACTGGCATTTTTATCTATGATGGGCATTATTTGAATCTTGTTTTCTACCAAAGATGTTGTAGGTGCTGAAACCATTGCCGTTTGATTACCAGCTAATCTATTGTCGATTTGAGAAATTTGAATATTACCAATCTGGCTCGGCACTAATGCAGGTGTTGCCACAGGTGTCGATATTGCACTGGTAGTGATGTTAGAGGCAGAAGTAACGGCAGTCGATGATGGAGTTGCTAAGTTTTGTGTTGAATTCATTGAATTAGCTACAGAGATATTTAGTGAAGTTGTAATATTATTTGCATCTTTTTTAGTATTTCGTTTAGATGCTGGTTTTCTTCTTGGTTTAACTGTGGCCGTAGTTGTTGTTGTCGTGGATGTTGTTATTGTAGAGGAGAGTATAGTGTTTTTGCTAATAGGATTGGATGGAGCCAGGGAATTGCTTACCAGTTGGGGTATACTATTGTTAGGAGGCATTGATGAGGCTGCCGAATGAAAAGGCATTGAAAATGTTATATTTGTATTTAAGGGCTGAGAAGTTAGCATCGCTTGATGTTGCTTAAGTTGTAACATGTTATTCTCATTGTTCACGTTGCTCAAATGCAGTTGAGACTGTTTTTGTATTTCCTCCTGTGATGGCAAACGTGGTATAGTAATGGAATATGGTTGCGGAGTCGATGTATTTGTTGAGCCAATACCTGTTTCGGAGGGATCAATTTTAATTACAATACTGGCAGCTGGCTCGTGAGATGTCCCAATATTTTCATTTTGGGTAGTAGATGTTTGAACGCCAGGGATGCTTAGAGTATATGGTAAAGTTTCACTGCCACCATTAGACTGAGGTATAGATATGGTAAAATTTTGTGTGGAATTCAATGTTTGGTTGGCCGTAGTAGGTCCTTCGGATGGATTAGATTCTACAAAATCATCATCATCTTCATCAGTAATTCCGCAAAGTTTCATAACATTTCCCAAATCCAACTTTCCGTTACTGGCTCTTTGAATTTGAGGTGGAGGAGAAGATGATGATTTTAGTATCTGCATGTCATGTGAGTTTTGATTGATTTGGTTTGTAGGTGGTATGTTGGTGGTGATTTGTTGCTGACCTGCTTGATCTTGACTTGTATTAGGAACCATTTTTATTGTGTTGCTTGCTGAGGTTATGGTGGGTGCTAATACCGAAGTAGTTGAAGTGTTGTTAATAATTGATTTACTTGCAGTTGTTGTTAAGCTTTTATTGTTGTTGGCACTTGGAGAAGAATTAGAAGCTGGAGGTTTCTTCTTTCTAGGCTTAGATTTCCTCTTAGTATCTTGTTGCGCCGTTGGTGGGCGAGTCTGTGGTAAATACTGGTTCTGATCTGCTTGATGTGTTTGATGAGCCTGCTGTTGAGCCTGTTGCACTTGATTTTGAGTTTGCTGTATCTGCTGTTGCAACTGTTGAATTTGTGCTTGCTGCTGTTGCTGTTGGTGTTGTTGCAGTTGTATTGTGGCGGCAGCATTTAGGCTTAAATGTATTTGTGGTGGATTGTGGTTTTGCTGTTGTGGACTCGCGGCGGGCATATTGTGTAATACCGGTGTTGGTTGTCTTACAGGTTCAGGTGTTACTGCTACTGGACAATGGGCTGGTGATGACTGAGCAATATTGCTCATCGTATTAGATGAATTTGAATAGAGATCATTTGTTGCTGTATTGTCAGCGGTGGTATTATTTCCTGAATTTTGTGGAGTTTGTTGTCCATTATTAACGGCATGTTGAGATTGTGGTGGTGGTGGGGTCTGAAATGTAGTACCCGCAGCGGCAGCTGCAGCAATCTGCTGAATATTTGCGCCACTTAATTGATTTAGATTAATGTTAAAGCCTTGCGCGTTTTGCTGAAACTGTGCAGATCCTGGTAATTGAGATAAAAGTGCAGCTCCGGAAGCTGTCAATCCATTTGGCATTTGTATTTGAGCTGTGAGACCATTGCTATTAGCGGCTGCAGCAGCTGCTAACTGCAAATTTTGTATTTGTGCTGCTACGCTAGGGCTTAATAAATGACCATTTATGGTAGCGGCAGTAGCAGCGAACTGTTGAGATCTTTGCTGTTGGCTGTTAGCTGCTGCAGCGGCTGATAGGGCGGCATGTAAGCCACTTAGCTGTGTTATTGCAGGTGACTGCGACTGCGTTTTAATTGTCTGTAAATGGTTAGCCTGCTGTATGAGGTTTGCTTGAGATGAAACTATAAAAGTTGGTGTGGCGGCGGCTAGTTGCATGGTAGCTCCATTAGTGCCTAAAATACGCAAGACTTGCTGAGGTTGTTGATGCTGCTGAAGTTGGGGCTGAGCTCTGTTCTGTATGACCAATGAAGGGGTGGCAGTCAGTTGAGGCGTTGGTGGTCGCAAGATTAACTGCACTCCTTGTGGGGTATTTTGTTGCACCAAAACGGGTACTTGGTTGAGCAACAAAGGTTGTTGAGCGGTTGTTGTTAGACTAGCTGTGGCACCAGAAGGTAGAATTATTTGCTGTTGCTGACCTGATTGTGAGATCTGAGTTAAAGTTGGCTGAGACATATTGCTTGAAGAGGTAAGCCCTGCAGGAGGAGGCGTAATATTTGAGTTTTTAGACTTTTGTTGCTGAGTTAATGTAATTTGGTCTACAATTTGCTGTTGATGTTGATTGTGAATCAGTTGCTGTTGTTGTTGTTGATGCTGTAACTGCTGAGGTTTTGGCAATATTTGTTGAGGAGCTTTACTCGATTTAGTTCCTACCGATCCCGCAGTAGATGTCACAATGTTCGTTGTAGATGTGGGATTAAATCTATGCTGCTGTTGTTGCTGGTGCTGGAAATGCTGGTTTTGTTGGTGGGAGGTTGCTGCTGCTATAAATTGGCCCTGAGGTCCTTGTATTAGCTGAAACGTCTGTTGCTGGGGCGCACCATTAGTATTGCTGTTACTAGCAATAGTAAATTGTTGTTGTAACACTTGCATGGGCGGTTGTGGTGTTGGCGGTTTTATTGAAGCAGAAGTTATAGCAGCACTGTTAGGACTTGGGGATGGGCTGTCTGCTATTAAAGGACTATTTGTTTGATATTGTTGAAATTGTTGTTGTTGTTGATGATTCTGTTGTTGTGATTGCTGACTTATAGGTGAAATAGTGGTGTTATTGGTTGTACCTTTTTTCGTTTGATTTTTTGGCGTACTAGCCACAGTTGTTGTCGCAAACGTATTCTGCGTATTGTTGATCGTTGTTGCATGTAATTGCCCATAGCCGCCGGCTATAGTTGTAGGTGTAGATAAAGATGGCAGGTGTGAATAGTGGCTAGAGGAACTAAATATTTGGTGATGCTGTTGTTGTTGTTGCTGGCGTTTAGTACCCTTCTTGTAAAGACAAAAAAAGTAATTTTACACGTAAAAATTTAAATTTTTAATATATTGTTGATTCGACTACTTACCTTATTAAGTTGTATATTGTTTGATCCTACCAAGGTAGTATTCAATTCACTTCCAGTCGATGTTATTGTTGGTAAAGTCGTTGTTATTGTGTTTTGTGAGATACTACTAGGAAAACCTGTCAGTACATTTAGACCACCACCTGCTGTTACACCAATTACGCTGGTAGCGGCGGCCGGTGATTGCGACGGACTGGG
Source organism: Linnaemya vulpina (assembly GCA_963675445.1). NCBI lineage: Eukaryota > Metazoa > Arthropoda > Insecta > Diptera > Tachinidae > Linnaemya > Linnaemya vulpina. The sequence continues at coordinate 21,062,734 of OY776277.1, forward strand.
TTGGAAAACCACAGTGCCAGCACTTGGACTACCATTTGTAAATTGATGTATGGACTGCCTACGACCTGGTGTTACAATTTTACGCTCCTTAATTAAAAATAAACATATGTAGATATAGGAAACATTTTGCAATAAATGTACATACAAAAACATATGCATGTACACTAAATAATATTAAACATATACCTGCTCATGAGTGCTGCTATTTGTCAATGGATTGCCCGTTACTAGAAGTACATCTTGAGGAAATGGAGATAATGAGGGTGAAGGTTGCAAGCGTGGACTAGCTGAGATCGACGGTGATGGACTGGGCGTTAAAAACGGACCCGGAGGAGACAATATTCCTAAAAGAAAATTATATATAAATAAATACATGTATGTAGCATATTTATAAATGTACTTTCCTATCCGCTTTTAAAGAGAAGAAATAAAAAAATATTAAACTCTTAAATTAATGTACGAGTATATGCATGTATAGTCAAAATCTCTCAAATACGAAGGTGTTTTACAATTGGAATATATGAAAATCGGATTAAAAACCAATCCTTTGCACAGATAATTAAAAAAAAAGTTCCGACAACTGGAACATTTTAATGTCATATTAATATAATTAATTTATTAATTCTACAATGAATTGATTCAATTAGTCCTTCTTCTACAAACACAAAATCTCAAGCGCATAATAATAACTCATTGTTTATTTCATATTTGCAAAGGAAGGATGCTTTTAATAATATTACATCGCTCGCATTTACATGTATATGTTCATATGTATGTATGCGCATGGATCTTACTTTACTAAATTTATAAAGTTGGTGGTTGTTATTTTTTAGTACTTCTTACTGCCTTAAATTAAAGCCACGTCTTTTATATGTTTTACATTTTTTATACACACTGCCATTGTACTTATTTCTTATTTTTGTGTAAGTATAAAGAAATATTTACTTTATAGGGTAAAAATTGATTTTTTTCAACAACCGACATCAAGAGGGATTGAAACATGAAACGGGAGAAACTGAGAAGTAGAAAATATTTGTGCAAGCGAGCAGAGGATATACTCATTATGTTTGATTGTTCGTTGTTTGATTATTAAATTAGATATTATATATACCTTTGCTCTACAAAAAACGAGAATTATGTAAATTTCACTTCGCTTTTTGGATTTAGTACTGATATTGAGAAAATCGTGACATAGCAATAAATCAAAGTAATTTGTACATACATGGTCACCGAAATGGCCAAACGATTAAACCCTAATAAATCCTAAGATATTTCGGTATTCCAGAACTTTTTATATAGCCTACCAGCTTAATGAGTGGGGCATCCTTTAAATAGTTAAAATCTCACAAAAACCGATAGTTTTGGTACATATCTAATTCTGCGCACTTGTAGCACGGGGCAGTAGCAGAAAATATGTTGGACGGATTCTTCTTAGGGAAATACAAAAAATGCAAGCGACTTTTTCAAACTGTAAGGGCCCAAAAACTCTTTAGAAACTGTAAAAGTGGTAATTGAAAATCACCAGAGAGTTTTATTTATTATCTTTAATAAAACAAACAATGATGATTGTTATGTAACTACAATGATTGATATGTAACTATTCACCGAATTCAATGATAATGCAAAACTCTGTTTTTTTTACTTTAAATTGTTTACTTTAAAATGTTTAACATAATATTTTATGAAAAATTATCATGTATTTTTTCTATAATATGATTACGCTGCTAGCTTTTAATATATATTTTTAGCCTAATTTGGATTAAGTATGAAGTTGCGATAGCTTTTTTTCAACTATGACTGTCTCTAATGCGATGACTCCTACAGAGCATTATGCCAGAATTATGTAAAGGAGGGTATAGTGTTGAGAGGAAAGAGGAGAAAAGATTGGTGTGTATCTGTTATTGGTTTTAATTCGCATTTTCGAAACAATACCGTCGACAGAGGATACTATAAAACGCTCTTTGGCCAATCGCTGCTAATACTGTTCGGCCTACGTCGCTCAAACAGGCCGACAGCAATTAACAAAACCATGCATTAAAACACACCGTATACATATAACACACTCATGCCCGACCTATTTCTCGTAGTCTAACTATTTCAGGCAATAGCACACACAAACAGACGCTTCTTTTTAAATTATTGAGCAGATATCCGCAGCAACAACTTTAACAAGTCTGAGTTTCCTCAATAATATCACCATTTTGCACCCAATTCATCAAAACAAGTTAATGTGCACATATTCCTGAATTACAGGTTGCCGTAATATAGAAATTTAAAAAATTAAACAATTTAAATTTTGAATTTAAATATATACGGACAACTTTATGTTTCGTAGTACGTATCTGAAATGAAAACCTTGATTCTTGACATTTTTCGCCTAATAAGATGTCATCGTAATCTATAGCAGATAGTTTGTGCACTTCATATAACATTAGAATTCAAAAGGCGGTCCTCTATAGATAACATTTTTTTAAAAATGGTATTCCTCATAAGCCTGTTCTCTTGTAACTTAGGGCTTTTTTAAAAACATATGACGATATGTTTATAACAGTCATATTTCTTATTTCAATCTTTATATATCATTCATTCAACTGGATATGCAAGATCTTATGAATTACTTTGATGCTACAGTTGATACTTGTTAGTAACTTTAATTAATTTCATTATTTCTCTTTCTAAAGACACACGAAAAATAAACTATGCTCTTGCTTTATTTCACAAAGCAAACAGTTTCACAAAGCACAAGATGCATTTTTCCTACATTCTAAAAAGAACAAAACTTTCCTTTTTGTTTTGAGGTAAAGTAATCAAAAATAAATTTCATTCGAAATGGAAACATTTTTTTATTTATTCTTTTTCTTTTTTAGTTTCGCTTTGCATTTGTTTACGCTGTATATGTGATTTTCTTATTATGCAACAGTGTTTACTAGTGATATTTGCTATGAGCATATAACACAAACATACACAAAAACATCCTTATAAAAGATACTTTTTATTCCTCTTATACATCCTTTCAGCGTTTTGTTTACCATTAGTTCCATAAAATTTCAATCCCAAAAGGCATTTACCCTTTTATTATTTTCTTCTTTTTAGTGTGCGCTTTATTTGGTTTCGCTTTTTGATATTATTTCAACTTTTTTTTTTATCATTCGGTCTGTGTGTGAAAATTCTCTACTTTTTATGGTCGTGTATTTGGAAAATTACATTAAAGTAATAATTTTTTCAAACAACAACCAGAAATATATAGGCAAATTGCCATGTTATAAAAAAGCAGTACTTTAAGTGTAGCTGGAGAGAGCTCTACCTGAAAAGTATTCTTGTTTTTATAAAGTTCTCAACTCAAATACCGATGACACCCAACTGATTTTGTCTAAGTAGTTTCTAGATAACTAAACTGCACCAAAACTTGATGGTGTCATGCTACACCATCACTTTCGGTATGTACTTATCTGGTGGGCTAACAAATTTCTTCAAATAAAGTTTAGCTACGTGTCCTTCTATTAAAAGAAAATTTGGGGAAGCAAGTTTCAAATAAAATTGATCCGCATGTATTAATAAAAGCTTAATATGCTAGCAAAAGAAAAGAAGTTTCGAAATGTTTCGACTTAACACGTTGGGCTGTTAACATAAAAACATTTCACAATATGAACTGGTTATCAATTCAAATATCAGCGAGCAATGATTTGCGTACATTTGAAACTAAAAATAATTCTTAAGCCAAAATTAGTTTATAATCAATTTCTATTGATTATTAAACAATATATTGTTTAATTTTTATTCGATATTTCCTTAACATCTTGTCAACAAATTCAGGAAATAAATTTCATTTATAATAATGGTATGAAAATATGTCATATAGTAAATTTCATAATTAATTCTGAAGTTCAAATACATTTCAATCACCCATTTTTCTTACAACTACATTTTGAGTAGGAATAAAAGCCAGTGATTTCAAATCAATTTTATACAAAGTGGTTTATAGAACGAACCTTATTATGCATTTAAAAATTAACACTTAATGTAACTAACAATTGGTTCTTAAAAAGCCGTCATGAGCAAAAGAAAGAACTTTCTTAAAAATATTTTAATTTTAAAATAACTTTTTTAACCTTATTTGTTTTCAACATTTGACAATTTGAAATAAACAATTTAAAAAGTGTTGCAAATAAATTTTAAAAGTAAGACTTCTGCGTTATTTCAATTAATGGAAAATTCGGCGACTAGTCAAAGTATAATACATTTATAGTCAAAGGACTAGGACAATTTCCAAGTCGTGAAACTATTTATTCAACTCTATTTCAGAGCCTATTCTTTATTTTATGCAAATTCTTCCCAATTTATTAATGTTGTTTTTATTATATTTTTGTTTGTGTCAATGCCCAAAACGGTTTGTTGACTTTTCAGCAAGTTTCATTTCATTTTACCAACAACTAGAATCAAAGGTACCATATTCCTTCATGTGAAATATTTCAAATTAAAATGTGATTGTAAAGAAAATGAAAAGAATACAATATAAACTTTTCTCCCTTACTTTTTATTTAACTCTTTCTTTTGTATTCATATTACACACATCGATTAACAGAAAACAATCCTCTATAACTTCTGTGTGTTATCAGCACAACATTTTTATATTAAAAATAAACGTGTATTTACATGATGATGTTGTATGTTGCTCAGTCAGTGGCAATATCGAATACAACAACATTTCTACATTTTGCAACACACTTATGTTATTATAAAAAAATTCAATTGAAAGTCGAAGAAGAATATTACAAAGGTACATAGTACATATATGTTGTATACGTATATCGTGGATTGATCAATTTTGGATATTAATATATAAAAGAAAAAATTTCTTTTAGTTAAAAAAGAAATTTCAATTATGGATTTGAGACTGCTTATATTACTACTTTTAATTAGTGAAACTGTTAATATATAATTAGAATTAAAGTAATTTTATTAGGCGTACAATATCGATTTAATTTCGAACAACATCAAACCATCTGGCTATCTTTTAAAGGATAGGATTCATTATCCTACATACATATTTGCACGATTCTTGTACAAAAAAGTCTGACAGAACTCTAACCGATTTTAAAAATCGCTTCGAAATATCATACACCAAATACTAGTCTGATACAATGCAAACAATAATTATATATATATATATATATATATATATATATATATATGTATATATATATATATATATATATATATATATATATATATATATATATTTGGATCACACATTTAAAACCATATATTTTTTTGAGTGTATCGAAGAGACTTGTAATAGTTAAAGTAAAACAGCATTATTTGCTTGACATATTCTACTTATACGTTCTTTTGTTTCAGCCTGGTTAAGTCGCACACAGGACACCGAATGAATTCAGTGGATGTGTGCAAGCGATTTTGTACAAAAAAAATAAATAAAGAAAGGAAAAAAGAAACAACTTGAATTTTTTATTTATTTATGCATATTTTTAGCGTATTCTTTTTTCATTTTGTTCAACTTGAGTCTTAAAAGTCTGTACGAAACAAGACATTGTCACAATGTTTGATGTTAAATAAAAAAAAAAAAAGAAAATAACTTCAAAGAAACACTGAAAATACTAAAAACTTTTTGTTATAAAATCCCCAGCTCTATTTGGCTTATAGTCGCACACATTACACACACACAAATCATTTTTTCTTTAGATACGTTTTTGTTCTTTATTATGGCGGGAGGCAGGCAAGGAGAGCTTGTATATGTAGTATAAATAAGGAATCTGTTGGGTGATTTGAAGTTATGGCAACTTTACGTAACATTTGTACTTCATAGTGATACCCGGGCATGGATGACAAGACGATGGTAAAAACGACAATAACTATAAAAAATTATAGACGGGAATAAGAGAGGTTGCAGGAAGAAATTGTTTTATGGTGATCTTTTTGGTTTAGCTACAATTAAAGGAGAAATACAATGAAAATGTTTAAACAAAAAGTTTAACATTCAGGAGTGTTGGTGTACTGTGGTTCCATGCTTCAGTTAAAAAAAAAACAAACAATGATGATTAAGGATAAAAATTTTACATACGAGTATTCAAGTTGATGTTTTGTGGCCTTAAAACAATGAACGAATTGACGGATGCTTTTAAGCAAACTTTCTTAAAAACGTATAGCAATAGAATTCAGAGATGTATTCACTTAATTTACTGAGCAAAACAAATATGTGAATATGGTTTTCATTAAAACTGTCTTTTCAAAAATATTTAATTGTTTTATATCCTTTATTTTATTCCAATTCCAATTGAATAAGTTGTATAATAAAAAAACGCATAACCGAATAATTTTTTTCTCGTTATCTATTCGATTAATCAGAGTTGATTGGATTTTGTAGGTCAGGAGCTTATGACGATTTTTGCATTAGTTGCACAACCCAACCGTTTGCATGGTTATGATTTTGCTACTATAATTGGATATGACAATAATATTGTAAACAAATTATTTAGTGAAAGTAAAAATATAAGCATTGAACTAGATTTAGAGGTATATGAATTCAAGTTCTATTTTTGTAATCATTATAGAAACTGAAGATACTTGAACTAAGTTCAATGCTACATTTGATCCATATTAATAAAATATATATAACAATCTTCCGAAATTATGGATAATATAGCACATGACTTTACACTTCAAAAAATCAATTTGATAAATACTAAACCATGGAATCACGATGAAGATATTATATATTTTTTATATTCCCACTGTTTTTTGGTTATATAACTTATCATACCTTTGCCCAAAAAAGCATAACCTATAAATCTTTAAGATAATGGTCTTGAAAACCAAATAATTTGAAAAGTTTTTCCGATGAGATATAATACTAAATATGCCATACAAACAATACGTACAAGACAAGAAACCCTATATTTTAAAAATCACATTAAAATATATATTTATCTTAGAAAATTTGTTTATGATTTGTTCGCCACTTACGTTGGCTATTATTTCTTGACATTAACGACAGAGCCATCAAATTTCATTCTCATTTTATAGCCTTGCAAATGGTCTAATATATTGAATACGTGCAAAGTTTATATATAAAGAAATAAAATTTACGAGGCAATTTTGGTGTGCATACGTGTGTGTATGATGTATATTTGGTAAGGATATACACATGGGGAGAAAAATCAATAAGTGTAGGTATTAACAAACATCGTCATCATCATCATTCTTGTGTTCGAAGTATTTATTCTTCAACAAGATTTGCATCGTCTTTCTCATGTACTTTTAACCGTCATTGTTTTATATGCAGCGACGATAATATGGCTGGAGTGGTAAGGAACATGAATCTATGTACATTAAAAACCCCAAAAAAAAAAAATTATGCACACGTATTCACAATAATTATAAAATGGAAAAGATATATACATAACAATAGACACGGGCATTTAATATAATACCCAGGAATGTGCAACATAAAAATAGATATGAAAGTATATATTTTGAGTTAGATATAGGAATAGAACAGTAAGTAAAACTTTATAAGAGGGGAAAACAAGAAGCCATTGCAGAACCACAAGAGTTCTGTCATATAATAGTAGGAAGATTGCTGGACTGTTAGTGTGTCATAGGATCGATTAATTCCAACAGTAAGAAGACAAGACAAACAACTTTTGGGCAGAGAGAAATTATTGAAATTGATTAAAATTTAATTTGAAAGATAAAGGAAATTTACTATTGTTAAGATCTCAATATCCAAAGTTAATATTTTTATGAACTTCTAAAAAGATTAACAAGACAGACAAAAAAAAAAATCGGTACCGTGTAAGACTTATTCTGTTCTACTTTCCACAACTGTCAATGTAAAATCAATGTTCATCCACTCCGGAATCCATAAGAATCATTGTTAGCTTCTGTTGCTCCTTTACTTAATTTACAGAAGAAAATGGTTTATTGTTATTCAAAAGTGTACAAGGATGATGATGATTATAATAACAACTACAACAATTCCTATGATGTTTTAACTGTGGTAGCAGAATTACCGGGGGACTTAGTTAAAAAAGAATATGAGATGTTTAGAAGAGATTTTGTTTTGCTTTTTTCCAAGAATTCTTTTTGAATTAAAAACAAAAACAAAAAAAAAAACATTTTTAAACTCTGTATTGTATTTTCCAAATTTGATACAACAGCAAGCAGCGCTCTGAAACAAAACGTATGCATTATTTTCTTTGTCTCTAAACACTTACTGATTATTGTTACTGAAGGATGTCTTCGCTTTTTTCTTTATATTTTCTTAAATTTATATGCTAATGAAGTGTAAATGACGGAAAAAGCGAGATAAAGTATGTTTATACATATACCTTCAAACATTAGAAATATAATAATTGTAAATAAGGAAATTTTAATGGAGTATTTTAAAAGTTGACAAGAGTTAAAACTTCCACAAAAAGAATTTAAAAATTTCATTTGAAAGCACTTCGTAACAAACAAATATTCAAAATACATAAATCTTTTCATTCACCATAGAACATTTGAAGCAAACGAATTATTCGATTCGATTGGCATTGATAAGCCTTTTTTAACGTTTTAGTTTCTGTCGCTTCTTTCATTTTTATTTAGGTTTTCTGTTTATATGTAATAGCTTTTTGAAAACATTTTTCTTTTTTGTCTTAAACTCTTTATCCTGTCAGTGTTTATATATAGCTTTTTTTACTATTCTATGCCATAAATCTCCTGTTTTTGCTTTTGTTGCTGTCTCGTCTTTATCCCTATTTAACAACAACATACATATATACATGGAGAACTTTTTTATATAAGAAGCGATTTAAAAGTACCCTATAGTAATATATATAACTATGGAATATATTTGAATTTTTCCTAGTGGATAAGGAAAATTCATTACATATATGGAGCACTATATTATTTAGGAAAATTGTATTCTAAAACTATTACATTACCGATGAATCACCGGTAAATTTGTAGAAGAAACCTTTTAGTCTGATTTGATATTACTTATAGAGTTTGAGCCCGTACTTTTTGGGTAAAGTTCGATTAAGTGAGAGTGAGCAAAAAATTCTCTCACATATAGTTAAAAATGTACAAAAGGACGGGAACACAAAAAGCCAAAATTCTTTACCAAAAGAAAACGTCGAAGTGTTTTGACATTTTAATACATGGTATATGGTTTGTATATGCTAGTTAAACTCGCCATTTACTTTTATTTTATTACAATTTGTATTTAAGATTTTTTTATAATAGCTTTTTACAATTTTTAATTGTATATCTTTTTAAAACAGCTGACCGTTTGACTGTTTCCCCAGTGTGCCCGAATAAAATATTGCGGGGTATTTCGTGCAAGAAGAAGAATATTGTTCAGTCACAATCTCTGACACTTGCCCAAACTTTGAGTACAGGAACAGTTTTCGGTAAGATTGGGATCCCGCGGGCTCCCAATGTAGAGTACGGGATCAAACCTATAGAATCGTGATTGTAATAATGTTTGTAATGCCTTTACTTCCCATTGAAGATAGAAGATTAGACGTCATATATTATAAAAATATTTTAAGTAGCACTGTGTTGCCATATCCTGAGTGGTAAATAATACTCAGATAACTGACTTCCAAAGCTTGTACTTCAAATAAAGAAAGCCAATGGTTCTATTCTATGCTAAAGCTACCACTTTTGCGCGGTAACACAGGAAATAAAAATTCGTTTTGTATAATTTTTGGTAATTAATTTTAGTTTTGAACAATATGATATCGTATGGCTTTATTTCATGCAGCATCACTGTAAATTCGTTAGTGAAATAATTTTCATGTGTAAACCTCATGTAAAATTCCAGACGTTTGCCTAAATGATATACATATATGAATATAAAACAAAACTATGCCAAACGACTTTCACTTAGGACAGAATATTTGATAAATTATCAAAATCAAATCTCAAGAACTACGCACACAGTTCGACCTTTTCTTAACCATGCAATTTAACCAAACTTTTTATACCATTTTATGATGATGCCATTGTTATATTCTACTGCTCGTAGATGCTGGAAGTTTTGTTAGTTCTTTTTTCTTTTTTGTTGTTGTTTATTTTCTGATGTGTTGTTAGGAATATGTGTGTGTGTGTGTGTGTATTTTACTCTTAACTTTTTTTCGTTGGATTTTACATCTTCTATGAATGCAAAACTAACTATACAAATGTTGCCAGTTGTACAGGAGTTACGACTAAACTATTCATGGACTAAAAACACATTCATTCCTTGCTAAAGTCTGTTATTTCTATTTTGTTCTTTCTGTTGCGTTCCTTCAGTACTCCGGACTGACTTGTTTGTATAACAATGGAAAAAGTTGAAAAAAAAAATACAAAACTTTTAATGTGTACAAGTACTCGTATTGTGTATATGGAATACATGTAGATTTTGGTTAAAAAAAAAAAAAACTATATGAAAAAAGTTGTAGATACATGGAGTTACGTATTACTCTTCAGAGTTTTAAGGAGAAAAAGCTTTATGTTAGCTATTTTTATTTTTTGTATCATTTGAATTTTGTTTTGTTCTAGGTGCTTCTTCCTTCAACTCAAATCGAATTTTATCTTTGTGCTTATTCTTCTTGTGTACATGTGTGTAACAGCACGGAGTTTGCTTCCATATGCTGCAGGTTGCAAGTTTCTATTCCTGTTTATGGAGCTCTTTCAAAAAGGGGGGAAAAAACATAATAGATCCTGGAGGGTTTAGACGTTAAGTTATTATTGCCTATCATTCTGACAGAAAATTAATTAAATTGTAATTTCTTTGTTGTGCACTTTTTCTTAAAACCTGAGCATAACTTTGTATTAAAAGACATTTGAATAGTGAAAAATGACAGACATTAAGGAAGTTTTCCGCTTGGGCTTATTTTTATATTTCAATGATTCTTATTTCCACTTAGAATCATGTCTTTTTCTATTTACATATTTATTCACTTAATTTTTAATAAATTTGAATGCTTTTTAGTATTAAAGGTAACAAAACAAGCATGTGATTTTTTTTTTTTAATTTAATATTTGGCCAATCTACAATTGATGCCTACATTCATCCACTCATTAACTCATCCCTAACAGCTTCAATTCCTTCCACTTCAGAAGAATAAGAATAAAGAGTGTGCGCTTGAATAAAGGAATATTAAACAAAACGTTTCCTTTTGAATTGCATAGTTATCGGACATGTTGTTGGTACATTTTATTTATTGTTTCAAAGAAAATAAAAGTGCACAAACAAGTAATAACGTGTATGTATACAAACATCTATAAACGACACACTACGCTATAAATAAAAAAGCGGGAGAAAAAATAAACGGTTCTTTTGAAGGGCTTACCGGTATTAAGTGATATTAAATTTAAGCGATTCGTTACCAAATACGCTTCCTTCTTTTTAGAGTCAAATACAATGTTGATGATGAAGTTTAAAATAAAAGTAAAATTCACAAATGGCAAGTGTATATACATATATGTATGTACATATTTGGCTTGGTTAAGCATTTAAATTGCAAAATTAAGAGAAGAAAATATAATATAATATAAGCAACTATTTCGCGCCAAGTGAATTTTTAACACGTTTAAAAATGGCAAAACTAAAACGTACAATAAAATTAAAAGGGGGCTTCGAAGGAAATTTTCGATAAACAGCCGTACTGTATTAGTACGGATGTGAACTGACAAACTAGCAACGATTTATAATTTAGAAGCCACCATTTGATGAACTATTGACGAAATAGGACCAAGTATGCTTGAAAAAGTGGTGCAAATTTTGTCCAACAGGATGGTGTTCAAAAAGAGCGTTCACGGACGTCATATTCCAAAAATTATATTTCAAAATTAAAGGCCTTGAACTTTGCTAATAAAGCTAATAAAGTCAACATTTTTGTCATTCCACTGAATTAGTGAGTTTACTAAAAAATAATATTCTTTGACTCTAAAATACATTATCCATTTCATACGAAAGATTGCATGCAAGTATAGACGCTTAACTGCACGCATGTTACTTTGCAGTAATACAAACGCAGCATGTTCCTAAACACATTATATAATATGTGTACACGTTTTATTTCTAAAATCAATACTATTGCTGTTAATAGGTACGCACCCACAAGCTAACAACGATGATACATTTTTTTTTATCAAAATGGACATATAAAAAACTTTATAAATATTTATGCAATATGTGTGAAAACTCAGATGTTTAGTGGGATAAAATATTACAATATTTAAAAATTTATCAAATAAATAATTACATATTACCTATAGAGAAACGTATGAATATATGTATGTACATGTATTTTTAGACAGAGATATGTATATGTAGGTTTTCCTGTGTAACAACCGCAATTAAATTATACAAATACAACTCTGAAAGTATGGGTTAAATTTTTTATATTGGCGGAATATTGGCGATTTTAGGAGATTTAATGGAAATCAGGCTTTATAACACTCACAATTCTCAAATGCTACATATAATATAGAATAATAAAGGACATTCCATTTAAACTCCATTAAAAAACCTACACTTACAATTAAGATAAGTTTAATTAAATAAGTGTTACCAACTTCGTACTAAATGAATATTTGGAATATATTTTACACGCACATGCGCGTATAAATATATTTGTACTTATTTCTTGCATTAACAACAAAGGAAGCCACGTTCCTTATTCAAAAAAATACTGTTATTTAATGGTAATGAAAACAACATTAACAGCCATAAACCATACAATTTTAACCAAATAAGAGCTGATATACAAACAAACAAAGTAAACACAAAAAACAAACAGACAATCATCAAAACATCAACATGAACATCACAGGAGCAATACCAACCAGCAATTGTATCAACTTTTTTACATGCAAAATAAATTGAAGAAAAAATCCTCTGACAACACAGAAAAATATATATATAACAAACACTTGAGTCAAATAATAATAATTCATGCCTCAAGTGTTGTTGAAACGGAGTTTTAATTTTTTTTAAATCTCTGTAAATTTTTTTTTTGTTCTATTGCTGCAAATGTTGTTATTCTAAGAGTTTGTTTACTTATTTTTTATACTTATTTTTGTAGACAGGCATTCATGCAACAGAAATGAATTGCATAAAAGTGTTGTTGTTGTTTAACAAGATATTACAAAAAATGACAACAAAAAACGTAAGGGGCGGTTTTAAAACATGTGCTGAGGAGATGCATTTATGTTAGATGGCGCACAAATTTTTTTTTTTTGTGAAGGTATCTAGTAAGTGGGTACGACTTGTTATGTCGTTAGTTTAACATTTAATTTTAATTAACGTTTTACTAAAGAAAAAATTAAGTTCAGCAAGTGCAACGCATCATTAAACTTAAGGTATGGTACCACTTCGCATAGAATCCAATATTATCGGAAACTGTTTAATTAGATAAATTTCATTTTCATTGCCAAAGACAAATATTATTATTATTATTGCACAAATTGCGGTGAAATTAACTCAATCGTTTATACACATTTACCCAACTTAATTTTAAACTAAAATCTCAGATTTGGCAGAGAAACGCAGAAAAACCAAAGTCAATTAGAATTAAGGCGAAGAGTTAATAATTCTCCTTTTTAGAAATTATCTTTGATGCTAGTCCGCAATTAATATAATATGCTTGATATTGAACGAGTTTTGAATTGAACAAGATTATCTATAAATAAGGCTGATTAGCGTTTAATTGTGATAGCAAGTTGCGCGCACGTTGTTTAATCATATTTTACAAATCACCTGGTTTCCTTTTTGTTTCTTTAGTTTTGCGTGACGCTCCTTCGTCATTCAAATTTGATTTCCTTGATGTTGATTTCGTTATTTATAAACTCAGGTATTTATACTTATTCGTTTTTGCTTTTTGTTTGTTTTTTTAATGAGGTTGTATATAAAAAGTAAGGAGCACTTAAATATCATTGAATTAAAATTTCAATTTATTAGCATTTTTATCGTAAATAAATAAATAAATAATAACGGCAACAACAATATTTCCTTTGTAGGTCATTTCATTTCAGTTTGATTTGTTTATTTTTACTTACAGGTGGCTTTATTTAATTTTTTATACCTAACCCACACCTTAAAAGACTTATGTAAATACATATAAGAATATTGGCATATAATGTAAATGATAAGTTAAAAGTGTATGCAACACACTTAATTTATTGGTATTTCTAATATGTTTAGATACAAATAAATCAGTTTGAATGAACAAATTTTATTATTTAGATTAAGAAAACTGAGTTTTGGTTGGAAATAACTGTAATTCAAAATGTTATATCATGAAACTGTACAAACATAAGAGACAGATAACTACAAATTAATGTTAAAGTTTCAACATTGTGATGTTCTAGGATCATAAAGCCGGATTTAAAGAATTACGCAAAATCAGGTTATGAATGCTTTTCCTAATAATTTATTTATGATAATGGATATGTGCGGGAACCTTATAAATCTATTTTAGGTTTCATATTACGAATCTTCAAGATTCGTGTTCTATCTTATAATGGCTATCGGGAAGTTTTAAAGCTTTTCTTTTCTTAACTCTACAACATTGCTGTTTCCTTGCAATTTTCTGAAAGAAATAAAGCAACTAGGCCAAATTGAAGCAATTTAGAAAGCATACTTTCAAAGCTGAGGGTACGTTGTGCACAATTTGATCAATCAAACTTAATGGATATATGAAATATAAAATAGTTCAATGACCCTAGAATCACTACATTTTTGTCTTTTATTTATATGCAAAACAATAAAGTTTTATTATAGATATTCGTATTATGCAAGTATTATTTGTGCCATATCATAACTTAACCTTGACTGACATACATTTTATTTTTCTTTACATATTCAAAATTACACTTTATACCCAAAGTAAGCAAAAAAAAAATTCAATGGCATTCGTATTTGTGTTAGTTAGTCTAAGAAAAAACTTATTGCAAATTATACAAGCAAATTTATATGCAATTTGAATTACAGATTATACAATCTAACATACACTCGCATGTGCATGATAGAAACATTAAATTACATTAATTACTAATACCATATTGTTATATATTAGAGCAAATAAATATGTGTAAGTGCAGTGATAGAAAAAAGCTTCGTACCGCCACTAGATGCGTACACCATCTGATATAAGTAGGGACAAATTTAAATAATTTTTTTACTCTAAATAGTGAGTGTGGGAGGTGTTGGCGATGAATTGAACAGTTTCAGTTCGAAACTAACAAAACATCAGTAATAATTGAAATAAATATACTAATTAAACAATGAAATATATTAGATCAAGTCTGTTCCAAATTCTTTTAAAATTTTTTATTAATAAGAAACCATATATACATATATGACTGAATTTGAGACTAAAGTTTGTACCAACGCCAGTGAGTTAAACATTATTAGCTAAATATTATTATTAATATTAATTATAAGTTAAATATTATTATAATTTCTTTTTATAATATTAAAATTTTCCTATTTAGAGCTTTTTTAAATACGAAATTTCTTGGTTTCAGTGCTTTTTGGTATTCAAATTTTCGACATACGTTCCCTTTTTTTTTTTTGCAAAATGCTTTGTCAATCTAAAACGTTCATAACCTTTAAATGATGGGATATCGCTATATTTTCAATACCTGGAATTATGTCTCCGCAGGTCGGCTGCTTTTGTCAGGATGTTTTGGTGAGCACATCCAACTATTTGCAGTAGATATTAAAATATATATGTATGTATATGTATTTCTGTTAGATACGTACATACCAACATATACAACTACTTACATATACATATCCAAAAGTATGTTTATATTCATTTATTCTACAATAACTCCAATGATTACATTTAATGTTTTTCCAACTATTCTATGGACTGATATAATATTCTGGTACAATAATTAATTAGTTTTGAATTTTTTTTTACCTATAAAATGCTTAAAAGATTTTATGGTGATTTATGTGTGTATTCAAATAAATACTTTCATGGGTATGTATGTATCTAATGTATAAAAAAATTTGGAGTCACAGCAATCAATGACCAACTGATGCACGGGTATTGTAAAAGTATTTATGAAATTAAAACAAATCAAATAAAATGATTTAGAGCATAATAAATAACTAACAGAAGAGGGTGCCAAGTTATCAGCCATAACATCAAGCACGTTGTTGAGACACAATGGAACCAAAACACAACAGAGAGGATAATAACGAATATAAGCAGGTTTAGTGAGAGAGAGAGATAATAGAGAGCGCGTGACAAAGAGAGTTTTTTTTAGCATGAGAGAAGAGTGGGCACTAAAAGGACATCTTCTTTCCCACTTTATTTTTTAATCGAAATTTTAATGTAAAATAGAAAAACAAATTATGGAATTATGATCTGAACTTAAAAGTTAAAGAACTTATTAAATTTTTCAAAAACACTGGCCGGTAGTTAGAGATAAAGTTTTGTTTACAGTTTTGTATTTTTGTAGTTAATTTTTTTTCTCAGATGGTTCTAAATAAACTAAACGCTGTTTAGCATAGCCACATTGCAACTAAAACTACTACATACATACAAATACAATACACAAATTGTATAGGTATATCGTATGAAATATGTATATTGTATGTATCTACATCTTATTTTTTTTTTTGAGTTAATGTGTGGTAAAAAGATTGTTTGTTTGTTATGTGTTGGTTCTGTGTAAAAAATTTTTGTGTATTATTTTCTGATTTTTCGTTTGGTTTATTTTATTTTTTTCTTTTTTGGTTGAGTTTGGTCCTCACATATACATACATACATGTAATAATAAAGGGCAACAGCAACATACGACAAGTCTAATAGAAATCTTATAGACTTCGAAATTATAGGTACATATTAAAGATACATTTTTTTCTTCTGGACAAGAAAAATATCTATTATTGTTACTTTGAAATTAGGTATGATTACTCACTAAATACTTGAGAAAAAATTTTGAATTTTTCGCTGATAAGGTCTGGTCGATTAAAAATTCACTATTCTCCTTATTTAATTTGTTTATTTATTTATATTTAATTAACAAACATATTTCATATTTTATTTTTCCTCCACATATATGAAGGAACTTAAAAAATAACATATTTCTTTCGATTTATGTATGAATATTTTTTTCTGTTAATAAAAATTTCTCACGAGCACAATTTTTCAGTTATTAATTAATTATATTTATTTATATATATTCATACAAGCAAGCATATGTATGTATGTATGTAAACACTTAATTCTGTTGTGGATAACTTTTTCTTGTATTTTATATCTTTATAAATGATATGCGCGCGGCGCGATATTTTTAATTTTTGCAAATACAATATTTTTCTTTATTATATTTGGTATACACATGCAAACAAAAAACAATTTGTTTGTTGTATTCTTTTCAAGTTAAAACAATTCGCATCCGAAGAATTTATTATACGCGAGACAAATAGAAATTGTGCTGCCATTCATTGCACCCCGGCACGTAATACTAGTTTCAGTTAACCACATAAAGAATTTCACATCCCGTCATCGACATTTCGTACGTTTTTATTCTTCTTCATCTACTACTTCTACTAAAAGCTACTACACGTACGTTGCATGAAAATACATAGATACAATACGGTACGACGGTCGTTGTTTTATTCTCTCATCGTCGTCATCATCACCGCACGGTTGTTATTATTCCATCAAAAAAGAAACAGCAATAACAACAGTAAGGAATAAAACAGAAAATTATAAAAATATTGTATCAACGTACACCTATCCTTCGATGTACTTCACAGACTGGAGCATGAGGAACCTATTCTATATCAAATCAATACTTTTAAGATAGAGAAATATATATGATATCTGTATATTTTACTCACTTTAGGAAGGCACCCTTTTCCACCCCATGAATCTAACCGAGCCAGTACGTTTAAAAGAAAGAATTAAAAATAACATGCAATATCATCATCGTCCAAATCGAAGGACAGGTGTAATTAGCGAGCACGCACACACACATGCTTCTACTTGCTCCCATAGATACACAAGAGGAAACATACGAAAAAGAATCATTTGAAATAATTTTACTGGTAGAGCCATACACTTGCAAAATAATTCAAGAACACCAACCATTATATTTCAAACGTACTACAAAATACGTGGATTATTCACTCACTCACTCATTCATTTCACAAGCAGCAGCAACCCAGAAACATCACATCAAATAATATCTACGTTAAAAGGTGTGGTCAACTACATCTCTAAATTAACGCTTATACATATATGTAAATAACACACTATTCCACATTTAGATGTTATAAAAAATATTTAGATGCTATTGTTTTGTTGGAGTTATTAAACAGTATGTGTCTTATACTTATATTGATATAGCTTATTTGAAATTTCGACGAATATATATATTGAGCCCATAATCGTTTCGATCTGGCGGAATATAAGTGGTGAACATGTGAAAGCTATGAAAGCAAAAATAGTCTGCTTCAGTAGATGTTTATAATTTTCATATTATTCATCCGACGTTGAAATGGAAAGAGTTTAATAAAAAAATCAAAAACATATCTAACTAGGGTAATTTAAGTCTTATACTTTCTCAATATGTTTTATTAACTACATAACTTCTGACTAAGATCACGGCTGTTACGGGAGGAATTAACTTGCTAAAGAATATAAATAAGACTGCCGTTGCCTATACTCGCGGAAAACACTATTGGTGTTTTACGGGTATTTTTGCTTGTAGTTTGTAAATTTCTGTTGAATAACAAAATATTTATATGTATGTTTTAAGCACGTCGCATACATTAATATAGAATATGTTTCCCAGCAACCTGTAACGATACAAGTAATTTAATGATAAATTTACAAAAGAAAACACAACTGCCGACATAATAAATATAGTGTTCAGGATTGGTTTTATTATAAGCTTAAGATATAACTTTACACCACGCGTCTAAACTGAGTATAAAACCGCTATTTGACAACATTGAAATAACATATTCTTTTTAATTGTAAATGGAGGAAACGAAACGAACAAAAATTCGATTCCGCCACTTTTAAAGAAACACAAAAGCATAAATCAAAATAATAACTAACAAAGAAATAGCCAAATGTGGTGTATAAAAGGCGTTTAATAATTCTGAGTAAATAAGGAAATTAATAAATAAATTGAATATTCATTTCAATAAAGGAAACAATTCCAAACAAAATTTAAGCAGACTAGATGTCTGCCACAGGGATAATAAGTAAAAAGGTCCATCTATCGTGCTGTGTTTCAACATCATAGCCGTCTTTAATAAATTATGTATATTTCTTAACAGTTTCATATTCGTCTTGAGAACATTTCAGTATAGAAGTTCGGCGGTTTAGCTATTGTTTTTAAACATTTAATGCTACGCTTATAACATGGTGCAGTAATACTGTTTTGTTTTAGTAAGGTTGCATCAACAACTTTGTCCAGTGAGAGTGTAAATAACTACCATAAATAATCCGTCAGTGCAATTGGGTTTGCAGAGACACAAATAAACAAATCCAAAAGATGAGCTGTTTGTACAACCAAGACGATCTGCATGATATTTTTAGTATTTGGGTTTCCAAAAACAGCCTTCTATGTAGGCACATACATATGTATGTATATAAAAGGGTAGTGATTTATTATATTTATACATATATGTACATATATATGTATATATATATATATATATATATATATATATATATATACATATATATATATATATATATATATATATATATATATATATATATACATGGATATATATATATATATATATATATATATATATATATATAGATATATAGATATATAGATGCAATGCACTGTGCCGGAATTCTAAAGAAGGTTTATTGTTCAGAAGTTAAAGAATGATGAGAGGTTATAGAGTTTGCTGTAGCGATTTCAATTTTTACTTCACCGGTATGAAGAGCTGATACAGTAGATTGATCTTTAAAGCGGTGTTTTCGGAACCGAGCAACGTACAGTAATATAATAAAATTAAATTTTATTGTTTGTTACTTCTAAATAAAATATGTAGAAAGGAATACTTTTCATTTACAAATTAGCATATTACGAATAAAGTTTTTCTTTCAACTAAATCTGTTCTTTAAAATCTATTATATATATATATATATATATATATATATATATATATATGTATATATATATATATATATATATATATATATATATATATGTGTGTGTGTGTGTGTGTATGTATGTATTATATTTATTAAATATGCATTAATTATATCCTTCTAACGTGTACATATAACAAATTTGTGTAGTGTTTTTATAATAGATACATGTAAAGAACGATATGATGATTAATTTTGTATTTTTTACTAAGAAATTTAAGTTTTTGAGTTATCATTTTCCCACATTATATACATACATGCACCATAACTTTAGAAAGAATTCAATACTAATTTTATAGAGGACTCGGAAACAAAACTAAGAAAATAAAGAGCCAATTAATTGTCTGCAAAAGAGTAGAATACAAAACGAAAAGAAATATAAAATACACAGTTTTTATATCTAACAGATAAATCAGTCAAACAAAACAAACAGTCAACGAACAATTGTTTAAAAAGTATGTGTCATGTCGTATAAAAACGTTGCCAGTAATTTTAAAGGATAACATCATGTATGCGTGAATGTATAGAAAATGGCATATATATTCACAGCATACTTGTATTGATGCCTGCTGGTTGGAGTAGCAGAAATAAAAAAAAAATGTAATAATATATCACGGAAAAAGGTAACAGTGAAATTTAATAAGAAAAGAGTAGTAGGTAGCTAGAATGATTTTAAAACAGACTTATCCAAGCAATATATTTTACGTGGACGGTATTAAAAGGACTTTTAATCAGACGGTAAACACTTCTAAATTTAAGAGATTTCGCGCTTCTTACAGGTATTGGATTCTCCGCCAGTTTCTTTTCAAGACTTTTGCAATTAAAAACAAAAACGTTTTTATGAAGAAGTTCACATTGAAAAGTTTTTAGGTAATTTGTCATATGAAAGTTGTTTGCTTTAACTGTTGTATGTTTCCAACGGTCGTATTTATAAGGCCTGCCATATTTCCATAATAAAATTTATTCGTTACCTATAGTATGTTAAGCCTGAACAGCTGATCGAATAGAATTAATCCATTTAAGCGCTTCAAAACTTATTACTTTGTTTCGCGTTTTTAATATACTTCAACACACGTAACACCTATGCACGTAACTTTGTTCGAGTGTTGAAAAGTCAAAAGTCAACCTAGAAATTATGTGTTATATAAACTATCAAGAAATTGGTAGTTTTTTGTCTCAATACTTTTCACGGTCGAAGTTTTAGGATAGGAGCTTCGCTTGTCAGTTTTATGTTTTTGCTCAGATATGATATACCTACCCACATGGGTATCATATATCAATATAAAATGATTGGATTTCGAAAAAATTTATACTAGAATAAATTGCAAATTCTAATATCTATGGACAATATATATATATATATATATATATATATATATATATATATATATAATTATATATATATATATATATATATATATATATATATAATTATATATATATATATATATATATATATATATATATGTACCAACCTAAACAGATTAGACTTCTTATCATTCGAGCTTCATATGAATACATACTTATGTATACATATATGCATACTAATAAAAGTCTGCTATAATAATGAACCAACCTATCCACCACAAATGGACAAGTTTAGAAAAGACAAAAAGGTTGGTCAACAATTATTTTTCAATCTGAAACTGTCTTATACTTGGATGTTGCAATTTTAATGGATACATAAAAAGTGGATGATTAAGAGTATAGAGGGAAAATAAAAAACAGCAAAGCTGTTAGAAAAAAACAAAGTGGAATATGAAACAAGCAACAAACAAACAAGTATTTATTCCCACCAAACAAAACAATAGGGGAGCTCGAAATAACAGTAAAAAAGTTAGTAGTTTATTTAAGCGATCAGATGCTAAAGTTCATATATGTACATATAAAAATAACACATAAATATGTAGGTATCTATCAGTGTAAAAATTTATTATAAAAGTTCTTTGTCAATATAAGTGTAAAAATAAATAAAACCAGTCAAAGTAGAATTTAAAATCAATGTCAATTATTTAGTTTTATTAGTCTATTTAACATAAAATTAGAAACAAACAAAACATAAACTCCCATACAATATTAAATATTGTTTGAGAATATTAGTTTTTATTTTATTTCGCACACACGTACATACATACATACAAACTTACATCAGAAAAAGAAATCACAGTGGCTAAGATGCAATTCTGGTTTAACAGCTTCCTTTTTAATATGGTAGGAAAAAGGAAACGAACTGAAAAAATATTATTTATACTTTTGCCCAAGACTCACTTCACGTGAAGGGCATAAAAAATTTATGTGGTGCTCAATTCTGTTCATACATGGTAATGTGAAATCCAAGCGAAAAAAAAACACAGTTATATATATATGTATATATATATATATATATATATATATATATATATATACATACATATATATATATATATATATATATATATATAATTAAGCACCACTTCTGAATAAATTGAAAAAAAAGAAACTGTACGTGGAATATGCATTTTCGAAACACATGTTAATATGCTGGACTGGAAGATATACTGCTCCATTTTCTATGAAATATAGAACAAATGATGCGTCAGAGTACTGTCCGAACCATAAAACAAAGAACTTTGTGCCACATTTTCGTTCATCAGATGTATCAGATCCACTTGGTCGCTCTTTTCTGCCTGTCATTTTCGGGACCTATTTGATTCGAAACGTGTGTGAGTTAGTTCTTGTATTAACCCAAATTATGATGCAAATATTACTACATCTGTACCAGCTACCAGTCTGTCTGCCCGTCTACTTAACACCGCAGATACTAATATACAACAACGTGAAACTTAGCAAACCAACAACACCACTGTGCAAAATATGCAATGCTATGAAATAAAAACATTTCGGTATTTTCCGTGTCATATATTATAATATTGTGTGCGTTACTGGTAGTGAAAATCTGCTCGGCCAGTTCACCTTAGTTCAACGGTTTTTTTCAGATACAGAGATTTATATCTGCTTGGTTTTTTATATTGTGTTGTTTGTTTATCTTTAAGGTTCGAGTTGATTGTCTGATATATTCCGTAATGATATAAATTATTTCTTTCTGAATTGCCCCGCGCAAGGTATGTGTGTGTGGAATAATATATTATTTTTCAAATCGTGTTAATTGCTTTTCAAGAAACAGTATCTGTTATTGTTGCTGTTGTTGACACATTATTAAACAGAAACCAAGTCCATACATATAAATACACATACAAATAAATATATAGAATAACATAAAGATGTATTAGTAACGAGGAGTATGCATCGTCAAATTTAGATTAATGCGGCGTAGCTGTCACTGTCAAACGTTTTGACAGTGAGAATCATCTCGATTTTGCCTGAATTCGCCTATGGGGGTACTTCTGCATTGAATAATATAAAATGATTTGATTTTAAAATACGTACGAGTGGTTATGAATATTTGTGTAGATGAATATCTACTACGATTTAATTCTAATTAACTTGACTTTATACGCAAATAATGTTTATTTGTATGACTGGTTTCGTTATTTTAATTTTTTTTTATACATACACATTCATATGTATGTATACATCTCTGCATATAAATATATGTGTGTATGCATACAGGTAATTATTTGAAATTATATTTTAAAACGTATTACATGGCTTTTATTATTCGTATCTTCTGTGTGCTTTTTTCTGTTTGATATTTAGAGTTCATTGATATGGAAGGCTTTTTATGAGAGTTGGTGGCGCTTTGCAATTATTTTTGTATGACCAACAATAAAATCTAAGTACAGACAGACACACAAGCAGATCGAGCTATGTAATAACTAATACTTTTACTATTGCATCAATCAGGTTGATACAACTTTATATGTTTTGACAATTTTTTAGCTTAATTTTTTCATTGCTTATTTTAGAATTACATGTTTGTATGTAAATATGTGGTTATAGAAGCAAAAACATATTGAACGTATTCATTGAATCTATGGTTTAATTTACGTTCTCAAAATCAGAATCTGCATAAAAAGTTAGATCAATTATATTTATTTGCTTTGACAGAAAATAAAAATGCGAATATATCTTATGGTTGAATCTCAAACTATTTTATACATATTGTGGTATACGTTTTCTGTACGATAGTTGTGAATTGCAATTTCGATTTGAAAAAACATACGGCGAAGGAATGTTAAATAGACTATGCTCAATGTTGGAGAATCTCGTCTAAATCTTAGGCGTTATTTGCGGCAGGAGGGTTTTCACAATACAGTCAAAATATGGATAGATGGGGTTCAAAGGATTGCTTAAGATGATATATGCATCATGCCGTGGCCGCCACTACACTCGTTCATATGGAATGTGATGCTGCTGGGCTGTCATAAAAGGATAAAACCCTTATATATAAAAAGGTTAGAACGAATAGAAGAAAAATATTGGAATGACTGCATCGAGTAGTATTTGGCTCTCGCGGAAGCAAGAACAAGAGAAAGAGTTAACTCTACTGAGCAAAGATTCTCCTCTGTTTTGCGTTCAGGGGACTACGCATCCATTTATAAGATAAAGATGTTTGAATTAACACAAGTATTGTATCAGCTGATTGGGAGCAGAGATATAAAAATTAGGTAGTTGAAACTTGTTCTAGAATGTGCCTGTGCTAATAAGCCAAAAGCGACTAGTGTGCTCATTAGCAGGACAATGGATGATTTCATGAAAACTTCAGGTGCCATCCGCCTGAGATGAAATTCGTCAGGTAAATACACGTGGTTTTTTTTTAAAGCTTAAAAAGCCTCATACCGAGTTTCAGTTTCATATAAGTGTGTACGAGGACTTTTAAACGACCTGCTCAACATGAAAACAATATATGCAAATATTTTTCATTCCTGTTCTTTTCAAGATCCTTTAATTTTGAATATTGACTCTCAATAACGATTTTCTGCCATAGTATATGTGTCCCCACTCATACATACACTTAAGTTCTTGTTTAATCTCATTTTGTATCCTTCTTTAAACAACTTTACTAGTAGGAAACAGAAGATACAATAAATAATAAGAGCAAAGCGGTTATTATGTGTTATGTTTAGGTATTGTTATTGTTGTTTCTGTCCCTGCAATTATTCTAGTTACCAGATGTACTTGTTTCCTTTGCTGGTTTGTTTAAGTTTAATTTTCTTTTTTTTTGTTGTTCGTGTTGCTATGCACATGTGTCGTTATGTATGCACAATTGTATGCATTATACATATGTATTTGTGTGTTCAAATACATATTTCATCGTTCAACATTTTTGTGTGTGTTTTGAATATTTAAGTGAAAACGGTTAAGCGCAGTGGGCTGATTTACTTTCCTTCAGATTAAAAAAAATATGTGAGTGAACATGATTTTTGTATTGACATTTTATATTGGAGATGCCAGATTTAAATATACTATAATTATTATACGAGACAAGTGGCGACCACGCCCTTCATTTTTGTAGCTCATAAAGAAATCTATTATATATATTAAATAAGTATATTTTTTCAGTCATGAAAATTACATAAAATTTTTGTTTGTATAAATAACTTCTTTCATATTTAAATTATTCTTTTTTCACTAACTGGTTTATATTATTTCAAAGGATATAATGTACTCTTATGAAATAATAATATAATTCACCACTTAAAATGTTATTAACTATCAATGATAATAATATAAAGGAAAAATGGGTTGAACTGATATGCTTACTAGCTTAATATTGATACACCTTTTTAATTTGTTCTTTTGACATTAAGTTAAAGTCTACTGATGATTTGGTGTAAGAACCAATGAATAGACATACTTGACCACACAATAAACGGCACGAATCTGTTTTTATTATTTCTATTAGTCGTTAGAATAAATTTTTTTTAAATTCCATAGATATGTGTATAATTTAGATCAATGCCTGTTCATCGCCAATAAGAGATGAATGTATGTATGTATGTATGAATGTATGTATGTATGTTTTGGAATCATTTTTTTTACTAGTGTTTAATAGTTATATATTAGAATGAATGGGTCATCGTTAAAGAAGCAACGCGACTTCCAAAAAAAGCACAGAAATGGGTCAGGCAAAAAAATCAATTTTAATATTATTCTTTTTTTAACAAAAAGAAAAAATTTGTGGTTGTTTGAGAATTATTTCTTTGAAGAGCGTAAACCGGAAATTGATCGTAGTAATGATCATTACTAAGGAAGAATGATTTTTTTATTTGTTAGACAGATATAGATTTAAATGAAAAATCGTTCTTAAAAAGTATGTATTTTCCATTTGGGTGGTGTTTTTGTTGAGGCTTTCGACAACAAAAGTTTTTAACTCATTTTCACTAGTAGGAAGCACAGAAGGGTGTCAATTAATTTAAATTTATGGAAAGGAACATTAGCACTATTAAGAAAAGGCTATTTCAAAATCTAAACAGCGTAAAAAATATTTAAATACTGCAGGATTGATTCAAGGGAGAAATCGGAAAGGCTTTGTATTTTAATGGCAAATTTTTTCCCACCTTCTTTAGTGCCACAGGAATCAACTAGAAAACGATCACGTCTAATTTCTTAATCCTTTTAGATATTAAAACAGCTAAAAGATAATTTAATTAACTCATATATAATAAATTCTATCACAAAAATACTCTATACTTCCTTAATTATTACATAAAATCACACATGTTGGAATAAATCTCAATTTCAATTTGAACAAAGTAGAATGCAACAAACAAATGTTAAAGGAAAAATAAAAACTTAAATGTAAACTAAAGACAACTTTGAATTATTTTAATTACACAAGACAGGATGTGCGGATCACTAAAGAATTGGTGCATCTGCCTGAAAGAAGAAAAACACTAAATATAACAACGAAATTGTGGAGGATGTGTTGTCAATGTAGAGCACGAGCAATGAAACAATGAACTTAAATAAATAAAATAAAAATTAAGAAGATGGGGGAAAAGGAATACAATTCTGTACGTTTAAATTAAAAACAAATATGTAAAACTAAAAGTGCCTCAAATCAAATTGAGGGTGATAAGAAAAGAACAGCGGTTGTGGAGGCAATTAAAACATGACGTACATACTTTATTAGGGCATAATTATGAATATATTTTGTACAAGTTCAGCTTTTAGTTAAACACCGGAAAAGTTTACAAACTAATTAAAGTGTGAAGAAAATAGAATGCTAAAAATTAAAACAATATGAATACAATTAAGTTCAATTCATAAAAACAGCATCTATTCTGTCCATTACAGCTGGCAGACATGAAATGAATAGCTATCACTGATAAAACATGCCAAATTTCTATTAAATTTTCCCCAAATTGAATTTTAATGATATTACAGATGAGTACAATTATTGCATACCTCAAGCAGGACGATAAATATTTGTCCTTCTAGTCTGTTCAGAGAATGAAAGTGCATGAATGATTGCAATTTCTAGTGAATATTTAAAGATTTCAAAAGGAGTAGTAATTTTTTCTCACTACAATCCATCTTTTAATAAGCTCCAGTGCGTTTTCATATTTAATAAACAGAGATTATATTGTCTTAGAAAATATCTTATTTTTCAAGTTATGACAAAAAAAGTTATTTATTGCAGTACACATTCAGTGTTGTAAATTCTACTCCGGTTACATAAAAACTTATCGTCCGCGAAATATACACGAATTTAATCATAAAAATTCGCACCGTTTAATTTTTCAAAAACTTAAAATCTAATGGCAGTATTCAGCCTGATTCCGGCTGGCGAATTCGCCTTCTAATTCGACTATATATTAAAGAAAAATTTTGCTCTTTGTCTTCGATCTATTACAGATTCCAAACTCGAAGGCGAACCCCAACCCCAACCGTAATCAGCCTGATGACGTCTGCAGCAGGAGCATTCTTTTATTTTCTAGACACTTTGCCGCCTACTTACTTTGACGAATAATGATCATGATAGCAACAGCTAATTTTTTGTTGTCAAAATAATGTATTCATTCATTAATGCGAATAAAAATATTATAATTTTATATAAAAAGTAATTATTAATGAGTATATGCTGATTATTAAGCACTTACTGAATTGCACATGTGAAAAAATTTACATTAAATGCTTTGAGCTGAGAATATATTATGGCATTAGTGTGATGTCACAACTTGCCATCATGTGCTCGACATTTAGTATAAATTTTATAATTCTTTTAGCCCTATTAGATCCTTTTTTTATTGTTTACCGGTGGCAAAATATTTGAATAAACGTAAAAAAATTAAAACAAAACTTCTTTGTGTTATAAAATAAAACAAATAAAAAATACCTGGTTTGTGTGGCGGCCCACTACGCGCTGCCAATTAATTAGAATCTAGCTGAATACTTTTTGACAAACGCGAATATGTTCTTTCTGAAGAAATTTTTAATTCTGGGTTTAAGTTTTGTGCATAAAATGACAGATTTTGTAATTTTTTTTGTAATTAGACTGAAGTCTACCGATTTAGTTTGAAGCAGGTATATGAACTACATGATAATACAATTTTATTTACGTTTAGTTAAGTTATGTAATTATCTTCTGAATTATTGTCTACAGCTATCATAAAAGGGATCACCTTTGACCAAATTTGGCTGTCTGAACTTTTTTTCCAACTCTTACCGGCACCCTTCTAAACAAATATAACGTACGGAATTATAATTAAAGTCAGTTTGTGTATAACTGTGAAACTAAATAAGCCCAAGCAACAACGATAAGTTAGTAACTATGTGTACATACTTATATACATATATAGTACACATGCCAAATTTTCTATATATTACCATTAATATGAAATATTTAAAAATATATTATGAAAACAAAAAAAAATTCCATTTAAGCAAAATATATTTGTAGTAAACAACACAGACATATTTTGTACAATTAATTTTAACTACGTTCGATTTAAATAAAATAGTAAAAATAGAACATGATTAAAAGTATGTATACGAGAAAATAAATATTTGAATACGTGAATGATGAAAATATTTACTTTAAGAGTTATTTTTTCAATTTTATTAATTTTTATTTTGGTGTTTTACTAATTGTAAATTGTCATGGTTGCTGTTGTCGATTTTATTCCAGCTCCAGATACGTTCAGTTGTATGTACATAATCGGAGAGACATATATATAATAAGTGTATGTTTGCATAAATGTATTTGTATAGACGCATGCGTGAATGAAAGTTTTACTAATTAGTAAAAATATGCATGTAAGCATTAACAATAAATGTTAAAAACCACAAATAACGAAACAAACATCATTTAATATGAAAAATAGAAACATATAGTTTATGTAAATATACATCTGGTTGCATTTTTAATAGTATTGTTCTTTTGGGCCTTATAACGCTAAAAAAATATATTTTTTTTTATTAATCAAGTGTTTAATATTCATTTTGAAATTTGTAAACAAAAATTTTGTTGCAGCGCTTCTAAAAAAACCAGATCTAATAAGAACAGTTTCTCAAACTAACAAAATATTTGAAAAAACTAAATTTCCATCAACTTTTCTACTCTTAGTATATTCAGATTTTTCAGAACTGGCCATCACCCATCTTTAACCCTATTAAACGATCATCCATTACCTAAGATCTACACTGATTACCATCAATATTGTTCAGGTTTCATTTGCGTACTTTTCGCGTCCCTGACTCCACAGTTTACAAATTAAAACACCTACAGGTATAAAAACTGAAACAAAATCAACTGGACATTTTGTACGATAAAAATATGTTTGATAAGATGTTATGAAAAACACGGTATAAAACTGCAAAGCGGAATTGTTAAAACAAAAGTTTCACCATAACTTTACCCGGTGTTTTTGTTACAGTGCCTATGCACTGATGATGATGACGATATGGGTTAATATCGTGGCGCCAAACAAAAACAAACCGCAAAATGTTGCATATACAAACGGTTTCTGTTTACTTTTTTTTATTATATATATAAACAGATACTTTTTTGTATTTCTGATGAAATCCTCAATTAATATGCTCAAACATGCACATTTAAGAGTTTTATTTGGTTAACTCTTCCCTTAACTTTGTTTTTCATTTAAAGTCAACAATAAAAGACACATAAAAAAATTACAAAACTCATCATAAATAATCTAAAGCGAAAAAAAAAAGTTTGATGTTTTGGAGAATGTATCCTGATGACGTTGATTTAAATACCACCATACACTGGACAAGTTAACAATGCACAGTGAGGGTATTGAGAAACAAATTGAAATAATTTTGCAGTTAAATACAGCAAATAATAATATTATAAATAGGGGGAAAGCAGAAATTTTCACGATCAAAGGTGTTATATTTGTCAATTGAAATATTTATCAAGAATTGAAAGGAATAATAATGTTATAATGGAATGAAACCAACTTTACTTTGTAATAGATCAAATTTCTTTTATAAAATTTGGTTTATATATATATATATGTATATATATATATATATATATATATATGTTTGGCCATTTTAAAAACAAAATAATAAATGTTTACTTCATTCGTATCAAAGTTTTGATAGAATCCTGGATCTTAACGAGTGCAATTTAACCTTCAGATATTGTATGTTCCATTTTTCGTTACTTTACACTTAATGGAAATAAAAACTCGAAAATTTTTCCGCTTTCTTATAGATTCCTAGAACACATTCACCTCCTAAGTATAATCGTCATTAAAATCGCATAATCAAGCCAACTTACACAATCACAATGTCAGCAGAGATGGTAACGATGACGACGATGACCATGCGATAACACGAAAGAAAACAAAGCTGATTTAACACACAACTCCTCATGTAATTATAACTTTACAGTTCCATATACGTATGTAATCAAATAGCAAGTGCTTGCTGCAAGACAGTAGTAAGTAATAACCTGCAATTTGTAATTAACAACTAAATTGGTAGCTAAACCGTTCTTTTCATCTTCAGATGAAAATAATATATTATGTTATCACTATTGTTGTTATTATATTCAAAACACTACGTTAGTTTTGTGAGTTATGACTTTTTTGCATTAAGGGACCATTTATACATACATACATGCACAAACACAGCGAACCGACCTGCAAACCAATTATTTTCAAATTGAAAATAGCAACAACATCCAGCCAAATATAGTGCCAGCAAGCAACGAACAACAACCAACAGAAACAAAACAAGTCAATAACTTTATGTTCAATGAATTTGCATAAAATTTGTTTGGATTGTAGAAAAAGATTTTCACAAAAAATATAACCCCTCCTGGGTATAGATGCAAAGGATGAAAAGTGAACAATTTACTAAAGTTGAAATATGGAATCAATAACTATTTTACTGTTTGGTAATTTTTGTTAAACAATGACTACCTGATGTGGTCAGTTCATGATGTACTTGTCGTTGCAATTCTTTTTAACTGCGGATATTATTGATAATATTGTCTGGCCAATGGTGTAAACAAGTGAATATGTATACATCCAGAGTTGGATGTATTTTTTTTTATAAATTATTCTCAATCATCCGCTCTATGCGTTGTGAAGATAGAACGCATTAAGTAAGTCTATGCTTCCTTCCACTTTTGAATTCATCGCATGCGTAATGAAAAAGCTCATTGGATTTTTCAATGTTTTCGATCTCCAAATAGTGAAACAAGTACACGAAAATCTTTTTTGGCGGCATGTGTTTCTGTGACTTTTCTCTATGTATCCTGTCTTAAGTTATTTCGAAACGAATCTATTCATCACTTCAATGCAAATGCAAATATTTGTTCAACGGAGGAAGAACAATCTCGCCTTTTGACTTTTAACAAACAAGTAATTCAGTTAAGAATGTAAAATTTATTTTGAAAATTGATCGATATGAAATTGAATTATACTTCTAAAATTAAAATAGATACACAAACAATTTTAAAATGTTAGCCATCTCTGTTAAATAATATTTTAAATGTCTGCATTATACATATATAATGTTGTTACTCGGAATATGCAAACTGAAACAGCTGTTAATAGTCACATTATTCGCATGCATTTGCAGAATAGTCACGTTTCATTACAATGAACTTTATATTGATTTCAATTTGCAAGAGGGTTTACCGATAGTCTTTGTTTTGTACTGTAATTAGTCAGTTAATACGAGGATTGCGGACTTAATTGCCGTCTGAGGCAATTTCGTAATTACACTCCTCAAATTAAGTTATAAACTGACTATTTAAAGGTATTTTATTGAAGTATATAATAACAGTTCAATAAAACTTTATTATACAAGAAAACTATTTCTAGTATTCTTAATTTTTAACTATTATCTTAAAATGTGATCATTTACAGTTGGTTTTTATGAATATGTTTAGTGATAGGAAAGAGATTTTGGAAGAAAACTTTAAATAATCAAATCAACATTTTTAATATCTAGATATTTTTCTTAATTTTTGATGTAACCACATATTTCTGAATGTATTTTGAAATTAACAAAAGAAACAATATATGAGAATAAATTTCATAATTTTCTTTAAGAATAAAACTTTTCAGAAGTAGAAAAGCTAAATTGTGAATAATTAATTTATAATAATTATTCTCATATATTAAAAGTAATTTAACTTTTCTTTTAAGATTTCATACTACGTACATAATTTGTGATTGAAAATTTACACGATGACTCTTCAGGTAGACTTTGAGAGCTCGTGAATAGTGGTGGCAGAGAGGATAAATCCACATCACATGTATTACATACATAAATATTTACACATATAAGTACATGTTAGCTATTTGCTTTGTAATACCATTATAATTGCCTTGCATAGAAAAAACAAATCGCTAAACATCAATTATGCAATTGAGTGGACCTATTCGACTTTTGACAAGGGTTGAATTGAGTGCGTTATTGTTTTGAGCACACATACATACATATATATTTGAAATTTTCATTTTATTATGCATTTTATTTGCTTGTTATCCAGAGGAAAAAATCAATACATGAAAATTCCATTATTTACACATACACAAAATTCCTGTAAACACACACACACTCATTTGAGGTTGACAACTAGTTTCTTTTTTCTTTCGTTTTTTCGAGAGTGCAAACAAAGTATTATTCATTTTCAAAATGTTTGTTATTATTATTGGTAACACCAACAGAAAATGAAACAGACAAGGTGGCAAGTTGGTTGGTTAGTGCCACAATATCCAATAGACAAGCAAGTGAAAAACGAATGGGACAGTGGAAGAGAATGAGTGGCACAGACAAAAAAAGAGGATATACGAAAGAATGAATGGATGGCACATGTGTTTTATGTCTCACCACATAATTGTACCTACAAATCTGGTAAGAAAATGTGTGTATTATGTTGTAAAATGTGTATAACCAACCCCCTCTCACAAACTAGTCTTGGAATCTTTTGCATCCAACCATTTCCGTCTTAATGTTATTGTTGTCAATACTGTTATATTCATTATCATTATACTCGTCTCGTTATTCGTGTTGACACAATATGAAGAGGTTGCCATTGAGTTGATGCACGGTTGTGATGTACGGTGGCGATGGCCACTATGTGAGGATGATGCTAATATTTAAGGTTATCTTACTTCCTTCCTTCCTATACAAATTGTTGTCTCTGTTACTTGCGCATAACAATGCTGGGTTATGTTGAAGTCAACATCTATCGTCATATATTCCTCATCATCTTTAAACATTTTTTAAAATAATTTTTGAAGCGTAAACTTCAAACGAATGGCAAATATCATAACTGAGAACTTATTTGTCTGAATGGCTGCATATTTATTTGCTTACTGTTGTTTTATTTGCATTATTATATTCATAAAACTGTATGGCATAGGAGGATGAAAAGAATCTTTTACAACTTCATGTCTATTGCACATTTTCCAAAATTATGTGCAATAAGAAGGGCACAGGTTTACAAAGATTTTTAACCTCTATTATTAATGCAGTTCGTTGACTTTTACAACGAGTGAAGATAAAAGTGATCTACGAATTCAAACAAAAGGCTACAATATGTACATATCGTCAAAGAAAGTATAAAATGTCGTATCTAACAGTTAAAGAGTTTAAGAGGTGAAGCATAAAACTTGTTTAAATTAGAAAATATAAGTAACTGCTAAATTATACAATAAAAACATAAATTTGTAAACCCTGTTTTAATAGTAAAATTTTGTATTGGCAATACATTTCTTATTTAAAAAAACTTTAAATCTTTTTGCGTTTCCTGTGACGCTATACACCATTGTTGGTTTCTTTTGATTTTATTTGTTTAGAACAAAAGCTTATTGTCCATTTTTATATTGTTATGGCAGCATATTAATCATATCTTCAGAGATAATATTGAAGAAAAGATTTTTTTAGGAGTAGTTAGTCCAAGAATGCGTGGTCTTAGATCCCGAATCCGCACTTGGTTATGAAAATGGTGTCGAATTTTTCTGACCTGTATTAACGCATTATTATTGTGGGTTTGCCTCAATGACGAAGGCACATCGTCATGTGGTTTCAACCAGATGACGCAATGTGCCGTGCTCATTGGATATGAGCCACACCGGATTGCAGGCGTATGGGAATAAGTCACAAACCATAGCGGTCTTCAAAGCCAACATAACCCAAGCCATCTGCCTAGTTCAGAGTAATTTATGCACGAAAAATAAACTTTACATTATTTCACACATAATGATATCAATGAATAAAAAGATGCGGTATCTCACACACATGTTGTTTGATATACATATATTTACAGGTAGGAAGCGCTTAATGAAAGACCCTTTAAATACATATCTATACACATGTAGGCATAATAAACGACTTTAAAGAACTATAATAAGAAATGTTTTCAGCAAGTACCTGAGACTAAAGACGTCATCAAATAAACACATTTTATCATATTATAAATTAATTATTTAATTTTCTATTATATATCTTCTTCGTGTTAAACTAAGTTTTTATTTCATTTACATTTTAAAATCTATGTATAGTACGTATATAAGGCAACACAATACCAGGTTTTGAAGATTATATTTTATGTATGTGGATTTTTATCTGATGATAAGTATATTTTTTATTGTAAGAATTTTTCTCTGTTATATTCCGCATGAAATTAGATGCTTTAATTTCGATAGTGTGAATGCTACAAAATGACAATAATTTTGGGTTATACAATCTTATATACATGTTATCCATTTATGTGATATAGTTATAGAGAATTCTTTTTTAAATTTGAAACAAAAATTTTGGTTTATAAATGATTTATTCACAAGTCGACATTTATTGATTTTAATTAACTCCGTCTGTTACTTCATACACATATTTCTTTATTCAGCCTGAAATTTATGGATACATAACGAATACACCGTAGAGACTAAGGTATAACCCGTTTTATTTCACCATCATTAAATACCTTCACCGCTCATTTGTCTAGATGTTTTACATCCTCGTTTTCATTTTCTCCGTTTTAAAGCAAAAGTTCAAGTTAAATTGCGATACGTTCAGTCACCCAACTTTGTTAAGACATACATATGCCTAAATCAATTTCCGCTAAATTTTATTCGCCTCCGTACTACTTGACCACGACATAACAAGTAAACAAATCGTTTTGTTTTTCAAAATGAACCTTTTAAGTAAATTTAATAACTGTGTTTTTTTAATTACTTTGTAGACGTAACGTCTATATGCTTTGCACGATTAACTACCGAAAAAAAATTTAAATTTTCGATTCCTCTGTTATAACTGGAGTTGGTTGCAACTTTCCTTTTGACGTCTGAACAAATCGTTGCTTATATATCAAAAAATTCTTAAAAATGTCTCTGCTTACATTTGCCTAACACGACAATATTTTTGCCGAAAAAAGTTGTAAAAGATTCAACATTCATATTTTTGCTTAAGCCACAGATATTGATGACTTTTATATTATTTGAACGAATATAAAATGAAATATAACAAATTAATTTGAAAGCAAGAATATCATTTAAAATTTCAGCCTTTTGCGACGATAATAAAATAAAAAAAATTTTCTTTACATATTTTACTTTCGCATGTCTGCCTATGAGAATACATTATTAATATGCTTTCTAAAATTTTACAAATATACAACACCATAAAAACATTTGCTGATTCTTTTTCATTTAATGACTATAAAAAATATATGATTACATTTAATGTCATTATCATCAGCATCATTGCAATTATTGCCATTTATATTTTTCAAAACATTAACACTTCAGTCTGTTGATTGTCGTTTGATTATGTACGAGTGAGAAATTTCCTAGATGATATTGCAAATAATATAAAGGTGGACAAGATATAAAATGTATCTGCTTCGTAATAAATATTTTATATTTATTACAGGTTTATTTGAAAAATTTTATGTGGAAATTTGTCAAATAAGGAATTAACAAACATAAAATACTTTTGAGGAATAAGACCGTCTAAAATAAAGCTTTTAAACATGTAAACACCATTGAAGCAGATCAGCCCTTGCATAAGTGAGCTTGTTATGAAATATGGTTATATTTTATTATATTTTTAGAAAATATTTCCTTCAATATGATAACTGAAAACAAACTGAAACGAATTAGATCTGGTGAAACAGGTTATGAAATAATTTTGTTATCTTCAGCTGTAGTATAACTCTACATAGAAGAAACTATATTGACATCAAAAAAGCAAAATTCATTGATATCATAAACATTTTATCTAAAAAAAATATTTGTATATCTAAATATAAATATATGTGATAAGTTAAAGCAAATGGAATAGTTTTTATTTAAATTTGCAAGAACTTTATCAAACTAAAAATATTGTCAGAAAATAAGTCCTAAAATGTCGTGCAACAGCGTGAACTGTTATTTTTTGTCTTACCAAGTTGCCAGAAAAATCATTATCATTTCAATTTAATACAATAATATTATCAGACATCTGACAATTGTGAGAACACTGTTCATTGTTAATCTCTTCAAAATGTCGGAAGTTGTAGGTTTATTATTTATTTTCAGATAAGTTCCAATGAGTGTAAATGGCAATGGCAACATTGTTAGATAAATATTTCTGTTGACAATAAAACCACCTGACAACCTTTTGAGGTAACAATTTAAGTTGGCAGATACATTTGTTGTCTGGCTACTTTTAGGTTGACATTTTTTATAGTCAATACCTTGACTGATCTTACAATAGTGTAAGATATAAGAAACGTCTGTACATTGCTTTACTATAAGGTTCTTAAAAGCTTAGGAGCTAATTGGACATGCTGAATATTCCAATTTGAAAAAACATATAGAAGATTTTTCGAAAAAAAGCATCTTAAAAGTAGATAAATGTGTACAAAAGTTTTTGATAATCGAGAGACACTTGTGTTCTGAAAAAACATTGCTGTGCCATTAAAACACATTTACTGAAGATACATTTTACTTAAAACAACCTTTTGATTTTATTTTTCTACATAAATTAAATGTATAGAGTTCAATCCTTGTTTATACGACATATTTAATATACGAGTTGATTTTATTTCTTGTATTTGGTTTTTACTTCTTGTTTTATTTTAATTGAAATTTGTACACCTGCTGTCTCAAACATTGAGTCCAATAAATTCAACAAATATTAAACTTCAATAGCAGACGACAATACAACCTTACGAAATATACCTTTTTGTAAAAATAAAATAGTATGTGGTCGATGCGAGTAGTAAATATTTAGCATGTTGCAACTTATTGTTTATTTAAGAGTGTGTCTGTCTGCTTGTTTTTTTTTTTGCCGCAAAAGTAAGAAACTTCAATAAAAGCAAATGCATTATATTTATTCTCACAACAAAAAAAAAAACTCTTCGAAAATATTACCATGACAAATATTAAACCAAAATATCCTTTCTGAGGTTTTACTTTTGTGATATGTAAACGGATACCTGTAAACAAATGAATTTATACTCGTGCATATGTTTGTGGGTATGCGTGTAGATACGGACATGTTTATGGGAATAATTTCTACAGTATTTTTCAAAAATTACAGAAATTCCAATGCAGAGTTTAAATTTTATTCGACTTTGGGGTTTTTTTAAATGATTGAGATTTTATCTATGTTTTATAGTTTCAGATCATTGTATATTTCATATCGATTTTTAAGATCTCCGTGCTTTCATTTCGTTATAAAAGTATATAAGTACGTACATAAGATGTACATTCTTCTGTTCAAATCATTCTTGGTGATGTAATTCAACACCTTATAATGTGATATCCTTATTGTATAAAGTTCTAAACTGTGGGCCTTCCACATTGTATACATTTGAAAATGTATTCATCTGATAGATTTCCAAATATATAATGGTTTTGATAATTAACAGGTCCATTACGTCCATCAAATGCCTCTTTGAGTAAATCAGTTACTCAAACTTTCGTCACTTGTGTGACTTTATTCATTACAAAATGACAAATTGAGCAAACTACAAATCAACTGTCAGCCATCAAATCAATTGTGCAGCAAATCAAATATATATAAACTTTTAAAGGAACACCCCATTCATTATGTTGATATTATTTTTGTTTTTGTTAATCGAAATATTGATTTTTCATATATTAAGTGCACAAATATAACAATAACCTTTTGTTATGTATTGCCGACATGGATATTGCGAAAGCCAACTTCAACTGCAGATATAAATTTTCAAAATATCAGTAATAAAATTTGTTCATAATTTATTAAAAGTTCAACAAAAATTCCTACTCACTTCCAGTGAATGTTTTTTTTTTTTGCCTTTTGATGTTGTTTGGTAATAAATTTTTAATATACAACCTTTTTATTAATATTTTTCAAACGAAACAAAGCACAATTTATATTTGAAGGTAAAGCAAATAGAAGCATTCATTCACACTTGAAGAAAAATTGTGAAATGGGAGAAATCAAATCAAATCAAATGTTCAGCATCAGTATCAAGATGAAGGATACAATAAATGAACAGCATCATAGTAAAAAGGCTCAAGGCCGTGATTCCTTGACTTATAATTTTAAGGCATAGATAGCTGGTTGATAACATAAAACGAGGGAGTCAACTTTAGGAAATTTTTTTTCTTATTTGAGGAGGTGAAGTTAACAAGCATTCAATAATTACGAGGACCATATATGTATACATATTTTCTACTACATGTCTTTTTTTAATTTTGAGGCAAATACTGTTCTTTCCAGAATTCGATTGCATGGGAATATTCTACTTTTCATAATTGATAATTATATGCAATTAATAAAAAGTATTTAAGAAGAGTATTTCAAGTAAAAATTAAAAACTTATCTTTAGTTACGCAGTAATTAAATAATGTCACCAGCTTATCTTATTACAGGAGTAACAGTTGGCAGTAGGCAAACAAAATTACTGCGTCAATCTAAAGTCAATAATTTTCATAAATTCTTTAGCTGTTTTGATAGACAAACTGAAACTTCGTGTGTATATTTAAATCATGTTTATATGCTGCGTAGATTGGTTTTCCATTCATGCGTAAATATAAATTTATGTTATTAAAATAATTTATTTTATAGTTGAATGAACTTTAAACTTTAAATATATATGATATATTTTTTATTACGTTGCATAGAGTTTTGTTTTAGCTCGACAATATTTATCTTTGTATTCTGCATGTAGCAAAACAGATGCATTTGAATACGTGTGATAAAAAGGATTGTTTATATATATATATATATATATATATATATATATATATTTTATAATTTTTTTTTAAATTAACAACTATAATGGCATAATCAATTAAAATAGTCCAAATCAATATTATGAAATACATCATCAAATAAAAACACAAAGACGAAGAATATGTCGGTTTAGATAATGCTACTTAATACGTTGCACAATTTTTGAAAAAAGAAAAACTGGGAGAAATTTTAAGAGTTAAAAGCAGTATAGAAAATTTTAAATTCCTTACAAGTACATAAATATCAAGATGAAATTTTGCAATTTGTAATTTTGTGTGTGGTTTTGAAGTTTTGCCGATGTTGTGTTGTTTTAAATTTGTGCAAATATTTATTGTCCTGATCAGATTATTAACACAAGAGGCATGTATGTAGGTATATTCCATTTATGTAAACAGGGTGTCTCAAAAATAGCCACTTTTAACGTCGGAAAACTAATGTCGATATACACAATTACCGCGACACATCAAAATATTCTAATAAAGATTTTTTACTTTGATTATTTCAAAATACCCTGGCATATTCGACATTTCAATTGTCAATTATGTAAAACACCCTTTAAAACTGCAAAATTTTGCTATGGTAGTAGTAGTAGTATGTATTATAAGTTTTTTTAAGAAAGTTTGACAGTATGGTTTTTTTATACTTATATATGAATATATGTTGTGCAAGTAATTGTGCTTATGCTGGTGTATTTAAGTTTTCTTTTGAAAGTTTTAAGATGCATATTGAAATGTAATAATGTTTATAATAATTTAAAAACAAAAGCTTCCAGCAATATCTATTAAAAACTATGCATGTTAGAAATGGTACGATTCGATATAACTAATATTACTATCCTAGTGTAGTTGCATTCTACTATTTCTACTACTGAATACTTTTCGCCTTATTTAACTCTATTATCCCGGTTTGCAAGTTTTTTTTAACATTCAAACAAGAATAAGACTAAACACGAAAATTCCACCGTTTTCAAGCAATGAATAGGAGGCATTTAATCACGGCTCTGTAGGGGTCAGCGTAGGCTGTGACATTCTTACCAACATCGTTTTTAAAAAAGTACGGACCACTGATTTAAATAATTTTATTTTTATTTTAATAAAATTACAAAAAGAAAGACAGTATTCTTTGGTTTGTAATAAAAAGAAATTGCATGAACTATAAAACCGGTCTATCGCTTCAAAATGTTAATTTTGCCGCTACATTTCACCTAAGATATTTTCGATATCAATTCATTTTTTATCATTGCCGTGGCCAACAGACAGCATCATCAAAGTAAGACTACGTTAATAAAATGTATTTATATGATGATGGAATATCATTTCAATTCATTATTGCCCACTGCCAAGTTTGAAGAATATGCACATTTATTTGTGTGTATGTTCGGTCGAGTTTTATTGCTGGCATTTATCCAAATACAAAATAATTTTCTTCTATTTAAAAAAAATGTCAAATTATAGCATGATATGCTAATTTCTCACAATGCTTCTACTTCGCGTTTGTTAGGTTGTTTTTATATTTGCATAATTATTCTTTTATTAACGCTGTTTTATATTGCATTCGTTTAACTTATTAAAAATATGTAACTATTTGGTGCACTGCAATTTATTATTATTTAATTATTAAGGTATCACAGTGTTCCCATTATCTTTTTCATTGTTATTTGCATATATGGCATTGAATTTTTTGGGGAAATGTCCTCAATTGCATAACTTTAAAAGGTCACGTAATAAACTTCTTTTGCAAATAATATATTGTATAAAACATTAACAACAATTAGTGCAGGTAATTTGTACACATACATTTTATTTGTGTACCTTTAAATATACATTTATTGTTTACAAACTGAAAATAAACTAGTTGAAGTGAAATATATTAAAGCAAAACATTCTTATATTAAGAATAACACTTCCCTCATTATATTTTTTTCTCAAATCATGTGAAATCGTAATTCCTTCAAGTTCAATTAGCTTTGTAAACCCTTTACGAGGATTAAAAATTTTCACAGCGCATTCCTTTTGTATATAAAAGCTATATTCTCAAGAACACAAAATATTATAGATTTCATTTGGTCGGTTAATCGACCAAGATAAATCGAGATAATATAGCTAAACGAACATAGACTATTTCGATATAATCAGACAGCTAATCGGGTATAAATTGAATTTTAACTGATTGAGTGTCCAAGCAAACACAAACAAACCATCACAATTGTGTATGGGCGTGTACTTTGAGATTGATCTGATAGACAGTCCCATATTATTTTCATTTCAAGTGATATAAAAATTAATGACCGTTGTTTTTAAACGGTTCTGATTTAGACATATTTCTTGATTTAGAATTGTTTCCATAATATTTCCAAGTATTTTTTCATTCATAGCGATCCATTTCTAAAGCAAGACCATTCAAGTCCACATATTTAGCTCTCACGAATTGAATTGCCTAAAATAAAATTAATAATATAAAAACGATCTATGAATGAGTATTTCACTTCAATAATAAACTGCCTCCATTGTGCTTCTTTAGCATCTAATTAATCCCAAAATAGCTGAGATTGTACCGTAAAACGTAAGAGACAAAGAACCTCACAAGAATAACACCTAATGGCCGACATACACTAATATAAACAAACATTCAACTTTACGAAAATGAACAGTAAACTATAAACAAATTAACTTATATAGGTACAACTATAAGCCCATAAGCATGAATGAAACCCAAAAGAAGGTTCAATGCACTGACACAAAACTGAGGTAAAATCCTAAAACAAAGTAAACTAGTCTGTTATTGGAAAGAAGAGAAAAGCAAAGAATAACTAAAGTTCCACCTCAAATACAGCAACCTGTAGTATGTTGACTTTAATTTCCTAACATTAAACTTTAATTAAAAGCAATTAAACTACATATACAATATTATAAGATTCATTTGAAACAGGGTCTACGAGTATTAAGAAATATAAGTTAAATACTTGGGAAAATATGTTTGTAATAACACCAACAAATATTTTAGTAAAAAAAAGAATCTAACTTATTATTCCATATCTGCGCGGTAACTATTTCATAAAAAGAAGAAATCCTAAGAATCTCAACAACTTTGATATTATTATAACCTTAACTAAAATCATGAAAATTTTACTTTTTTTAATTAACAATATATATGTAAATTAATGTACTTAAACTATAGAGTTTTCTATATCGGGCGAAAATTTCACGCAAAATTATTTGCAAATCGCACCAAATTCATTACGTATTCATTCAAAACAAAGCGGATAAGTGCAATCGCAGAAAGCTGTGGATCATCCAATATACTAAGCCAATAAATCAAACGATTATTTAATTTAAAGTTCCTTTAAAGGATGAATTTTGTATAGTAAAAACTTCTTTAAAGCATACATTAACTTGAACAAACTGGACGTTAATGTTTAGTCAGATCTGTTTTTTGGCTTAAATAGTAGCCTTCGTTGAATCAGTAAATAAATTAGATATATCGGCGGGAATTCCGGGCCGCTATTTATGATACATAATTTATTTTCACATCAGTTTTCTGCATAAGACAATTTTAAGTTTCATAATCAAACTTTTCAGGGCTAATGTGTCCAAAATTTCTACAACAAAACCTTCTTCATCTTTAAAAAAACCGTGATTTTTTTTATAAATAAGTCAACGAAAATATTCGCTTGCACTAAAGAGTTTATATGTCATAAATCATGTCGGAATATAAAAATATATTATCCCACTTTTGTCGAAACGCATTTAAAAAATTTTTTCTAAGACGGCACACTAACGACAATGAGCTATCAGCACTTAAACATTTCAATAAAAAGTGGTGTAAAAAATAACCACAAATGAAACAAATACAACAAATGCTAGTATACAGAGCAGTAGAAAAAGTAAAACTATTTTAAGAGGATATAAAAACTTTACACGCAAGCACTTACTAACACACATAAATTATAAAGGAAACAGATACTAAAAATAAAACAAGTTCAAAATACTAAATTTATTGGCATCAAATGGAATGAGATTTAAAGCTTGAAACCATGTCAAATGAAATTCCCTCATTAGTATGTAAAAAATTACTCAAATATATTCACTTGTGTATACCCGTAAGTGGGTATATAAAATCAATTAAATGCGATAAAAGTGTGACAAACGTTTTATTACTAACAACTTTATGTAGAAAAAAAATCACGTGTGACAGCGCTTGTGTAGGATAGAATTCTGATTATTGTGAATGGTTTTCAGCAGCTTTACGGAAACAACTTATTACGACTCGATATTCATCATTTGAGTCCTGCCCACTATGTTTTAACGATTAATATAAATCAGCACGAAATATAATATTTCTATACTATCTTCATGCACAAGTACCGAATACAACTCATGACAATCGTGTTCGTATCCAACGCCTACAGCAGGTACTCCATAGGCGAAACCTTTAAATAATTTATCCAATTCAGTTGACTTAATCAGGGCAATAAAACCTGCACGAGGCAGATTAAAAGCAAATTAGCAATATATCTGAGAGAATGTGCTAACATTATGTTCATCCATGTATTAAGTGAAACCAATACCGCAAATGTTTATGTTTAATCCTTCATATGATACAGATCTCCTTAAAACAACAAAGCATGAAACTAAACGAAAAGGTGTTCATTAATTCATTTCCCTTATCACATCAAGTTTTCTTTCTCTATACTCAAGTTGTAAACACTTGCAAAAACACAAACAGCTGCTATTCTGGTAAATAAAACATCTTTATCCTTTAAATCGTTGTTTTCTTGGAAGGCAAAGGAAGCAAACAAGAGAATAGCAAGGACAACAACAGATCGTCGTATAATAGGAGTAAAATACTTCTATCAACACACTAAATTTAGTAGACATTTTCTTCTACCGAAATAGAAAGAAGAAAGAACAATGGGCCATTATTACAAAACGAAAAAGGAAAATCAATAAATAAGTTAAACTAAAA
The DNA here is from genome assembly GCA_963675445.1 of Linnaemya vulpina. NCBI lineage: Eukaryota > Metazoa > Arthropoda > Insecta > Diptera > Tachinidae > Linnaemya > Linnaemya vulpina. Next base: position 21,107,490 of record OY776277.1, read on the forward strand.
ACCAGAACGAAAGCAAAAGGAACCGAAAAAATTCTGAGCCCAAAACATTTTACAAAAGATTTATAAAATATACAGAAGCAGCGAAATTCACAGACATTTAAGATTTCAAAGAAAAACTTGATTACTAAGCCTACCTCCGAATGGATACATGTACATATTTACACATACACATTTAATTACTACATGAGCATTAGGGTGACCCTGTGTTGCGCGGAAATAGGGGCTATTGAATGGCATTTCCGTACATATGCAGTGTCAGAGACTATAGAGGCATAATGAAAATTACAAACTTTTACCCAGAGCAAAGAACAGTTTATTCCAACTGCACTAAAACGTTACATATGACAAATTTTTGAAAGATGAATGCTCGCTTGTGACCAACAATCCTAGTAACGTCCACGTACCTTAAGACACATCAACATGTTGATAGAAGCACGAGATTATTAGATGTGTGCTATTTCATCAATAAAACCAAATCATTGAAATCATAAAACTTTTTGATTGCTCCAATACGTAAGTAAATTCTCTCCAACCCTTCCTTTCTTGCTAAAGTTAAAAGGCAAGATTCATAAAAAATAAAGTGATCTTGAAAAGCGATTTAAAACAAATTTTGTATACAAATTATGCTTTAAAGCACATATCAAGTGCCCGGCATTTTTTTTTTTACAAATATGCAGGTGATATACATATTGCTCATTTGCTTCCATAGTGTCATAACTCAAAAAGAAACTTCTTTTACATAAAACGCTTTTAAAGTTTTAAATTTACTAACAGCTGAATGGATATCTAAAAACTAATTTTTCCCACAGGACCAAGGTATACAAGATATTTCAATGAAATTTTTACACAATAACAAGAACGATATGTAGATTAAATCTGATTGGCTGTGGAAATGCAATTTTTGAGTTGTGACAATGTAGAAGTAAATAAGCGAAATGTATATATTTTTCTTACATTTTTCTTTCCTTTTATTGAGTAAAATATGCTTCGGTCGATTTGATATACAATTTCCAGGCAAGAAGTGTAAAACAAAGGACATGCAATAATTTTTTTAAGGACCCCCTAATTTATAATTTAATTTATGTGTATGAACGCATGTGTGCATTTTATATTACCAGAATTTGGTTAACAAACTGTTTTGTTTTGAAACTAAAGATAATGTAGTGTCCGGCGGCTCCAAGTATCAGCTGTTATGTATTTTAAAGCCATGTACACATCCAAACAAGCATATGTTTGTTGTAAAATGATAATGGTGTTAGAGGTTATTGCACCAACTATATCCCTGCATACACATTTATAAATGTATTTGATGCAAAAGAAACAGGTTTTGGGTTTTCTTTTGTACATTTTGTTTTCAGTTCAAAAATGGCTTTTTGTTTCTTTTATGAGTTTTCTTTATATGACGGTTAGGAAAAATGTTTGTGTAGATAGAAGTAACAATGTGATTTCATCCATCAGTTTATTCACAATATTTACTTTGACATTATAAAGAGAGCAGATAGATGCATACGTGCATATGCACATGCATCTATGCATTTTTTGTGATTTATTTTTATTAATATAATATTGGAAAATTTAACAGCAATTTGTTGCTGTAAATGTTGTTATTGCTCTTCAAAATATTATTGTATGCGATCAAACAAAGCACTTGTCATCTGTTCCACATATTTTAAGTATTCCGCATGTCCATTCATAAGAGAGTGTTAAGACTTTTTACATCCTATAACATTGAGAATATTGTTAACTGCTTTTGAAGGGATCCTCATTTACAGTGGAGTTGTGAAAGCAATTGAATGGATTCAGAATAGATTTTGAAAGATTGTCCACTTTGTACTACTTTTATTATTATCTACTAAGCTCATGCTCTTCTTGTTGCTTGCACTTAAGAGCTATTCTCGGTTATAATATTTTTAAATTGATAGTGGCTTCATCCGTTGTAAATTTTTATGTATGTACCTTTGCGAGGTAGGACATACGTAAGCTTATTATGCAAGCTTCGATTTTTCGTAGAGATCAATTTTAGAATATTTTCAAATAATAAAGACATGTTTTATATTTTTTCGATTAAAATAGGTTGAACGTAGCTCATAAGATATTGCAATTTATTGGCTTAAATAACCAAATATTTTTTCAGAGAAGAGATGAAGCATGAATGTTAAGCCAGGGATAAATTTCCTTTACTATAGACACCAGTTTATATATCTTCTTTTTCTATATATACATACATAGAAAGTCAAAACAGTGAGCATTGATTATTTTCAATGATTTGAGTTGTGGAAGAGAAAATCTAGAAAGTACATTTCTTTTCATTATAAGCTAGTAACCTTTTAAATTTCAAGCTAATCTTCATTTACCTGTGTTACTTCCAAACGTCGACCGTGTTTGTCTTCGTACCACTGAATTGCGTGTTAAATTTAACAGCAACATCAACTTTTTTTAACTTAATTATTCTTTCAATGTTTCATTTTTAACTAACAGTCGTTTACTGTAACATTTGCTAGAATATTTGTTTTACATCTTTCACTCCGTAGTTTTCAAAACAAATTCTCACTTTTCTCTTTGTGTCGTCTTGTTGAATGTCAATTTAAGTTTTTGCTTAGGCAATGAAATAATACTTTACTTGTTCAGTATTTTCTGAAACTTAAGAAAGATTTTAATCTCAGCAGGTATAAGTCTATTTGTTTTGCTTTTGGTTTTAATGACTGGCTGGTTGGTTGCTCGGTTGGTTGGCTGGATAGTGAGTTTGGACGGTTGATTGTTTCTTGGTTCGTTGGCTGATTTTACCATCATTTGTTGGGTTTATTAAGTTTACGGTACTTTTCATAATATAACATTTATTTATGTATGTATAAGCATACAACGTCATATGATGGATGTGTAATAGGCACTAAAACTTAAAGAATGGAAAAAAAATCAACAGACAAATACATAAAAACGTGCACACACACTTGCATATGAATCGTATGCGCCACTATTGAATGTCGTTGCATTTCCAACTCTACACAGTTTCATACACACATACATACTTGTATACATACATATGTCTTTATGTTGTTGGCCATCTCCACCTAAACGTGCTTCCAAACTCAAATGTCGATATACAAAAATTTATCAACAACATTTTCTACATTATTCTGTGAACTGGGCAAATATGTTGTTCATACTCAGCAATAATTTAAAAATTTCCCTAGGTTTTTTGATGGCCTGCAAAGTAATTAATGACAGGTACATATATGGCTCATTGTTATATGCACACTTAGGGCTATTTACGACTACGATCCATAAGTACAGGTTTATCTCCTTATTTACAAGTCTAAAACTTGTCAACTCCCACATTTGTTCGTACTCCACTTTTAGGCAACGTGAATATTGATTATAATAAAGTCCATTGCACCAAGAATAACCGAGGTATATATTTTTAAAGTCCGCGATATGAACAAACTTCATTATAGACGTAACGATTTTTATGAAATATTAATGAAGAACCCTTGGAATCGTATATGTTGTTCTTACAAACGACAAATCTGTATAGTCGGTGTAAAACCGCATTTTCTCGTTTCATCAAGAAGTATCTATCGAATGGTATTAAAATCACTTTTTCCGAAATCATGTACAAAGCCAATGGCGAGTAACTTTATTTGTTCATTTGAAAATGAACATTTTTATTCTATAGTTTTAAATTTATAAAGCAAACAGAAAATATTAAAAAATATGGCGTCTTATGAAATGAAAACGTAAAATATGTCGCAAAGATATCAACTTAACACCCAACAAATGGTTTCGATATTTATAAAATAATTGCACTTGACACGTTGTAAATCCTCAAGGGAACTACCTAAAACCCCCACCATGATCACTTTGAGAATTTTGAAACAAGACAAATGAATCAGCACTATTAAAATAAGATTGATAAATTCGACGGTAATTTTGTTGGAATATGTAACATACAAATTGGGATATCAATTAAATTTTTTGTTTAATCTGTAATTCGAATTAAAAAAAAGCACACTTTCTAATTGCGCTGTAACCCTCCAGAGCTATATTTTGCATTGATATATTATACGAATATTGTTGTGAAAGTTGTGGAATAAACTATTCGTTTTAAGTTTTAATATTTTCTTTGTTCGACCAAACTTTTAACCAGTTATTTGAATATTGGATTAAATTTTAATCGAATTATAACAGTTAATAATTGTTCGCTGTGAATAAGTAACTGAGTAGCCATTTAATTATGGCATTTAGTACCCGTTCATAGACTTGTAACATTGAACATACCAATTAACTTATGCACATCTTCAACAAACATAAAACACCAACTAAATAGTTAAGTTTCGGTTGGCAGTAACCCTTTTGGCATAATACCTGAGCAGACAGACAGTAAAAAGTTTCATGTACTTTAACAATTATTGTTCCCTCTGTATTTCCATTCTAACTGAATGTCAGTAACAGACTGCATTTAAATGATGACCCAAACAACAACACAGAAACATTAAGTACACAACAGCAACAGTAATGAGAACCAGAACAATACACATTGTGTTGTTGTTGCTATTCTTCTGTGGGGCTTTATTTACAACATCGTGCTTTAGCCTTCTTCCATGTTACAACAAAAACATACAAAATAGTTTTCACTGGGACTTCATACTTAAACTTGAAATATTTTTTTATTTGTTCCGGAGCTTCTTTGCGTTTGAACTAGAAAATTTTTTTATTTCTTTCCTACTTTGGCTACAGCAGATTGGTTTATGTTTGGTTATGGTGTTTATTACTTTTTTGTGATTTTTATTAGAACTTTGTACCCTTAAGCTTGCAATTTGTATCACTATGGAAACATTAAGGTACAGAATACAGAAAAACTAGACATCTAAGCGACATGGACAAAAAATTGTAATTGTTTAAATATATTTGAAAACTTTAAGGCATGTAACTACAAGTTACAGGTATACAACAACATTTTGCTGTTTTAACTAGTAAATTTGTAACTTGTAGTTATGAGAAAAGAATCCCCATAACTTCCGCAGAGAAATATAAACATCAATTTTATTTTTTCTAGACAAGCACATTTTAGAAGCGATTTGAGTTGTATACGAAAACGCTATAGTTATTGGACAAAAATCATACCACCAGACTTGCATTGCCACTATTCAGATTCAGCGCCATGTCAGATTTTCTATCGGTAATGGTCTGATTTAATGAGCTTTATTGCAAATGCCGTGCGTGTAGCCGAAATAAAACGACTCCAATGCTAAACATGGGGAAAGTGTTACCACATTTTATCGTCAGGTCTGCGACGGACATAATGCGTCTAAATGGTTTTGGCTAACTTATATCATTTATTATATCAAACAAATTAGAAGACACCTACACAGAAAAGTAACGATTGACAACTTCAGTATTAAACTCTTTAACTTTAAACAATGAAAATATATTAAAATGTTTTTTCATACATTCTATTGTTAAATACTTTTGTATTCCATTTGCAATTTCTTAAAACAGCGAGTTTAAAAGAAATTTGGTAATCTTCTTAAAAGTGTGGCAAAATTAAAAACAAAACAAGAATCGAATTTTGACCTGAATAATTTAGTGTTGAGTCATGTTTTGTATTCACCATTTAACACAACATCCGAAATTGAAATTAAAAGAAACTCAAAAAAGAAAGTAAATACTAACAAATTGCTTCCTTCTTATTGATACTATACTTTGCACAGAATTTTAATAAACAAAACACAAAATCACTTTCACTGAAAAGAAAACAACTTCAATTCAGATCAGTTAATTTACAAACAAATGAAACATCAATGATATTATCAACCTGAATGAAAAAAATATTTAGTAATTTATCTTGACCACTCGAAAATTTTAAAATATTTATTTATTTATTTGATCAATACACTACAAAGAGAACAAGTCTTATGCTACAATATTAGGTAGTCAGTTGGCCAATAATTTATAGTAGTCAAAAACACCATTGAAACTGTATTGATTTTATCTAAATAAATAGTTATCAACTCCTAGTAAAATCGTTATTTTTGCTAGTGCTACACTAAATATTTGTAATGCAGATGTATTTGTGTGAATCATTGACAAAATCCAATTTTGTAAAATATACTTGAGGCCATCGATATGCAATTAAATGACACCAAAATTTTTAAATTTATTTTTAATCATATATTTTAATACTCATTTTCATAAGACCATCCGAGTTTGAATGAAGCCTTTATAAGAATAATGGCTGATTTATTGACAAGTTGACATTATCGCTGGAAAAATGTAGACGTTTAGCACAATCCATAACAACTAGAAACATGATTATGCTAAAATTTGTAACGTGATATTCAAAAAGAGTCGCACATGACTAATATTCTAAGGAAAATGATATTATTGTTGAGAAAACATAAACGAAACAACGATAAAAATCTAAAAGAAGATTCACAAATTCAATTGAAAACCTCAAAAATATTTATCATTCCATAGTTTGGAATCACTTACTTTTATTAGCTTTTGCAAAGTACTATTAATTAATTAAAATTCATTCAAGTATGCACAGTCATTGCACCCCGTAGTAAAGCAAACACAAAACCAATTTTCAAAGTGTTTCGTTGGCCTGGTTACTGCACTAAAGCCTGCAATTAGTGGAGTAAAACTAACTGTATATAGTGAATAAGCTGAATACGTATTAAAATACAGAAAAAAAACTTATCAAATAATATTTAATCAAAGGATTGTTTGAAATAAAATTAATTTTCAGAAAATGTTTTACAGTTGTACTTAAGGTTAAGTAGTTAAAAACGTATTGTCTAAAGTTATAGCTTCCGATAATGGGCAACTTTTTTTTTTTTTTTTTTTTTTGCTAGTTAGAGCTGTGTAACTATATGAGATCGTGGCAATTCGTGCCTCCGATTGTAGTCGATTGTTTAAAAAACTTGGCAACATTGCATTTACGTATGTATATAGAAATATTTAAGTTTATGGAAGGCGAAAAGAAGAGTGGACAAGCGGAAAATCTTGTTAGAAAAATACAAGCTTTCAATGCAGAGTAGAGTATAATCCTTTGGTGCCCCGCGTATTGAGCCCTGATCTTATCCAGCACTTTCGTCTTAGTTTTTGCCCTATTATTACCAAATGTAGAGCATCACTAGCCAATTAAACAGTTTTGCAGTACTCCATTTGCAGATGTTTTATTATGAATAACTTATTAAATATATGTGGCAGTTATTTAAATTTTTTGGATTTTTAAGCAACATTTGCAACAAAAACACAATTTTTTCTAGAATGCAACAATTTAGCTGTAACCACAATTTATTTATAATAATAAGATCTTGCTAATTACACGTTAAATGTTGCCTACTCCTTACCCATCAGCTGATCCGTTTCTATTAATAAGATTGTATGGCTTTCATTAAGGTTGCTTTTAAAAAATTCATTAATGGAGATTCGATTTTATATAAAATTTTTATTTTCGGTTGAAAAATATTTTTTAGTTTGGCTCCGCTTTTTTGTACTGAAATAAACAACTTAATTTATGACAGAGGCACAAGTGTTAATATTTTGTACGAAAATACAACGGATTAAATGGGCACATGCATAAAAACTCTCTGGGAGTACAAGTAAATCGTTAAAAACGTGAAACTTTATGAATCTTATGTCAGATTTGACATACTTTATATGATGTTGTAAAACGTAGAAGGCAACCCTCGTAAATTTGTTTAAATTTAATATTTAAAAGTGTATTGTAACAGCATACTCCTAAAGATGAATGAATCATATTGTTTGTTGTAGTGCCCATGTGCATGCAACCAGTTTTACTGGTTGAGCATACGCTCAAGTGAACGCACATACACCACAGGACTTTCGGAAGCATCTATTAAGAACAAGAAAAAGTTTTTAATAAAATAAAGTTTCTACCAAAATAGTAGAGAGTAGACAAAGTTTATTTTTGGATCAAAAAAAGCAGACCCTTTAAAAACAGGCTACCTACTTACTACACCATACGGATATAAACTAACTTTTTGTTATTATATTTCATTTATATTGTTGCATGTTTATTGCTAAACTGTTATCTAAATTGCTCGTACATAAAATGGAATAATCATAAAAGGGCTGTTGTAGTTTTTCATATTCCTGAACACTCATATCATTAACCTAGTGACCAACACAAAATGTAGTAACAAAAACAAAATTATACTGAAAATGCTTTTTGAAAAGAGTTTTTGTATAGGCAGAAGAGCAAAAAGCGACTGCAACATGCAAAATTAGCATAATTTTGATCTTCACCCTTGAATATGCAAACTTTTAATAGTGCAGTAAATCTCTTAGTTCTACTTAAAAGAACTAAATGTGTACTCTTACTCTATATCTTATAGAGATTTCATTCTAAAAATTGCAAATAAATAATTAGATTTATTCACATCATGCTATTTTTATTAGAAAAGAACACAAGAAATGTCACAAGTTAGTAGCCAAGCTAAGCCAGGCACCGTATTATTCCATACTACACAACTATAGTTTTTCATAAATTTTTCAAAAAGATGATTGTATTTGGAACACAAATTGATAACCACAACATTATAATTTAGATGTTTTTAATTAACGCTTTTAGTAACAGCTTAATCGTACCATTATATATGCATTGTAAATTTTACTTTGCACGTTTAATTGTTGATTTATTTAACACACGTGTTGTTGTTCTTTAAAAACTTTTTCTCCTTGACTACCAGCATAATCAAAAACATTTGTTTTTTCTTTTAGTTTCTTTATCCTTTCCACAATTTTGTGTTTTGTTTTTGTATTACAAATTTTGTTTTAATGACTACAAAATTTTAATAAAAATTGTCACGTCAAAGGTTTTATATTTCCTTTCCTGTTGACTGCCTCAATAGCATGTGTTGTTTGCTGAATACGGGTAATGGTAGTCTGTTCTCCTAAAATGTGTCATGTTGTTGCTGTTTTTGGTTTTGCCTGAACGGCAAATTAAATGCAACAATTTAAGTAATTTTATAGCCCATTCATTGAAACACCCTTTCACCTTCCACAAATGTGGTAAATCGGTTGATTCTGTTGGAAAATTCCCAAGAGTGTTTGAATTTTATGAGTTTCTCTTTGTTTGATGTGTATTTTATGTTAAACGCGCTTTATTACAAGTGTTTTAGGGACAATTTTTTTTTAAAATTCATATAAATGGAAGGTATGCAATGATAACGGGTGAAGTGTACAAATATTTCCAAGGTATTTGTTTCAGTGCGCACAGAAAAGATATAACTTTATACTCGGTAAGAGAGAGAAAGTTTTGCTTAGAAATGAATAGATCTCAATTATTTTATTGAAACCAAAAAGTAAGTACAAATAAAATTTTTATCGATTGAGCAAATTTTTATTTAAACTGAAGTAAATGTAAAAACTCTTTCTTTACCAAATATATTCCAAGGAAAAAATATTAATGAAGCAAGCAACCAATTTATTTGATTATATTCATATTTTATAATTTACTAAAAAAAAGAATTTTTCAAAATAAGAGTAGTAACTCATTTTGAATGTTTTCAGTTAATTTTTTTTTTTATATAAACTGCACAACAACAAATGGGCTTTACTGCAGAGGCATTTTTATGCATTTAAGAACTTCAATATATGAAATGGTAACAATATCCAATTCACAAAATGAATATGAAGTATATTACTCTATGAATACGGAAATCGCAAAATTTCTTTTAATTTTTTTACATGACTTAATTTTAGTCGGCTATTAGTGTAACTGATTAACATGTAATGTTTCGAAAATCACATAGAAATAATACATTTAAAAAAATACCTTGAACTTTTAGACAAGCGCTCTTGAATTAGAAGAAAACTGGAGAAGAACACATGTTTCCTTTTGCTACTAAATAGTTATGCCGGAATGATATAAAAAAATTGTGTTAGAGGGACTTACTTGATAGAAATTAGGTGAAATACATAATTGAAATTTACCTGAAAAGAAAGAGAAAAATATTTATATTAATTTAATTTTTATACATGATAAATATTTCCGTATGAATATTTTTAATCAAAACAAAACTTCTCACTGGCCACTTATTAAAAGATTTATGTGTAAGGGTGCATAGTTTCGAATAGTGTGCCATAATCAGCCACCAGGATCTAAATTTAGCGAATTTCTAGTAATTGAAAAATATAATGTTGACATTTGAAAATATAATATTATGCACAGGAGGAACTAGAACAACATAATTAACTTATTAAGCAGCTGCAGTTCATTTTAGTAATGACAAATTATGACTATTATAATTATAATTATTTGTTATACCTTTCAAGCCGCAAATTATATAAGACGAAAATTATATGTTCCAAGACTAATATGGTTCCAATTTTAAAGCTCTTGCATCGGAAAAAAAGGTGAGCAAGTAAGCCACGTGTTTCTACTTTGACTTTTATAAATTTTGTCCGACGTTTCTCCCAATTTTTATCGCTTTCAAAATATAAGACATCGGTATTTCTAAAATAGTTTTTTTTTTTGTGGGATGTCACAACTGGAAACTGCACATGTATTTGTAAAAAAAATTTCGTAACCTTTGTGGATGTACCACAACTGGGAATGCAGAGCATTCTGCATGCTTGAAAGTTTTCGACACTTTGACACTTTTTAAAGTGCTTCATATTCGTTAAATTTATCTATCATGTATTAATACAGATTGAGTCTAAAAATATTTTCGATACTACTATCTAAAATAATTGTCCCAACGGTGTAACATTTTAACGTTTGTTGTCAATGAAAATTTTTAAATCTGCTCTGGCCCCCATTTCCTACCCTGTTTATCTGTATATTTATTGTATGATACGTTTTGTGTTTATGAGCAACTGAATTGCATGTATTACATGTCTGCCTACTGACTTTACACCAACATATTTCATGTAAGTTTTTTGGTTTATTTTATTTTCAATATGTTTTTGTATATAATTATAATTCAATTGTAGCGTTGGAATTGCTACAGGCCGGTCAATTTTATTAAAAAGAAAAAACACACACACGAATACAAAAAGAAATAAAACGAAAACACAGGGGCTCGTCAAAAAATGTATGTATGTATACACAGCTTGGACATGTACATTCATACATACAAATGTATTTGCATGTATGTATATGTACTAAAGGGGAACAGCTTTGGTATGTTCGAAACTTTCGACTTCTTACTGGTTTTGCTTAGTATGGTTTTCCAATTTATTATGAACGGTCTGCGAATTCTTATGAAGAATTTTCGGCGATGAAACAAATGTTTGCTTGAATGGATATCTACGTAACGCTGAAAACCTTTGGAAGTGAAACCAAAAGTCACGTGATCGACCCCCCTCCCAAACATGAATGTCGGAATGAATTTTTGAGATCTACATACAATTTAATCAGTTAATAATTCTAAATTAATCGATTAATCGGCTAAATTTTAAACTATATTTAGAAGAGTGATAATTATTAATTATTTAGTTATTTAATGGTACACAATAATATTTAACGAATAGTATTTGGTTTATGTAGGAATTTGTGCATTTTTATTTTTTATTTATTTATTAATTTTTTTTGGACTAGCAACCAGGAGATGATTCCTGCATATAAAGTTCATTGTGCCAAAACTAGAAAGGATAGTTTAAGAGGACAGATGAATGCAGAATGGAAGACAGAAAATTTTATTCTCTTTATTTTTACTTCGCCGGTCAACAGAGGAAAGTAATGTGTTGACCAATCATACTCAAGTATTCCAGTGGATATTCTTTTCTTTCTCCATACTTCTCTTCAGCACCGCCTCCTGATTTCCATGGTACCGGCACAATGCTCTGCGTGAGTAGGGTTCCTCCCCTGGATGCCGGTCCAAGTTATAACAAAAATCTTCGCAATTGGAATGCATGCTATCAGTATATTTTTATAAACGGATTATGGGCAGTCGCCTACATGTTCACACTTTTTTTGTAACTCAATTCAAAAAAGTTTTGTTAAATAGCTTAACGAAGTTGAAGTCTTTTTTTATGCGGCTATATAAAGTCTAAAAATCGTTTCGGTATGTTGCAGACCACAGATGCGCGATCAATTGCCGCAAATAATACTAATTTGGAATGAAGTCAAACTCCTGATCCAGTTATAGTCTAGTACGTATTTGATTTATATTTTGTACCACTGAAACACCCTTTATTTACATATAAATGGGTATGCAACTCGATATGTATGTCTAAGTTGAGGTATGTATACCATATAATTTTTACATCTTTTTTTTTAGAAAAAAAAGATTTTTTTTTTTTTTTTGTTTGTTGAGATTTTATTTTTTCAGTTGTAGGCTTTATTGCGTGTTGTTTATATTTGTTTTTTGCACAAAGTTGAAAATTATTATTACAGGCTATGTTTTGTTGTCTGCCGTATTAATTGAATTGTTTAAATGACTGGCTTGCATTAGGTTTGTTTGTTTGTTTTGGTAATAAATTCAAAATATACATATTCATTATACATTTACATAGACATACATATGGATGTGTGAGTATGGAAATTACCTTTATTATGTGTGTGTTTAACAGTTTAGAAATTAATTCAAGAGCAATAAAATGTTAATATGCGTATTAAATGCAGTGTTACTTGTATTTTGAATTTTTTAAATTTAATTAAATGAAAACTACCAAGTTAGTAAATAAACACAATTCAAATTAATAGCAAGGATATATAATTAAACTGCTAAGAACTTTACCTTGCGGTAGGTCATGAACAGCTTTGCGTCGATTATAACAATTATTTTTTGTTCATGAATAACAAGAATTTATTATGAAAATATATTAATTATATTAGAAGTGGCCATAAGTTAACACTTGTTAACAACGAAATTTGTATGAGACAAGTGCCGATGCACATTAACAGGAATAAAGCGAACAATTAATGTGTTTAAACCAGGGGTCATCACCACTGCCTTGTTGGCACGACTGCTAACGAAAGTCTATAGAAAGAGTGTAAGAAACTATAAACACCGCTCTTTGTGATGACCCCTGGTCTAAACTATATTTAATTACTCCAAATTAAACTTCAACTAGTTACTGAATTTTATTATTGAAGGTATATAGATAATAGCATAGCAGCATTTAATAAAAGTGATTACGGAACTTGTTAAACGATTTATATTATCTGCATTTTCATTGTTAAAGAAGACAACAAATTTAACAAACGCGAGAGTCATTTCTACTGTGCTTACAGTCATTCACGGATACCGGAAACAATGGCGCCATATGAGCTCAATTTAGCCAAAGATCCTTGCAGTATGAAATGTAAGTCTTCAGGAAAGTGATTTGCATTTGAAATAAGAAAACAGATTTGGGCACTTGGATAAAATAAATGGTTTAGTTATGTACAGATATAAGCATAATTCCAAATGTATCTTCCGATTCTAGTTATGTAATCGGTGTTTCAGATGTTTCGCCAAACAAAAAAAAAAACGTGATATTTTGATATTTCGGACCAAAGCTCTATAGAATTACTCCCTTCTTGATGCATTGGGAAATCAGTTGGGCCACGACTCCACTCGATATCGTGCTATCAACAAAATGCATTTAAGCACAAAAATTTTTTTAAATTTAATTTTGTTTTATATGTATTTTGGCAACAGAACGATATCGAATGACATCGTTGACCAGTCAGTTAATTTCTGTAAAACAATATAATTTTCTACAAATCATGTCAACCACTTATTTTTTAACTCAAATCACATGAAACGAGAATTCTAGACACAAGCACTCAAAACTTAATTACTACTCAATTGCATTAACGAACAGAAAATAAAATAAAACAAGCGAAAAAAACACAACGCTTTTTTCCCTCCTTCATTAATGTAATGAAAAATAAAAACAAACTAAATAATGCAAATCTATTTATTAAAAACAGAAGAAAAAAGGGTTGAACTAAATAAATGGAAACAATCTCCAGAGAGTATTGCGGGAAGTAACTAACGCAAGCAATACACAAAGAATAGAAAACAGTTTAGTAAATTATACATATTTGAAATAATCTAAATATACCTACAAGACTCAAAATCTTTTATTTAAAAAAAGTATGTATGCTGAAATGAAGCGCAAGGCACACGCATCGGATAATAGGAGAGTGGGGTTAAATATTGTATGTACAATCAACGACTGAGCAACAACAAGAAAAATTACCCTTAAAAATACAGCTACAAATCGATTAAATGAATGAGTACATACATGCAACACGGAATATTAGATACTAAAAAGACTCTTAACAAAATCAGCTAACGAAATAAATGAATAATTGTAAGGTTAAGAATTCATTGCAGTTTCTATTAAACAAAAAGCCTAAAAGTTTATTTGAAAGAAATATTTATTTCCGACCACAAAACAGTTTAATGTTCGTTTGTAGAAGAAAGAGAACATTTTCTTTTGAACCACTTGACTTTTTTGTGACCTGGATAAAATTTGTAAACTTTCCCATACTTATTTTAGAGAACTAATAAACTTTTTTGTATGTATCCAATGAAAAAAACGATACACCGAAACAATCATAGCGACAACAAGAACATCCTGAGACATTTGTATGGGCGGTGGAATGTGTTTTTGGGACAACAACTACAATAGCAAAACTAAATTTTAAGAAAACCTACTATGTGTGTATAGGTACACATCGCATACATTTACATACGGATGTATGCATGTGGACACACACGTCCTGCAATGTGGCAACGATTTGAGATTAACAAATACGAAGGTAGATTTTAGAGTTGCCGAATGTCAATATCTTTTATTATTATTAGCAATACATTTTTATTATTATTATTATTATTATTATTTTATTATCATTATAGTTTTATTAATATTATTTTATTATTATTCTATTATTATTATTATTATTCTATTATTATTTTATTAAAATTTTTTTTATTTTATTATTACTTTATTATTATTATTTTATTATTATTATTTTATAACTATTATTATTTTATAACTATTATTATTATTATTATTATTATTATTATTATCTCATTATTATTATTTTATTATTTTTATTTTATTATTATTATTGTTGACAAAAATATTATCTATTTAAACATTTTCAGAATGAAAACTTTCGCAGCCTGAACTGGCACTATATAATTTTTCTTTAATTTTACTGGATACATACAATCAATCGTGGATCAAAAAATTTGTATAAAAGCTTGTGTAAAAAATGGCCAAGTTCTTACATTGATAATATTAAGCTCTATAAAACTATTTTATTCCATAGGAAGATTACAGAAAACTAATACATACATATCGATAAATTTTTTTATTTACTTTTTTAAAGATAATTTTCAAATATTTTCCGATTTAATAATTGGGGAAAATATAACGATTCCGAAATTTTATTAATAAATTATGTGGGATATTTCAGATAAATAAAAAAATCTGGCATCACGTTTAATTAGTTGTGTTTGCTACGCACATGCGATTAATCACATGCAATCGTACAGCAAGATTTAATAAACTTAATGCCATGCACTAAATGTAGTAGTCGTTTTAAAACTTGGAAGGAAAATGTATAATAAAAAGGAATAAAAAAGAAACGATTGTCTACGACATCAACGATGCCCATCATAATCAGGACGACATGTTTATTTACTATGAGCGAAAACTTATTATTCTCTGGTTTTTAATGGATTCTCAAACTTGTTCATATTTTAAATGGAGAGAGTCGAAAACTTTTAAATAACTCTCAATGGAGCCCACACGATGGGAACGGTGGTAAATCCTGCTGATAGCGCACGTTCTTGACTTTTTACACTTCAATCATATACAGCTTCTATTATTGTTGGCATTAATTTTTTTAATAGATACATATCTTTGCTGACATAAAAACAACTGAGAAATGCATTACCTCGATTAACCCTCGAAAATAAAAGACAACAAAATTCACCAAACTAATTGGAACGGCAACATCAAGAGCAAAAATATAAATAATATTTGAGATATTTTGCTAAGGGTGAATAAAAAAACAACTATAAGCTCTCACAACTTTTGGAAGTTAAAAAGTTTTGAGAAATCAAACAAGTTAAGGATGTATTAAGAGTTTTGTTTTAAATACATTAGAGATATATACATAAATTGAATAGATACATTTTATTATTTATATCCAAATGAAAGTAATTGTATTACATAGAAACAAGTTTTTATCAATAAGATTAAATTCAATAAGAACTGAAATTTTATTTAACTGTTGTTACTATTACAGAAATAGTTAAAACTTTATTAAAGAACAATTTTGTTTGCGATATTGTTTTAGTTAAAATCTTATGCTTAGTTTTCTTTGTTGCGGGTTCTTACACCCAAAATTATACAAGAAGAGCATAGTAGGGTTCAAAATTTTTAGAAACTAGAGGAAATTGCTTTCGATATATTGATAATCATTTAAAAATATTTGTGAAAAATTTATCAACCTGTCACAAAACTTATTAAGAACTATCATTCAATCAAATAAAATTTGACATTTTATATCTATATACTCGTGCGTTTATATAGTTTGTATATACATACGAATATATTTGTGTAAAAATTGCTTATCGCTTCTATTTTCTTAAGTATTATTAATATTATTAATAGCTTTAATAACAATAAATCTGCAACTCTAACAAGAACATAGCATATTAAGAAAATGTTTTATATTCTCTCATACATATTTGTTTGTTTTTTTCAATACTGATAAGAATTTGTAAAAAGAAAAATGATAAGTATAAAAGAACTGAATTTAAATTTTTATACATATTTATGTATGTACTCATGTATGTGTTTATATTTTCTTCATCTTCTTCCTACTCAATAGTTTTCGCTTACGCATACGCTCATTAGAAGAAAACTAAGTAAACTAAGACAATTTAGATTAAGTTGTATAAAAGAAAGGTAATTGACAGGTTCGTTATTTGACAATATGAAAAACTAATTAGGGAAAATGTTTTTCCATTTAGTCTTATAACTACATTGTAAAAATTTATAACATTACGCGAAAAATTGTTCCAAAATGCAAATATAGGTATGATATAACAAAACACTTTAGAATTTTGTTTACTAGAGCCTTACAATTATGTGCATATACAAAGGCTTGACGAGAACCAATTTGTCGTGTGGTCATAGCACTAAAAGCTGAAAGACCATAAAAACCCTTCCATGTATTTTTCCTTCATATGAGTTCCATACCTTCTCTGCATTTTATGCGTTTGGAAATCGCAGTTGCATTCAAATGTGATTTTAATTGAAAATAGCCAGCCCACCTAAAAATGTACCTTTCAATCGAATTTAGTGTTAACAATTTAGAATTTTTGCCAACTAACTCGATAAGTATGAAAATTCCAAGTGCGTTTGATTTGTTCATCGTGAGTGCATGTTTACTTATGAATCACTTTAATATACAATTTTCTTTTTCTTTAACAAATTGGTCTAGACATTTGCTTTCATGGGCATTTAAATAACAGTTTTAAAATACTTTCAGTCAATATTAATTAAAACACTGTACATGTTACTACTTTGATCAAAATTTTAAATGAAGACACTAAGACGAAAAAATTACATAGAAATGCAGACAAATTAAAATTAATTCATTTGTCTTTCATTATAAGAACAGGAGCACATTTAAATAAATGACCTTGGAACTTTTTCCTTCAAATTGTAAAGATGGAAATATAAATAAATATATTATAATATTAAACTCATTTTAGACCATCTAAACATAAAATTTATAACAAGGTTACAAAATAAAGATATATAAACCTTATCTTAGAATACCAGAAAGTAGAGAAAGTGTAACGAGTTAAATAGAAGCAGTGCATGTTGAATGTTGAATTTTAAAACAAAGTATGAATAATACAATATTGGAACAGTAATTCATGTTATTACTAGAGGTTAAATACTATCATTAAAACTGAACTGCTGTAATTTAAATACGGGGTATGGTTGGCAATTTAATTAATTGAATTCTATACACTTTATATTTTTGATGTAATATCGTATTGTTTATTGTTATTTCAGGAGTATAGCGGCAAATAATAAGAATTTTCCAAAAGTTCTTTCAAATTGACCGTTGTTAATTAATTTTTCGCAATACAATTAAATAGCAATAACATGCAGCAATCAAATAGAATCATTAAATAGCAATATGCATACTCTTATATATGTGTTATAAAAAATAAAAGTAATATATCAAATATTATTCTAACAGGTAAGATCCCCTGTTCGGACCAATACTAAGTCATATATGCCATCACCTTATTCTTATCTGTATTAGTGAATGGTTTTGGTAATTATTATGAGACGGCTTCAATTACAAAGGCAGCACATTATTAACTTCGATTGAAATCTTGTACCAATGAGCGGGATACAACATCTTTCGCCCTCGGTATTCCCTATCTTCTCATCTTCTTTCTTCTTACATCTCAGCACTATCACCCACTGTCTAGTTCCGGCACATTTTACTGCACAAATCCTACTAAAAAAAAGATGATTCCCTTTTTATACCGGAAATTTTTTTGATAAGTACTGGCTGTAGATATGATTCAAATCAAAATCGGTAGAAAATAATGTAGGCCATATCTTCTGTCAACCAAATACGCACCACCGGAGGTATATTATGGTTATAGCCTCTTTATTAAACTCCTAAACTATTCCGTTTTAATTTTCTAACTTTATATTAGTTCTGATAAAATTTTATGTAATAAGTCGGTGTTTAAAATAACGCTACTTTCGGTTTTTTATTATTGTCTATGACTATGCGTTTCATGTTTTCATAAAGTTATCTATAAATTTTCTGATACGTAGCTGATCATCAAAAAGAAAAAACTTTATTTTGCTATACATTTAGTTTTTTATTTTGTTATTGTTTTATATTTATCTTCTTCTGTATAAAAAGAGAAAGTATTTTGTTTTAACACACAACTTTTAATAATGTTAAACTACGAATATATAAACATAAAAATTTTGTAAAGGAATACAAACCAAAAACAGTAAAATAAAAAATTGTCTAAGCTGACCAAAAAAAAAAAAAAAGAAAAAAATTTAGTATTGTTTGTATTTTAACTTTGAAGAAACCATGTTTCAGTAAGTAGCATTTGAAAATACATACAGACATATGTACATATGTGTTTCAACTCCTAATACATCAAATCTTTGAGTAACTACTTCATGGTTTTTAGCTTTTCATTACATATGTTTGGACCATAATTAAACATGTTATAAGATCGTACACACATGCAAATTATATTTCTTTTGGCTTTAAGCCTTATATTACAAAGCCTATCACAAAAATATATCAACAGCTGAACAAAAAAGGTATTTTCGATGGTGTCAGCAAGCCTAAATGAAATTTATTCATACGTTGGCCAAAAGGTTGGAGTTTTATACAACCTGCGGCTTAAGTTTACAATACGAGTAATCCTGAGAGCTCTACAATTTGCTACTCATATTTACTGCTTTGTTCTCTACAACTGATGATGGCTAAATTTTTAAGTGGACTCTTTTCGTTTGAGATATTTGAATGTCAACCTTTGGAAGGTTGATATGGAAAGGAACGATCTTTTATATATAAACTCAACTAAATTTACCCAAGTAGAAGGAAAAAGGTTTAAAAATTAATTTTTTTTTTAATACTTTTTGAGCTTTACAAGTTTCAGTCGGCACATAAAATTTATTTATAAACGCAGCTTAAAGCGATATCGAAGGTACATTGGTTTTTTGGCTGTTTAAGTTAAAAAATATATTGTAATCTCATTACATATTTGCATTATATATATTTATATTACATACTTATTATATATATATATATATATATATATATATATATATATATATATTTATATATATTACTTATTGAATCTTTCAACGATCTGTATTTAAAACGCCGATTACTTTACTTCCTACACTTGGTAGTTTAAACTTTTAATTTTCATACGACTTGACATTAACCTCACACTTAGGATTTCTGCCCAACATGACTTGTATGATATGCATATCTCTAAGATAAGTTACTCTTAATATACTTTTGTGTGCATTGGTATGAGGCCTTTCATCAATTTGCCTCAATTCCACAATCAAATGAAAAATATTTCTTAAGTATATGACAGATAATATATATATATATATATATATATATATATATATATTTTTTTTTTTTTTTTTTAACCACATGCTATGTAACAAAGTATATCAATATTAAGAAATACTTTGCAATAGAAATTATCCTTTTTCAATTGAAAAACAATAAACATCAATGTGTAGAAAATAGGATACACATAGTTTAGTAGTTATAATAATTCTCACATTCCGTTGATATGGCCTTCGTAAACATTTGTTTACACTTTTCCTATGTGACATTTCATAAAAAAGGTGAGTTGTTACGGAAAGTAAGAGATTAAAAGTCACCTCAGCACAGATAATAGAAGAAAACAAAGAAGCAGCTGTCTGTGGTGAAATGCGTATGAATTAACACGAACGAACATGGAAATATGTACGTAGAGGGTAAAAGCTACAAACTAAGCATACAAATTTCAATGACAATGAGAAAATACCTCGTAGATGCGAAAGCCCGCTAAGCAATTTATGATACTACGAAAGTAAATTTTAACATACCTGGCCGATCCAGTGACTGTCGACGACTCATTGGCAGTTTTTTTTTTGGTATTCTATTGAGAAGAACAGCTACTTTATATTAATACCAGAAACTATTGTTGGTATATAAAATAAATTAGAGTTTTTAACTCTTTGTAATAAAAAGCAGCAAAAGGAAGAAATAAAGGCTTGAAAACTTGTTGACACATTTGGATGATTAAATCAATATGCACTCTCAACCACAATCACTTTAATTATATAATTTTGTACTTTTATAGATTTATAATAATATAAAGTTATTAATTTTTATTTTCATCTGATTATAAATTTTTTTTCGTCATGAATTTTTTGGTATACCGCAAAACTCTTTCATATTAAAATGAAGTAAAAAAAGTGAGACGTCGACGCACTAAGTAAATAAAACGTGAGGTGAAACAGTATTCACACAATGCAGCGCTTTGAATCTAACACACACACGCACACAGTAGTATCTTTTAACTGCAGATACTAGAAGACGAACGTCGAGATGAAAAGAAACAAAAGAATTTTTTTACACCGTAGATGATGATTGTTGTTGCATTATACTCATTGAATCTTTTTTAATTAATCAAATTAACTGCATTGTTTACAGCACATATAAACAAACAAGTTTCCGCTCTTCGTATTTTTATTTTCAAATTAAATTGATGCACATTTAAAAATTTCTTAACACGCAAAAATCACACCGCCGTCGACGCAGCCATTTAATAGAAAACTGTGGTGAAGTTGTCAAACAATGTCAGATCAGAAATCACAACAAACACACAAACATTACGTGGTGTATATCCACACTGCACAAATTATTCACAATAATGTTATAGTTTGTCCTTTGTTTTATGTCTCATCCGTGAAAAGAGACAGTTATTGCATATACAAATTCATCTTGCTCACTCACTGCATTTAGTTGTATTAAATATATGAAAAGTTTAGTTTGTAAATATATTATTTTTTTACATGCACTGTTGTGCATTGCAATTACAGTAATTCCAAATATATTTTAGGAACAAAGTATATGTTGTTGTTAATAATATATCGTATATTTCTTCGAAAACTCATACACTCTGTCTGCTTGTTATTAAGGTTTGGTCCAAGAGGCTGTTGTCAAATGACTTTACTAACACTTTGTAGTTAATAGAATTTTTTATTTATTTTCCATTTACTGGCACTTTGTTAATTTCTGAATTCTGCGGGAGTTTAAAGTTTATGTTATAGTAAAATCCCTTTATTTTGCAAGATTTGGTAAAGGAACGTGTGTTTGTGGCAGACTTTACCTTTTCGTCTGTGGTGTGTATACCATTTTTTTGCAGTATAGTGGTGTAAGTACAACAGATGACCACAATGTTGTATTTTTGTGGCACAATAATTTCAAGACAGTGCTGCCATTTCTGAGGCAGATTTTTTTATAATTACAGACAGTTGTTATCATATTCAACTATTTGGTGAAATTCGACGTCCGCGTCAATGCAACATGTGATCAATATTTTGTTTATATAAAAAAACTGTTTTACATATTTGTTACTGGCTTTTGTCTGTATGCACAAGTTTCAGAGAGCTGATGGAAAGAGTTACTTAACAAGAAGCATTGTCAGTGCGCTTCAAAATAAACCCAAACACTTTACAAGTAAATTTTATTCTACAGTTTCATAACTTTCATTCCGTTATGCACCCAAATGGTGTCTGATACGGCTTGAGGAAAATCTAAGCATTATGTATTATATATGCGACATTTCAGAATTCAATTATTAATGCAACATTCAATGAATTATGTGGAAAAGAAAGCCAAATACATATATTATATTCCATTTTATACTTCTCATACAAATAACTTTTCGCTATATACTGCAATTAGCCAACAATCTTAAGATTTAATCGCAAACTTGATGGAGATATTATATTGTCGGATATTCCATTGTTTGTCTATACGGAATAATTTTTAAGTGTCCGCAGCGCCCTCTACACACTATTTCTGTTATCCAGTTGAAGTAATTGATGGAGATATTATATAGTCGGATATTCAATCGGCAGTTTGACTATACGGAATAATTTTCAAGTGTCTGTAGCGCCCTCAACACACACTGTTTCTGTTATCCACTTGGTGTAATTGGATTAATATATTGTGCCTGACTACTGGAAACCAACGGGAAACGTGTAGGAAAATATAAAATCAGAATAGCAAAATAGCAAGGAAGGTGCATGTAACGGTTGTACAGACTAGAATGGGTAACTGTCCATATTGGTACATGTCCTAGCTGAACGGAAATATGCGATATAGTGGAACGTGCTAAACATGAAGTGTGGTGAAAGCAGGGCCATCTACCTAATGAATTAAAACACTAAATAACTAATCCCAAATGTATGCAAATAAAAATCTTTTAAACAACAAGCAGCATTGCCATTTTTGTACTTTTCTACTTCAAATTTTTTTTTAGATTTTCATGTTAGTACTTTTAGTTGAGGGTTAATGTGTATTAGCATATTGATCTTAGTTCTTAAAACTATTTCAGACCAATTAATGAAATTAAGAATATATAAAATTTCTTACGTTTTTAGATATGAGCCAAGTTGAAGGTGGTGAACTTTTAGTTCATATATAAATCAAGCATGCAAGTAATTGCCGAATGAGTATGAGTATATGCTTTTCTGTTTTTGTTTTCGACAGTTTATTTTCATATGGTACTATATACCAAACTATATATGGCTTATATATTTATTCGTTTCTTTCTTCATTTATTTAAGATATCAACATGAGCCAGTTCAGTTCTAAACTGAACCAATCGATATGAGTTTGTTGCTATTTCAGCGGCAACTTCCGTAATTTAAATTAATATTTTACTTTTATTTTCCTACCACACAATAAGAAGTTATATTTCTTATTCGTGGTTTTTTGTGTCGATCCCACTTAAATCCGCCAGCACGTCTGCCAACTACTTTTTATAGAACTTATGATTGTGTTACTGCCACTTATTACCAAATTGAAACTCATATTAATTACATTAAAACAAAAAATCATGCACACAAACAAAAAGAATTAGAAAGAGCACGCAATGCGATTAATGCTTTTAGATACAAACTGCAATAATAAACAGATGCAGCTACTGCAAGCAACAGCAAATGCGGCAACTCATCGAAAGATCTAAACAAACAATCCTTGGATCGTACAACTAAAAGTACCCACCAATAAAATATGATGATGCTGCCTGCATAACTTTACGTTTTTTTTTCTTTAAATATTTTTAAATAGTTTTTGTTGTTGGTGAATGAATAAGACAAACCTTTTGTTCACAACTGTTATGAAAATGATGAT
The DNA here is from genome assembly GCA_963675445.1 of Linnaemya vulpina. Taxonomy (NCBI): domain Eukaryota; kingdom Metazoa; phylum Arthropoda; class Insecta; order Diptera; family Tachinidae; genus Linnaemya; species Linnaemya vulpina. The sequence goes on from OY776277.1 coordinate 21,131,422, forward strand.
TATGCAATATCTCTTATTATTTATTATTATTTTTTTGCCTTCTTCTATTTGTTTAAAAAGGAGCAAACATTACAGGGAGAAGAACAAGAAAAAAAAAGTAGAAAAATATTGCTGCTACTTGTGTTTTATGCTGCCTGCTTAATGTGATGTTATTATTGCCTGTTGCTGACTATTGCTGGCTGCTTGTCTAATGTTTATTTGCAATAATATTGACATAAAATGGCATTTAAACATTAAACTCGAATGAATAAAAAAGCGAATGAATGAATTGAAGAAAAAAATATTATTAAAATGATAGAAAAAGGCAAAAATATATAATAGAACCCCACTCAAGTGTGTAAGAGAGATTTCAAAAGCGGTTCCTTATATAAACAACACCATCATATTCATTGTAAACAACAGCAACAATAATAATAATAATAATAGCTGCAGCTTTAGCAGCAACAAAACAACAAAACCGACAGCAACAACATAAGGATGACAATCATAAAAGTCAAAAATTGAACAAACGATGTGCAGTGGGACTGATCACAAAATATATCGGCTGTTGTCATTTTCACCTACACGAAACTCTACTTAATTTTCACGGTGGCAGTTACAAATAAAATGTACTGGTCCATGTGGATTGTCTCCTGATCGTATTTTTCACAAAATTTAGATTTTCAGTGATTCCAATGCATTTTATAGAAACACATTTTGTCACAAAACTTAGTGTTGAAATATAATGATTTTGGATGGAATTCCCAATAAACGGCTCTATTGTGATCAAGTTTCCGTTGTTTCTTTATCTTCTCCAGCCTTAAGGCCCATCGATGTTACAATTCGCAACGTCAAATAAAATGACAAATAAAATCTGTATTCCTTAAATAATTTTTAACTTCATATAAGACTTTGTCTTGTTGAACAGGAAGTGAAGAGATCCATAAATAAACAAAAGAATATAATTTAAATACATTTTCGATATGACACAGTTCATCTACCAGATGAATGAGATCACCCCAAATACTTTTCGTTTTATTTCAAGCGAACTGTAGCATTTTGTGAGAAGAACATCATTTGATTGAATTTTTTAAATTCAATTTTCAAACATGATTTTTACAAAAAATTATGTTTGTTGTGGCTACAGCATGTTTAGAACTCTTTTAGCGAATTATCAGTAGAGCATATTTACTTCAAGTTCTCTTTTTCGTGCAACTACATTCAAAACAAAAACAATTTATGAAACTGACTTTCTGTTTGAAACATAATGGTACGAAAGAAACGAGTCTTTTGAAATCACAAAATTTTATATAAAAAAAATTTCATTAAAAAATCAGCTTTTGTAAATAAAATTTTATAATTTTTGCTAAAACTCTTTTGATGTGTTTAGCACCACTGTGCCTTAAAAATCCTCTGCAGTTAAAAGTTGTTTTTTGTTCTTTTCCTCTCCAACAGAAACAACTTCCGAACATACGCCAAAATATTAAGATGCTCATAAAACTTGCCACTTTGTGTCAGAAGACATAAAATACTTGCAGCCCACAATTATTACAACCCAAGAACAACCGAATAAAAAATAAAAAAGAAACAATAACAAATAAAACCAAGAAGAAAACATCAGCAATATAAAACACGAGCCATTCAATGTTCAAGTCGTAAATGAAACCGCACACACGGTAGCTGCAACAAAATGTTGCAAAGAGAAATTCAACATCTCCAGCATCATGATCTTGAGCATCATAAATGCGTATAAATGGGAAATGAATGCGCCCATGACAGAAAAAAGAACTTGAGTGTATTAAATTTATGATATGCGTCACGCATGCGCAGAGAGAAATGATTATCGAAACATTTATTGGCTGCAAGGAAGGTGATGGAGGCAAGAACAAGAGATGCAACTGCAAGTGGAAATATTCTTACGGTTTGCTACGCCACCAAAAACTCTAAACTCTTCTAAACATGTTATCGCATATCGTCGTCGGCTTAAAGGGCAAACCTGCCAAGTCCACAATTTTAAATATGAAATAACTATGAAATTTCGATATTGTCTGAAAGAGACGCTGGCTAACAAATATTTACTTTCATTTGAGTCTCCCCAATTCGACAAAACTAAAACTGAGAACACACTGCCGTGTAGACACAGGGCATTTTGTGTCCTTGCTTTTGCGCTGTCATTTGCTGGCCATGGCCCCACATGCCACAGTGTGTTCACAGCTTACTTTTTTAAGCTGCGAACAGCCGTGCTGTAAGATTTGTGTTTAGCGACTTAGCCGGTTTATACTCCAAGCCGACAACAGTATGACAAGAATAATGCTTAAGCAGCTAATGACGGCAGTCGCTCAGCCAGACAGATAGTCAGTCGTTTGCTGACTTTTACATTTCATTCAGAAAAAGTGATTCTGAAAAACTTCACCATTTAGGAAAGTGTTGGACTTTCGCTGTTGCTCAGCCATAAACCAAACGAAATGCATCCATCGTTTGTTTTTTAAACAATTTTATTACCCAAATAAATACATACGAGCAGTTGCAGACATACACACGTGTAATTTATATTCGGTTGGTACAATTATTGGCTGCATATGGGCCGACCTACAGCGATACAGCCGTCATACGAACAAAGACGCCGCCAATACGCTTTTGTCACAATGAAGAATGTAAGAAAAGTTGTAAAAACAATAAAAGCAAAAACCATTAAATTGTTTAAGAAAACTTATGAAGTTTAACCAAATTTGGCAAAATGTCAATTCATAAATGCTGCTGCAAATTTTGTGGTTGACAATATTTTTGAAACTCTTTTTCTGCAAAATTTTTTTACTTGTTTTATTTTCTATTCCATTCAATTATTTATTATTTTCTTGTTCTTTTTTTTACTACAATTCTATTGATGTTTGGAATTGTTTTGTATGGTTGAAATGTGTGTGTGTGTGTGTGTGTTTGTTTGGTTTCGTTTTTAGTTTTCTGACTCATGATCGAATTCGTTGTCGTCGTCGGTCGGTCGCTTTTTCATTTTCAAGTCTTGTTACCGATCATGAGTTGTTGGTCACATGATTTACAACGAGGCTGCGAATGAAAAGAAACCAGCCCAGCCCGATCGATATAGAGAAGAATGAAATTTTCAAATAGTTCAATAACATTAAAATCCCATAAATAAAGTGTACAAATTTTTATTACAATTCTATCATTCCGAAATTGAACGAGTAGAGGAAAAAAAAAAATTATATGAAATGGAAAAAAGAGCGCGCAATTCATCATAAACTGAATGCCTGCGGATAATGTGAAATTCAATTTTATTATATTTTTCTCTCTTTTGTGATATTTAAAAGTGAAAATTGTCGTTTGTTGAAGTGTGTGGTTTTAGTGTGATTTGTTAAAGTTGGTTATTGTGCTGGTGACTCAATTTAAACAACGCCAATCTGGAGTTTTGCAAAGCAAAATGTCTTTGCGTTTGTGCTCTGGCAGGTTTGGATGCAGTCAGACACAACAACGCTTTGTTGCTGTACGCCAGAATTGTGTTTGAACAAAGTTCAAGATTGAGAACGATCGCTTTTCATTAACCTTAAAAAATTTCATCTTTTATTTTCTCAAAAACTTGTCTGGCTTTTTAGCGACTTGAATTGATGGTAATTATTTTTTGTTTAGAAGGACCAGCAGGGATGATATGACCCCCACATATTGAGTGCATAGAAAGGGAGTTATTTTCAAAAGACTTCTGTACGGATTGTGAAAAACTTCTAAGGAAATTTAAAAGATTTCTTGACACATACAAATTTGACAAATTTCATACTTTTACTTTTTGGGAGTATTTGGTTGGAAAAATTAGTTTCTGGTAAAAAGTACTATTTTGAAAATAAATTGTTTTTGCAGAAAAATACATTTTCAAGAAAAGTACTTATTTGAGGAGAGTACCTTTTTGAAAAAAGTACTTTTTTGAGAAGAGTACTTCTTTGAAAGAAAAGAAGATACGTTTTTTACTTAGTTTAGAAAAAAACTAATTTTTTGAGAAAAGTATTTGTTTTTGAAAAATGTACTTTTTTCAGAAGAGTACTTATTTAAAAAAAAAGAGAAAATACTTTTCTACTTTTTTTTTTAGAAAAAAACTAACTTTTTGAGAAAAGTATTTGTTTTTGAAAAAAATACTTTTTTCAGAAGAGTACTTCTTTAAAAAAAGAGAAAATACTTTTCTACTTTTTTTAGAAAAAAACTAATTTTTTGAGAAAAGTATTTGTTTTTGAAAAAAATACTTTTTTCAGAAGAGTACTTATTTAAAAAAAAAAGAGAAAATACTTTTCTACTTTTTTTAGAAAAAAAAATTAATTTTTGGGGAAAGGAGGTTTCTTCAGGGAAGTACTTTTTTCATAGGAGTACCTATATGATGGAAGTACTTTTCGAAAATATATTTTGTTAGAAAAAAATTTAAGAAACTGACTCTTTTGAGAAAAGTACTTTTTGAAAAAAGGTTTTTTTCTGAGAAAAGCAATTTTCGGAGAAGAGTACTTATGTGAAAAAAAGAAAATACTTCTTTGCTTATTTAAGAAAAAAAAAATATTTTTTTTGAGAGAAGTAGTTTTTTTTAGAGGAGGTACTTTTTTGCGAAAAACACTTCTATTTAGAAAAGGAAAAGTACCTTTTTGATAAAAGCACTTTTGGAAAATGTATTTTATTAGAGAGAAGTACTTTTTTAAGAAATTTACTTCTTTAAAAAAGTACCTTTTGAGAAAAGTGCTTTTTTATAGAAGTACTTTTTTGCGAAAAACACTGTTCTTTTAAAAAAAGTAAATTTTTGAAAAAAGTACTTTCTTAAGAAGAGTACTTAATTTGAAAAAATTATATATTATAATTTTTTGAGAAAAGCACATTACTGACAGATGTATTTTTGAAGTAAAGTACCTTTTTTATAAAAGTACTTTTTCGGAAAGAGTATTTTTTTTGAGACAAGTACTATTTTAGAGAGTTACTTCCTTGAGAAAAGTAGCTTTTTTGAGCAAAGTACCCTTTGGAGAAAAGTAATTTTTCGAGAAAAATACTTTTTTGGAAAAAGTACTTTTAAGACATAGAAACAGAAAAATGTGCTTTGCAGAAAAGGTAGGCATTTTTTCATCTCAGCTATTGTTGTAATATGTATTTTCTAAAACTTTTTATATACATATATATGGAACAATACTTATTTCCAGAGGTGCTTTCGAATAAGGTGATTTTTAGAAAAAGTACTTTTTGGGAAAAGTACTTTTTTGGAAAACTATTTTTTATGAAATTAATTTTAATACAGGTATCTTTTTGTTGAAGTAATTTTCGGAAAAATATTGTTTTTCTTTGAAGTCATTTTTGGAAAAAGCTATTTTTATACAAAAAGTACTTTTGATATACATACATATATCCCCTTTTGATGAAAATTAATAAAAAGTAACACGCCTCATGTTTTTAATACTAAAACAAAATGTAAAATCATTATTGTTGCTGGTTCGCTAGAATAAAATTTTCTAGAAATACGTACTGAAACGAGGATACCAAATTGCGTCCCATATACTCGGGCCTCAGTTCGTATGTTTTTTTTTTTTTTTTTTTTTTTTCAAAATTGAAGGCTATAGTGACTAATTTATTTCACATACATACACTTAACACAAAAATTTAGTCTCTGTAAGTTTTTTTTACTTAATTTTAAATGTTCACAATTTGGCCAGGACTTTTGAGTTGTATTAGGAAAATATTCAATATTTTTTCTTGTTAAAAATAATATTGAATAAATATATGTATCACATTATAAAACCAATAAACATATATAACATATATATAACATATATATAACATATATATAACATATATAACATATATATCTTCAAAGTGATTCATATTTAAAATTTTCTATTGTCTCTCAAATATTGTCTACTGCTACTTTTCTACGAATCTCCGTTTCTATAAACGTAATTGGCCACCTCCATTTCGGACTTTTTGTAATAATTGAAGCTACAAATTATCTGACCAAAATCGACTATATAAAAATTTTTATGTCAATTGCGGTAACAACTTCATAAATAATTCGAAGAAAAAAAGACCCAACAAGAGGGCACATACAGCTTAACCAAAACACTGCTGGATTATATTCGGCAAAAACTACTCCCATATGGTTAACAATTTGGCAACGATTTCACAGAAAATTAACATGTCTCTTTTAGCCTACAAATTATACTTTTATTTTCATTGAACATTTCCACGTATCAAAGGAAAACTAAAAAGCACAACTGAAAAGAATTCACACGCTCCATTTGGCCAACATTTACAATGATCTTTAAGCAAACATTTTGATCGGGCATTGTGTCCGAATTGCTGGTATAAAATAGAAATGCAAGTTGCAACAACATCAGCAACAACACAATAAGGAGCTGGCAGTGGAACATTAAACATTTTGTATAAATAACCTTTTGCTTTTCTTTTATTTTTACTTGTTTTCTATTATAATTTTCTTTTTTTCTTAATTTTATATCAACAATAAAAACTGGACATAAAAAGCTGTTGATATGCAACACACACACACACACACAAACAGACAGACGGTACGGGAACGGGTACGATTGCATGGAGCACTCGCATGCCTCATCAGAGTCTGACTCATATTTCCATTAGAAAGATGCCAAAATAAACTGAAATGAAGAATGTCCAAACAAGTAAATAGACATCTTCATATATGAATCCGATCTTTTTATGAGCTCCAGCATGTGAGAGCCTTTTCTGCATGCAAACGAAATGTTGTTTAAACCATTTTTTTTCTTCTTTAGTTTTCTCTCAGCGCTTCAGTGCTGGTGTTTGTTTTCTTATTGCAGTTATTAAAATTCGTTAGAAATGCAAGAAATTTCACTGTCATTTGGTTGAATTTACAAAATGAGAAAACAAAATATGGAGTCAACTGAATGTAAATTGGAAATTTAATAAACTCAAAAGCCATGAGGCAACCAATTAGGAAAGTACTGCTGGCACACTGTTGGCCAAAGTTTCAGTTCGATTAATTCAATGGCCAAGTAGAATATGAATCTTTTTTCAATATTTTGAAAACGTTAAGGCATAGATGTGAGTAAAACTCAGCGAATTTCTTCGCAGTGGCGATCATAAATAATTATTTGCTTCAAACGTATGCCACCTGATTTTAGAGAGAGATATATTGTATTTATATTTCGCTGTGGACCAGCACACTGTGGACCAGCACTACTATTGGAAGTAGGATAATTTGTTATCGCAGGGAGAATTGAAGGTAGTGCTTGTGGTTATTCATTGTCAACTTCCCCCAGAGAAATGTGGCAGGAAAGATCTCTGTAGGAAGTTTATTTCACATTCAAATAGTTCGGCCAAAAATCAAGATCTCTCTGTTGTGCGGTGATGCGGTTAACTGGCACTACAACCAAAAATTTATGCTCCCTGAGTGAAGAGTGCGTAGCTTCCGTACTCGTGGCGGTAAAGCAATTAAACACTCTGCACGTTGTGTCGATGACCCAGTGATTCAGCGATGAATATTTCGCCATCTTTTATACCCGATCAAGTACTTTTTGAAGCAGCGGCTCGTACATGAGAGTTGTGTTTCCATTTCCATCGAATGCAGGTGTCATATATAACGAGGAGACGGAGTAATTTAATTGCTGATATTATATATGCGGAGTAGTGGAGTAAGTAAACAGAAATTAACAAACATTTTATGTATAATTACAAAATTATTTAGTGCTACGAAAATTTTAACAACAAAAGATAATCAACCAGTGCCTTTCTGTATCTGATATGCGAGCTTCTACCAGCCAAAAAAATTTTATTTACCACAAGACTATGTGGTGATCAAAACTCGATCACATGTGATATTTACTTAAAATATATAAATTTTTCTTCAAAAATTCTTGTTTTTTATCACTCATAAAAATAAGTTTGTGTTGCTCTTCAAGCAAATTTAAGCCGCTGCTTTTTTCAAATTTTCTTTCCAAAGAATTTAAATACGAATTATGTTGGGCAAATCTACATAAAAGTATCTTTCAATCCAAATTTGTTGTATTAATATAGATGAGCGATAAGATACTAAAAAGTGTACCACAAATACGTGCCTTAATCTTGGTATTTTTATCAAACAAAAACAAATTTTCTATTCTATGGTTCACTGTCCCAAAAATAGTATGATAATCATAATTATTAATATTTTATTCAATATGAAAACTTCTTCCAAGTTGCAAAAACTAGTGCCGGGGCATAGAATATCATAAAGGAAAAGTATTCAGTCGCAGTAGTCGATGGCGGTAGAAAGAACAGACTCATAGAACATATCGAATGATGGTCACCAGACATGGGGCATTGTTTTTAACTTTTAAATAAATATAATAAATTGTGAATGAGATCTGACATCACGTTTCAAATTCAGTTAAATATTTTTACTCAAAGATATCTGCCATGACAAATGGTGAAATTGAACCAGAGACGCTGACCCGATTAAGTAGTAACTTCGAACTCTGTACTGACTTTGACCTTAAATGGAAAACTAAAAGTCTTATGAAACAATAAAGAGCAGCGGCAGCCGTAAATTATATATCGCAATTCTGAACAAAAAAAAAACTTGGAAACTAAAGGCGTTTTCTTTTCTAGAAAACAAGTAAAATTTTTTCACTTATTTTGTAAAAATTGGCGGTTTAAAAAAGTTTTAAGACAGAAATTAATTTTCGCGAGGGATATTGGATCCATTTCTAATAAATTCCTTATTTTGAAATGGCAAAATGTTGCCATTTTCTGTAAAAAAGTGTGAAAAATGTTGCATTATTTTCTAGAAAAGAAATCGACATAAAACTTGTCAGTAGAATCCACCTTTTTTTTGAAACATAGAAAATTTTGTACATAAAAAACCGAAAACATTTTTAAGTATCGCATAAGACAATTTAATTACGCTTGAAAGCGTTACTGGATTTATTTCTTATTAGAATGTTGTGTATCTTTTACAGTTTCATTTTGCAAAAGGTGTGAAAATCTTTATGAAAATTTCGATAAAATCATTAATTTTCCAAAAGAACAGCCAGCAAAAAACTGAACTAGAAAACAAAAAAAATAAAAAAATAAAACAAAAGTATTTTAACTAACCGCTTGCAAGAAGCCTCGCCAAACACTAAATGAAAAGTCACATTTTACAACAACACCAGCAAACATTGAAACAGAAAAGCATGCACACCAACAACAAAGTTTATGCACTTGCCAGATGCAAGTTGCAACACGTTGGAAATTATTGTGTAATAATAACCTGTCGTTTGCGTTAATTCAAAACTCCACCTTCTTTCGTTTCTACGTCGCAGATATTTTAAAGCATCTAGAGATTTATATGAACGTATAACAGATCTGGTGTATTTCATAAGCAGGCTTTACTCATCTGGAAGTAGTACGACAACATTGTCTTTAAATATCTTGAGGCTAATTTTAATGCCGCGTTTTTTCTTCTTAGAGATATTTTTTGTTTTTTTTTTGTTTGTTTGTTATTTCCCAACATGCTGCATATAACCGGCATTTAATAGAGGATAAATATGCATTCAGTCTACTTTTCTAAGCGCAAGTAAGATGTGGTGGCAGGCACCAAAATGTGGCAACAGCGAAGGAATCACTGCACCAGCAAAGATAACCAAAGATATTTAACACGGCCAAGACAAATAAAACACATACTCATACCCACTTACCCAGGAGTGCGACTGCACACTAGCGAGTCAGTCAGTCATTTAGTCAGTTCATCATAACTGTTGTGCAAGTGCAGATAAAATTTTTTGTTCCAATATTTAAGACAATAAGTGTGGAATGAAAATTACAGCATACAAACAGCTATTTCGTACACATGGCGTATGAAAATTGCACCTGAAGTCGCTCAAGTCACTACTCCAGTAGTGCACGTTGAGGGGGGGAACGTTTAAGATAAATGGCGTTTTGGTTTAATAGTTTCTTTTTGTTCAGCCAGAAATTGTAACTGTGGGGAAAACAGCAGTGGGAAATCTTTGTTATCAATTGGGGCTCCGTTTTTAATGATATCCAATAATTTTATATTTAATTATCTAATAAGCAAATTGTTCGATACGAAAATAACTTCATACAGAATAACTTGGTCCCAACAGCACGTCTTAAAACGATTCAGAGCAACCATTCATTATTAACAAGATTGCTTTGGAGAGGGAAATGGCTTCCGAAGAAATTCCTTTAAATGCGCATCAGCTACAACTTCTTTACAAATTGTTTGAAAATATTTCATTTAGAAGAATATCAACAAAACTGGATATATTTTCATATATAAAATTAATATATAAAACTAATTCGTAGATATTGTAAAGAATTCCCATAGTTCAGACTCCTTCTTCCCAAACAACATGTTGGGTCCTGTTTTCCCGCCGAAACGGTTTCTTGGCACCCAAAACGTCGACATCTGGGGAGAACTCAATTTTTCCAAAAGGAGGCGAAACCAATAACTTCTTGATTTCTTAAAATTTAAAATTTTTCTGGACTGAGTTCATATCGGCTGTTGGTCAAGTCATGGCTCTCAAAACTCTCTTAAAAAGTTCGTTAATTGCAACACTTAATCGACAGAACTCCTCGAAAAAGGAACTTAATTATAGCAACTTCGATCCTGAAATACGAAAGGAAGGTCGAGAAGTTGTGATAGACGACGCTCGTCCTGGACATACAAAAACGTACGTCAAAACCGATAAAAATGTTAGGAAAGTGAAGAAAATTGTTACCGATAATCGTTGGATCACTGCTAGAGAAGTTACTGACGATGTCGGCACGTCGCTTGGCCCATGCTAAATAATTTGTTTTTGGAATCCTTCGGCATGAAGAGTGTGTCTGCAAGATTCATTCCGTAAAATCATAATTTTGTCCAAAATAATAAAAGAACTTCGTTTTCACCAGATTTAGTGCTTTTCGATTTACATTTATTTCCAAGATGGAAAAGACACATGATTTAAAAGGGTACAAAATGATGCGAATGTTGTGATAAAAACTAGGATTCACCTAATACTTGGACAGACCTCGTATGCCTAAAATTAGTAAAGAAGCTTAAAACAAAAAATCGCAAGTTAAAGCATTTCCTAATAACATACAAACAAAAATGACGTTATGAAAAGCTTTAAACTGCACAGAGAAAAAATGCTGCAGAATAATATCGAAATTCTTACCATTTATTTTCGAAATTGATTAAAGTTCGCTTCGATATTAATTAAATTCAAAGTTATATATCCTTTTGAATTATGGCTACAATTTTACAGAATTTTTTAAACTAAAAAAAATAACTTCATTTCTTTTGTAAGAGATTTGTATGGATTAAATACAAAATAATTAAATAATTTATTTCAATAGAATAAGCACACTGACAACAAAACGTGTTGTTTTCGATGGCCACTACACCTCCCAATCGCAATTATTCCACTATTTAAAATAATGAATTAATTAATTAAGTTGCCATGTTTGCTACATGTTGTGCCACAATTTGGCCAAATAAGATTCTAAATGTTGTTACCTCCATTGCCGATCTCATGTGGAAGTTATTAACAAGTGTGACAGTTTTAAAAATCTGTTCCTCTTTTATTGCAGTCTTTATTACTTGTGGCAAGCAAAAAAAAAAAAAAAAATAAATAAATAAAAACGAAAAAAAAACAATCATGACGTTATTTCTCCAACCTGCTTAAAGAGTCATTACGGCATTGATTGCAAAACAAACAGAGATAAAGACAAAAACTTAACAAACAAAAAAAAAAAAAAAATATATATATATATATATATATATATATATCTATATACATGTTGGAATATGAGTATCTGTTAGAGCACCCATTCATTGTAGATGGCCATTTAGCAGAGATGCGAAAACCGCTTTGATAAACATGAATAGTTTTGTAGCCAGTTGTTGATCCAGTTGTTGGGTGTATTTGACAAGAGTTCCGAGTGAATAATTTAACACATGTTTGCCAATTGAAAATAAAAGCAACAAATAGAAACAAATCATTCTGAAATGTATTTTGCGATGTCTGGTTATAAATTATTGTGGCTGACTACTTGATTTGAAGCGGCCTAAAGATTGTTGTTAGTTGAATACCCTACACAAACACAATTGGTGCTATTGCTTTTGAAGCACTTGTTATATATAAATATTGAGCACTTTTTTGTGGTGCACTTACAGGTATCTTATCATCTATAAATAATAATAAAATGTACAACATTTAAAAGGTATTTTTGTGTAGAAGGGTAATATGTAAATAACTTTTCTAAAAGTTTGTCATAAAAGCTGTACAAATATATATTGACTTTGTCTCTCAAGCAACAACCAAATCGTTTTTTGGTACTTGAAAACACAGAATGACCAAAAATTCTTCTTGTTTTCTCTTTCAATTTAAAGTGTAAAGAACAAGAAGAAACAGGACTATTTTTCGTTGCTTTTCTTGAAAATAATATAGGCGCCATGTGACTAGCAATAAAAAGGTCCTTCTTTATGTGGAACTTTATTATTATGTTGCATAGCAAATTATTTTAAATTCTGTGCACACCAATAGTCAGAAATGTTGCTTCGAGTACATCAACATTAAAAAGGTTTTCATTAGTATGCTTTTAGCTGAAAGAGTTGAGATTTTGATTACGGAAAGGAATATCCTGGGAAGGACTCTACACTCAGTCAGCGTAATACAGCACTATTCTTTGTCGGTACTACAGGGAAGATTTAACCAAAAAAAATCTCTGTCGTCTCGTTTGTCCTCTAACAGTTGTCGCCTCCTGCCATAGTTCCCACACAATACACTGCATCAGCAGGGTTTATGCTTTGAGTTCGTATACAAATAAAATAAGAATTGAATTTATGCTGCGAGCGTTGGCGGATGTAGAATGTCGCAATGATGTGCTTTGGCCAAGAGAGTTAAAGAAGAAGAGTTGATATAAATAAATACATAAATAAATATGTATTTAATGGCATTATAAGCATTATCAGAGAAATTTTATTCATTCCAAATTTATTTGCGAATACCAAATGAAAGTCTGATATTAAAATATTTTGATTTTTTAATAGGGGAGACCCTGCTCGTGCCAAACATTAAGAAGGAACTATAGACACAATGACAAAGTGTTGAAGAAGAGCTGCAGTAGCAGCAGTTTTTCTAATTTATTATTTTGCACATCAATTATGCCTTCGTTCTTCATATATCCTGCCGAGAATTAAAACAACGTACCGCTTAAGTAAAACAGAAAAATTCATTCACATATTCATAACTAAACTGAGCACGGGGACGACCGCCATATCGTTTGATTTTAACCAAAAGCATCTCTATCTAAAAGAAATTCTGTAAAAAAAAGAAATCGTATATACAGTTAACAGATCTGGCCAAAACTGTCCGTCTATCGCAGTGTGTATTCAATATGCAGGTAGAGTGCATTAATTGTTCAAACTTTTTTCTCTCATATTCTTTCAACTGTCGCTGTCTCGCACATTCAAAACTTGCAGTCGGCGTTGCACACTTCTTCAATGTTTAACGAAAAAAAAAAAAAAAACAGAGAACTAATACTTGCAATTCTTGCTGAATGTCCTTTTTAAGGCTGCAAGTGCGAATGAGAAATAGCTTCTTATTTTGGACATGAAAAATGTGTGCTTTTCATTCTTATTATTATTTATCTACTCGCATGCAGTTGCAGAGCTCATCATGAGCTCATTAATTGTGTATTTTGTTCAACATTTTGTTTTTGTATTTGAAATATAAATATATACGAGGGTATATCGATGGTTCGAATTGTAATTTATACAAAAAAGAAATTTTAGGCCGTGATTTTGAGATGAGAATTTGTAGTTTAAAGTTAGTTTAACGTAAACGCAAACTTCGATGTTTCAGGCCAACATTTTAAGCCAAACGAAGCTGTAACGTCACAAGTTTTATACAAACTTGGTAATAATGAGAAAAATTTTTTTTGCAGTTTAACTGAATTTAGTTTAACTGACAACTCAAAAACTCAGCTTAAGTGGCCTTTTTCTACGAACTTTTGACTTTTCTCGGCTGGGACATAAAATATTTATTTAATAATTGCTGTTGTCTTTATATATGTACGAGAAAATCGGGTTAATTGTAAAGCAGAATAAACAACCGGGCCGTTGGGAAAATACTCTGCTTTATAGATATGAAGTTCATTTTAGTCCCACTCTTAAAATCTGTTTTTAAATTAAATCGTTAAAATCAAGGCCCTAATATTTTTTTTCAGATTTAATCCCGTTAAATCAAAATTTCTTTGCCGCCAAAAAGAAAGTGATAATCCCTTGGATTAAGAATTATTGGAACTCGACTTTGGTACGAGTGTGGTACGACTTAAAATAATAGTCACTACTCTCGCCTGCTTTAGCACCCAGACAACAACCTGAAATTTATTTTTATTTTCTATAAATATAAATTTTATAACTTGTATGTGTGTGACATTTTGAGTTCCGTAGATCACTTCAGTTATATTAGAATAGATTTTTTTTTCAACATAAAAATCATTTATAAACACCTTCATTTCAGCATTGAATGCGTGACACTTGTTATATTCTTTTATGAATATCATGTTGTTGTTTTTGTTGTTGTAAATGTGAATGATGTGCTTTTAGTTTTTGCATTTTTCTTTCAACTCGTACGTACGAGTACGTCTGTTCTTTCCAATCGCATCCTTTTGAAAGAGCAGAATGAATGAGTCCATAAATTATGGCTAAAGTATTTTTGCTTATGAGCATTTTACTGTTGGAAGAAATGTGTTAATTAACAAATATTCCTGCTTGTCTTGAAAATGACAGAAACATCAATAGGGGCAGCAACACAAACGACAACAGCACCAACAACAACAAACAGCAAAACTTTTCGCAATATCACCTCTAAACATACCGGACGACTATTTACAGACGAATTAGATTTTTGTAATGGATACTTCAATAGATGTTCAATTGTTGTTTCGAATTGCTCAATACGATTTTAAATTAATACATAAAGTATATGTATGTGCGCATGTGTGTGTGTGTGTGCTTGTACATGCGGACATCATACCATGACACCCAATATGGTTATATGTGCTGAATGGTTTGCGTTATAGGGTTCTGTCTTACGGAAAATGACTTCATTTGCGATCGCATGATTTATTCAATTTGAAACGTCTGCAAGATCAACTGCTGCTATTCATTGGAAAATTATCACGATTATAAACATAAACGAATAACGGTGTGTTATGATTGTTTTTGGATATTATGCTACAGATAAATAACAATTTTAATCGTTCTGAAAGAATGATAAATTCAAACAGATACTTTGCACATGTTTAGGATTTTTCGTCATCTATGGAGTTATTTAAGGCCAAACTACGTGTCTGCGAGAAACGTTATGATATTTAATAGATGTCATAAATCAACGATTTAATATTATTTGGCGCACATACATGTATTGTATATAAATACTAGCGAACCCCCTGCACACTTCGTAGTGCAAAAGAGATGGATCATTCTGCAACTGAACGCGAATGTTGATAGTGAGTTTCAACATTTTAACAAATCTCCACATATATGAAGACCTTAAGCAAGCTTTAATTTCTTCGGCAGCTGCCGATCTAAGAAGACGGGCAATGTTTGCCTAAAATCGCCTGACAATAAAATCAACGCACCACCAAACAACTTAGTTATCTCGGAGATCTTTCATTGTTTTTTATTGTTCTATCCAAAGGTTCAACAGATTTCTTATTCGCGTACTCAAGCATATGACGTGGGTTGTTCACGGACCGTGTATCATATTTTACACAACAACATCATATAATTCGGGATCACTTATTTGATCTGGAATTTCAGAACATATAACATTGTCAACTTAATGCGATGTGATTTTATTCATCAACCATATTGAAATGTGAGCGTGTGGCAAACCACGCTTTTGCCACTCCACATAATACATCCAATAACGATATCATGGCGGTCGGTAGGACTTTGGCCAGCGAATAAATTACCTTTAATGTCACTCCATTGCGGATTACACGTAAATGTTATAAATAAATCTGGTCGACCCTAATGACGCACATAAGTCATTACATCCTGCGCGTACTCTTGCATATGATGTTGGCTGTGCATAATGTATTTAAATATCTATGTTTTTAGTGTTGTATTTATATGTAATTTGTTTCATAGATTTAGAATAGCTAATTATATAAATTAAATTAATAATTTGACCAAAATTTAATTGTAATGAATTCAAAAACAAATTCTATTTCAGTTTTTCGAAATATTAACTCAAATATTTCGTAATGATTGCAGTGTTCACTAAAATGGCTATAACTCATGAACCAATACACATACAGAAACTGTATTTACATAGAAACCTTGGTATTGACGTCACCTTTCATATATATACTTTGCAGACTTATTTTTATATAAATTTTTATTTTTATATACAATGCAACTTATTTTTATATATATAGAGAGATGACACAATTGTGGTACATTTACAATTATCTTAACGTTTACGAATAGTGCTAAAGCATATATGATTTGAGAGGTTTTTCAGCGTAGATATGCGATATATAAATAATTTTCTTTTTATTAAAAAAATAGTAAAAGTGTCAGCAAAATTTGATTGAATATCATTCATGGACTTAAATTAATATAAAATTTGAAAGAGGTGCAAATCATTTTTTTGTTGGCTGGTAGAACGAGATTCAGTGCTTTTGTTGTACTCATTTGTCATTTTCTTTCATTTCAGAAGCCATGAAACTTAAAGAAATTACCACAACGACCTGTGTTTGTATGTGCAATAAGCTTTTATTCTAATTGAATATGTCACGTGGTCCAATTTGGACCACCGGACGATCTTAGTGTCTACTTTAATAATAAATGTTGAAATTTGAAGTTTTTATCAATTTGGCTGTGAATGTAAATGATTAGAAAAATAAGAAATGAAAAAAAAAAATTAATTAATACGGTCGATTAAGCCAAGAATGAAAAATGTGTAACAAAAAAAAAAAGAAAAAAACTTGCAACGTGTTTAGAATATTTTCAATTTCTTGTGATCGCACAAGAGGCCCAATTCTCATTAGTTTTAAACGGCCTGGCCATAATGATTAACTCGAATACATTCTTGGCCCTTGGCTTTAGATAATCTTTAATCATTTTAATTTTAATTTTATGTATTTTCATTTACAAAATTAATAGTTTTCCAATTAAGATTTAATTCGTTATTGTCATTTGCTTTTGCTCTCGCATTGTGCCCAGTTAAATTATACGAAGCCAGCAATCATTAAAAATAAAAGCGAGAGTCTTTTAAATTTATAATTTTCTTCTTTCACACATGTGAGCTTGTATGTATTTTCATTTATTTAGTTGAAAATAAAAGAAGTTCAAATTATTTTGACCGCAGTTTTTAATGGGTTTTTTTTATATTCTGTACCCGAGAGTTATAACTTACAGTGGTTGAGATTTGTATGAAATATTTTGAGAGGTTTCGTATAAAACTTAATAACTTTGAATAACAATGGAACAAGTTTATATGTTAGAAGATACTCTTATTTTCAATTTTAAATGGGAATAGTGAAATGAGTCTGGCTCTATTTCGACGAAAAACCGCCTCCAATAAAATGCAATAATTTGGATTTGGATTCGATAGTATTTATATTTGAAATATTCGCTTTTTCGAAAAGTTTTGCTCTTTAAACTCGGTGGAAATTAGTTCAAAATGCTTATATTAGAAATATCTCATTTTGAGTCTAAAAAGGTGTTCCATAGAGAATGAAAGGGAAGAGTCAGAAAGTGAGACGTCACAAATAATTCTACAAACTACTCTGTACGGAATAAAGTTCCAAACAGAGACACTGAATATTGTACAATTCCTCTTAAAACCTGACAGACAAATAACCTGACGATTACAGATCCTGCGAGAAACGGTTGCTTAGGAAACTAATCAGGAGCTGGACTGAAGAAGTCTTTAGCGATCCACAGAATATATATATACTCCGGTCCGGTATTTTCACAAACATGAATGGAAAATATATTTAAAACTTTTAAGAAAAACAGTTTAATCAGAAACTACTGTGCCTTCAAAAAAAAAAAACCTCCATTTTCAACTCCTAGTGTTGCAAGGGGCGTGTGATTATGTGTTGGCTACTTGAACTTTGTTTGAATTCGTTTTGTCTGCCTAAAAATACAAATCCATGCTTATTTCTGGTGCATCAATGCTACAACATCTCTTTTTCCCTTCGTTTTGAATAAACAACATGAGCAGTGCAATTCGAATCTGAACGTACATTTTGAACAGTTTTTAACTTTTATTTTCGTTTCATCACCAACACATTCATTATTGTAAACAATATATTCGTGTAATCTTCTTGTTAACATTGGAAAACCTTTTGACTGCTGTTTTCAATGAAATTTGTGTTGAAAAAAATTTGTAAGCAAAAAAGCTGCCTCTTATTTATAACGTGGGTCTGATTATATTGTGTTCATTTTCTTTAGTTCTCTTTGTAAGCAATTTTGTTTTTTATTTCCCTTAACAATTTCAGCTTTTGTAAGCAAATTGTTTGTTAACTGTTTTCCGTTAAACTTTTAAACGATCATCTTCACTTTCTTTTAAATGTTTCGACTACAACAGTTTCAGTCTTTGTCCCATACAAATAAATACTGCTGCGTATGTATATAAAATGCTTGTGCAATTGTAACATTTTATGTGCGACCTAAAGTTTAATGACAGTGCGAGTATCTGCTGTCTATTTCAGTTAAATTTGTAGTCTGCTTGTTTATCTCGTTTCATTTAGTCGCAGTTGTTCATGTGCGGGAAATATGCACAACATGGGGTTTCTTCTGCATATTTTCAAAACAATTTTTTTTTTTTCAAATTAAGTTTTCTATGGTGGCTTAAAGTATTAACGTTTTGCTAGCAGATGGGGGTCATAATTATTGCTCTTAATATTAATTTTTATGTATAAACACTAACAAATTTTCTGTATTGATAGTCTGAATTGACAGATATTTTCATAAAACTAATGATTCAGCAATAAAATGCATATTTACTTTAAATAAAAGTAGTTGAAAGAAGTTTTATAATTTCACGGAGAAGTTGAGCCAAAATGTAAAATCATGTATCGTTTTTAGAGCTCCTAAGCCGAAGGAGCTATAAGTATTTATTTCGAATGTTTCCATTTCGCATGAAAGATTTGATTTGAAAATTATTAAAATATTTTTCGAAAAAGTTTTATATATGGCAAAATTAAGCTTTGATTTTGTAAATCACCCTGCTTTAGTGAGACTTATGTGCAAACAAAAATAAAATTTCAAATTATTTTACATTCTGATGTAAAATTTACTCTATTGTAACTAATTTTTCAAAAAGATTCAGAGTTATTTGAAAGGCAAAGCAACGTATAGTTTTCTGTTTGGTAAAAAAATTGTACAAAATAAAGAAATAAGAAAATTATATATTTTAGAAATTGGTTTTTGTGTTCCTACTAAATTCTTCAACTCACAAAATCAGGGTCTTAACTTTTTGCAGCTTTTCTTTGGAATACCTTGTAAAAACATTCATTTCAAAGAACTTCATTTAAAAAATTCTTATTAAAATATCTCTGGACGAATAACCCTTTGGAAAAACAAAGAGGACCTTTTCAAAATGAAAGAAAAAGATTGAAGTACTCTTTGGAGAAAGTACAATTTGAAACAAGTACATTTTGAAGAAAGTACCCGTTATAAAAAGTGCCTTTTGAAGAAAAATCTTAATACAGTCTGTTTCAAAATGGTTATATTTTGAAAAATATATGATATAAAAAAAGATTTCTTTTGCAAAACGTATATTTTGAAGAAATTTCGTGATTGGAAAAGTACTTGTGTACGATACGTACTTTTGGAAGAAGGCCATTGAAAAACTTTTCACAATAATCAATAAAAAAATATTTTTTCTTTACCTACTCTCGTCTATTGTTTTGATAATGGCTAAAAACACAAAATTTTCAATTGACGTTTTAAAAACTGCGGAATATTTCCTTTTTTCATTCACACTGTGGACTATAACAAACACAAAGTCTTTAATGTATAACTATTTCAATTAAATGCATAAATTAATTATTAATAATAATAAAACATGTCTTTCTTATGCAGCTAAAATCTAGACCGCTGTCTTGTGTACATTTTCTAATTCATGTTCGTCCATGTCAACGCCAAGTATACACGTCCTTGTCATGTTCTATTCCAAATGATCTGAACGCGTGTGTATCATGTCTTGTATGACTCTGAAACGTACATCTAATGGTAAAAAAAAAAATAAAAATATATATTTTCTTTTAGTCTTTACTTATAATATATAAATATATAAACAGCAAAAGTAAGAAATAGTGCAACGTGTTCTTTGCCAATCGTTGTACTTTATTATTACAAGTATTGAAAGGCATTATTTATACCTGGTGAACATGCACCAAAAGAGCATTTCTATATCTGCAGATCCTACTCGTTCATAAACTCAGGTGAAGGCATTTAAATTCCTCTTAAATCTAAGTATAGACAGAACAACAAAAAAAAAAAAAAAACTTATAAATGTTGTGTTTGTTGACTTATGCGATGATTGTAGGGTTATGGATGGAGAATAGATTTATTTAATCGTTACAGGCAGAGGTGTAGTTTTTATTTGCTGAAGCCAATAAAAGAATAATTGCAGGTTTTTTCTATTAAAAGAGAACATGAATTGCAGCAAAAATCATATATCACAGTGCAGAAAAATGTAAGGAAATCCAAAATTTTTGTGACTATAATTTAAAAATAAATGCTATTTTTAAAATAATACGAGTAACCGAAATACTCTGGAATTGTTAAACAACAAACCCAGAGATTAATCTATTAATTAGCAAAAGGTTCAATTATTATTCAATTAATATATATAATCGAACAATTAATCGAAACATGTATTTATAATGAAAAAAGTTTTTTCATTAGTCGAGTATTAATCGATTATTTTTAATATACTTAATTGAACAATTATTCGGCTAACTAATAGATTAAATAATCACAGCTTTAATTGATTATTTAATCGAATATATAATCGAGCAATTAATCGAAGCATTTATTTATATTGAGAACAATTTTTCCATTAGTCGAGTATAACTCGGTTACTTTTAATATATCTTAGCGATGTATCATTCGTATTCGAAATTTCAACTTTCGATCATCTTTATGTAATCGTATTCGCCATTCAGGCCACACTATAAAAAAATAATACAAGAAAAGTGTGTTTTTTGTACACAGTTTATGTACATTATTTTTTAATGACCTTAAACCCTACTGTTAGATTAAGACCATTCAGTCCAAATAATTGTGTGTAATTTCAATAAATTTTTGAACGTTTCATTTATTTTTTTGTGGTTTCAACTCACCCACTATATTTTGGTAGCAATTCCATTTCAACAATGTCGGTTATCTATTGTAAAGTTGTCCAGAAAGATTAGTTATCTTGCAGCAGAGGCCTTCTGATCTTGTAAATATTTCAATTTAATATAAAACAGTATTGAAAGCATTTTTCGATTTTAACGAGAAAAACATTATTTTATTGCAAGTGTTTTTCAGGACAAAATATTTTTCAGTCCGTTTATCTCATAAAACTTTCTCATGTCAAGCATTTCATATCAGACTCAGATTTGTACAAAATACAGATTCCCTGCTTTCTTGTCCCCGTTTTAGAAGAAGAAATATTTGATAAGCTCCCATACAATTAACAGGAGTTGTTATATAAAAACCACGTCGATCACTGTAAGTCGGCGCAAAGTCGGTTCATTCGTTCATGAGATATCGTGAGCCAAAAAATTAAAAGAAAAGTAAATTTATTTTGTTCAGTTAGATTCTTTTGTGGGAATCGAAAACTAAATCAATTACCGCTTATTGCAAGGAAATCGATTTATTTGAAAATTAAAACAGGAGTGTTTTAGCTCGAAGCACTCAAAATCATAGAGAAGCATAAAAACCAAATTGCGATAGTTTCGTCACAGTCATAAGACAACCGCAACGCTTTTTAGTGTTTTCGCAAAGACAATTGATTTATAAATATATTTATATATCTATAGTATTTGGTTTTTGCCTTGAGAAACCTTATTCGGTTTGTGTATGAATTCATATAGTATATTAACAACAAAATGTCGGTCGAGTGCCGTATTCTCTTACACCGATCTTTTACTCAAAGTGTGCAACTAACACAAAATCACCAAGCAATATAGAGCTAATTAAAAGCCCAACAAATGCTGGGTAAAAAATTTATATACTTTTATGAAACATACAAAATTTGTAAGAAATCGGAGCAAATAACAAACACAAGATGTTTTGGTTGTATTAAGACAAAAACTTTTTCTGAGTGTATAAGGACAATACAAAATAGCTCTAATTAATCTTCAAGAGCATTTAGTTTAAAGCGCAGGTTGTTTTACATCAGATGAAAACAGACAGAATTCAATTATTCCTTTAATACTTTTATATACTCGTCCATACAACAGGGTCATAAACAAGAGTAATATCGTTAATAACGTAAAAGTCATAAATTTTTTCCTTCCCCTAATTAGCTATTGATATTGATTTTACATAACAACTAAATGATGATCTTTCTGTTGAAGGAATAACTTAATAATCGCATCTTATGGCAATAAAATAAATGCACGTGCCTTAACGTTTATGCGAAAGGAACATCCAGAATACATAAAGAATTAATTTGTTTGCATTTGAGAATTTTTACAACATTTTACAGAAATAATGGGAGTTCTAGAGGAGAAACAGCAAAAGATAAGTTAATTAAAAAGCTATTTTTATGACTTTTAAAGTTAACAGAAAGATCAGAATGAAAATTAGTTTCGCTTTTATTACCGACCATTAAAGCAAAGTCAAGTTTTAATATATTAATTTAACCTCAAAGATGAATAAAAAACCTTTAATTATAACAACGATGTTATTAGCTAATCCGTCAAAGAATGATTTACTCTTAACTTCAATGAGTGGTAACGAATGCAATTCAGCATATTTGCAATGTAATTTACATAAGATTCTTTTTAAAGCTTTTTAACAAAACTTTACGATCTGATGTAAAAATAATAAGCGGAAACTGATTGTTTTTTACAATTAACATAAAGAAAAAGTTTTAAACTCAAGACAGAATCAAAAGAGCCGAAATGTAAATTTGCTTATGAAAGCCGCTGTCAATATAATTAATAAACAATATAAACACAAAATGTTGTGTACAATTCGTTATCACTTGACAATTTAAGCGGATGCATCAATAAAATATGTATCCCAACAACTTCCAGCTGCCATACATCTACACGTGAGTGGTATGTTCCCACAGTAATTTCGATTGAAAACTGAAACAATTTCAACAAGAAAAAAAAAAAACAAAAAAAAAACCGCCAAACAAATGACAAGTTAAAAGTTTATCTTTGGCCAAATGGGAAAAAGAAAATGAAAACTAAAACGAGTGCTATTAAAAAGCTTAATTAACCGGGTAATTCACTTTCATTTTTTCATACAAAAAAAAAAAAAAGAAGAAAAACAAACACAAACTTCATACAGCGTTTTTCTAATATCAAGACTTCTTTTCATACACTTTTTATACAACTTTAGAAAAGAATTTTCCTACTTTTGATTCTTAATTTACGACTATTTTTTTTCGTATTATAATTATAAAGTCATATGAAAAGGTATATGTTTTTTGTTCTTTTCAGTTTCATTAACTTCTTGCCAGGCAGTAACTAACCTACTCCATAAAATTGTGTTTCTTGTACAGTGTCTTTTGTTGAAGTAAAGTTTTTAGACAATAACTAGTCTCTAATGCAAGTGTTTATTCAAATAATATTAACAATAAAAAAAGCTGTAACACATTCGAATCAAGGTAATTTGACATTTTAGTTTCTATTTTATTTGAACGCTGTTCTTAAGCAGAAAATTTCATTTTAATGATGAGTGAAAATGCGCCATAAAAGCCAGTCATGGGCGTAGAACTAGAATGAACGCTAGAAAAAAGTGAAATTTATATATGAAACAAGCTTTTTACTACTCTTCAGAACATATAAATTACACTTTTTCTAGTTGTCTTCTATTTGATATTAATCACAACTGGGTGATCGCTTATGAGAAAAATTTTAGCCAGAGTCAACAGAAGTTTGCAGATTTTTTTAAATACCGGCTCATACCATTTAAAATTGCTATTGAGGCCTTAAGTTCATGTGTGAGATTTTATTTAAAGTAAATTTGGCGTTTATAGTCTCCTTGAGAGCATTTCAGACTCTATCAGATAATCAGGTAATAGTTTTAGGTTCATTTTTAGCATAAATTTATGGCCCTGCTCATTTCCTGAATGATAGTTGAAGGCAAAAAAGATTTTTTACAACAATAAAAATTACATTTTGATGTTAAATCTATAGGCATTAGCTTTTAATAGTTACTTAAAACCAACATATATAAACATGAAATTAGCTGGAACTATAACAAAATAGGGCAATAATTTTGTTCTGTATGCCAAAGAAGATGTTTGAGAAGTTTTAGAGATATTTTATCCTTCTCAGGGTGATACTTGTTAATTTAAAAAGAAAATAATTACACTCCTACAAATACAATTCGTTTGTCCTGGCCTTCATAATTAATTCAAATGGGACCGTTCCGTTTATATTAAAATTTTTACGAAGGACCCATTCCCACTTGACCTTCGCCATCGCTTAAACATTTAATGGAAAGAAATCCCAAATATTTCTGTTGCAGCACAATAACATATTTTCATCTAAATGCAACTTAAATTTGTATTCCACAATCGAGTGTATCTCTGTTGCCAAGTACAACAATGTTTTACACCTTTTTTAAGAAAAATAAAAGAAAAACAACAAACACTTGACTTATATGTACTGCCAATAAAAAGCAGGCGAGATTTCAGCAAAATATTGACTGAAGCAATTTTCGCAAACGCTGTTTGTTGAAGTAGTTATCTTAAGTATGTTCTCACCTGGCTTTCAAATATATTAAGAAGGCAACAACAACAGATCATCGTATCCACCATCGACATCATGATACTATTGTGCCATATCATGATCAATATTTGGAAAATGAAAACACTTTTACTACAGGTTATCGTTGTTTTCCCCCTTTTAGAAAATTGATGTCAAGTATTCATTTTCATTTTTTCGTTAACAGAATACAAAATAAACTTAACAGAGATTTTGGTTAATACAAGACAAACTGGAGGAGATTTTGAACAGCATAAGAGTTAAACTTTACGACAGGCATTTCGATTTATACAATGGAACAGTGGGGCAAAATACTAAATTGTTGTAAGACATGTTAGCACAATTTTTTTTTCAAAACTTATAGTGTTTCTTGGTCATACAGAATATCTAACAAATGTATTCACAAGATTCTTTCTGCAAAAATTTTTTTTTCAAGAGAAGTTTGTGTATCACCTTATTTTAATTAAATGTTAAATAATTATAATTTATTAAAGCGATCATTTTAATGACTTCCATTTCCAAATTAGCTCATAAAACGGGAATCAATATTTGTTTTAGAATTGGTTTTAAGTAGGCTTTATGGAACCCAACCTTGTTTTTACCTGTTTTTGTCCACACTCAGTTGAGTGCTGCCAAGTTATGTATTGAAAACATCTGATTTTTTCCTTCAGAATTTGTTTGATTTTTATATGAAATAAAGTAATTTCGAAGAATTGATTCCCTTTGTATCAGTGTCGTCATAATTTTAAGATAATCACTTGCAAAATATAACAGAAATTCTATTTCAGAGTGAAGTGAAAAATTTCTCATTTTTGTATACAGAAACAGCTGCAGTACAGTTTGTCAATTAAGTGTTACAAAAAGATAAGAGGGGAGCTAAAACAAGTGAATCTATATGAATGAGATATATAATTTATTGTAAATGGGATACATTCCTGTATCCCATTTTTCCGATTTTTTAAATCGGCAGTGTGTATGTAAAATCACATGTTTATTGTTGTAGGGTTAAAACCAGGATTTAACTTTCACTGTGGAATGAATTCACGAGTTTCTGCTTCGTAGTCAACACCGTTAACTAATTCAGCCGATATCATTTGTAATTTAGAACTATTTTAACTACAAATAAATATACAGACCTGTGATTTGAAAGAGCATGTATTCTTAATATATGGATTTTCGGCGTGATTTTCAGTTGCCGATAACACAATTGTTTTGTTTATTATGACTGTTTGTTCTTAAAATTATTTTAAAGCAAAAGTTATTAATATGTCCGATAATTCTCGTAGAAGCCTGAAATCACAACTGCAAGAACAAACACAAATAATATTATTTTTCTTAGCAGAAAAGGGGTCTTGAAGTTTTATTAACTCTAAAGTATTTGTTTCAAATAAAACCGTATATTTCTTTTAAAAAAATTAATAAATAGCAAATTGATTAATTAATTAAAGTAATTTTTTATAACATTCACCGAAGAAAATTCCACAAAAACTGTTTTGAAAACTTTGAACGTTTTGAAATCACAAAAATAACTACACAGAGCACTTTTCTTGTGATTTCAAAGCCCATCATTGAAATCATTGATACGATTGAAGGGTTCTAGTTCGCCAGCCATAATTAAAGCACTTTTTAATACAATATTTATATATTAAGAACAAAAATAGCCCTTGAAGTGCTACAACTATATTATGTTAAAAACCCCCAAGATATAGCTATCGTATATATAAAACCCTCCATATCTTTTCTTATTTAATAATACCAAGTCTCATGACTTGACAATTTCTGTTGTTATCTTTCTCTGAATCGCCACTGTAGGCTGGGACCAACCTTGATCTTGACTCTTGATTGAATGCTTTTAAAATGTTGTTATAACAAACTAAATCGATGAGTTTAGCAAAACGATTTTGTAAAATATAAACACTTTCCTACATGATAAACACAAAACTCTCAAGGGGGAGTTTTGCGAACGTAGTTTTTTGTTTTCACAATCTCAATGTGGGACCTTCTAAGCTGTTTGCTTTAATAGAGATTCGATAGAAAGCCTGTTTGCAATACTGTTAATGAGTGTTTTGAAGTGTTTTTTTTTCCTTCTAAATAATTAGTAAATTGTATGTGAATCTCGTTTGCTTGTCAGAAATGAACCGTAAACCAGGCGATGCGGTTAGGTCGGGTTGAATTTATGTCTGAATGTGGTGGCTGTCACAGAAATAAAACAAGTTGGAAAATAAAGTTAAGTACTCGCTCGTACTTGTTATGGTAAAATGGTAAAATGGTAAAAATGTTGCTTTTTTCACATTTTTATTTAAGTTTACAGGCCATTACGTGCTGGCACCTGTGGTCAAATGACAACAATTTTTAGCTATTAAACGTTTTGCCTTGCTTTCTAGCATTGTTTTCTTTTCTTCTCGTTTCTTTTCTTTTGTTTTCGGTTGTTGTGCAGTTTTTTGCCAAAAACATTTCTCCCGACCATCATCATCGTCATCGGCATTGGCGGTAAACTGTCGTTTGATTTTTCCCCATTTAATTCCTTCTCAACAACTGCAATTGATTGTCTCATATTGAAGAAGAGGACTTTTTCTATTCATGGTTTATTGAAAAGATTTGTATTTTTCATTTGTTCGTCATTTATTGTTTGTTGTTTTTATTTGCGCAAATAAAACGGAAAATATAGAAGTATTTGTTGCTTCTTTTCTTTTTCTTTTTCTTTTTCGTCTTGTATCAGCTTTTTGTTGGACAACATCATGGTTTGGAATACCAAATTATCGTTTAATATCTTCAATATCGAAGTATTGTGTTCGTTTGACTTCATGGCTTTTTGTGACATGTAACAGACAGACGGACAGACAGACAGACAGACAGACACACAGAGAGATAAACAGACATACAGTTAAGAAGGTTTTTGTTTCCCATTTCATATCATTAAATTTTTTGCATTTTTCTATTAACTTTATTTTCATGCAGCAGCGTTGCAAGCGTTGCAAGCGTTGCTTCTTGTAGCGGCAAATTTTTCAATTTTCTTAATTTTATATTTCTATGCACATTGGAAAACTATTTAATTATTAAATATTTATTATGCCTGTGAATCAATAAAACTAATTAAATATTGAGTGCATCGTAAAATATATATTGTCTTGGATTTGCTTCTTAAGACTTCTGTTTCTATGGAAATTGTTTCGTGCACCGCTAATAAGTAAAAAATATATGTATATAAAAAATAACTATTTGATTAAAAAATAGTTATTTTTTAATCAAATCAAAATTCGATTACATCGACCCTTGATATCAGATAAGTTTTTAGATCAGTTTGTGAAAACTTAAGACAGTTGTGCCAAATGAAAACAGAAGAAATAATTTATCTGACAGTAAAATATATATAATTATAATAATATTTAGCTTATATAAGGACAGCAGCTGTTTTAGGTTAAACATAAAAATTCGTTTAGCAGATTAACCGAGAATGGGTTGTTCACACTAGTCATATTTCTCGTGCTATTATTTTAGGAATTTATGACTACAGTGTGAGTCCTCCAATTATTAAAGTTTAATAGTTCATAATTTGCCTCTTTAGCTGTAACATTTTGTTCTTATAAAAGCTTCTATGCGCCAGTTTTAATACTTTTACCGGATACGCCATACAATAGAGCTTCACGTAGTAACGTCATCTGCATGACCTTCTGAAATGGACTTGATCCATATATTGACTCGATAAACGAAAAATACAATTGTTTTTACTATCTTAAACGGAATTAGTTAATGGCATTGAAAGATTTCATTTAGATTTCAATTGTTTTCTTTCGTGTTCTCTTATAATTCTAAACAAGGAATCGATTTTGTTTCCGAATGGATTCGGATTCTGTGTCATGGCTGATTGTTTGTAGTATTTAAGCCAACCAATTGGTTGGCTTAAGAGCCTCATAATTGCTAATGTTTGCTTTTCTGGTTATTTGAAAATTAATAAAATTTAAATTCCTTTTCAGGAAATTTACCGAAAGAATCTAATTGTTTTGTAGAGTATTTCTTTATCTCTTTGCCAAAAGTTTACGTATAAAATTTTCAACTGTTTTTCATAAAATATTTAATGATGGACTATGAAAAATACATTTCAATTAAGTGTAGCGTTCAATTGATTTAGATCGCTAATGAGCTGCAAGTCCCCATGGCTGTGATTGGATTGAAAGTTTATGCAAATATTTGACAGAAAAGTGACACAATTTTTACAAGCTTTTTCCTCTTCCTCTCTCTTTCCTTATTTCTCTTTGCTACTACAAATTTCAAGTTTTCATTAAATTGTAAATATAATTGTGCAAAATATTGAAAATTTATGATGGATCATATAACAGCAGTTTTAATTTAATTTAATAGGCAGAGCCAACAAGACATCAGGTTGATATGCTGTTGTTTTTTTTTCATTTCATTTTAACAACATCTTCATCTTTGTTGCCACACAAGGCAATAAGCACTTGGAAAATTGAAAGAAGACCGCTTTCGATGTGATAATCAGAATTGGCAGTGAGAAACTATTACGTTTTTGCCGCAGTTTTATTTTCTCTCTACTCCGATAAACAGATGCCTGTTTGTCTGCATCGCGGAATGGCTTTGATGCAGACCTGGTTTACAAGTGTTTGGTTATATGAAGAAAATACGTTAAGAGCAAATCGTCGGTTTCTAAAATTGTTAGTTTTTAGTTTTTAGTTTTACCAAACATTTTGTTTGGCTCTTGCATTTTTTTATATTTATATTAAAGATTTGCCATGATTCAAACGGAATTTAATATTAAATACTTCTCTTTTGCTGTCTAATATTTTTGCATATTTATTTGTTTTCGTTTTGGCTTTCACTTTAGTTTATGAGTTTCGTAACACGAATATATAGTCATAATTCTGATTTGGTGTTAATGGGCCGAATAATATTTTTCGATTTTTATTTTTATTTTCAAATATTTTGAGAGTTTCGCTGCTGTTGATATTGATAGTTTAAGATCAATACATTCATGAATTAATGTCTTGATCGCTCACTCTGATACACTTAAATATATAAAAGCAGTGGTAAATTGTGCACTAGCAATGCGTTTTGTGATAGAACTGAGACAAAATAGCACAAGGAAGCATTAAATTTAAAGCATCATATCTAGTGTTCAATACTTTTGACTGAATTTGCTCAGTTACTGCATTTGGTGGTCCAACATACTTTTCTTAGCATAAATAATATAGAATATAGTGGCACTGGAATTCACAGTAGAGGCTTTTGCAATAAAGACTTCCAAACTTTGGCACTTGATAACAGCCACATTGTTGCAATTGTGAAATTAGCTGTGATTTATTTAGACTGTTTTATTACATCGTTATGGACCGATATAGCATTCAACAAAATGTGCAAATAATAAAAGTGTTATATTAAAATATAAACGCAACAATCGAAAGGTCATCTTCAGCACTGGGGTCCATTTCTGAATGTCCATCTTCAGCTAGCGCTGTAGGTCTATGATTGCCAACTTCTTTTGATGTGAATATAATGACTTGGTCACCAAGGACTTGTAGTTTCAACAGAATGGCAATACATACAATACAACTCTTTTCGTATTGTTTATTCTGCACGAGCGATTCGAGGGCATAACCATCTGACGTGGAGGTGATATGAACTATTTGCCGACAGCATGCGAAATGACTTCCATGATGATCTGCATTAATCACACAGGGTTAGACAATAGCTTAAGAACGTCAAAATTATATTTCAGTAACAAAAAGCAATCAAAGCCTAGAGTTGTCACAACTAGCTAAAATGGAGACATAAACGCTATGAATTTTAAAAACGCTAACACACATTTAAATCTGAATTTAAATCTCTTTGCCAGAGTCAGTAGTTCAAACTTTTACGATATAATTAGTCAACATGTTACTATGATGGTCTCTGTATAAATAAACATTTGCATGAAAATACAATCTTCAATAATAATTTACATATCGTCATCTATACAAATTGTTAAATAAATTATGTTACAAGCAAAAGGTTAACACCAATTAAAGTGAAAAGTGTAATAACAAAAAGCTTTTTAAGATCTCTATAAAATTAATTGCTAGTGAATTTCGTATTATAAATACTAAACGTTTTATCTGAGTTGTATTTCTGAAATAAAATGCTGCAACAGTTCAATATCGATTCCAAAGAGTTGTACTATAAATTTTATTGTCTTGCAAGTTTTCGTTGGTTTATCAAAAGAAATACAAATTGTAGCGTATAATATTGATCAAAATTTGAAAAGTTTTAGAGCTGAAATTCTGGAGCCCCAATTTGCCCCCTTTTTATTAGTTTATGATAAACAGGCCTTCTGTGCTTAACATAAATATCACATTTATAATTCTCATGATTTTACCACGAGTATGGATTTTGTGATTGAAGAAGTAAAAAATATGTTTAATTAATTCAAAAGAAATCCAAAATAGAAATTAATCTAACAAAATGAATTTAAATTTTTAATTTGTAAACTGCTTTTCTCCAATTCCATACATTAACGTACATATAAAAATTCTAAATTTTATTTCCATGTTAATAATTAAATTAACGTAATTAACGGTGAAATGTACACAAGAACTGGCACAAGTTTTCTATTAAAATTTCTTGTAATTGGTTAACATCAACAATATGATTAAGAATTTTCTTTTTAATTAACTAATTCTTAATCTAGATGCAAACTCAATTCGAATGCAATCAATAAGAACTTGTATTTCAAATTGAATTGCAGTCGTGTTGGGGATCCTGGGGTTAAGCCAATCAAAAACTGTTTGTATGTTAATTTGATTAAAGCTTCCTTGTTCTGCTCAGAACAAAAGGCTCACTTAGAAACAATCGCTAATAAAGAGATTTTCATATGGGAAACATTTCAATTCGGTGATTGTTGTTGTCAATTTTTGTTTCCTTCCAAATAAAGTGTCAAAACTTTCGACACTTTTGTCCCAGTTTTTCCATATTTGAAGTGATGTGGTGCTTTTTTTAAGTTTTTTGTTATTTTTTTAGTTTTAACGGAAAGGATTCAAGGTATTCTGGCTGAATTACTATCATTTTATTATTGATATCGCTGTGGATGTTTGTCAGGGGGTTTTGTTTTTTCTTTATTTTTTTTTATGTTCAATAATTCAATTTCAACAATCGTCCACAACAATTCCATTGTAGTCTTGATTGTTTTATTTTACATTGTCTATAATTCTTTTAGTTTGCGTTTTATATTCCTAAGATATTGGCAGAGATACCATTTTTGGTATTTTCGCAATCACATTTGCAAAATTGGCAATTGTGGTTTGTAACGAAGGCTGCTGTTTGGTTGTTTGATGCAATTGACATGTTTTGAAAAGTTGATTGTACGTGATTCGTCAATGTGCGGGTGAATTTTGCATAAAATAAAACGACAGTAGAAAAAACAGGAAAAATATAACTTATCAACGGTGGTGGTTCAGTATGGAAGAAGAGCTATAAAATATTTTTCTTCCAGCCGTGTTGTTCATAACAGGAAGTTTTTTTTATATATAATTGTTTGCTTTAAGGTTTAATGCAACACGACCAGCAGCCTACTGGAGAGGATATATAATTGTGACAATATATGTGCACCCCATTTCGCACTGTGCGACACACTGAAAGTAGAAAAGTTTTCTAAAAAAGTCAGTGTAAATACGGTATTTCGTAATAGGAAATCACTTGATATTAAGTCTTTCGCTTTTACAACGATTTACTGTAACTCTTATAACTTAATAATTACGGCCTTTTATGAAGTTAATTGCAAGCTTATGAATTGTAAATTGTTAGCATTATGATTATGACCAAACTCGTGGGAATATCTAACATGTGTTCTTCGTTTTTTTTTTTTTTTTGTTAACATAATCACAACTGGCCTACAAATAATCTTTGTGTTTTTCTATAATTTCTTTTTTATTCCTGGAATAATAGGCACGTTCTGGTGTGTTTTTTCTTTCTCTTTTTAAAATTCTATTAAACCTTGATTTGGCTTAAACTTTTAATTAAAATTCATGGATTGTAGCATGTATTTGCTTAGCCTTAAACTTGGCCACAAGTTTCTATAAAGAAACAAAGGAATCACCAAGGAATGCGTTCAAACTCATTTTATGGTCACCACATATGGTGTTGCTAGTGTGTGTGTGTGTGTGTGTGTGTGGACACAACAGACACAAAGTCACTGTAATTAATTGCTTCAAGCAGATATTTATGTACGCCAGAGTACTTAACTGATGTGTATCAGCCAACATTTTGCAATTACAATACTAAAATCGATATAACGTGATCTGCTCTTCTTCTAGTCGAAATCAATAAAACTTCAATTAACGCTCATTAAGTTGATAAAAATCTAAAAATTTACACAGATCGTGCAGGTAGTGAATCTTTTATAGCTCACAAGATTTCTTTGTCATACAAACTTTTTATAAAACTATTTTTATTTTTTATTAATTAATAGATCGTCATGGGTATTTTTTTATATCTTGAAAGTTAATAGATTTTCCATGCTGCCCAGTTTTTCTTTCAGGAATTAGTTAATGAACTTTTTTCTTAATAAAAGGATAAGCGATCGCGCTCGAAGTATCAAATGAATGCAAATTCAAGCTTTTCTAAAGTTGTCATAAATACAACTTCTGACCAAAATTTAACCTCAGCAGACACATTTTACTACGTGTTATTCATTTGAATTGGAGTATTGATAATGGCTAATTGAAATGTGTTTTTATAATAAAATATTTTGTTACACTTTTATAATCAGTATGCATGTGTTTTTATTAAAAAAAACTTTAATGTTTATGGAGGACTTGAGTTTGATCACAGTTTTTATTTAG
Organism: Linnaemya vulpina; assembly: GCA_963675445.1. Lineage (NCBI taxonomy): Eukaryota > Metazoa > Arthropoda > Insecta > Diptera > Tachinidae > Linnaemya > Linnaemya vulpina. The sequence continues at coordinate 21,165,183 of OY776277.1, forward strand.
TAAATTCTTAAGTGGAAATGGAATACGAGATGTCGGCATACATTAAGTCTCTGTGCTGCCGTTTATTTATTTATTTCAGGTACTGTAATTCGGAAATATTTGTTTTAATTTTGCTTACGTCTAATTGATTTGGTTTAAATTTTGTATGTGCAAGTTTCTTATTTTTTTAGAAAGTTGTGGCCACTTTTACGATATATTTTGGTATATAATTTTTGCTATATATTATATTAAATTAAGATTTTATAACCTAAAAATTAAAAAAAATAAAATTCAGTTCTTCACAATTTTTGTTTGCTCTCAATTAAAATTTATTTTTGAATTTGAGATTGCTTCTGTACAAGGACTTTTTGAACTTTTTTCTATAACAATTCTTAATAATTTCTGTGCTCCTCAGTTATTTGCAAAGAATATCACAACATTTAAAATATTTCTGCAAAGTTTTTAATTATTTTCTCTTTCTTATTATCGAAATATAAAGAAATGGGACAGGGAAAAGTATTTGTAGAAATTATATAAAATAAATATTTAAAATGTTTTGTGAGCAGCAAACATCCTTATCAAGAATGAATTTGACACATGACACAACAAGAAATGAAACTGTCAACGTAAATATTTTTCAAATAGTTTCAACGAAACTATTTAATTGAAGTATTTTTTATTATTAATCAATTACTTTAAGTTCGAACAGATTGAAATATTGTTATAAAGTCTTGCAAGAGCCCATTTAAACTCTCTAAACTAATGATCTTTCAAATGTTTCATCGTTAAAAGTCAATAAAATACTACAAAAAAAAAAACAAAAAAACAAACACGTCAAACAGACAATTACAGCTTATTGCACCTTAAGCAGTGGGTAAATGTGTCTGCAGATAAAAAAATGTATGCCTTATTTAAGACATGCAAAAAATTCCAAGATACTAAAATTCTTTTTTCACATTTTGTTTAGCTTTTCTGGAAATTTACAGTAAACAGCAACAAAAGAAAGAAAAGAAAGAAAAGCAAAAAAAAAGGAAAACCACGAAGACAGAAATTCTTTGAAAATAAATAAAACCGTTTAGTTTTACAGTCTCTCACTCACTCACTCAGTCAGTCAGTAAGTGAATTAAGTCTGTCAGTCAGTCATAAGTTTGGTTTACTTATACCATAAATATCGACCCACTGTTTCGTTGCACTGCAGACGGGGGAGGCAGCCGTTTTTCTTCTCCTACAACATTTTGTTTGCTCAGCTTGGCTTTGACTGCTTCAGCATAAATAGACGCACGTATTTCTTTAACTTTACCTACATTTTGTTTCAGTTAAGTTTTTCTTTCTTCTTCACAGTTTTCCGTTTTGCTATTTTGTATTACAATATTTGTTTGAATGCATGAGCCGTTGCTCGAGACATGAGTAATGAATGACGGTGTTTAGTGCAACGCCCCGTTGCCATTTAGCACCTACCAAAGTACACTATCGTCTCGGTTTTATGCTTCTTTTTGTTTTTTTTTTTCATTTTATTTCCAACACATTCATACACATTTTTTTTCTTCTTCAAGTTTATTGTAATAATTTGTTAACAACAATGTTAGGAGTTTAAATCATGCTAAGATATATTGGCGGACGGACAGATGGAGATACACACACACACACACACATACATGTACTCGTATACACTAAGCAGTTGTATTTTCATGCCTAAACAGCCAACAGTTTGTTTTGCTGTTCTTGCAGTGGCTGCAGCATTTTAAGGACTCAAGAAGTTTAGTTGCAGGTTCTGAAATTTTTCTTTATCTTTAATCAAGTATTTCTTAATTTATGCTTGGCAAATATGGGTGTTAAGTTGTTTTTGTAAACCGCAAGTAACAACAGCCGAAGAAAAATGTTTGAACAAGTTGTTTTTATGTAGAAATTTTATATATAATTCGTGTTTACTATTTTAGGGAAAGCAGGGAACTTATTAACAAATTGAGTTTAAATGATTTCAATTCATTTAAAATTTTTCTTAAAACTGAAAACAAATTGACGAGTGCGGCTTTCACGCATAAATAAAAACGGATTTATATTTTTTCCATGGGTATCGTTGTTGATATAACATGCAGAGCCTGTCAGGAGGAGGACGAAACACTGGAGCACTACTTGTGCCACTGTCCAGCTTTCAACCAGGTCAAAAGACAAGTATTTAATCAGGGGATAATACAGGAGATGGAACTTCTTAGGGGCTCCAACTGGAGGGACTTAAGAAGATACATTGAAGAGACTAGGTTCCTAATGTAACCAAATCCTAAGGTTTTTTTTGGAAGGTTCAAAGGAGGTCCCATAGAATGGTGACTCCTAACTATAGAGTGCACAACAGGCTTGTCGCGGCTTAGGTGTAATCCTTGTGAGGATTGGGATGACTCATGCCCCTCTTCTTCAACCTAACCTAACCTAACCTATATTTTTTCCTGAGATCATATTTTATTCAAAAAATACTGGCATATTTTGTTAACGAAATATGCACATTTGAATCATTAAGTCTTTTTATTTTAATAACGGCCCCGGTGTGCTACTGATAAGTATCATTGAGTGTTAAGCAAACGTTTTTGTAGCTGTTGTTGGCAGCACTTTACGATTTTTATTACTTCTTACTTTTTCTGAATGTCTTAATTTACAACATCAAAACTTTACAATTTGTATGCTGCACTTTGAGGCTCTGAAAAGAGCTGTTTTGGCAGCATTTTCAACGTCAAATAAAATGTACTAAATGAGATGGGGTGAGAGTGGGAGTTGTGGGGGACAGATTAATGGCTTTGTAATGATGCCACAATAAGCAGCAAATTTATATGTACTTGCAGGCATTAAAGGTTTTAAGGCTTTAGTAGTATTTGGGATTTTAATGTCAGTGTCGATTAGCCCAGAGTAAATTTTTAAATGATTTTTTCCTCCATCGTTTTTTTGGTTGCTTTTTGAACTTAAACTTTAATGTTAAAGAACAAAAATATGTTGCAATAAGAAAAATGCAATGGAAACTGTTACATCTTATATTTTTAGCAAAATGATTTAGTTATATATTTTATTTTTCATTTGGTGGTACTTAATTTGTCATGTTTTGATTTACGGTTGTCAAACACATCAGTTTATCTTCTGTCGTGCTGAAGTTTTGTCTTTCCTTTAGAGGAAACCAAACAAGTCATACTGTTTTACGTTAATCACGTATTTTTGTATTTTATCCCGGCATTGAATGCTAACAATCTTTTGAAATCCTCTGGGGGGATCGCTTGCACAATAAAGGATATTAGCGTACAGTTATGCCAAACAAGTAATTGTTTTTTTAATTTTTTCTTTTTTGTATTTAAGTGGCAGACATGAACGCTTGAGCTCTTCATCAACTTGCAGTTATACAAACATTTAATTTAAAATAATTATCCAGTTAAATAGTTAAGCTCGAGCATTTAGAAATTCAAGAATTTGAGCGGATTCTAGGAATCTGGAGTACATATTTAAAATAAAAATATCTTTGGAAAAGCTGGTGAAATTTAGTTCAAATGTGATACAATTAGCACTCATATTTCTAATGCTATTATGGCGTAAATGAGCAAGAAAGTGGGAAATAATTACATGATTTAAAGAATTTTTTTATTGTAGTTTTAATTATGGCCACAATCTGTGACAGGCTTGTCTTTTTTTGCCTGTTAAGAGACAATTAAAGTGAATGATGAAAAGCAGCATTTAATAAATGAAAGAACGGACACCACGGTTTTATACAAAAACATACTGAAAAGATAATTTTTTAAAATTATTTTTATTTGTAGTCATTGAAAATGCCAAAGGCCCGGCCCTATTTGTCATTTCAAAAAATTATGAATAAAAGTTATTTCAGTGAAAACATGTCCGTCACTTTCTTTATTTAGATGGAGTAATAGTTCTTTTAGAGTGTCACAACTTTGAGTTGGCATCACTGCTTTATTCGAGCACCTATTTAACAGCTGATAGTTGCTTCCTGTTTAGTTCGCTTTGAAATTCTATTATGGATCGATTTAACTAGAGCAACACGTGCAAATTTTTGAAATTTTGAATCAAAATAATTGTTCTATTCGTCAAACTCATTCATTGAAAACTTTATTTTATTAACCAGCACAACGCGTGAAAATTGTTGAAGTTTTTCAAAAAAAGAATTGTTTTTTTTTCTTAACTCCGTTCAAAATTTTATTTTCCGAAGAAGCCCATTTTTGGTTAAATCAGTACTTAAATCATCAGACTTGTCGCATTTAGAGGGTGAGAATTCAAAAGCTTTTATCGATAGAAAATTACTGTTGGGTGCGCTCTATGAACTGGCGGAGTCATTCGCCCACATGTCTTCAATAATTATGATGGCCAAAATGTTACTGTCAATGGTGAACGGTATAGAAACATGATTAAAATTTTTTTCGTACCTTAATTACGTGGCATTAATCCTGCTGATATGTGGTTCCAACAGAATGGAGCCACATGCCACATAGCGGGTGCTACAACTGCCTTCTTCACACAAACTTTTTATGAAGAAATAATTTCACATATTGGACCAATTAATAGGTCACCCAGATCGTGTGATATAACCTCATTAGACTATTTTCTTTGGGGTTATGTTAAGGCTCTTCTCTACGTCGTTAAACCACAAAAAATTGAGCACCTGCAAACTAACATTCGACGAGTTATCGGCGAAATTAGGCCGCAAATGTTGCGACAAGTTGTTGAGTGCCGGCAGAAATCATATTTGAAATTTCTTTCAAATAAACCCCGTTTCATTGATATTAAAAATATTTTTCCTTAATTTATTATGATTTGAACTTAAGTTACTTTATAAAAAACACCCATTATACTGACAGTTGAATCAATGTGTTAATTATAATTTCATTGCTTCCCATATGAATAGTATCTGTCATCAAGAAATTGTTCACAAGAACAGGCGTTAAAAAGTTTATAAATAAATTTCAAAGTAGAACGTTCAGTGATGAAATGCGCGGCTGGTGAAAATGCTTCAAGATGAAATGCTTGAGGGAACTTTTTAAATAATTTTTAACTAAAAAAATCCTTCAAAAGCAGAAATTTTAACCATATTGAGATAAAAAACTTTTATTCAGGAGTTCTCTTCAAACGGATAAATGATCTGATGAAAGTGGCTGTCAAAATTTCTATTAATAATCGTGCATTTTTCTGAATTTCTCTTCTACTTCTCTTAATTAAGGAATTTTAATTTTTTACTAACAAAACCAAAAAAAAAAAAAAAAAACATTTTGTTTAATGTTGTTATTTATTAAAATTAAGAAATTTGTGAAAAATGTTTATTAATCAATTAACTGATTAATGCGAGACTAACGTAACCTCGATTTTTTATTCAAGCAATTAAACGAAAACTGAATACTCCCATAATCAATCAAAAACTCAATTTGGCATTTTTTTGTGAATCGTCTCAAAGTTAAGCATTTTAAGTCTAATAAGTTTTAGTCAGACACATGGAAAACATGTTCACACGGTGAATTGAACTGGCAAAATATTGATTTTTAAAGGTGTAGAACATATAGGATTTATTTCTTTATTTATATTTATTGTAAAGTTTGGAACAGCTAAATTTTAAATATTTTCCATAATTTGTTTGTTGTTTCTTTTAATGTAATTTATTTGTGATATCAATTTAATAAACATTCGCTTTGGTTGTTCGTCTGTTTAAATGTATGTCGGATTTTGAGCAAAAGCCCAGGAAATTCAATAAAGAAAATAAATTTTGTTTAAAATTATATTTGATAACGGTACACTTATATTATACTTTATCACAACAAAAACTATTCAAGTTTAATTTGCAAGTGTAATTTGCCTTTAAGACAGCATCTCTAAATAGAAATCCTGACATATTTCTATTCTTATTTATATTCTTAATCGTATTCATTTATTCTACTTTTATACACTTTTCATTTGGATAATTGTTACTAAGATTAGAATGCTCTTGGAATTACAGCACAAACAGTAATAAATTAAGAATTCTTATTTGTTTTCAGCACACAAAAGTGCCAACTACTTAAGAGGTTCATTATTTCATACTGACTACTTAATTGTTATTTAATATTTGCTAAAAGAGTTTATAATTTGCTTTCAAGTTGTCAACTTACAGTGGAACATGTGCTGATAAAACACAAGTAATAGTTTGCTGATTAGAAAGCATTTCCACTAAATAACTGTTCCTTCTTTTGATACTAAACAAAATCTTAACTCCTCTGCTCATTTTAATGGTATTAAATTTCACACTATTCTTATAAAATATATATAAATTCATATCAATTATTAGATGTAGATAAACGACTAGTTATTTTTATTAATTTTCAAATCCTTCTGTATTTTATTTTTGAACTACTGCAGCATTAAAAGCAAAAGTTGCTAAGCGGCTGGGATAGTTTTCAGTCCTTTTTTTTTGGTTATAGGAGTTAATTAGTACTATTATGTTAAGGAACACAAGAATATATTTCCTCAACAATTTAATCTTCTAACTCTATTCCCTATCAGCCTCTTAAACATACTTTAAATAGATCCAATAAGTCTCTGTGTATATAAAAAGTATAAAAGAAGCATTTTGAATGAAAGATATACAACAAAACTTAATATTATAAATGCTTTCGAAATGAACTCTTTAACCCACTCTTATTAAGACCATGTTTTTGAGATCTAGTTTTAGTTAATCTGAAATCAGATTTGTGCCAATTACAACATCTTGATGAAATAGTTTAATGAATTTCTATCGAAAAATTAATATGAGCGATCGAAAGATAGATGGAACACTCAGTAAGAACGTTAATGCATAAATTTTGGATAGCAGATTGTAGCCATACTGCTGCCTTTTATCTCGACAAAGAACTCAACAACTTTATCATATTCACTCAAATATACAAACGTATTTTGTGAATTTATGCATTAAAACATTTCTTTATCTACAAACAATTCAGGCAAAAATAATGAGAATATGTTACAGCAATTAATATTAAATTTTAGTAAATAATAAACTTCTTATTGAATGTTGTAATTTTTGACCAGAAATATATAAAAAGAAAAACTAAAACAATCAGATTTTCTGTGTTGAATCGTGGACCATATTGAAATTTAACTGAAAACATATAAATAAACATATTGCTAGATTCAATTAACTTTATCGTGTTCACACTTTGAGCTTTTATAAAAGTAATAAATCAATAACTACATGATATTTTTGTAAAGTAAACTTTTTCCATAATTGAAATTCTTCCGAATTGCTTGACAAAGACTGTTGCTGATATGCGGAACGGCATTAAACATTTTTATATATCATGCGGTGAAGTTTTTGTTCTGCTCTACCAAATTTAAGAAAATCATTACAGCAGTAAAATATGGCCCGAATCCTCAGAGTTATAGAGTTCAGCTGCCATAAAGAATTTATATATGAATTATAACTTCCGTAAAATCCCTTTAGAGAGTTGAAGAGGATGTCAATAATACGCGTAGCATTTTACAGAAGGCTCTGCATAGCTAATTTCTGTCTACTCTTAAAGAAAGAAACTCATCATTTTAATTGGAAAATGTTTTACTCTTAAAGAAAATTAAAGAACAATCAAAATTGTAGCTCGAAAATTATATCCATGAAATTGGTAATTAAAATATTATTTGAATTCCTATAACCGTCACTTTTTAAATTATAGAAAAAGCGCTAAAATAAGGTTTTCCTCATCCAGATACTGGGTATGACAGGAAGCTATTTAATTTTGAAATTTCACAACTATGAGGCGAATTGTAAATAGTTTGTAGATCGTAAAATTTTGTGCAGCTAAAGAAATTAGAACCAGCTGCAAGTCTAATGAACATTAAGACAACGAATAAGAATGAAATATCAGCAGGTTGTTAAAAAAGTCAATTGAACAGTCAAAAATATTTTATTGGACTAAAACTCGTAACATCACATTCAGAGAATAGTTGATATTCCCAGAAAAAAGGACCAGTTCATATTTGGTTGATTAATTTGTTACAAGCGCAGGCGAAGTTTTGATATTTGTGCTGGCATAATAAGAGGACTCTAAAGATTTTCAAAATGAAAATGATTTTTGCATGGAAGTGACCTTAAGACAGAAATAAGGGAGGAAATTTTTTTTAAAAACTCTAAATTGTAAACTTCCAGTCGCATAAATACCGAGAGATAAATACTAGCACTTGTTAATTGCAAGAGCTCTCCCACTGTGCAGCGCAAGTGATTAAGAATATATTTAAAAAGAGTTTGTTTCTTAAGTCTTTTGTTTAAATGGCTTTAAACGAAATGTGAGAAACAGTCGGAAAAGAAGAAGAACAAGAATGGCTGAGCTATACAATATTTCACGCTTGTGTTTAAGTTCTTTTGTATGGCTGTCAGGTTTAGCTTAAATATTTATAGTTCTTTTGTTGTTGTTGTTGTTGTTGTTGTTGTTGTTGTTGTTGTTGTTGTTGTGGTTGCTTTTCTTTCCTCAAACCGTTTTATAAAGTGTTGAGATTGTAGCTGTAAATTAGCCAAGATTAATTTAACACCATCTATCATTTAATATAGTCTAAAGTGTGTTTATGTGTGTGCGTTGATTTATATAACAAATTTGAAGCCAAACGATCACACAATTATGACAACCAAGTGTCAAGTTCAACAAACCATTTCGTTTTAAATTTGACTTTAATCTCAAATCTGTTTATAAAAAGAACATTCTGCAGCGTTGCGCCATGGTTGGCATTGTTTTGTATACGAACAGCTTCTTAGAAAAAGATCATGATTCAGATTGGCCATGGTAATCTTTCAGTTAAACTTAGCAAATATTTAATAGTTTACACGCCTATTTTGACGCCTGTTTGTGTTGAATATTAACTTTTCTTTTTATAAAAGAAAAAAAAAAAAAAAAAGAAACAAACACTATTCGTATACATTTCAGTTGAGTGCAAATCTTTTTTGTTGCCGTGAATTTCTTAGTAGTTTTCAAAACCGTTAAACGCCTACACCACAAGCTGTCGCCTATAAATAAAATGCAAAATGAAGAGCAAAAAGAACATAAAAGGAAAATAATGTAATAGAATAGAACAGTAACATTTTTGTGTTTAAAGATATGCAATCAGTTCAAGCTCATGACTTAAATATTTCTAAAAGCGTGCTTAAGGTTTTTTCTTGCGCTGAATTTGTATCCTTTTTTCCTGTTTTCTTTTTTTTCTTTTTTTTCTTTTGCTGCTCTGGCTTGTCTTTGGCTTAGTCTGACTTAACTGACATCTTGCTTGTGGTCACTTTTGAAAAGTATTTCATTCTTTATATTTCAGTTTTTTTATTTCTATTTGTTTGTTCATATTATATTTCTAAACCTCGTCCCGTGCTAAATAAAAATTAACATTTTCATAATTCTTTACACACTGTGTGTTCTTGTGTGTGTGTGTGCAAGTGCTTAAATGTAGCATTTCCCTGGCCAAGCGCACTAAGCCATTCTCTAGCCATCAGTTTAGTGTTTTTAGTTTTAAACACGTTTGCGTGTCGTTTATCATATTCTCTTTTCTAATACCGATTTGTTCTATTGGTTGTAATTTTTTTAATATTTTTTTTTTTCATTTCACAAGTTTGCTTTGTATTCGTTTACCATTATTGCCTGAGCTCATAACAAATTATTTAGGTCACCTCCGTTGCATATTAACTTATCAATAATTCAAAGACTTTTCAGCTCTTTTCCTTTTTCAAATATATACTTTATGCATTCTTTCCCCTGTCGATATTCTGCTGGGTAAATATATATTTTTTGTCTATTAGATAATGGAGCTTTAAGAAATATTATGCAATGGGAGTTTCGTTTCTTCTCTTGTTTTTTTTTCTTCTTTTGAATGGAATGCATTTGTTATAGATTTTTGAGCCGTATTTGTTGCGCTTGAATTTTTTATTTAAACAATAGCAAGAAAAAGAAAAATAGCAATAATGCCTTAAATGCGTTTTGAATTATTTAATATGTGCCAGTATTACAACAGATACATTGTCTTCAGCTGGAATAATCCATATATAATAAAGTTTTGTAGCAGACATATTTCTAATTTATTCATAAGACTTCTTCTGTTGCATAATATTCTATTACTATTACGAAAGTTCTGTGTGACGTCTGTTGTACACTTTGACTGCATAATGCTTCTTCTCATGGCTCTGGTAATAAGTCAAATATCACGCTGAAATGTTTTGAAAGCTGTTAAGAAATGCATACTACGATGGTTGTAGAGGACATGATACATCCCGGTAAAATATTTTAATACATTTTGCGGCACAAGAGTTGAAATTCTTGAAATAAATGAATATTGAAATTGTTTCTTTTAAGAGGTCATAACGATGTAGTGAAAGAATGTCGTACAAATACAATTAGAAAGCTGACATGAAATAAATTTTGTTAACTTTATATCGTTGGCTTATATACAAAATGTCCTAACTAACATGTTGTCAATATAAAAGGTCTTCAATGCGTTTGTTTCTAGTGTGGTAATACAAAAAATATCTATTCGTGTGAATTGGAATTTCTTTTCGAGTGATTATTTTAATGAATCGATTTTAGAATTATTTGTGCGATAGGGACTCTTGCATGACGATATCTTAGCTAATGTGCTTTAAATTAGTTTTCTCTGTGTATAGCCAGTTGGGCTTTCATCTCGAAAGTTTCATTGAGTCTTCCACACACCCATGAAATAGAAAGCCTACCGAACAGGCGCCCTAGAATTTTCACCTTTTAAAAGCGTATACTCACAAGGGCTGCCTAAAGTTAAACAGAGTTATTCTGCTTCACAGGGATATTTAGAAATGATTTTAAATTTAATCACCGGAGTCCGAAGGCATGGTCACAATGGGCAAATATTTGCCACTAAGCACCAAGTAAATCTGTTTTGACTTAAGTAAAACAGTTTCATAATTACCTAATAGTCAGTGGTGTAGAATATTGTATGAAATAGATTAACTCCATAAAAACAGGATCAAAATGCATCTCATTTTTTTAGTGGTTACCCCTTTTTTGGTCAAATATTTGCCCAAGTGTGAGCGTACCATAATTGTTCCAATAGTGTTGTTAATTCGATAAGACATGATAAATAGCAAGGAAACTTTAACTATTCTCTTTTAACTATAGCAGAGCAGAACAGCTATTTTCGAAAGCCGCCAAACTGTCATCATATATATTTTTGTTTATTTTCACTCGTTAGTTGACTTTTTCTATTTGTATTCATACAGTTTCTATTAGTATCAATTTTATTATGAAAACGGATACGGGAAGTGTAACAAAACGATGATGACACGCTTTTGTTAAGTTTCTATGATGCCGTTTGACTATTTGCTTCATATTCTGTCATGAAATTTTTAAAGCGATTCTGATACGATTATGAACTTTCTGGTATTTCCTTGACCTTCCAAACTATCCGGCTTATTTCATTAGCGATCGTAATATATTGTCTTCTCATTAGTGTCATCAAGCGTATGGTAAAAAAAATAGTTTTTCTTTTTAATAAAAATTCATCATTCCTGGAACAAACTGCACTGTCACAAGCATCATGCACAAAGTGAAAAAATAAAAATTATATGGCATGAGCCAAACGATATAAAGACACTTTTAACAACTTCTCTAAGAGTGATTCAATAATTCTCTATTTAAATCCACTCCTGGGATAAGCTTTAACCACTTGTAAATAATTTCCTGAGTAAAGTAACCGTTTGAGTTTGAGCACGTACTTTAATTTCTTGACCCCAGAAAATCTCCAAGTACACAAAACATTTGAATGTTTGAGGACTTGAAACTGTAAACACACTCGTGTATTCGAGGGCCGACTGTAACATTCAGAAGTCATGGGAAAAGTACAAAATACATTTAATTTAATCACAGCACCCAGCGTGCACTGTTTGCATTTTCTTAAACTACATCTCCTACAGCTTCTCCTTCTTCAATTTGTTTTTCTTTTTCCATTTATTAAAATCAATGATGTACGATATTATTTCTTGTAATTGATTACTGCAATTATTGAGAAGGACAAATTGTTGGGGAATTGTCAATAACATAAACATCCTACAGGCATTCACATTAAAGTTAATTTAATTTGTTTCCAAGATCAACAAAAAATAATTTAAAAGAATAGAAGCAGAAGAGCTACACCTCATTTATTAGCAGTTTTCAGATAAAGTTTTCGTTGCAAGACTTGAACTTCTAGCCAACGACTGTAAGAGCAGCAAGAAGAACAAGCGGGCCTGTCTGTACCTACAGAAGTGATGCAACTTTTGCTGCCACTTCAGCTTATACGACAGACAGATAGAGTTTGTTGCTAGTGTTGTTATTGTTGTTGCTTTTAACTTGACCATCATTTGTACTCGTAACTACAAAATTATATACGTTTGCAGTCCTAATAAATTTTAAATGCTATAATTTAATGTTAAATAGTTGGCGCTTTGGCAAAGAGTCTGAGAGTTTTTTTTTCACATCTTTCTCATCTATTTTGTTTCCATTTGCTTTTTTCTTTTCTTTTTGCTTGTGTTGCAAGTATGCAAGTAGTTCGGGTAATATAAGGAAGTGTTGCATTGTGGAATTGAATTGAAACTGGAAGGAAGTTTATGTAGGGACTACATAATAATACATGAAGGCAAATTAAAGTGTCATTTAAAGTTAATAAATGCTAACGTGACATTTCATAATAAATTACACCACAACTTGTTTAATAATTGTTTTTTTCTTATTCTGAATTTTAAACGATTTGAAATCAGAAATACGAATTCCACTTGCTACGGGCTGATTATAAAACTTTTTTGGTTTGTCTGTGAACTGGAGCAGTCATGTCGTTAAGTCTTATGTTTGCTTAATAGTACGTTTAAAATTTGGGTCACTTTAGGAAATAATTTAAAATCTTAAAAACAAAAATGTTGTTTAATTCACTCGATTTAAATAAAACCTCAAAAACTTTTATTCCTGCCACAGAAATGTTCTATTTTACCTAAACTAACGAACAGGAGAAAACGACAGTTTACAAGATTTTGCCAAACAAACCAAAAAGCACCTGTTGTCCAACTATTTAAGTTTTGTGTTACAACTTGTCCAGAGAAAAAAAAATAATACTGAAATACACTGAAATCTTGTCTGCTTAACAATGCCATACTCTCGGTATTACCCATAATTCATACGATTGCATTTGGTGTTGCACGCTTTAATTGAATTTACAAAATATGAAGGAACACAACACACAAACTCACACACACATCAGCAGCCAAATGCGTAGAGTTAAGTCTTGTTGATTTTTTTTGCTTTTAGTTTTGGATGTTTTCCCAAATCCTTATTTAAAATTTATGCCTGATGGTTGTTTATATATGCACTTTGTTTCCATCTTTCTCTCGTTGTTCAGGGCAGTGAACACGGTAGTGTTGTGTGTCAGTAGGCGGACGTGTGGTAAAATTTCTTTTAATGCTGCGCTGTTGCTGTTGGTGGTCTATGGAATTTAGAAAGAGAAACACGAAACAATTTTTGCATATGAATTATTGGGTGGACAAAAGAAATAATGCCGAGAAGCCAAACTCTTGTTTGTGTGTTATTCTTTAATTTAATCAATATTTATAAGATTAACGAAAACGGTAGTTGTCAATAATGAAAAATGAAGTACACAGAAGTATTTGAAAAAATTCCATAAACTGAAACGAAATTAATGGCATTCCTGTTAAGGCAAAATAAGTATTTCGATAAAAAAATTTGAACACATTTTTCCGAAAGACATAGTTTTTTATAAAGATATTTTTGTTATTCAAACTGCGGTTTCTAAAGCTTCTTTCCATTTGCGGTGGTTATATGATCACTGGTGTGTGTGAGTGTACGTTGCAAAATCAAGTTGATGTTAATTTTAATGTGTGTCTCTTGGAATATTGATCATGTCCAAAAGTCTAACTTGGGAATATTAGCTGCGAATATTTATATTAAAATAATATTTTTGAATTCCAAACTTCTCCAAATATTTATTTATTTTTAATATTTTTGTTGCCTTAATTTTTATAACTCCTTTTTCCTTTTTTTTTTTTTTTTTTTTTTGGTATGAGAAAGTTTTATGGCCTACAATCGACATCAAAAACCACCGACTATTTTTCTTTTTAACTACTTACTGTCCTTTAGTTTCAATCAAACTATAAATAACCAAAATGGGAGAAACGTTAGAAAAGAAATCAGTTTCCTAGATGAAGTTTTCATGGCAAACAAAAGCGCTTAAGTTTGGCTGTTATCGCAACCAAACCCAACAATAGCAAATAATTCACTTGTTGCCTTGCCTTGCCTCGCTTGGCTTGACTTGGCTGGCGGTGGCGGTGATGTTGTCTTCCATAAGCAGCAAGTGAGTGCAATGCAACAGCCGACTATCATGTGTTAAAAATCAAACCCATCATTATACACTGCCATCACTATCACCATGACTACAACTGAAACTACTAATATCGCCACTATATATGCTGCTTTAAAGCCTGTTCAACTACCATTTGCAAAAGGCACAGTTTGTTGTAAAACATTTTATTGCCTTAAGTTTGTGGCGCATGCGCCGGTATTAACTTTTAGTTTAGTCTAGTTGATTTTTGGTTAACCAAAAACATCGTTCGAACAAGATCCAGCTCCGTAGTACGGCATCAAATGAAGTAACTCTAGTAGTCAGTTGCTAACTGACACAGTGTTGTTTGCTATTTTTTGGTGTGCTTCGAAACACTGTGCTTCATTGTCTTTGAACAAAAAGAAAATGGTATTGACAGTTAAATATATTTAATATACCATAAATACATAACCGAACCTATCGTTATAAAGTCAAATGATTGCCATCAATAGCAATTGTTGTTACAACGAGTTGTTCTTCATGGTATGTTTGAGGCTGTCGTCTGACGTCTTGTCTGTCTATCTGTCTGTCTGTCTGGTTGCTCTACTACTCCTTCTGGCTTTAAATGTATGGGAGACGTTAAAATTGTGCATCATTTTGGTAATGGAAAAAATCGATCAAATCGTTGGCTTATACGTGTATGTGCGCGTGTGTGTGTGTATGTAAAATAATGACTGAAATGTGCTATTAAACGTTCAATTTTATATTAAAAGCTTCCTCCTTGCAGGTATGGCTTTACAACCGTTCCAGCAGCTACCCACACTTAATGGGAGTATAACATGTGTTCTGGTTGGAGTTGTATTGAAGTATTCACTTCAGTTTTCCCTTTCACAGATTCATTTATATGCTCGTAAATTAGCTTAACTTCACTGGTTTTAACTAAATGTGGCAGTATTTCTTAGATTGTGTTGAATTCAATTAATGAATTTCCATTCAAAGTGTCGTTGTCTTTTTTATTATTAAACTTATTTTAGTTGTTAGAAAACCATTTTATAACAAACGAACGATCTAATTAATTATTTTAGAGTATTTAATTCGTATCTAGAATTGAGGAAGTAGCAGGACGTACGAGTATTTTAATGTGATTTGAGTAATTTCAGTATTCAATTAAAATGTTCCTTTTAAATCGTAATCTTAAGTCGAAAGTTCCACAGTTATTTATTAAGTTGTGGCGGAAAACCATTTTATGGATGAAAATAATTTATGTATATCCTACAACTGCTCAGAAAATGGAAGATTTAAATGAAATGAATGATTGAAATATTAATTAGATATTAATTAGATATGAGACTATTCATTTTTTAATTTAAGTTAAAATAATTTTGTTTGAATTCAAAAGTTCATTGAATCCTTTTAACATTAAAAAATATTTGGAATATAAAGTCACCGTAGTTTTTCTGGATATTATGGACTTTGGAAATTTTGATTTGTTGAGACTTTCATGGACAGAATTGGCCTCTAAGGCATCAATTGTTGCTGGCTTATCAGTATAAACAAGAGACTTCTCGCTACAGTGAAGTAAATAATGCAGGGATGTCAAATCATGCGTTCTTATTTTTTTTTAACAGCGGCCTCCTTTCATGGTTGGTCATGATATATGGAAAAGGATAAGAATATGGAGAATTTATGGTAGCCATTTTTTTCTAATCCTTGTGGGTAACGCTCAGCGGCAAATGGTATGCCGGACAACAAAAACGATTATCACGCGGTAGTGCAGATCAGACACAGTCGGTGACTGATAACCGAATCGAATCCAATATTATCGATTTCAGATAATAGCGCCCTTTTCGGAAACCACTTAACATTTTCAGAAGTCAGCCAATCAGTACAAAATACCTCCAAAACAACTTTCAACAAAGTTTCAACTATTTTAAATTAACGGCATTCTATTGCTTGTGTCCCCTAAAATATTCTAAAACTTTTAATGACAAGACTTATGCAATAAAACAAACACATCTACCGATTCACTGCTGTGACTGTGACTTTTATAGTTTCATTTAATATTTTTACGGAAAACAGTTTGAAATGTCATTCTTTGTAGTGTTTGATTTTAGCAAAGCAAAAAATAAATCTTACAAGTAAATTCCATCAACGATAGTTTTTGACCCACTCACTAACATGAGATTTTAGTGCTCTTTTTATATTTTCATTCTTAATTTCTGCATGTTCCTGTCAACCGCCTTCTGCCAAAAACCATAAAAGAGCTCAACCATAAAAATAAAAAAGTCACCATTTACATGACTTACAGCGATATACTTTTTCTTAGTGTTTTGCTACCACAATCAAATAATGGCAAAAGATATCAATGAAAATAATGAACATTGAAAATAATTTATTGTTCGCCTTAAATCTTTAACGTAGTGACAGAAATACTAAAAAGAATACATGAAAGACAATGTATGGCATCTATCCATCGCTGGGATTAGGAAATGTAGTATTTCTTCATAATATCTTTAAAACTAAGGGGCACCTTTCTTTTTTTGGAAAAAATATATATAGTTGGGTTAAATTCATTCTGAATATAATGCAGGGAAAATGTGAAAAAATAACTTATAAGACGGGGTATTTAAAAGAATTAAAACACTGATGGTTTTTCACTCAATTTCATACTGTTTTAGTGTTTCTAGTATCTCAACATGAATGAGAGAATGCTAAAAATTTCATGTTTGGACTGTTACTGCCTGACAGCCTTAACTGTTCGAGAGATAGACAATATAACCTGCTTTGATGATGAAGATGTGGCGAGTAGCCTCCTTCCCAAAATCTGCTTTCCTAGTTCTGGCACAATGCATCGCATATGAGGGCATAATTCCTTGAATGCTGGTCAAAGGCACAAAAAGTTTCTCACTCTTAAGCTCATATTTATAATCCCACAAGGTGAAGAGTAGCCTACAAATCGGTTGTTAAGATAATTATTCTTTCTTTGATGTGTTAAAGATATTAATAATCAAAATTATTTTCTCATACATTAAGAAGTACAAATTTATTTATTATGTCAGCAGAACAAACGAAATTTTTAAATAAAATATAAGAAATGAAATGGATTTCAAATTAAAAATGAATTAAATAAATTTACTGTTATTTTATTATTCACAAAAAGAACGTTTTGATGAGGTTGATTTTTCATGCTCCAAGAAACTGAGATTATTTTGTTCAAATTCGAATTTAATTGCAAGCAACGACTTGGGACTTTCTTTAGTTTTTGCAAAATAATAAAGTAAAGAATATGAATAAATTAAGAAGAAATTAAATAATGGAATACTTTGTATTTTAATAAAAATTCCCAGATTTGGATATCATTTCTTTTTTAAGCAACAACTGATTGTTTCAGGTTCAATGGAGATCATAATTCAGCTTTAATACAAGTATGACCAATTGACCACATTTGTTGAAAGCCTTAAATTCTTATAAAATCCAAAATAGAAAGAAAAATAAAAGGTTAGTAAAATATTCAAAATACCTCAGCAAACTAAGTCACGATAAAGATGAAGCCAAGTAGAAAATATATAAAAGAAAAAAATTTATATAAAAAATATTCCAACAAAAATGTTCAAACAAAAGAAAACAACGTTTGGCTACACTTTACTTGCCAAAAAAAAATTATGTAAATAAATACTACCAAAAATGGCTTATAAGAAGTAATAAATCACTTGTGGAAATAAAAGAAACATTTTCTATATATTCAAATTCATATACGGCTTTCGGAAGAGAAAATTCAGCAGCTGAAATATAGTTTTCTTTTGTACTTAAATTTGAAATCAAACAAAAGGCTTTAAATGAAACTACAAATCAATAATAAAACACGACATTGAAACTCCTTAAGACCAACAAACAAACAATATTTTATTTTTGTAATGTTGTCAATTTATTGCCAAAAATTCTACATCATTAAAACTTTTTACATGTTGTTTTTGCTGTTTCATTACAACGTCTTCTTTTAAACGCATATAAACTGCTTGATTAACCCACTGAGCATTTCTCATGACCAAAATCCAATATATAATGCAAATTTTCAACTGCTCAACACTGAGTGGCGAGACAATAATATATGTGCCACACAAACTAAAATGGGGAAACAAGAAGTTACACGAAGAAAAAAAAGAACGTTTTTCCTTTTTTAAATTTCCTTATGAAAATGAAGATGTTGCAAAGACAGACAGACAGACAGACAGACAGACAGACAGACACCATGGCATCGAGTAGAAGTGATGTTTATAACTCGCCAAATTGCTTGTAGAGTTAAAGAGAAAAAAAAGAAACTGAAACTACCATCACTGATTCGAAACATTTACATTCAACAAAATTTGCATAACGAAAGTTGTTTTTGGACAAGTCATTTTGCAAACGTTTGATTTTATTTATTGCAGAATTTTCAAATTACAATTATAACAGTTGCTGCAAAGTGGCTACCACAAGCAAAATAGTTTGGTTAGAACAAGCAAAATAGTTTGAGGGGACATAAGTTTCCCTGTGGGTAATAAAAGAACTGAAGATAATGAAAAATTCAGGACATTTTTCTTAATATCAAAAAATATTAGTTTAATATATAATAACTCGCGAAATTTTATTACAACTTGTTTGGTGGATCTCTGAAATTTTTTCTCGTCGCACTTTCAGCAAATAAAAATTAAATTTTATCAGAGAAAAATATCTAAATTACAGCACGAGGAATAAGAAATATTTTCTTAAATTATTGGCTCCTGTTAGTACAGCATTTGATGTTTGTTAACTGGATTTTAATCCTCACAAGGAATATACCATGAAACACATCACATCTTGAGACTCCGGGCTACTTCAGATCTCTCGATATTTGATGTATTCCAACAAAAGCACCTTCTGATCTATTTGATTTTAAAACTATTTGGGTCGTTTTAAATTTTTATTTGGTGAAATTTGCGACAATAATAAAATAAAAAAAAAAAAACTAAAAATAAACCTTTTATACACAACAAGTATGTGTCTTAAGTCTTTTGTTTTATTTGCATGCAAAATTCCAACAATGAGTAATAACAACAAACAACACAATATAGACCAAATATTTCATTGAACTAGAAAATCAAAAGAAAAGAAAAAAAAGAAATAAGGAAAAATTTTGATAAAATATCGCATGTTTTATCAAAAATTTTGTAAATTTATGCAAAAATTTTACATAAAAGCAGCAGCAACAAGCAAACCAAACAAATACAACAACATTTTGAGCAAATCTGTAATCAATAACATGAACAATTACTGGCAACAAGCTGAAAACTTTAACATATCGAACAACAACAATTACAACGAAACATTATAGAAATCGAAGTAAAGCACAAACAACAAATTTGACAAAAAGCGAACACAACAAAAGGCGATCAACAAAAACAAAACCTTTAATGCAATTCAACAGAACAAACATAAAAATTGCAATAACAGCAATTTAAACACAATTCATTGACGACACAATAATGTCATGAACTCGAGCATGCACGCTGAGAGATATTGATTCAACAAACACCACAACAGCAACAACTACAACAGCTGCACTATGAATATAATGGAAAAATCAAGCTCAAATCATGCTGTTATATTGTTGTTTCTATTCATTCTCTGCAACGTTGTTGCAGCTGCTGCTGCTCCTGCAGCCACTGTTGTTTTCATGCGCACGCTTTGACTCTACGATTCTATTCCTCAGAGTATTTCATTTAGCGAGTTTTAGTACTCGAACTCATATCAGTTGAGAAATCAAAGAAAACAAGCCTTTTTTATGAACAACGAAAAACAAAATAAATAAAAAAATTGGGCAGCATTATTGTTGTTGTTGTTACATTTGCTGCAACAACTTGTACTTGACATGATTCCAAAAGTTGCAACTAGAAATTTTTAAACGAATACATTTGACATTGGAAACTTCAAAATAAAACTCCCAAGAGCTGGAAGAGACACAAGAAAAAAAAAGCAAAATAGAAAAAAAAATCCATGTGTAAATGTCCACCCCATAATAATGGGACCAACAAAAAATTTTGTTAAAAGAATAAATATTTTTATACGGGTTAATCTCGAGAAAGAAAAGTTTTGCAGATGAGAATCTTAACGGCGAAAATAGTTCTTTGAAATTTACTCTATCGGAGTCGAAATTGGCTTGTACGCGAGCTCCGGAAAAATATTCAGCAGACATTTTTATTGAAAAATTGAAAATGTTGTAGAGATGTCTTTGCTAGCAACGAACTGTCTTTGGCAGTGAGTTTTTAAATGAGAAAAGATTTAATATTTTATTTTTTCGTTAGTCAACTTGTGGATTAAATTATTAATTTGATAATTATTTATCAGACTTTAAGTTCGAATCAGCGGTCTGCAAATTTTTTTATTCCTACTGATCAGCAACACATTCAAAAGTGAAAAAATTCAAAAACTTACGCTCAACGGCCGCGATCCCTCCTACTAGTTTGAAGACTATAAAAAATATTCAACTAATTTCACGCTTAATAAAAATCAGAATTCAAAAATATTTGAACGCAGAAAAAGTTTAATAATTTTCAAGATAATATTTTTTTCATGACAAAACCCTGTTTTTGTCCCAGCGATTTCGAAGAAATGTAAATTCTGACTATTTTTGTATTTGAAACGTCTCCTTAAAACAAAACGAATTTTGAGGCAGACACCTCTTCCACAGAAGGAATATCTTGCGATTCGTTTTTCTGAAGCCAACTGATATGCTTTTCTTGTAATTTTTGAAGGGAAAAGATATATTCTTCTCGAGAGTTTAGAAATATAATATTTTTGGCAGGAAAATATTTAAAGAAAACTGAGTTGATTAAATGCAGAAACTCAATTCCATTCTTACAAAAAAATAAGATCGCAGTAGAACATAAAAATTATCTTTATCCTTGAGCTGGTGCCGTTTGTTTGAGTCATCGGATCCTTTTGCTTGTAGAATTCACTGTCTTTGGCTCCTGCCCTAAAATTTACATTGACTTTTTTTTACTGCTGCTGGTATATGTGTATTTGCAGTTGATGCTTTCAACGGTTTCTATGTAGCCGAGTACACTACTGGCACAATTTCGATCCAAGAACGAAATAGAGAAAAAAAGAAAACACGCTTTTCTCCACCACTTTTGTGTGCCACTATTTGCTAATACTGTGGGCATCCGTTTTTATATTTCTCTAGCCATGGAAATTGTTGTTGTGACTTGAAAATTTTGGACCATGATTTGCAGCTAAATCTTGTTGGCTTAGTTTTACAAAAAAAATAGAAAAAAGCGATGCCATTTAGAACAGTTTAAAAGCTCCAATAAATATCATCGCCATAAATAGCAGCAGCAAACAGCATCCAAATGCAAACCGAATGAATAATACAGTCTTTAAGTTTTTGGAAATGAAGACAAGACAAGACAAGAGAACACAAGCAAAAACTGAAGTGAACAACCGAAAAAATCTTCCCAGATGCACACTTCTGATATCATTTAACTGCTGAGTATTAAACGTTTTGCATGCCTGCGTTCTTTTTTGTCCTCCCTTCCCAATCGACTGCTTTTTCATGTAGTCCTGGCATAGCAGAACCTTTTTATGATTGCAGTTCCTAAAGCAATCACTGCCGCTGCAGCAGCAGCAGCAGCAGCGTTTGACTTTTTTCATCACCAGCATCAGCATCAGCTTCGACATTAACAACAACATCATAAACATTATTGTTGTTTCTTGTTCTACTACTGCTTGTTGTCTGCTGGATAGTTGTTGTTGCTGGTTGCTTGTTGTCTTTGCGGTAATTGTTGTTGATGTTGTGTGTCGTTGTAGCAACACGTTGGGTCATGGTGCAAAAGGTGATTTATACGCGAAAATTTGTTTTAAGTTTGTGACTAAATCGTACATTAAAGAATTATTCCAAGACGTTTTCTTCCCATTTTCTTGTAGCAAACAGTTGCTTTCTGCTGATTGCCAATGTGCCAGGGCGGAGGCGTTCAATTCCATAGAATTTATGGTTGCAGTTTTATATTGTTGTTTTCGTATTTTGGAAAATCACGGTGAACTACAACATCATCATTTACGGCAGCAAAATGGTAAAATTGAAAAAATTATGAGAACATTATGGGGAACACGAGATTTATGTTTGCAAATGTTTGTAAACTGGCAAAGGAATGCTGGGATTTTCTCATTATAACTCATGGCACAGTGGGAAAGAAAATGAAATTTTACTGGTTTTTGATTTTATATTTTGCTTAGAAAATAAGTCATTTTCAAACTGAAAATTTATATAAAAATGTTTAATTAATTTGTAAAGAGAAAATGTATTGTACGGCCTGTGACGACAGATTCGATATCACATCGATTAATATTATTTGCAACAAAATAAAAGATCAAGAAATCATTTTTATATTAAGATCGAAAAATAATCAGAAAGCTATAACTTGTATTTTTCAGGATATTGTTCTTATTTTCTGAGGAATAAATAAAACCCATAAGCCAATCGGGATGTTTTAGTTGTCTTGGATATAATTCAAGGACATTAAAGTTAATACCCCTAAAAGTAGTCTATGAAAAAAGATTACTTTGAAGTATTATATCCTAAAATTTTTCTTTGAAACAAATGGGTACAACACATTATACTCTTGATCCAGTTTAAAATATATATTTAACTCTACAAAGTTTCTACTTCACAAAATTATTTGTGCAAGATGTGCAAAAAAAAAAACAGAAAAATTTGTTATCAGTCTTGCTACCGATTATACGTTTACTTTAAATCACCTTGTGGAGTTTTCCTTCATGTCAAACTCCTTCCTTGACACTGTGCATGAAAGAAAATAGAAGGTATTGACACAAATTTAGTTGGTAATAGTACCGGTGAAGTGTCAGAAGTTTAACTTAATTTCGTTAATCTTTGTTTCTTATTTCACTTTAATATCTACTAATTTGCCACATGATGAATAAAGAGAATGGATAATTCATTAATATTCCACTAAGTAAATCACCATCACGTATAAATTTTCAGCAAATTGTTAATATTATTTGGAAAGGAAAGTTATGGGGATCAAAGTTGTCATATTTATTTACATATAATTTTGAAATAGAAAGATCATTGTTTGATTGCATGTAATTTAAATTTGTATTGATATAATAGAAATAAATTCAAACCAAAAAAGTTGTTTGACTTAATGTATAATGGAACAAAAAATTCAGAAAAATAGGACATGAAGAAAATAATCAAATGGTAACACAGGTATCATAACACACAAGTGTTAACATCAGGTTGATACAGTTCTCGGATTGTTTTTCACAATAAAATTTGTGTAAATAGAAAACTGTTATCACATTCAACTAACAGTGGTGATAAACACAATGTACACATGAGCACTGAAGATGAAAGAGTAGCGACTTTCGAAAACAGCTGTTCTGCTCTGCTGTGTAAGTTGAATAAAACTGATGTTGACTTCCTTTGTGCCTAGGAATATTTATCATCATGTCTTTCTGGGATTTTAACTAAGTTAGAACAATTTAGCCTATACAAATATTAATATAGCAGAAATAAATTCTCATTGGCAGGCGGTTTATATGAAAATTTTCATTAAATAATCAGCAACAGATAACTCATAAGATATAAGATCTTCCCGGTGTTGCACAGCCATCATTTTTATTAAAAAATGTTCAAGCAAACACTTGTTTGAATTAAAGTTTTTGTGTAATAAATATTTTTAATAGTGTTTTTTATGGGCGCATTCAGTTTCTCGTTTAAGTTTTATGTCTTGTATGAAATATATACGAGTTTGTTGTCTTAATTTTATTGAGACAACTTCTTCAGAGGATAGAATTTTATATTTATTGTTTTTATTTTAATGCATTTTTGTGATAATTTTAATGTAAATATTTTACGCTCATATTATGTTTCAAAGTACACAATACATATAAAAGGATTTTTTATAGAGGTATAGAACTTTGAAGCAGAATAGAACAAAACTGCACGTTTTAAATTGGAATGAAATTGATTTTGTTCGAGAGTTAACTTTCTTCTAGCATAAGAGCACCGCGGCTGTCTCGGCTGTAGAATTATCTATAGCACCGATTTTCCATGAATCTTGCCAACTTATGTGGCCGTATATCGGCAATAACAAGGAGAATGTTGTCCTTCAAGTGGTCAGTCGTTTCAGATTTATGGGCGTAAGCTAGCGATTTCATAAAGCCCTACATGTGACATATTGCGCCGTCTTGTTGAAACCAAAGTTCTGTCCATCACGGTTGCTCTATTGATGAACAAAGAAGTGAATAATCGTTCTGACCAGCATCTGTTTTGGTTACACCAGTCCAAAAAGCACACAAAACGGGCGGTTTGCTTAAGACATAAGCCAATAGTCTTAAGCTTTCAAAAGTATTACCAATTTAAAATTTATTTCAATTATTATTGAAAAACTATTTCCTATTATTAGACCTCTCAGCTTTTTACAAACTTTGATTAATAATATAATCACAAGGGGTAAGATTTCTTAATTAAATAATTATTAACAAGACAACAAATTTATAAAAGCTCAAGTAAAATTGTTATAAACTATTTCTCTAACGTTTAGTTTTAGTCACTGTTCTCGTTTGTATTCAGTTATTATATAATTTGTAATTATACTTGCAACATTTAATATACAAAGTATTTTTACAAGTTTCTTTAATTTTATAAAAATTATATACTCTGATTCAGGTCTCTTCATATGAAATTTGCATGCACAAGTTAATGTTATGATTTGATTGTTTTCTCTGCACGTATTCCTTGAATCATGCAATTTCTGCTTTTTACAATTATATTTTGCTTTAATTGTTCTAGTCATCATCTACAATTAAAAATAATTTATTAACAAAAGTTTTCAAGTCTTACTCTGCACTAGACTAGACTTTCACTAGTAATATTCTGAAGCATTTTGTATTTTCTATTCATATTTTCTTATTTAAAGAACAAAAGTACAAAATGCAAAACATTTAATTATAATGAGAACACTAAAACATCACACTAACCATTAATCACCGGAGTATTTATGAAGCATACAAAAGAACAGCGGTCTAGTTAAAATATAACAAAAAAAAAAAAGAGTTTTTTTCTAAAAAAAAGTAATACCAAAGAGTATATATATTTATAAATTTATATTGAAGTAAATAACACACAAGTTGTAGATACACGGACTTAAGAAAATTAAGCAACCAAAAATGTGATACAAAAATGAAATAGAATATGAAAAAATACTAACTGCAACTCCACAGCTGATGTACAAAGTAATTCTGAGTAACACAAAATATATAGTATATTGAAAATACATCCAGTCAGTTCGTACGAAGAGTTTCCAATTATTCGAAATACTTATGAGCCGCGTATCTCTATAATTAAATTGTAAGTAATTTTGAATCTGCGAATATGATGATTAACATGAAAACTTGAATAGAATATTTGAGACTTTCTTTTTCTTTTGTGTGTTAAAATTTGCATATTTTAAATGTACTCACACTTGCAGATGCTACGAAATTAAGAATTTCCGAACAAACAAGAAACTTCCTTTCTATTCGCACACACTCACAGTCTTTGAATTTTCCGCTTTAATTATTTTGGATAATAGCAAGTTGAGCGTCTGTTTTAATTACAAAAGATTTTAGATTTTGTTAACGCTTTGATGACAACACATTTTCGCTATCAACCGTAAAACTTTCAACAAGACTCGTTTGTAATTTTTAAAGGCATCCTCTCACATTTCTCAGACGGAAGAAATGTAAATCATTTTGTGTTCTCAAGTAGTTTTATCAGCCACGTTTCTCTGACAGTCGTAAAAGTATTTGACATAAGTCTAAGATGGGTGATATTGTCACGCGATTTCCTTACGCATCAACCTTAATGGCTTAGCGCTTTACTCACCAATAGAAATGCTGCTTTTATGGGAATCGAGTGCCGGTCCATAGAAAACAAAAATGGCTTCACCACGTATACCTTGAATATCCTTTTCTAAGGAAGCCTTCAGTATTGTATTTAATATCATTTCTGTTTATGCTGGATTGTGTTTTTGTTAAGGCATGTGCAAACCATCTTAATTTTTGTCTTCGGATCTGAGCTTTAACTGCGGTTAGAAATTTTTTTCATGGAGTTGAGCACTGATGATTGTGTTCGGGTAGAAGATTCTTAGAGTCCGACTCATGCATCGCACAATTAAAGCCCGGACTCCTCTGGGAGCTATTCTGTAATTAGATTTAAAAGAAAACGCTTTCGGAATTATGTATTAAAAGCATACATATCCGAAATATTTCCGTTTCAAATCAAATTACATAATAACCCCAAGTATTCCATGATTCACGTCCGTAAAGATAAATTGAATACAAGCAGGAGTTCAATATGTTTAAATCAAATTGACTCTAGATATAATTGACCGGGATTTATTGACGCGATTCGTAATCTTCTCTTTGGAGCATCCAATATAATATTATTGTGATGCGACAAGAGAGGAAGTTATCGGCACTAATACCGATATCTGAAGTATTAAAAATAAATGGCATAACAGCAGACTTTAAATGGACAGTGAAAATCTGGAACATCTTATTTCCTTGATATTCTCTTTATTAATAAAATTTCAATATACCAAAAAACGTGGTATAATTAATATTAAAAAAACTAAAGAAAAAACATTGGCAACTGTCGGGTTATAATTTATTAATATTTATCTTTTGAAAATAGTTTCCATTAATCAGTTAATGGAATCATCTATTATGTTTTGATTATTGATCGGTTAAACCAAGACTTCGATTAATTAATGACGAGAAGGTAACATAATTTTTTTGCATTGAAAACGTTGTGACCATCAAATAAAATTGCTTAAGGAAAATGGCATGGGCTTATCAAAACTAATAGGCAAATAATAAGTGCTGCAGCAGGGATAGCAGCAGACTTCAAATCAAAAGTCAGTGAAATGTATTTTTGGCCAACGTGTTTACATTCTCAGCCGAGTTAGTAACTGAAAGCCTTATATGATTGACTTTTATTTTTAGGATATTCTTACAATATATTAATTTTTAAATGCATTATTTGGGTGTTGAAATTGGTAGAAATCGTTAATATTCGATTTTAGAGAAAACATTTTTAATCTTTTCCTGACAGCATTTTAGCAAATGGGATAATTTTTATTTTTACACGCGGTCCATGATTAAATCCAGTCGCAGTTAATGGACTATTTTTATACCATATTTTTGCAACCACTTCTTTTTGGTTCTTTAAACAAACGGTGCTCAATGAAATAATTAAAATTTCTTTTTAATTTCTATTAATTTATTATTAAAGTAAAACAGTGGGTCTTTCCAAATTAATAGAACAGAATAAAAGTTTAGTCTTATTTAAAAATATGCATAAAACATGCAAAACTTAATATAATTAACTAATTGTACAGGCCATATTGGAAATAGCTATAAAACTTCTGACCAAAAGTATTTATAAATAAAATTCTGTTACAGGAAAATTGAAAGTAGACAACGATGAAGAAGCTGTTGGTAGCTAAACTAAATATTCATAGAGTTAATAATTGTTTAGTTTTTAAAGAAAAAGTGCACTTCAATTACAACAAGTACTTTTGAAGTTGGACAACAGCTGCGTATCTTTCTTTAATTTTTTTTCTAACTGCAATTTATTTTCATCATCATCGTTTTTATTTTCACGTATATTTTACTTTTTCACTTGTATTTATTTAACCTCTTCGACAAAACTGATTGCCTTTAAACCTGCTAGTACAAAAGCAACAACAAGAGTAGCTGGTTAGTTTTGTGGCAAGGAGTTGGGGTGGTCTCCTAACCCCTCTGTTTTTGCAGATGCTGTAAGCTGAGAAATTTTCATAGGCTACTCAAATGTTGTTGGTCATTTTTAAAGTTGCTGATACGGTTAATACCGTATCCATATGTGAATTCGAGCTGTTCGAGCGCTGCTTACTGGCTTCGCTTCCATTGTTTTCCAAGTCATTTTCTTGCTCCGCATTAAGTATATGTTTGTAATTATTGGCAGTTTATTTATATTACGAAGGAGTACCTTTTGCCAGTGGACAGTAGTGCAAGCGACTTTAATGAAAAGGATTACCGTCCATCGTACCGTTTGAACTTCTCTCAACAATATACTATCTCTCTGTAGTGCTACCTCTTCGTTATTTAAACAACGTGGAAACAATCAACAATAATCCATTCCACTAAAATTCAATCCCATAGACACAACAGTGCACGGAATCAAATCCAAGCCTGTTGGTTTCGTAGTGTACTTATGAAATACTTCAGCAGCAGTTTCATATTATCTAATATATTTTATGCAAATTATCTGTGGGGGGTTCTACCTACGCCCCAGACAACAACAGCTCACACTTTGCTGTGGTAACATTTTAACAAAATCATTTATTTAAATTTCTAGCATTTTATTTTAGCATGAAAAATTGCCATAAAAATATGTTAAACATTTTGAAAACTATTCAAGCCACAATTTAGCATGTTGCTAGTGTTTTAAATAGTTTCCATGCTCTCTAGCTTATGTGTGTGTGCGTATGTGTGTGTGTGTGTGTGTGCTTTGCTCACAAATCTCTTAAGCGTCTTGGACAATTAATGGTTGTTTGGCATACACTCAAGCACATTTATTTAAATATCTAAACAAAAACCGCATGCATAAAAATATCTCAAGAATCTGTCGTTTATTATTTTCGTTTAGAGTTACACAGTTTTTTTTTTGCTATTTAAAAAATGTTTTTTGTTTTTGTTTTTTAATAAATGAAGACTAAAAGTCAAATGGATATAGAAACAGAATACCTGATATTTGGCCATTAATTATGCAAGAGGAAAACAGTTTGACTATTTATTTCATGCCCGAAGAATCTTTAGTCTTTAAGTGTGTATTAGAACTGTTTCGTAAATTCATATTCAACAGACGAGTTCATGTTTTTAAAAGTTAAAAGGCTAAATACATAAATGAATTGACTAAATTTCGATTGCACTACTTTGAAGTAATAAAAAAATATCCTGGACGGTTCTCTTTGGATCGTTAGAAGAAGACTTATAAAGTTAAATTTCTAAATCATCAGCGATTTTTTCGCTTTGAAAATAGTTCCATAATTTTTTAAAGCCAAGACAAATATCTTTATACACTTACTTACAGGGTGACGCAAGACTTTTGCTTTTGCAAATGATGTTTTACATTGATCATATTGAGCATTTGCAAGCTCGACAGCTGCAGAATACAAACTGATAAACAATGGAGTGCTATAGTCCTCAAAAGCGCGGAAGGGATGTATTGATTTTTTAGCCAATAATCGGTCGCTGGTGGCTTAGTGTAAATTTCGTTGTATACTCAGACTAGAATAGACTGGAACTACAACAGATCTTTTAGGTCGTGGTCAGCAGCGGACTGGTCGTTCAGTCAAGAGTATCGCGGCGGAGGCTGCTGATGTTGCTGAGAATAGAGAAACATCAGACAGACGATATACCACGCGATACAACCAATTTTGTTGAAAGACTTGCTCATGTTCCCATAGTGCAAACATCAATTAATGCCTGCTAACCGTCAGTTTCTTTAAATCTATCCTCAATTTCAACAACGAAGAGGAGGATTTTGAATCGAAAATCATCATTTGAACGTTCAAATAAATGAAAAAATCCCCGCTGAAATCTGCGCTGAAAATCCAGGTGTGATGCACGAGGAGCTGTTACATCCATTCAAGGCTACTGTGTGGTACGGTATTCACTCTGAGGGAGTGATTGAGCCGCATTTTATAAAGATATGACCTCCAGTACACTTACTACAGGACCATGAGTAGCTGCTGGGTACTGCGTTTTAGCACGGTCAGCAACATCGCCCGACTTAGATATCTCAGACAACTTTGATTGGGACTACTTGGCTTATGCCAACAAGCCCCATACACTTGAAGTTCTTATGAAGAATATTTGACGGGAATGCGAAGTGACAAAAAGAAAAAATCTTAAAAGTCTAAGTAAAAATTTCCACCACCCAAAATTTTACTTTAATTTAGTAAAAAATTTATTAAAAAAAAAAATTGGATGATTAATTTTAAAGGCAGCTTGTATTTATACTTCTTACATAATTTAAGAAATCAATTTCTTAGCGAAGACGAGAAAAAAATATCGCTTTATCTTACTGCAAACGGAATTTCTGTAGATTTTTGAACATGCCTATTCTATAAAGGGAATTTAGCTTTTGCGGTATAAATATCACTCCTGATCTGTGAGTATCATGTAAAATGGCGTTGCAACGCTTTTCTTTAATTTTAGAATTTATTCCACTGATTAGACGGGAACAAAGTACGGAGAGTTGGCAACACAGTTCTTACATCTTCAAGAAAATTTGAGCAGTCTTAAACAAGAATATTCTTCAACATAAAACTACCATTTGATTTAAATAAATTCTAGACTTCTTCTATAACAAATAACAGAAATTGGAAACATGAAATCACATAAAAATTAAAAGCTGAACAGCAATAAAATCAACTACATCAGTTGCGAAAAGCCCGAGGATAATTGGATGCGAGAAGAGCGTTATGATTTTACAAGCCAAAGGAATGTGTTCAGATATTTATTGCACAATGGAATGGAAGAGCATTTAAGCTTTAATATATGGAGTTTGCAAATAGTTTCTGATTTACAGGTATTTTAGGAACCACATTTTGGCTCAGTTTTGACGTGATCAGTAGATAACTTGGCTGTAATTGCTTTACGAAAACCTTGTGCTTTGCCACAATCCCAACAACAACAATTGTAATCTTGAAGACGACTACGAAAAACAATAAACAATAACGCACGTGTTTGCTGATTTTTAGTTATTTATTTATGTCAGTTTATAGCCACTCAGTCAGCCGACTAGACAACCGATATATGCATTTTCGTTTACTATATTCCATCTACACTTGCATCTTTATGAGTGCATTATGTTCTTTTCTGTTTGCAGAACTCTTCTAACTCGAAGGAATGAATAAAACAAAAAAACAGTGGATCTCATGCTGTTGTATGCCATGAATGCGTTAAAATTTAGGATTTACATTTAAGTTTGATTTTGTTTTACTGTTTTATGTCTCGTAGTTAAATAAATTAAGTGTTGCAGTGCTGCTCTTAATGCAGTATAATAAACGCTACACTATCCCACAGAATTTGTCTCTAAGACTTTCTTAAGTTTAGCTTTGCAAAAAAGTATTATATGAAATTCATACAGAACTGAAATTGTAAACATAAGGTCTAAGAAAATAAACAGAAGCTTAAAAATCTATTGAAAAATAACTATTTACATTAAAAATTAAAGCAAATTTTAATATATTGTTGTTGCCTCAATATGAGTTCCTAAACGAAGGTGTTTATTTAATTAAGAAAAACAAAAATCAGCAGAAATAATAATTAACTACTGGCTGTTTGTTTTCATAGATAATATGAATCTTTTCGTTTGATAATTTACATTGAATCAACATTAGGAACCTCAGATTATTTTTTATTTTCAATATCAAATCGATTTGATAAACCATTTAAATTTTAGCACAAATATTTTTTGTAATGCGATGTGGTCCATAAAATGACTCGGCGATATCCAGTAGATCTCTTGGGCCACAAAACTCTTATTAAAAATTAGTTAAGGTTCTATGTGACCTCGTAATGAAACATAAAGCAGAGGACAAAAAAGTCCGTATCATCCAAGCGCGGAAGCTCTACTTTTACGCAAAACAATTTACTCACTGAATATGTACGACATTGTCCCGTCCTTTTAATCGCAAAGAATGCAACGATGATCGAAAGTTGTTACTTGTTCATAAAACATAATTCAGTCTTAATCGATCAGAATGAAAGTCAATAACCAGACGTAGATCATTCCTGTTAAGATCATATATTTTATGTGCTTTCAGTTTTTTATTAGGTTACATGAAACAAACAGTTTTTTTAAAATCGACATGGAAGTTATTTTATTCGAAATATAACCTTCGAACACAATTATGATCTTCAAAAATATTTTAACAATTTCCATGTTTCATTTGTCAGTGTATTCGAGTTCACATTCCAAACCAAATTCAACATAAACCAATTGACAACTGATTAAATTGCTGCCAGTTAAATAAGTGCTGTTAACATGAAATTTTATATCTCATGAAATCTTATATCTGTACCAAACGGTATGGAAACTGATTCCGCTGTATAGACGTCCATAGCAAAGCCAACTCAAGTCGGTTCATCCACCCGTTACTTAATCGAGAACGCTAAACATCAAGTTGTTCCATTCCATTACAAATTAAATGAAACTGCACAGGCTTTAGCAAAATATGATTAATTTGCATGATTGTAGAAGATATCAGACGTTCAAATATTTAAGAGATTTAGCCGGGGTAAGCAAACTTTTTCAATTGAAAGAATGTTTTACGCCTTTTGCTTACAATACAATGTAACTTGGGCCCCTGTAGGGTTTCCCACAACAACAACAAATATGTGATATTTATTATTTAATATTTGCATACCCAGTGTTTTGTTTGCTTTTCTTCAAGGAAATCCCATATAAAACTTTTGTATAAATAAATATTTTACATAAAACCGATGAATTCAAATTTTAATTATTAAAATTTTTTTTATTAATTATTTGCTGAAAAATAGTACGAAATCATTTGATTAATTTTAATGTAACCACACTTGAATTTTTATCAAGATAATTATTCGTATTCAGCATCTTTAAACACCAATTTTGTGCTCTTGTTATCAACATTAAAATTTCCTTTTTTATAATAATATTTTATTGAAAATATAAGACAGAAATCTGCATGCCTTTTGATTGCTTATAATGTGTTGTAAACATTAGCAACATTCAAATGCCAAACAAATTTGTATTTCTTAAACGTACCGGGAAATGAGAAAATAAGAAAAACTGAGTCGATGCATGTGTGTGTTGCTACGCTCATTTAAAATAATTTAACAGATCAGATTACTTGACTTGACAAATGATTTTGCATTTTAACTCACAAAAAAACCTAAACAATTTGCAAGTCACACATTTTCTAACGCTATTATATTTTCTTACTTTTATATATTTTATGTATTTTCTTTAAATGCGCTACATTTCCAAGGAGGCAAATAATATGTTTCTCACACCGTTTGTTATCTGAAGAAGAAGTTAGGACTTGGTATCTCTTGCTTTTTGTTTGTTGTAAATGTTTTAGAGCATCAAAGTTGGTGGAAATTAGTTAAATAGATCGGCACAGAATAAAAGGGATTTTACGACACTCGTCATATTTAGTTTCCTCTAATCCAAACTCCTGCTTATAGAGCAGAAGAGAGTGAAGTTGTTTTAGGGATTCGTTACATTTCCAACATCAGTACTCATATTCGTTTTCATCTCTTAAGTCCTGATTGAATATAATGACAGTCTTTATTTATTATCGATTTCTTATAAAAATTTCTATTAAATGGGAACTGCTTTAGACGGACTATAAAATAATAAACTTTAAATTTAAACTCCCAAATAGCGCAACATATTAAGTGGAGTATGCTGGAACTTCATGTTAGTGTATCTTTTCTCGCACTCCTTAACACAATTGCCATTTGTTAATGTATTGTTAACTTAATATTAGACAACATGTCAACCAAAATATCTGTTGGTCATTTTGTATACAAGAGAAAACCTACAAACAAAAAAAAAAAAACAACGCAAAACTCTTTAGGTTTTTTGGTGTCATAAATACATTTAGTTTCACATTTTTGTTGTGAAAGACAGCAAAAAGGAAAAAAAAGTTAACAATGAATTTAGAGTTGGCTGCAAGACCAACGATATAATAACAATTTTACTATTGGACATGTTGTTGATTTAAGTCTTGTGTTGCCCTGGAAGTGGAGTAAAATTTATGAGGGAAATTTTGCGTTCAAGCGAAAAGTGTGACACAATATTAAGAATTTATATTGAGAAAATATTTTCTAAGTAAATGGAGGTTAAAAAGGTTGTCAGCATGAACATTTTATTTGTTTGTCTTTTTTTTTTTTTTTTGGAAAAATTTGTGAGCAAATTAACTGCAATAAGTTGTTGATTATGATATTGAATGAGTCGAAGTTCAAAATCATAAATAACTTGATGGAGTTTTCTATTTAAAGTTTCAAGGAATTCGTATTGAAAGTATTTTATGAAAGTAAATATTTAAGGAGAAAAAGTGAATTATCACTCAAATAGAAAATAACGATTTATTACAACAACGAACCAAACAATTCACCATTTCAATAACTAAAAAGTGATTTTGTCAATATTGTGATATCCGTAACAAAATTTATATGAGAAAATTTAAAAATTAATTATAAAAACTGGATTCTTAAATCTCTTCATATTCAATCTGATGCCCGAACTTGGTGAATAGTGAACTGATTTTGCTGTTTATGCTTTGGTAATTTATTATTGACCGCAAGTAGTCGCCTGCAAAAGGTGTTTGATACATTAATTGGAAAAAGAATCATGTAGAAGTCGAACACACTTTATATATATTCGACCACATCCAAAATTCTATTTCAATCCAACATCGGAGTCGCAATATTTTTCATGAATGAGAAATATTACGCTGTTCTAAAGTGTCTTAAAATTTTTATCCATCATTAACGTTTAAGTATTAAAGATTTTATTTCTAGTTTAATCTTCAATTGATATGATATTCTTTACAACTGATAAATAAACATTAAACTTATATTTCTAAGACAATCTGCTATTTAAAAAAAGAAGTACCAAGTTATTATAAAGGCGACCTGAAAAAGAAGAAACTGCGTATATTTATGCGACCCCACTATAAATCGGCACACGAAACTTTCTTCAATACAAACGAAAACATTGTCAACCTTGTCTTGGAGGCCTTTCTATTATATTTGCGCATAAATTCTATTAAGAATAAATTTAAATACTTTCATTTCCGTTGAAATTTATTAAAATAAAAATGCATGAGAGTTTATAGAAAAGGAAAAGAGTGGATGCATTTATTTACAATAAAAGTATTATAAAACAAATAAATGCACATTCTCCTTTTACGGCAATCCTCCTAAAGATGTGGCTGGTAGAGATACAATGTATCGATTTTATTTTTTTAAATGAAATTCTATAGATTGATATTTTATTACACAGCCAAAATGCAAATGATATGACACACATGTTATCAAGTTTGGAAAAATATGTGAAGATATTTACAAGTCTTGGCAAAATATAATAAAATCACATTCACTTAAGCCACTATTAGCAAATAAACACAACTGGATATAAAAATATTTATGAACAACTTTACAAGGTCTTGCGTTTTAAACGGGTGTAGTCGACTATAATGTTTCCTTACGATGAGGACATCAGTTGTTGTTTCTTTCTTTTTGACCGTGTCGTGTTATTTTTCTTGCCACATACGTCAGGAGCACAAATTGTTTTATCTCTATTTGATTGTTGTCGAAGAATTCAAAATTTGATTACAGTGGTCCTCACTCGCCTCTACAGACGTTTGAAAAATTTGTTTATAGATGGTTTTTTTTTGTATAAGAAGTTTTTGATTTTTCAATAGGGATTGTATTCAAAAATTTTACTGAGATCATGCTGTGTAGGAGGTCTGTTCAAATCATAGGGTAAATTTTCAAATTTCATGGGCTACGTAGATTTGAATATTTCAGCAGGACTTAAATGCCCAAAAGCACTTGAAATGTTTTCAGTGACTTTCGGTGATTTCGGAGACCGAAAAATTACTACAACTATTACAATCTTAAAAAAAAACCCCGAGAAGAACACTTGTTCTGTACATTAACAAGCGAAAAGAAAATTTATGGAAATCATTGTATTTTTATTAGAGAATTTTTTGACTCATGCTGTGTGGTTGTCTGAGTAGTTTTGGTCATGGGTCAGCAAAATTTTTTCCAAAATTGCTGAAGCTTCATTTTAAACACGACTCAGTCTCCATATTCTTTAAAATTGGCCACCTGTGACGTTTTCCTGCTCCCAAGGTTGGTGTGCCCATGAAAGGATATTGTTTTACGATGTCTAAGGATATCAAAAAAGAATCGTTGAGACAGCTCAAGGTACAAGTGTATATCTGAGCGCGAACACTTTTAAAATGACTGAGGATATAAAAAGAAAGTTGCTGAGACAAGAGAGTACAAGTGTTTCATGTCTGATAGGACTACTTTTAAGAGGACAAAATATAAATCTAAGAAAAACTAAATAATTCTTGGGACAAGTTCACTTTATTATTTACAAAGACCTCGTAAAAACCTAAACACATTTGGGAAACTATAGTTTCCTATAGTGCTTATAATTCTAGTGATTGAATTGTTCAGTTATCTAATTCTTCTTGTTGATCACTTCCTCGCAAAAACCAGCACCAGTGCTGTCAACAGAAACTATTACAAAAAAGTTTAGAGATTAGAATAAGTAGAATATTTTTGTGAGAAAGAACCCCTGTTAACAAGCAGTTATTAATTATATCATCACTATATAACATCATTCAGTACTTTTTTAACCCAAAACTTTCGGTTGAAATAGTAACTCGTTGAAGATCGCTTCGATTCTACGCAAAGTTATGAATATGCTGTCGAGTTTTTCCAATTGACCGCAGGGAGTGGTTAGTTAAGGATACAAATGCCTGTAACAAAATCTCTATATTCTCATATTTCTCCATGAAACCTTTCAATATGATCCCCTGATTAAATAGTTTTTGATTAGCATTTCATCCATTTCATTAGAATGAAATGGATGACAACTAAAGTGTAAGACATAATTTCAGACATTGGCATAAAGCCTTTCATTAATGTTGGCTTCATATGACAAAATCATAGATATTAAAATTCTTTCTGAAGAGAGTGTAGAGCACCAAAATGTTCACTTCGAAAAAGTCATATTTATTATTCTACATTAATTTCAAACAGAAACAGACACACAACAAGACATCAAACCAAATGGAAGTTGATGTATTAGATGTCGCAAATGCAGGATTTCTGACAGTAGAAAAACTATGTCTATATCGCATATATGAAATATTTATTATTGCGATATTAATAGGAAACCACAGTTTGTTTATATTAAATCCACACATTTGTTACAACAACAACAACAACAACAACAGAAAAAAGCACAAATGAAAAGCCAAAGAAACAATAACAAAAGAAAAACAGGTAGTTGGCTGAATATAAATGAAAAGCAAAACTACCAATTCATCAATGAGATCCAAGATCATGATGATGATGATGATGACAATGATGATTATATTATTGATCATGATTAAACTAATCAAAATCACATCAAACATATTAATGCGCACACTCTCGACAATATAAGGACATTGAAAAATAAAAATTTAATTTTTATATTATAAAAAACGAACAGATATAAAAGGCCAGCTTTCTTTTATATTAAAAATAGACAAACAGGATGGATGGCTGGGAGAATGAATGAATGAATCGAAGTTTGTTTAGCTCCAAGTTTAACTACAAAAGCAAAGCAAACCTTCAACTAGTATATTTGTATTTGTTGTTATGGCTGTGTGTAGTGCACATATACAGAGGATTCAGCTGATGGATTGATGATGATAATACAAAGTGAAGTTGCACACGTTGATGAGCGCAGTTGGCTGTTTCAGTGCATAATAATACAAGATAAAAAATAATGCTGTTGATAATGATGCTCTGCCGAATAAATATACTATATGCACATACTTAGCAGGTAGATGGGTTACTAGATAACATGGCTATCAGTTTTGATGTGTAGGTGAGTGTGTGTCTGTGTGTGTGTGTGTGTGCGGTACTAGCAGATATAGTAAACAAATCCATGTTTACCGTTCCATACTTACGTTACAACTTAACAAGTAATTCTATCTGTGAGCACAATCTAACTACTCCTATCATTCATCTGCTGCTTATTTCAATGTTACAAAAGGAAGAAAAAAAACAAATTTATAAACAAAAAACTAAAAATGATGATGCATATATGATGAACTTGGTCAAATTCGTGACTTGCATCCAAATAAATACCTTCTTTTATACATAAATCTCTGTACGTATTTTTCTAATAAAATATGAAAATATTAAATAAATTCTAAAAATATGTCTTTGTTGCAAATATGACATGATTTGTACTCCTTTTTTTTTGTTTCGGTGGGGGAATAGAGAATTTTAATATCACAATGGGTTAAGGGAGCCATTTTTAGGTCACAAAATGCAAAGTAATCAAAATCGCAAGGCATCAGCTGTTGTTTGAATGTCCTGTTGACTATCCTTTTCTTGGATTTTATAACTTATGTTTTATGTTTTTGATTGCTTTTAATGGGTTATAAAATTTTAAAAAGGATTTTCATAACAAGGAAATTTTTGTATTGAACGTTACGACTTAAACTTTAGCAGTTTTCTTTTGCTCCATTCCATATCACTGCAACTTTCGAGAAATATCAAATCGTGTTATATAAAAAAATATATAATATATATATATATATATATATATATATATATATAATATATATATATATATATATATATATATATATATAATATACATATATATATATATATATATATATATACATATATATATATATATATATATATATATATATATATATATATATATATATATTTTTTTGTTTTTTTCTTTCTTTTTGTTCAACATTTAGAAATAAGTTTACTTTTCTCTACAGAGAAAAGTTTTTCAGTTATTCTTTATATAATTTTTATTCAACGCTGATTCAAAATTAATATTTTCAGAGTAACATTTAACGCAGTTTTGTTCTAATCAGCATCGTTTTTAAAAAAGTACGGATCAATGATCTCACCAGCCCATTAAGTTCATCAATCGATCAGTTGCTCTGGATGTGACGTTGTCACAATCCCCAAGTGTAGGATTGTCGTCACTTCAAATACGGCAGTATTGTTTATTAACGTGTCTATTAAAACAAAAGTGGTCGGACTATTTCTTTAAATTCGTGTTGATTTGCATAAATGCGAGGCTTTTAAATGCAGATAAGAAAACATTTACGGCGTATTTTACAACCACGGGCGGCATTGTTGGCGCTAAACTGGGAAAAATTTTGCTTCAAATCTATCAAAATTAACGATTTTGTCTTGAACGTTGTTGCATAAATTTAGCATTAATTTCATTATTTCTCCTTTTGATATTTGACGTCAGAACAGAATACCAGATTTCGTTCTGAATATATAAGATGTAAACACTTCTTGCCGTAAAACTACTTTACCAACCAAGATTTTTATTTCTTAAGGATGCAATTTAAGTTTTCTTGTTTTTACTTAAATATATTATGAGGAAAACAGATTTTCCCTTAAAATTTTTTAATGTTGAAAACAACGTTTCTATGGAAACGCCCATATAATTTGATATATAAATCAATACATTTCGAATATCCAAGAATAATTCCTTAAAATGCAAACAACTTCAGACATATTGAAAAATTTAATAACATTTCCTCATCTATTAAGATTTTAATTAAAATGATTACTCGACTCAAATTAGATTTCTCTGAACAATTAACAATAATTTGATCTGCATTAACTCAATGAAATTTTTCTAAAACCATTTTCTTTTCCTACAATTGACCGATAGTGCACTACCGCACTGGTAATCAGCATGTGAAAAGATTGTGGTCCTTTATTATAAAAAAAAAAATAGTTTTATTGCCATTATTTTCATTAAAAGACCTTGAAGCTTTTTTTTCTAATTTTCAGCTCAAGTAAACATTTCAAATTATATTTCTCACTCAGCTTCAAGCTGGGGGCCATTCGCAACTAGTGAAAGTTCTCATACCACAAACAAAGAAATACCTTTAAAAGTTCTCATCGCTATAATTTTCATCAACTTGATGTTTAATTTCAAATCACCATAATTTTCGCCATCAACTATTTTGCATTCCAATTCAAAACTATTTCTGTTGCGGTGCGATGGTAACTTTTTTCTGGCTGATTGAGTTATTTTGTTTAAGAAATTCTGTGTGGATTTAAGTTAAGAAAATCGTTGTCGCTCCTTAAAGAAAAATGAAAAATATTTCAAGCCGATATATATAAAATAAAATAAAATAAAATGGAAAATAACAAGTTAATCACAATGTTTAAACTTAATTTTAAATAACTGCACATCTTTAACACCAACTGAGCAAAAAAAAAGAGAAGAAGAAGTAAACAATGGCCAACTAAATGGCTAAATCTGTTAGCTGGTTGCTGTTTTTTGCTTTATACGTTTCACTATTGCCTTGATTTTAA
This sequence comes from Linnaemya vulpina, assembly GCA_963675445.1. Taxonomy (NCBI): domain Eukaryota; kingdom Metazoa; phylum Arthropoda; class Insecta; order Diptera; family Tachinidae; genus Linnaemya; species Linnaemya vulpina. Next base: position 21,205,692 of record OY776277.1, read on the forward strand.
TTTTTTTTCCACGTTATTAACGACCCAATTTTTGCTTTGTTTTTAAGTTACAGTTTAGTGGATGTTAGTGGTGGCTGTTGTTGAAAAGTTTTTGTGTTTGTTGTAAGTAGAAAATTCAGGTCAATAGCGGGGGCATATTTATCTTGATTTAAGACTTATTGGACTTGTTGTGAACAGGTTAAAGAGACAAATAAACAATTGTGATAATTTATGTTGTGTTGTGTTCGCTGCAATTGTTGTAATTTCCAATGAATCTCTTGAATTAAATGTAAGCAGTAGATAAATACAAATTAAATCAGTTAACAGGTGCTGTGAATTCTTTTTTATATTAAAACTATCAGCGATTAGTTGGATTAATGAAGAGCTAAAGTCATTCAAATAGCAGCCTGGGAAACGATATTGGAAATTAATATCTAAGAATCAATTAATTTCTTTCTGATCGTTAATTTCTTTTGTTTTATTTATTTTTTGCTTCATTTAAACGCGTTCCAGCGCAACATTCGTTTTTAGACAGAAATTCATTCCTTTAAATGTACGCACATTTTGAATTATATGAGATACTTAATATGAAATTATTCTATCAGTTAAATTGCCATTTCGATTCGCGCCTATAGAAACGGGACCTAGAAACAGGACCAGCACTTCATCATATTTAATGCATTGCGCGGGAACTGGGTAGATATATTTTGATTTTATTTCAAGCACATCCCGTCTTAAAAAAGAGTTATGAGGCCGCATACTTCAATAGTTTAAACTAAGCTTTCATTCAAAATCAATTTTGAAACACTCGTATGAACAAGTCAGCAAAATTAGCGTACCCTTCAAAAGCCATTTAGATACTTTATAATGTAGAGTAAAACCTCTCCTAACCCGACACTACTTATTTTTTTTTATTTGCGAGAGCAGTTCATCTTTATTATTATAAAGCTTTATTCAGATTTGAGTCTTTTAATTTAAATTGCTTCAGTTTCAGGTGTTGAGATTCAAAATGATGGAAAGCAACGTAGTCGTATACCGAGGACAGACTTTTTATATGGGGAATTTGTAGATATAGAGCGCACAATCTAAGCAACAACCTGCTTCCAATGGACAGCAATAGTTTTGTCATCCTGTAGGTTTGTGTCAATAAGGGATCAATATATTTTATTAAATTTAATACAATATGAGTCAGCATTGAAAGAAGAAGAACTAAAAATTAAATACAATTTTTGTTTTAAGTTGACACTTCGGTAATTCAAGTGACAATCTATGGAAATTTTTTTGATTTTAGAAAATTTATGAAAATTTAAAATCAAAAAGTTCCATGACACTAGGGGCGGTGACCTCTAATGGGAGATTTGACTACAATTATTTTGTACATTATAAAATCCAATTGAAAATTTTACACGTATAATTATTATGTCCTATTGTTGCCAGTTTGAATACTTATATTTAGTATTTGTATTAAATCAAGCTTTTCCAAATATCTTCGATTGTTATAAATTTGGTCACGATCAAATAAACTGAACTAAAACAAAAGAGCATAAATCAATAACGATAATATTCTAATTGCATGTTCTTATTTTCAAAATAAGAAATTCAGCAATACGAATTATGACCTGATTTTTTTAATGAAGTGACAATTGGATATCTGGAGCTAAAAAATCCTACAAACAATAATTTTCTTTAGAAATTTTGTGAAACTCAGAGTGCACAGCATTTCATTAAATTGATTAGTTAGTGTCTGTGAAAATCATACTGTTGTGTTGCCAACGAAATTTAATTTTAAATATTACCATGACAGAAAGTTGCAACAACTCCTTGAAAAACACTGAATTTCGTTAAGGCATCAGCTATAAAATATTATTTTAAGTTTTATACAACCAGCAACTGAGTGGATTTTTATGTGCAACGAATTTAATGTTTCTGTTTTGCCTTTTAAAGCGATGCTATCACAGACACCAACTAGTAGTTGTTGCCGCTGTATGCAAAATACAATATATATGAAATCAATGTTGTTGTTATTTCTTTCATTAAAAGAAAAATAAATACATGCTTATTAACATTCGCTCATCAGTATTTCTGTGGAAAAATATTTGAATTTCGTTACTAAATTGCAAAGAAAAACCAAAACTCTTTCACACTCGTGACACTTTATGTGTGATGATTTGTTCCCTTTTTTGTTTTGTTCTAACCAAAAAAAAAAAAGAAAACCAAAAAAAAAAACTAATCGCTAACACTGCCAGCAAAATCAAAACAAAGACAAGTTCATTGGCCAAATCTACAACAACAGAGAAATAAAATAAAGGAAAATATATGGAAAAAAGCAACGACCAAGAAATTATTATTCGAACATGTTTATTAAACAACACCTCTGAGGTAGTGGGGTTACACTAACAATCAAAACTTCATGTTGCTGTTGTTCTTTTAAATTGCTGCTTCTTCCACTAATTTGCATGCATTCAAGTGTAAAGCCATCATCAACGACAACATCAGCGATTGGATGCTGCCGTTATGGCTATTAAATCCTTCACTTTTGCCTCTTGTTGTACAATATGAAAACAATCATTTTTGTTTGTTTGTTTGGTTGTTTGTTTCATACTTGAAGTGTTAAAATCAGCAAAATCATTGTTGTTCAAGACCATCGGGGGAAAAACCGACAAATGAAGAAAATTAACAGGATTGTGTCATGACTTGTAAGTTGACAGCGTATTATTTGTTTACAACAGAGAATATCAGAAACGTATAAGCGGAATAAAAGATGTGAGCGAAATAAAGGCCATTCCGATCAAAATTTAAACACATTTTTTTGACAATTAAAAGCAAATTCAGAGGGTGTTCTTTCAAATTGATCATAATATTTTTCGGTTCAACTCTAAGACGACATTTTGGATTTAATTTCTGTATTATCTTCCCCAAATGATATATTCACTGTTGAAATTTAAATATCTACTGACGCATTCACACAAAAATCATGTGGTTTTAAAGAGCTAATTCAAGCAAAATCTTGTGTGAACATTTTGTTTCAAAGCACACTAGAAATGTTTCTTACAAACATATTAAATATTGAGATATTTTATACAAAATGTTAGTGGATTTTTTATTTACATTTTGCTGAAAAAAGGAATATTGACTACGGGAAAACAATATAAAATAGCAATTTTCAAAAATGAGAAATGTATTCATAAAACAATTTCAATTTCAGCTGTTCTCTAGAATGAAATTCCAAATATACACAAATAAGTTTCTAAGAAAGCAGCACTTAATGCACAATAATATTATTTAATTATTTTTAAAAATTATTACCATCGTTTTCCTGCCACTCGAATAATTTTCAATTAAAAGCTCTGCCACATAATGGAATTCTAATCTCATCGCGTACTTTTCAACACAACAAACAAATGAACTGTTAAACTTAAATTGATTGTCAATTGGTTCGAACAACAAGTGCCGTTTTTAAGCGTTCAATGTCTCCTCATCCTGTAGCATGCTTGTTAAGCAGCAGCGATAGCAAGAACAAAACGAACAAACATGTTGCACTTGTTAACCAGAGTGTCAATACAACGTGCAGCATTCTAACACCAGTGGATTATAAGCTTGGCAACAGTATTTATGTGCTTGTGTTGAGCAAACAAAATTAAAATTTTCGTTCAAAGAATTTAACTGATTAATCTAATTGCAAATACGAACATTGAACACTTCATACTCATGGTGTTTGAATGGTGATGGTATAAGACAGGCTCTAGAGAAAGAAGATGCTTCTTATTCTATGTAAAAAAATATATTGAAGTTGGTAATACAAATAAAGAACAATCACGCGCTTGCAAAGTGTTCATAAGGCAAATTTGGTTTATATATTTTAAGAGTATATAAAATCAAATGCTTAGGAATTTTTCAAATTCATTTCAAAACTTAAGGAAAGAAATGTAAGAATATGAAAATAGATGAGCTGTTATTTTAGCTGTTGTCGTAACTTTAATATTTTCTAAGCTTTATAATGACTTGACTAGAAGTTTACAACATCTCTGGATTTTCTTAGAGAGCTGGGTTCTCTGACGATCTGGAATTTTCCCACAAAATTACCATATTTTTTAGATTATAATCTTAAAAAAGTGCAATTACATTAAACATTTAGTAAAACACAATTTTGTAATTTCAGTTAAACACAAAAAAAAAACATTTTTTAATATAATAACACGTTTAATATTTTTTATTAGCCCTCATCATTTCAAAGTGATGAAATCAATTTCAATAGTTGACCGCGGACTATATTTTATGTTTCAAAGGTGAACGTTATCAAGGCAGCAACAATGTTTCAATAATAAGAGCAGGCAATAGTTAAGCTTTCGAATTAGATTTGAACTGCTAAAAATGGATATTGAATTAAAACTGGGGAAAAACAACAAACCACAATTTGCAATAAATCAATACAATATTTTAAGGCCGTAATACAATGTTGAATGATTTTGGTGGTTGAATGGCAGCAAAAGTTGCATATAATTGACAGTGGGACTAAACATTTTGTACAACACAAAAAGAAACAGGACGAGAAAGAAATCCTACAATCGAAGTTAAAGCCCCTCAAGAATATTAAGAATTAAGTTGTTTAACTGTCATGCGGTATCTGCTTTCACTCAATTTTGTATATGTTAATAGGATTATAATTAACTCAATTACGCGAAAATTTACTCAATTAAAAATGTGTGTCTGAACACCGTATAATCAGAAATTTGTGATTGAATTTCCAAAAGTATTCAAGGATCTGTAAGAGAATTTGCAAAAATAATATTTTAATAATTCTGACAAGGTTTTGTAGAAAAAATATATATGCGAGGTCTGTTAAAAATATCAGGCGAATTCGAATCTTTGCAAAAAATTGTATTTATTCATGAAATTTTATTTTTCCCCTTTAAAAGCAGTCAACCTGGGAGAAAGTTTGAAGCGAAGAGACATCAGAATAGATTCGAATTTTGTTATAAAAGTGTTTTGGAAACTTTTATTTGACTAGATTACTTAAACAAAATTTTAGAAATTTTTCAAAATAGTTCTCTACTTTCTTCCACTGTTCTTTTTCTTTGAATTTCAAAAAGTATTCAAGGATCTGTAACAAAATTTGCAAAAATAATATTTTACTCATTTTGACAAGGTTTTGTAAAAAAAATATATATGCGAGGTCTGTTCAAAGTATCAGGCGAATTCTAATCTTTGTCAAAAATTGTATTTATTCATGAAATTTTATTTTTCCCCTTTAAAAGCAGTCAACCTGAGAGAAAGTTTGAAGCGAAGAGACATCAGAATAGATTAGAATTTTTTGAAAACTTTTATTTGACTAAATTACTTAAACAAAATTTTGAAAAATTTTTCAAAATAGTTCTCTACTTTCTTCCACTGTTCTTTTTTTTATATATATTGACTTGCTATTCACAATATTTTGAGTATCAACATCTACACATGAGAAATAATTTTTTCTATAAAAAATAAAAATAACAACCAACCATTAAGTTAAAAAAAAAACTGAAAGAAAAATCTATATATAAGAAGAAGAAAAAATCCCAAACTGTCAGCAGAGTAATTTGCAAAAATGTGTGCGCAAAATTATTTTTTGTTTAAATTTCGCACAAGTTCCCCATAACGCAGTGGCATTTGTAGAAGTTTTAAATTGTTTGCTGGTGATATTTTTATGTTATTGACATCATGCCAATGCGGCTGCCACCAGCGTTTGTTACAATGTCGCAAGATTGGCAACATTTTTAAAATTGTCCATCACTTGGTCAAAGCCATCAGCCAACGAAAGTCATCTTAAGATACACATAACAAAGCAACAACAAAAACCATGAAAATCTTTTCGATGATTGTTTAACAACATTTTTGGTTAGCGATGCGTAGAAGCGCAAGTATTTATTTGTGGTTAAGATTAATTTTTATATTTTTATTTTTTATTTTTATTTTTCTATTTTTTGTAAATGTGCTGGCGGCAAATATTACAAAAATTTTATATGGTTTCTAGCATTTTCTTAAGTAAACAAGTTAATTTATTTGGTAGAAAATCTAACATTGAGTTTAGAATTTATAAAATCACATGTATTTACACTGTGTAACAGAGAGGAATTTATTTAATTACTGCTGGTTTTTATATTGAAAATATAAATAATTTGTTGTTGACTTTAGATTCACTCTTCTGCCTTTTGATTATTTACAGTTTTTGGTTATTTTAGATTAATTTGAATTAATGAATGTTATGTGTGATTAAGGCATGATGTAGGTTTTCCGAATTGTGTTTGATATATTAAAATAGGCAGAGATTAATTTAATAAAAAGAGTTGAGCCGATAGTTATTAATTGTTAATCCAATTTCTATCGCATAAGAAATGAACACAAAAACAAAGTTTATGTCGTCTTTTTTAAGTGACATGGTTTAATAATAGTTGGAAGAACTATAGAAATTTGGTTTTAATATAAAACTTAATGAACTTGTGAATTTGATGTTGGATTTGTTACTATTAGAAAATAGTATAACCAGGACTTTAAGCTTTACTTTTCACAGACGTTATATTAAGCTGTCCTTGACAGCCAGCAGATTTTCTATTTAATGTTGGCAGCGTACAATACAAATTACAGCTGCCTGATTTCACAAAATTTTCACTACAGCGGTACTATATCGCGTACAAGAAATTGTAAACTTTTTATAAGAAAATCCGCAAAAAGTAGATTATCAAGCCTTAATATTTTTAAGTGCTATAAATTATTTTTAGTTACTCACAATTGATTATAACTTAACTTCAACAAGTCTTTCAATCGCCTATTAAAAGTTACTTTAAATCAGTTTAAAACTTCATTGTTCTCACTATTAAATTAAATTTTATTTCAAGAAAACGGCGTAAATATTATTACATTTTCATGTTGTTGGCTCCTTTTAAAACATTTCCATGCACCACCACTATTATTATTTTGCCATCATCTGACTATTTGTGTTGCGCATTTATTACGTTTTCATTTGTAATTCAAAATTGAATCTGGCAAACATGCGCACCAGTGGCCTGGGAATTGGGGTAATTGATGTTTAGTTGCACTTTTACCCAAAACAAATGAGGCCACCGCTAACAAAATGCAATAAATACAAAAGTAGCACTTTTATCTTGTGATGCAGCAACAGCAGCAGCAGCAGCAGTAGCTGCAAAAAAGTCCAGAAATAAAAGCGAAATGAGGCAGAAGAGTAAAACCAACAAGAGAATCATCAACAACAAGATGCTACTGAAAATCAAAGTGAATCAGAGGAGTTGCCAAGAAAACAATGTACCAAAATAATCATTACAAAATAATTTCAAAGAACAACAAAAAAAAAAATAAAAAAATTATAAACAAATTTCTTACTCCCTGACATACACAAATCAGCTGAAGTGGCAACCAGCTTCATTTCCTCCACCATCATCTTAAAGTTAACAAAGAAAGAGAAGAAAAGAACTGACAACATGCGTTCAGTTATTTGTCCGAATACCTTCAATATTTCGCATGGCCTACCATCGGCTGGCCAAAAATTGCCAACAAAAGATGCTTGCCAGTTGATTATGCTGAAGTCATAGTGCCAAAACTATCAAGTCGTAGTCATGATCATAAAGAAAAAACAAACGATCAAGGCTTCCTCTGCTGCTTCACTGTTTCGTGTTTTCTGTTTGATCTGCTACTGTGGCTACTGCCAAAATTTTACTTCACCAGCTAATCACTGAAAACGAAAAGCATTTGTGGTGTGTGCATAACTTTCTTCTGCTTAAACTATTTGACCCTTCCGATACCCCAATTGTTGCAAAGGAAAAAACTTTAAATTGAAAAAGCCCAAATCGCTTATATTTAACCTGCATAATGAATTAAAGCCAGTAATCGCAACAATTTTCCTGCGCTATAGAAATCTTCGCTAATGAAATCAATTTGCAGTGTTTTCAACCGCAAAACCTTGACAATCATGCCGCTTAATTACGAGTTGCATATTAAAATTGTCAATATTTTCTTGTGTTTAACTAAAAATAACACATTCTTTTACCTTCACTTTAAAAGCAGAGATTTCAGTTTATCAGGTCATTTGCAAGGCTTATGAGACACTATCTGCTACAGAAGGTTTGATATGCCGCAACAGTTCTGAATATATATTCAATATAAAATTAGCCACGGACACTATAGGCGAGGTGTATCCGCCTATATATAGCTTTAATTAAGCTACAAGATGCTGGCACTAAAAGGCCAAGACAATATTGAAGGCAACGAAATAATTTTTTCGTTTTAGGATTAGATGAAAGCAAATGATTCAAGGAGTCCATTTCCACATACAACAAAGTGTGTTAAAAGTTGACAGAGAACTGCTTTTAATTATACATTTTTGAAAGAATTACTTACAATATAATTCAATCCCCCTTATTCTGTAATTATTTGACGATGTCAACGTCAACACAATATTAAAAATATTGCAACTGTTTACACTCTCTCTAGACAAATTGTCTATTTTGAACAGCCCGTTTTTCGGGCTTTAACAGATGGCCAGAGATTATCAGCAGAAGGCAATAGTTTTACACAACGTTATTTCTTTTCTATATTGTCTTGGCGCAGACGTCAACAAACTGTTATAGAATAAGAGGGAGTGTCTTAAAATTCATCATAAAACTAAACAGCTTTTAGAATTCGAGGTCTGTTCGTAACATGTTTTTTTTTTCAGCAGGACATTATGAATATTTCAAGAAGGAATATCACCAAAGGAAAGTCACCCTCTATTTAATCATTCAACTTACGCAGCATAGCAGAACAGCTGTTTTCGAAAGCCGCTACATTGTCATCATCAGCAGTCAAGTGAAATTTTATATTTTTGATATTTATGTTGTATTAAGACCGGCTTTCCAGTCATGATCCCGACATATGCAGTGCACTGTGACAAAGTTAGAAAGGTGGGGATATGCGGTGAGGGGAGAGATGAAGACATATTAGAAAACAAATATTTGTTGCAGCCTAAAAATTTTTTAATAACATAATAGTTCTCGTATATACAGATTTTATTATAAATGAATTTCTAAAATATTGTTCCTGTGTTAAAGGCTTGAATTTTTTCATACACGCGCACGTTTATCTCATTCGCGAGCAGCTTCAATTTTCAATGCAATTTTTTTCCGAACTATTTAATGCCCACAGTAAATTCCATAACGGCTGCCAATTCAATTTTATTTCTAATTTAATAAGACTTGAGTTATGCATTAATTTTTCTTACTTTAGTAAAACGATGGCTGGGCACGAAAAAGGGTACGGAATGAGCCAATCGATATGCCATCATCATCAACAACTTCTCAAATAGTAATTCGACAATTCTCCGTAACAACTTTCTCAACATTTTCATTTGGTTTTTGTGTGTTGGGGTGTCTACAACGAGAAACGTCATTCACTTCTTCTCGAACTTCTTTGAAAAGCTTGTAAAAAATTTTCGGATGCTGAATCAGACGCGGACTTAAGTTTACCATTTGGGGTGTTAAGATTTTATAAATAAAACGGTGGAATTTGTTACTTGCATGGCTTAATAATTTAGCCAAACAAATTAGCTTTTTCTCATTGTGGAAACTCAAATTAAAATAAATATTTTAGCCAGTCAATGCAGCCTCTTATTTTCTTTCGAATGCCACTAAAATATCATAAAACTAAAAACTTGTATTTGATACGTTTAAAATATAAGCCGACGGTATCGATATCGAGTTTTTATTTATGATCCAGATGATGCAAATAAAGTCATTTATTAAAAAAAACGTTGTATGAAAAATATGTCGCTTGAGCTTTTTCTGCGGTTATGACTCGATGTGTTTAATAACCAAAAATTAACTATTCGAAACGAGTGTACCAACATCAAATTAAAGATGTAATTATATAAAATAAAATAAAAAAATATATATATTATTAAAAATGTTAATAAAAAAGAACGAATGTGCGCATTTAAAAATTCGTTTCATAAATGGATTAGATTTCGTGCTCTGCTAATGGCAGCTTTTATTAATGCGAATGTGAGTGCCCCTAATTGACCGCTACTTTTAAGAGTTTCTACAACTAATTATTTTCCTGGCCTGTCATTATGATGTTGTTGGTACACATCTAGTCCTCAATTGACAATTTTAATTGAAAACTCTCGTCGCAATTTAAAAGGTTTGACTTCACTCACAAGTTTTTTTTCCCCCAGTCATTTATTTTGCAAAGACTAGAGGCTTCAGAAACTAAAGATTCAACGCGATGCAATTAATTACTGACACGCTGCACTAAGTTTTCCTTATTGACCAAAAACAGTTAAACCCAAAGCCGCAATTAATAGAAGAGAAAAAAAAGAACTCCTTTTTTACAATTGAAAATAAAGAATTAGAATAGGAAAAACAAGGAGAGTCCCCAAATAACTATAAACATTGATTTCGGTGTTGGTTTCCAGTTGCAGATTCAATTGCCACTGATTTTTCTTTTCTTGTTCGTATGCGATTTGGAGCTTAACTTTTAAGACTGAATTCTAGATTAATACGAACGTTATTTTCGGGATTATTGTATTACTTAGCAGCAGAACACATTGTTTTTTAGCCGCTAGTTTAAGTGGCTGAAAAATGCAATTTTTATTTTTAGCTCGTCTCTTTTAGTACGCCTGTCCGTCTGTCCGTCCGTCTGTCTGTCTGTTGGCTTTTCATGCAGATAGAAAAGAGTCATTAATGCTGTGTTTTGTCGCACAATCGTAAAAACGTGAGAAATTTATCTAGAAACTAAATGTGTTTATGGTTGTGTTTAAGTGTTACCTTTTTGTTTCAGTTTCTTTTTCTTTTTGTTTTTTGTTACAAACAGAAAAACAAGCTGCAGTTGCCAACAATTGCTGTCATTTTGCCAAAATGATTTTGTTTTTGCGGTGACAAGAGAAGAATTTTAAACTGTAAATAGAAGAGAGAACATAAATTAAATTAAATGTTTGATTATATGAATAATGATTTGATGGGAAGAATTTAGTTTTCAGATTTTTGTTTCATGTTAAAAAGAAGTGTGTGTCTTAAGTCTTTTGTTTTAATGTGAAGTGTTATGCGATGGTGTTGACTGATAAATTTGTTAGAAAAGAAGTTAATTGTACACAATTTCATTCAACTTAATATGCAAAAATGTTGTCAAAAGTATTTAATGCGAGCTTTTGTTTAGTGAAAACTCAAGTTATTCATGATTTACATGTTAAGTGACGAACCAGAGTGATGTTTCTATTAAATTACACTTTTCGTGCAGGATATTTCAACTTGGATTCTAATTAGTTTACCGATGACAAAAGGTTAAAACCTGGCATAGAATCGGCATCTTCGCATGCACATCTCAAATAATTACAGCAGATACTTTTTGCCATAATAATTTTTAATTTGAATAAAAACTCCCTTTATTGCACTGCATGTTGCAGCAAAAAAGTCCGTGACGAGGACATGCATTTTTATTGTCTTAAGTAACGAAATAAAAAGTTTGATGTCAAGATTATGGAAAAAAAGTTCAGTCCGTGTTCTGTTTAATTATTTATAAAACAAGTTGGCAATACTTCGACTGAAAAGTACATCCATTTACTTTATTTTCCAAAAGAAGTTTAAGAATTTCAAAATGTTTATATAAAAATTAAAACTGTTTGTTTGTTTACACTATTTAGTCTTTTATTTTGTTTCAGTTTTATTAATATATTTTTCAAATCATTAAAATTCCACTACGAATATTTGAAATGGTTTCATTTCAGAGAAACTTTTCCTACCATCGGGATGAAACTATTTTCGATCTGAAGTTTGTTCTGTCAGATTTTTAATTTTTATAAATATTTTATTTATAAATGGTAATCTATTTTATAAATAATTGATGCATAAATAAATCGTTCTAATCTTTTCTAAGGAGTAGTCAGGGGCATTCTATGATCAACAAATAATTTTACTTTAGCAAAACAAAATACATCCGTGAAAGGTTGAGTTCTTATATCAGACCTCTAAGAATCACATTAGATTTCAATTATTATGCCTAAGCGGGCCTTCAATAAGGCCTAAAACAAAAAGATTTATTGAGTCTTCCCGCGGGATATTTTTTAGTATAAGAATGTGTATAAGCACACACACAACTACACTTTTATATATTTACGAAAAGCAATCATTTAGACTTTATTTTCATGCTGTCAATTATATTTGAGACATCTGACAAATTTTGCTGTCACAAATTTAAATGTGAGAAAACCACCAATTATATTGTTGACAACAAAATTCATCTTAAATGTGCAGATATTTTCCAAAGAAAGAAAACCAGAAAGAAATAACGTCTAAATATAAATGATTTTCATGCAGAATTGTTAAAACATTTTGTTAGTTTACAAGACCACTGGCAACCATTTGGCACACATTTTTTTTGAATGGATTTATGTGGCATTCAATAACTACTGCCACAGGAGGAATAACTTTTTAATTTCATAAGTTATTCTAGATAATGAATTAAGCAACCCGTTTTGAGATTAACATGTTGCATTCTTGCACCTAACAAAATGTTATAAATTTACACTATTTACATACAAACGTTTATATACAGGGACATGTTCGCAAATGCATCACTGCGTTGCAAGTGCAAATATAGTTGCTTTGGAATGCGTTGCCAAAGCTGATGTTGTGCACGGAAATGCCATCTACGCAGCTCAAAAATGGCTTCTTTTATCAAGTAGCATCGGCGAACTTATATTTTAGTTTAAAATATATAATTCCTGCATCATGCACCAACAGACCCAGAGTATATACATATATCGTTTTTAGAAAGTTTTCAGAAGACTTTAAGTCATTTATTTTTTATGGTTCTATCCTTAAGGTTCATGGCATAATAGCTTTTTATGCTTTTTATTTGAATACGAGAAGTATAAGTAATTTCAAACTAAACGAGTTTTGTTGTTAAGCATGTTAGCAAAAACTTGTTAGATTTTAAGTTAAATTAAAGTTACGCTTCTGTTTTATTTGACACTTAATATTTCCCCCTTTACTTTATTTCTCCCACTCACCCCCAAAAAGTCTTCGTTCTTTGCTTTTACATTTTCTTTTAATTATTCATGTATTCCATGTGTACTTCAATGTATTTTTCATAAATATTATCAATCCACTCTAGTCAAAATGGCAACGATAAAGTTAGTGGCTTAATATTAAATAGTCAGTTCTGTTTTTTTTTTGAGACGGAAATTAAATGGTAAAATGCTTGGCCACCTTTTAAGCATGAAAATAAATTACTCGATATTGTTGTAAGCTATTGTACGAGTAGGTGACAGTCAAGTACATGTTTTTTTTTTTAATTTTTATGTACTGCTCCAACAGCAGATAAGAAATGCAGTTGTTCGCTTTAAAAATCTTAAAATTTAGTTCTTTAATGACCCCAGAACTTTTTCACGGGCTTTTGTGAAGTTTTTCCCTGTGATAAGTTGCTGCAAAATTATGGATTGGTAATAACTTTTAATAAATTATAAAAATAAATTCACCACATCACCAGAATGTGCACGATTTCATATGAAATATTCTACTTGTAAGCAATTACTGAGAACGAAAATGCCCTTAAAATCTGTTTTGAAGTTACACCACTTTAAAATATAAAGCGTCAACTCAGTTGTATCATTGGAGTACTGAAGAAAACTTATCGTCGTTATCTTGCCCCTTCCATGATAGAAAGTTTTCATGTCCAATAAAATATCCTGTCCCAGGAGTGTCCATGTTGTGCCAGTTGTGTAAAATAGTTAAGTCGTATCCAACTAAACTACGGAAAACTGAGAGAATTTTATTTCAACCGGACAGTTTCAATGTGAATCAAATTAACTGAAGACTTCTCTCCTGTTACTTTCAATTGAGGAAACTTCAAATCGAATATCCAATAGTTCAAAGTTTCGCGAGTCCGGGATCATCTCCTATTCCTTAAAATAACCGTCTTTCTATTCACATTTTGCTGTTAGTCAGTTTCTAGATTTCAGTCTTCTTTTTACCCATTTTGCTGTTAGTCAACATTTGAATTTCATAAAAATTCGGCGAAATAACTTCGTGAAACAGAACTAAAAGTATTGCATCAAAATCTTGGCCAACAAACAGCACGCGGCTAAAATAAATAAAAATGCTTTCATGTATCTTAAGGTTCGTTTTGACTGTAATTGACAGGAAGTTCATATTGAGCTCATTAATTTTTCGCTGATTTCTATTCCAGTCATTAACTATTTTGTTGCCATTTTCGTTGTCTTTACCTCCCAATACCTAATCAAGAATGTTCAAGAATTTACAAAATATGCTTCACGATCTATTTTACCTGCAGAATGTATGCCGCTATTAGTTTCTTATTTTATTTTTTTTGTGGATAGAAGAACTGTAGTACAACGGAAGTGTGGCACAACAAAGATGTAGGTTAATTTGACAAAATAAATTATAATAAAAAATATAATAAAAATATTATTATTTTTTTCTTAATTTTTTTGTTTTGACTGAATAACTTTATTAAGAATTTCTAAAGGAAATTAATCTTAAAACTGCTTTTTTAATGTTTCATATTCTGTTACTTCACACCAAAAAAAAAAAAGAAGTTTTTGTTTGAAGAGATTTTTTTTTTAATTTTAATTTTAAAGAAATTTCTTTTGACAATAAATTTTAATTCAATTCAGCTGTTGTTTTCTAGTAAACAAATTTTAATAAGCCAAATTAGCTTTCAGTACTCTTTTTAGATTATCTAAGAAAATTTGCGCAAACGAATCTCTGAAGACCTACTTTGGCTCTAGTATTATATGCAGAGGAATTATCTAAAAAGCCCTAAAATGGACACTTAAACTTTTTAAATTAAGAACTGCTTCGTTGTTTTGGTTTCAGGGTCCACTCACTGAGTGCTAGTTTAGGACAAAAAAAGTGTATTGTTAGAATCAAGGAAGAATAATAATTTCTGGTTTCCGAATTAAGTCCAGCTCAAGACGATCGCTTTACGATTCAAAGACCTCATGCTAGAAGCGTTTGATATAGTAGAAGAAATATATCTTGTGCTTAACCCTAGAAGGCTAACGCTTTTTAATTATACCTTAAGACTAACAACATGTAAAATTTACGTGGTTCAGCTTTCTAGGGTTAAGAATGTATAGAATAGATTCAATATCTTAAGCACTAGTGACCAACTATGTATATTAAAAATAATTAATATATCCAACAGATTTAAATTCAAATTGCCTGCAGCAATTTTTTGTTAAAAGTATTTCAATAATTTGAATAGAAGACTTAAAACTGCAAAAGGCCGAAACTTAATAGAGAAAAAGAAATTGTTTTAATAACAACATAAATAACCTAAAAAAGCATTTTAAGGCAAAAATTCTAAAACATTAAAGAAAATGCAGCATTGAAATTTTCTTGACATTTGAAGCAATCAAATTAACTGAA
Source organism: Linnaemya vulpina (assembly GCA_963675445.1). NCBI lineage: Eukaryota > Metazoa > Arthropoda > Insecta > Diptera > Tachinidae > Linnaemya > Linnaemya vulpina. The sequence continues at coordinate 21,221,081 of OY776277.1, forward strand.
ACTCATCTGCCCACTAACAGATACATCAGAGTAAAGCTACATTCACATATATAATATATATATATATATATATATATATATATATATATATAAAATATATGCGCAACCACTATTTTTTAACAAATTTTTGTTTAATATTTCGAGCGAGTTCTTGAAAACTAAAACGACAGAAGACAAGACTGATCGTGTATTGAATTTCTTATCATAAAGAGACGTGCTTAATTTAAAAATATGTTCTGAATATTAAAAAAATTTTAACAGAAATTATTGGTTTCAATTAACTCGTCAAATATTTGATAGTTGTGAATGCAACTTTTGACTTTAATTAAAAAAATTAAATTAATATTTGTGGCATCATTAAATGCACTTTAAGACGAAACCTTTTTAACTATCTTCCATTAATAAAGAAAACTTTTTATTTCATTTTAAAATATAGTTTTTTTTGTTTTCTTTTATACACGCAAGAATGAGTTCCATACTATTATAAACTGGCTGAAAGTATTGGTGGGTAATAACACATGCTTGGGCCAGGCTTTTTTCTCATTTTCCATTGTACGAAACCACAAAATATATGAATACGCCTTTAATAAAAATCACAAATCATAGCCATGATATTCGTGTGCACTTAAAACGCAATAGCTGTTTACAATGACCATAAAATCCATTTGAAATTATTGCTAAAAAGTTATTAAAAGCAAATTCTAAAAACTCTTAAGCTTTCCAACAATAAAATATTTGTGCGGAAAGTTTCTGCTCACAATAAACTAAAAGAGAAAGAAAACAAATAAAAAAATAATGGTTCGCACAACGCCAATGCGTAATGAATTTTATGTATTTGTAAATTGAAAATTTGTTTCGATACCAAAAACTGCTATTAACGAAAAAGGCATGAACACACTTCACATGCACATTCCGCGTTTTTTCAATTTTATTTTTATTTTATCTTGCAAAAGTAATCAATGAACAAACCGCAGAATAAAAAGTAGAGCAGAGGTTTTCTTACATATATTTTGTCTTTCTTTTTGCTTTTCTTTTTTTCTTTTTCTTTTATTAGCATAAAAACTATTTAAAGGATTGCCTGGGTCCCAGTCTAGGCATCTTGAGTGGCAAACATGAATAATAATTTAATCGTGTTCGAAACTAAAACAAACGGTAGACGACATTTAGCCACACCTACGCTTTTCTTATCGCACCAAATCGTATAGATGCAGACAAGGAAAAAAAATTTGCTTAGCAAAAATGTAATAAAACAGAAATTAGAAAATAGTGTTTAGATGTGGCAAGAAAAAAAGTTAACAAATCGTCAATAGACTTTTGCATGTTCCAAAGAGATGGAAAACATAAATTTACTTCTATTTCTATTTCTGTTTTCTTTTTTATTTTATCAAAATGCCTGCCTAACAAATCTTGTCACATGGAGTGTGATACCAATTTATAAAATAAAATAGAATAAATAAAATGCCGGAGACTGAATTAAAGTAGAAATAGAAATAAATCTTCTGTAGTACCCTACATTTTAGCGGACAGGCAACAGTCTGGCATGATGCTAACGAAAACTCCAAGCAACGGTGCACATCCGGAGATCAGCATTGAGTACTGGAAAAGTGAGTGGCGTTGAATCATGACTTGCATTTCATAGTTATTGGAAATCTCTAGAAACTCATACGCACTCAAGAATTTGATGTATTGAAAATAATTATTTTTCACAACATGTAAGACCTTGTTGACTTAGACTCTTCTATGTTCAATATCCATTAACGAATATCAGCTTTAAAGTACTCAGCATGAATCGTATTTGCTTGTGCACGATTGTAAGTATCACGACAATATTCTTGTACTCGTAGATCGTTTATGGATCAAGCAGTTTTGACTCAGAAATGCGTTCATTGTGAGTATGAAGATGACGTGGTGTTCATATAAACTACCATTCAGACTTATAAATCCCCTTTATTGTGAGTATATTTACATCAAATAGATTTCATTCATACTCACTTGTACAGCGTGTTTTTGTGGAGTGTCCCAACTTTGTGTCGGCATCACTGCTTTATTTGGAGCACCCATTTAACAGGTGATAGTTGATATTTCTTTAGTTTACTTTGAAATTTCATTATGAATCGTCTTACACCCGACCAACACATGCAAATTGTTTAAAGTTTCAATAAAACTTTAAACAACTTTTGCACACTTTTGGTTGAATGGGTACGTAAATAAGCAGACTTGCCGCATTAGGAGTGGGGAGAGTCTAAAATCTTTAGTCGAAACACCATTAAATCGACAGAAAATTACTCTTTGGTGCCCTGTATAGACTGGAGTGGTCATTGGCCTATATTTCTTCAAAAGCGACTATGGTCAGAATATAAATGTCAATAGTGAACGATGTAAATCACGTGGCATTAATCCTGCTGATATGTTGTTCCAACAGGATGGAGCCGAATTTCCCGATGTGGGCACCACAATTGATTTATTCAAAAAAAGTTTTAATTAAAAAATATATTAACATACTGGCCCAACTAATTGGCCACCAAGATCGTGTGATTTAACCCTATTGGATTACATACTTTGGGGTTATGTTGTCTACGTCGATTAACCACAATCAATTGACGTCTATAAAACAGACACAATTGAACACCTGGAAGCCCACATTCGAAGAGTTATAAATATGTTGAAAATTGGTGTTTCAGATTGCACATTTTATGCCAGCCGTGGTAGAAATCATATTTATATATTAATTTGATAACATTTTCTTTTAAATAAAACCCGAATCATGCATATATTTCCCTAATTTCTTATTTTTGAAACTTAAGTCACTCTAAAAAAACACCCATTATGTAAAACTTTTTGAATGACTATTTAAAGTCATTCAGCACTGCTCATTGCAGATCTCTAGTGCACTAACCAAGATCCTAGTATAACTCAGAAAATCTGGCCTGGCTGACTACTGAAATTTCACGAAAAGCTTTAGACCAAGCCCACCACCATTAACCTAAACTAACATGTAACAAACGTTTAGACAAACTTATTAACTATTCTGAAATCAATTATGGTGCAGCAGCACACCGCTCTTAAATTTACATTTTGATCCAGCTACTGTATGACTTGCAGTTGTATCACGGAAACGCTTCACTTAACTCAAGACAAATAAATAAACAAAAACAAAAACGAATTCTTTTAACGAAAATAGTTGCGCCAAAAACTTTAAAAGGAGTTCCATTTGAACAATTCTAGGAAACTAAATACTTGGAGTAGAGACGTGCGAGTATCTCAGTCCTTGCCACTGTGCGCCTGTTCGTTCCAACTTGGTCTCGTGAACGCACTCTATATGTCGTGCTAAATAAATGTTACATTTTTTTATATAATTTTCATTTGCATTTCTGTCTCTATGCCTTATTGAGTGGTATTAGCCGGTTATTTAGTTGGCTTAAATCTTTGGCACGCATGCTTAAATCAAGCTCACGCATATAATATCAGCTTAGATTTTTGGAATAAAAAATGTGCTGTAACAAAGACAAATTCTTTTTTTCAAGATTTTAGTAGCTTCTGCTCACATGAAACTATAAAGTCGTGCGTTTTGTTGTTATAAATGCGTGTGTGTTTCGGTTATTTTAACGTGAGAGCTGCTCCAAGTTAATGTAGTCAAATGTAAATTGGAAAGACAATAACGATTAATATCATTTGACCAACAAGTAAATTTATTTCCATTTTTTTGTAAATCTAAAACTTTTCTAAAAGAAAATATTCTAACAAATTGAATTTGACTTTGTGGCGCAAAAGGATAAGGATTCTGATAGAAAAGTGTTAGAATCACAATAATTCAAATTTACATTTTTATGTTTGTGTTTTTCATTTCTAAATGATTTGTTTCAGCAATAATAATCGTATATGACCAGTATTAGTGACAGTCAACTGAATACACAAAGAAAAATCGAAAAGAAATAAAATTTGGATGACAGTCAAATGGTGTTTCAGGGTTTTTCAAGCACTCAAACACTCTTCGAAAGACATTTAAAATTAAAGTTGACTTAAAATTAAAGACTTGCTTTTCTGGTTATTTATTAAATATGACTACATACGAGGTATGTTCCGAAAATTGCATAAAATTGCAAACTTTGCGATCTACGTTCATTCTGCTCGTGTTTTTCTATGTTCCTGCACTCGAATCTTGCGAGCATTTCAAACTGTAACCACAGGACTCTCTTAGAGCATCGTCGAAAAACAATTTTCCCAATTTTATTTCATGTTGCTATTGTTCGAGCCAAAGTTTCTGAAGCTTAAAAGTAAAACAAAAACTACATAAAACAATTCTAATTAGACTGAGTTTATGTAAGAAGAGTTTCATTGATTAAAAAAAAAGTTAAGAAGAGGTGTAATAAAACATTAACTTTAAGCTTCCTCATTATCATAACAAGGAAAACGGCAGCAGTAAGAAAACAACAACAGACTCTCACTATTATGACCGCCAACAGTGTTGAACACCTGACAGAAGCTGTAGGCAAACTTACGTTATAAGATTAAAGTTTGACAAACAACAGAGACATAGAAGCGAAGAAAACTGAAAAGGAGTGAATGTTGTTTTAGTTGTGCCAAGACAGGAACTATTAAAAAATTCTTCGCTGGACGTCCGCAACAACGCGTTTGAACAATCACAAGCGTGTTAACGCAATCCATGAGATAAGTAAAACCAATTCGGTGCAACAGTATAATTTTTTCCATGACGCACGCACTGCATGTAAAAACTTGAAAAGGTCAGAGCCTTAAAGGAGTGTTATATTTTCTTTTGTTAGAGTAGGAGTTGAAAGCAATCAAATTTCCAATATGCCTGTTTTGTTTCCTGTTGCAAGTAATTTGGTCTTTTCAGAGTAAACAGTTTTCTAGGCTGCCCTTCGCTGAAATAACGAATACAGGACTGCCATGTGTTAGATAACGAGTTTAACTCCACGCTCAGTCATGAAGATGATGGCGAATTTTTCTGATCTGCATTAGAGATTGTGAACTTTTAGCAAACAACTATTTTAACAAAATTTTAAAGCAAATCAGCTTTAAAAATTGTATCAAGAGCAATACGATCATTGTATTTGGCAGGCTTTAATTTACACCGAAGAACTTTAAAATTAAATTAATAAATTAAATTAATAAATTAATGAAAACGGTATTGGCTACAACTGATTTCTTTTCAACCGATAATTATTTCTAATAAAGTTGCTGCACTTTATTTACAGATCCCAGTTTAGTCAGTTATTAAATTTTTCTATTAAGTCTACTTAATATTTACATAGAAATTAATTTCAAGCAGATTAAATCAACTGCTACCTCGTGCTTTAGAGCAGTAAAAGTAACTACGAATGATTAAAAAGCTCGCAATTTTTAGAGTACCAAAACTTACTCGCTTTATTCTGAAATCGGTTCTGATTTAACACTATTGTGATTTGGGAACATGCGCCTTTATACACAAAAATTATTTGATAAGTAAATCCATTTTCCTCGTTCTTTTGCTGGGCAATTATTTCATGATTTCACAGCTCTTCTTTATGTTGCACTGGGGCTCATGCAACAAAAAATCACATGCAAGCCAATACTACTTGCAAACCGCCCAATTCTGTATTCTCTCTCACACACACCCATGATGCGAAAAATACACACAAATAAAGGCTGTTTTTTAGGGAGGTATAAAAATTTAAGTTGCCAACACTTTCCGAATTGGCGGTAATTTTGTCAGCTGTCCAGTAGTTCATGTTCAGTTCGATTTGGCATTCCGACATGAATATAACGATGCCTGAGCAACGCTATCAAATTGTGCAACTTTATGTTGCAAGTCTTGGTTGTATTAGAAATACATAACGCGCGCTGCGTCCATTTGATGGTCATTATAATCCTCCATCAGCAAAATTTACTCGATTAACCGTGAAATGGTAATATGTGAAGTCTAAGCAGAAAAACCAGAAACGATTGATCATTTGGAGAACAACATTCATCGCGTTATTGTCGATGTACGGCCGAATATGTTGAAAATAGTCATCGGAAATTGAACCTCCAGATTATACTACGCCCGAGTCAGCCCTGGCGGTCACATGCTAGAAGTCATTTTTAAATTATAATGCCAGAATATTACCATCCGGATAAAGTAAATTTCATGTCTATTAAATAAATCATCTCTGTTCTACACCTCTATAAAAAATACCCTATACATAAAAATAAGAACAAAATTAATAAAAAATATTTAAATGCTAACTAAATGTTAATAACGCCTTCCCCTTGCAAGATGCTTATGAAAAGTGTTTCAAAAATGCGTGAGCCCAAACATAAATCAGAGGGGTCGAAAAATCCAACAACTTAATTGTAGAGAGTGAACGCAAAACCAACTGCAGCGTCAGGAATGTGAGTGAAAATTAATTGAAATGCAACGCTTGAGTTGTTATTATTGTTGTTCTGTGCTTGCACTAACGATCACTGCATTTCAGCTGGATTTTTAATGTTCCCAGAATTTATGAGATATTTATTAGTGCTGATAATTTGGCACCAGCGAAAGCCACTGTACACACACACTAATTTAAGTGGTAGAAACTGCATTTTCTTTCATTTGCTACCAGCGAGATGATAACGATGATGCAACATTTTTTAAGATTTCGTGTCTCTCGATTGCATTTGAAGCAAAAACAGAATATTCTCACAATTTCGGGAGAAGATGTTAAGATATTTTAATGTTATATAACTCAAATATTATGTCTTCATGCTTTGGTAGACTTTTCTGGATGGGTGGTCCTGCTTTTATTATTGTATTTCTTTTTCAGGCGACATGTTGTGTGAGAATTTGCTTAAAGAATAAAACTTTTGATTTTTTTTAATATAATGGAAAACATTTTTTTCTTCTGTAATTAGCCACTGCAAAGTGGTGTTGCACAAACTTTGTCGGCTTGATATTCCGTATTATGAATTTATTTCTACTTCCGCCAGAGAGCTGCAACATTGTTTTTGTGTTTGTTTGTTATAAGAAAATTGAATTTAAGTTTTAAAAAATACTTGAAATATTGACGGCGTTTGCAGTCTGAGTCAGAAATATAATTACAACTGATATAATATTTTTAAAGAAGTTATCAACCTTCTTTAAAAATATTATATCACCAAACAACGACGCTGCACACCAGCCGCCGATGCAAATGCAAGGAAATAACTACAGAATGTCATTCGAATCGAATCGAATAATTATTAAAGGAACTGCTGAAGATCATGGCAAAACAATTGGCTTATGCCACATAAGATTTTTAAATCTGTTGCAAAGTTTCTTCTAAAATTGCTGCGTTTAGACCAAAAATATTTTTGAATTGCTTGTATTCTTTCCTCATCCACTGAGGCACCTCAGATTGCGATTTCTCCTGTTTTTAAGATTGAAGAGACCCCCTGAGAGAACGCTGTTTATTAATAAATTAAATTGGCGTCGTTGAGAGTTCTCAAGGACACACACTGTATATCAGAATTACGTAGAGGATTCAAAACAATTCTGGAGCAAGTGTATCACATCGAGAAGGACTGTTTGGAATGGGACAAAACAAATATTAATTGAATATGTAAAAATTTGGAGAAACGTTTAAATGTACCGTTTTTTAGACAGACCTCGTATTACTTAAGCAATTTTTAGAAAAACTTAACTCTTATATGCACAATAACTTTTCAACACAAATACCATCGTTTCTGTTTATATTCATCACGTTTTTGCAGCAGCGAGCAGCAGGAGTCAATGTGGCACCTGTTACTCTTTTTCCTTAAGATTCCTTTATTAGCACAAGTTTTTAAAATATATTTTATAATAAAAATAGTTTTTGTAGGAGTTCGTGTATTTTGAAAAATAATTACTCATGAATGAATCAGGTGGCATAACTTTAAAATAATGACGATAATTTCTTCTTTTGCTTTGCGAGAAATGAACTTGTGCTTCTTTATATGTTTTTGTGTAAATATATATTTCTTAAGCTTGTGGTAGTGGGATGAAAGTTCAAGTGTGCAGCTGCTTACACGTACACCACAACACGGCTCGATAAATGAGTCCCTTTGCTCTTCGAATAGTCAGCACGTTAATAATGAATTTATTTGGTTTATTAAAATCATTTTCATAACCCGCCTTCTCCTTCCCCTTCCTGCCTGTAAGAAACACCTTATTAAAATTTTGCTGAAGTTTTAATTGAAGCTTCTTTATAAAACAGCTAAAGATAAAGAATCTGTCTTGAAGATCCTTTTTCTTTTTCTTTTTTTTTTCTTTTTCTTTTTTTTTTTCTTTTTCTTTTGTTTGTGTATTTTCGTCTAAAAGCAAATATTTCTGATCATTTCTTAGGAAATGCTATGGATGGAAGAAATTGAGAGAAAAATAGAAAAGAAAATATTCAGCAACGTTGTTTTCAATCTCTTTCAAATAACACTTAGATTTGAATACCACAAACATTTAATCGCCAACAGATGATATGTTCCAGTATGCAAGACTTTGTTTGTGGACTGTGGCCAAATTCTACGCCAATAACTATCCAAATGTCCACTAACTCGGCAGAAATGCAACAAACATTTGTTAAATGAAGCAAAAAGGAGGAAAAAAAAAAATAGTACGAAGTACGCCATGAGATGCCAAGAACATGATCTATACAATAAGATCGCACTTATTTTTATGTTTTTTTGCTGCTGCGAGTTGGTCTTTTCTACGTCTAAAACTTCTAGTTACACTGTAACTGAGTGAGTGAGTGTGTGTGTGTGTGTGTGTAAGTGTTTGCGTTTGAGTTTTTTAGCCAATTTAATTGGATGTGAACTGTTAGTAAACTGCCAAATACCAAATGACAATCGAAATACCACAAAAATGCATCTGAAACTACAACAACAGTAGTGAACAGCAAACAGCAGCTGTAACATTGTCTTTTTTCTTCTTCTTCTTCATCTTCTACTCCACTAACAACAAAAACAATAACAATGGTGTTTTAAGCTGTCACTATGAAAAAAAAACTGCACTGCAACAGCAACAGTTGTTCACAGTTTTTTTTTTTTTTTAATTTCCTCTTATTTTAACAACGAAACTATCAGCAACTTTAGGAGACCAAGTGCAGAGATACCACACACACCGTTGCCGTTTAGGCGTTAGATGTTGCCTAAAAAACATGTTTTTACTTAAAAGTTCTTTTCCACTGCTGTGGACTTAAAGGACAGCGAAGTTGCATTTAAGCGATTATAAAGGGCGTTGCATAGGGCGTAGAACAAACAAACAGGCATTGAAAGATAAAAAACAACAGAACAGGAGGGTTTAATTGTGTTTATGGCAAAACAAATAAGACCAACCAACGCAAGATTGTTTGCAAATAAAAGAAAGAGAAAAAATGGAAAATCGATACATTATCTTAGCGATAATTGATTGTAAAATTAAGTAAATTTTTTTTTCTCAAATAACATAGAAAAATATTTCTGATAAAATAAAGTTAATTGAAAATTTTAGCAGATCTCAAGCGCAAATTAAAGAGACTGAACACAACGATGCATTTAAATATTTATTATTTTTACTGCAGTTCATTTATTCAAGTATTCTGTTGGAAATATTTCAGCAGTTCTTAAAATCATTTAAAGGAACAAATTACTGGTAATTAAGGCCTGGACAGTGATAATATCATCACGCGAATGTTGGTCTCAATTTACGTTTTTTTTCAGAAATGTTAATTTTCTTGTGAGAGCGAATTTAATACATTTTTATTTGGTGAATATCTAACAAAATAAAAATTTCTTAAAAAAATAAAAAATTTTATATATCTGAAGTCCATTTTTTAATGCACCCTGTTGGCCTTTGACCTGTTTTTTTATCAGAGAGGACTCGTAAGATTTTATTAAGAATGAAAGTGGATATCAAATGAAAGTAGAGACCTCTTCAAGATTTTTTCGAGTATTAAATACTTCTGGTATTTTTTCTACAACATTTACACTCATAAACATTAACAATTTATGTCTTGCGGTAGCATTTGCGGATCGGGAAATTGTCGCCAATCCAAATCTGTTTCAAATTTTTATTGTAATATATAATTTTAAACACTTATTTATAAAAACTCTTTACCTAATTTAAATTAATTTATTTTTGTGATACTAAATGTTGCGATAAAGAATTTGTTTTTTTCAGTTTATTCTGAAAAAGAACACCGAAGGTGTTGGAAGTAATGAAAAAATATATACACATATACCGAGATAAAACATAATAAGTTTTGTAGGCTAATTGTTCTAACTTAGTTAAAATCTCAGAAAGACATGATGATAAATATTCCTAGGCACACAGGAAAGTCAACATCAGTTTTGTTCAACTTACACAGCAGAGCAGAACAGCTGTTTTCGAAAGTCGCAACACTTTCATCTTCAGTGCTCATGTTATATAGCAAAAATAAAATGTTCATAAAATAAACAAATCACATACAATTTGAGCTTTGGCTTGAGCTACCAATAAAAATTGGAAAAACGTTCACATATACTTAAGTATAAAATTCAAACCAAAAAAGTTTGACTTAATGTATAATGGAACAAAAAATTTTGAAAAATGGGACATGAAGGAAATAATCAAACGGTAACACGGGTATTAAAACAAAAACGTGTTAACATCAGCTTGATACAGTTCTCGGATTCTTTTTCACACCAAAATTTGTGTAAATACGAACTGTTATCACATTCAACTAAACAGTGGTTATAAACAGAATATACACATGAGCACTGACGATGAAAGTGTTGCGACTTTCGAAAACAGCTGTTCTGCTCTGCTGTGTAAGTTGAACAAAACTGATGTTGACTTCCTTTGTGCCTAGGAATATTTATCATCATGTCTTTCTGAGATTTTAACTATGTTAGAAAAATTGGCCTATAAATATATTAATATAGCAAAAATAACATGTTCATAAAATAAACAAATCATAATAAGTTTTATTTTCGATTCTTAGACCTAGATCCTGAAGAATAATTGCAATAAGAACTTAAGTTCAAAACAAGGTCGAATAAAATATAAAAATTAATTTTATAGTCATATATTCAGCAGATTTTCTAATGCGATCCTTTTAGTGACGCACATGCAATGAAATGAGAATAATAATTATTTTAAATTTTTTATAATTGAAATTGCAATAAACTAAAGAGAAAGAGCACTAACGACAATATGTACCAACTACATAGTGAATATAAGCGGAAAGAAAAGACGTTCAAAATTTGCTAACGACCGATATCATAATGAAAATGAATTGTTTGTAAAAATATTTAGGCATCAAATCCAATTAACATTTAAAACAGACGTTACTAAAACATCGAAAACTAGTCACTACGCAGCACTGATGTAAGAAAATACTTTAAATTCTATCAACACCATATTATCCTCGCCCATCTATTCTATCCAGCATAATGGCTTGCCTACAAAATATATAAAGTAAAAGTGTTTAATAATATTAAAAAAAAATGGAGTTATCCTTGAGATTTGGCACATGATTGTGGTGTCAATCATTATCGCAAACTTTGGTTTCATAATTTAATCATAAATTAAAACAACAATAAAAAGGTACACCGGTCTAAGATCTGATAAGTTCTTTTACCAAAGTTATTGTTTATTATGGTCCCAGAGAAAAATTAGAACGAAAACAATTCGTGGGCAGAAGTTGGCATAATTTTATATATCGACAGTTTATTTAACAGGATGAGAACTACCGATAACTATCAAGTTTGGTAGCTGGAATGTCAGCTAAATCGTCATTTCACTTATGCAGAATCGAAATTCCTTTAACCTGGACGATGTTCAGTTATGTAAAGGGCATTGAAAAATACCTAATTTTTGCTTTTACAAAAAGTTGAGTTTAATTCATTCCTCTTCAAAATATGTATATCTGTTAAATTTTTCCTTGCTCATATTTCAATTTTGGAAATTTTCAAATATCTCCAACACTTAAATTGAAGAAAAGTAAACAAAATTTTAAAACAACTTTAACAATTTTCTGTTTTGTTTGCAGTCTCAAAGATCACATATTTCATATTTTTTGGAGTTTGCAACTTAATTTCTCATTATCGTCTGCTTTAATGAATAAGGCCATTGAGAAATAAAAGAGCAGGAATAGTTTAACTTCATTACATGTTGGGCAATAATTCCATGGCTACTTTAATGTTGTAGCGTTGTGTGATTAAAAATATTTTTCAACCATATTGACTTAAAGTGTTTCTGAGGACATCGTTACCCAGATTCGGCTGATTTTTGTCGCATAGTTTTGAATTAAACATCGATGCCCTATTTAGAACACAAGAAGTAAAAATCAACAGTAATAGAATTACAAACTTGAATTCAACTGTCACAGTTTTGTGTTTAACATTTGAAGCTTTTTTTTGGGTTCTTTTGTAAATATAGAAATTGAACTCAAGTATTTTAATAAAATCTCCTTCCTTCTTTCATTTGCCTCCTGTAACAATTCAAAATAAAAATGTTCTTTTGTTGAGCTGTTAGTTAGCTCTTTGGCTTAGATTTAAAATAAAACTAACAGAAATCATGAATGTTTCGAATGAAAAGAGGAAAGAAAAAAATGTACGTGTAGAAACCATTCTGACAAGATTACATGTTAAGATAACAACCTCCTGCCTTCCTACTTTTTTTTTTATTTGTTCGCTGGCAAAGTTACGGGCAAATGAAAATAAACAAAATCATACCGCAACACATTTTGCTAAAGATTTTTAAGTTTGAAAAAACATTTGGCTTAAAAGCTGCTGCTTCTTTTTCATTTTTGGTGTTTATTTCACGTTTAAATGCATAAATTGGCATAATTTTGGTTTTGTGTGTTTAATGTTTATAGACTTGTCCTTTTCTTTTTTTTTTGTTGTTTCCGTTTGTTCGTTTGTTTGTTAGTAAATCTGTTGCTTTTGTTTTAGTTGCTTTAAGTTTAGTTCTTTAAAGCCAAGTTAGCAGTGTATTTGGTGTTATTTTAGCCATAATGGAAATATGAACAATAACTACTTTGTTTATAAAAAAAAAGAAAACAGAAAAACAAAGAAGAAAAATGAAATTGGCAAAATAATAAAAAAGGAATCATATTGTGATGATGTGGCTAAAAAGTTGAGTTGTAGCAACTGAAGATGAGGATGATGTTGTTTGTATGCGCTTGTTGTAATTTTTGTCGTTGTTGTTTAGTTACTTGTCTTTCTTTTTAGTCAGTTTGTTTGTATTTTGCCAAAAATGTTCAAAGAACTGTTGGCCACAATATACTTTGTAAGTCCCAACTATTTCTTTGGCTTCTCTTTTCGTTTTTCTTCTGTTATCAAGATATGAATTTTCATGTTTTTCATGTACCAGTCAGTCCAACAAAAAGTACAACAAAAATTCAGCAAAAAGAAAAATTAAATCCTAAAAGGACCACGACATTATATCACAGTAACGAGTGGAAAACAAGGGTCTCCTTCTCTTATACACTGATGTAAGTACCGCCGCTCTGTAGCTTTACCGCCCATTAAGGAATTATTTGCTTTGTAATGGTGTGTGTGTGTGTGTGTGCCTGTAACAAATATATTTAAATTTTGTTTCAAACAAAAAGCGTGTGTAACAGATGCCATAATTGGAAGCAAAAGAACTACTAGCAGACAGGCAACAAGCAGAACTTTGTTCGCATCATTGTTATACATTTTGAAAAAAAAAAACAATTTAAGATTTATAAGGCTTCAAATGCATGTTTTATATTTTGAAATTTCTTTCCAAGTTTTCCGAAGTTTTTTTTTTCATTTGTGCAGCCTTTTAGATTGTAAATTATTCTGGCGCGAAGTTACCACGATTTTGGTTGGGATTTTATTTTGTTTCATAACCATCTTTTTGGTATTCAAATTTTTATTTTTTCACCTCGACTGGCACTTAGGGGACGAACCCTTTTCCTGCATGAACAGTGTTCATGCTCTGCAGAATTAAGAAAGGAAGGATTGTGTTAAGAGCACCTCCGGGGAAAATGAGAGCAGTTGGTGGACCATAGAACTTTGCGAGTCTAAATAGTACCAAGAAAAACAATTAATACGCAAACTTGTACCAAATTGAACTTTGCAAAACCTGGGGGCAAATTACAGCACTCGTTATCGAACGAAATTACAAAATATTTCAATAGAGTTTATATGGAAATATTTTCAAATTTCGAATCGTATCGAATGCCGTAATTTGCCCCTGATAGAAATTAACTGACACTTTTGTGTAATCAGAATTGGAGACCATGAAAGTATTAATTTAAAACAGGCACACAACTGAGTGATTTGTGAATATTTTCGATCGTGTCCAAGGCTCTTTATCTAAGTTTGAGATGAAAAGTCCCTATAAAAGTTGGGGATTAATGAGAGCTTTACACTTTATTAGAGTTTAAAGACATGGTTTCTTGTGGCTTAAAACAAATATTATCATATTACGATTCTTTAAAACACTGCCATAAAATAATTGAGAAAAAATATATAATTACTGTGCTCATCTACAGGTTTGTTTTCTTTTAGTTTATATATTATAATTCTAAAGATATTTTTAGTTTTATACGAATCGGTATGGCCGAGTTGCTTACCATTTCTAGTAGCTTCATACTTATTACTGTGATTATGTTCCCCCAAGCGCCTGTTCACTTGTTATTACGTTACAACACTTGATATATGACATGTTATTTGTGTTCCAATACACAATTAAAATGTCTTGTACGACCACATTTTCCCATCCTTCGTTAGCTACAACAACCACATGCTTATTACTTCTTTTCCAATAGACATGGGATAATAAATATTACTTGAGTTCGAATCATCAAATTGTTACAACTGACTGACTTATTGTGCTAGTTTTAGTCATTGTTATGTCTGGACGACATAAAGTTTTCTTTTCTTTTTCCTGGATAAATAATTGTAACAGCAGCAAGCAACCTGAATGGTCTGGCCACAAGACTGCGGCACCAGTAGCCAGCCCATCAATGTTTGTTCGACTGATGTGTCTTTTAAAAAAACAAGCCAATAGCATTAACATTGATTTTAATATGAAAACAGATTTTAGTTTAACATCAGTCTTACAAAATAGATAACAACAATAATTTATGTGGACTTAAAAATTGCACTAAATGGAAAAGAATTATTTAAATAAGTTATTAAGTGTTTGTTGCAAATCAAACTTCCAAGTTCATTTCTTTTAGTTAACATGAAAGTATTTTATTTACAATTTATATTTTTGCCATTGAAGATAATGTTATTAGTTTAAACAAAATTTGTGTTGCATGCAGAGATTATTTGCAATTTAATTCGAACCTACATAAACGTCGATGTGGATGACATGAAAATAAAGTGCGTCCAGTCAGCTCAACGAGCTACTGCTGCGATGGCTGAACCAGGTCCCATTAAACTGACTTGGCTAATAAATTAGATTTTCTTTTTGCCGAAATGAAGGCGGTAGCGATAGACAGTTAAACCTGAACACCAACTGACATGGCAGCAAATACGAGTATCTACCATCGCCAAAAACAAACACAAAACAAAAAACTAACAAGAACTTTGAGTTTTAACCACAAGAAGAAACTCATACATAACGGCCACTTAGATCATCATCGTTCAGATCATTATTATGTTAAAAGAAATTCATTTGAAGGCGACGCGAATACGTTAATAGCCATTTGATAGTATTCGTATGGCAGCGCGATTTTGTATATGGCCAGTGCGACGTGTAGCAGCCAAAAGAAATCTATTTGTTTTTCTTTTATCTTTCGTTGAGCTCTCAGTATGTCTTTCGTAGGCCGGCGGTCATGGCCAAGTTGATTTTTGATTTGTGTCGTTTGATGTTGATTTAAAAATGTTTTTCTTCGAAAACATGAAGATCACAAATAATAAGTTCACTTGGCAGCACCTTCTGCATCTGCAGTTTGCAATCAAACGATTTTAAATTTATATGCAACATTAAATTAAAATTGCCAGAGATGTGCAAACATTTCTACAACATGATATATAATGCAGCTTCCGAGAGTAGTTTCACATATTGAAAAGGTTCACCAGAATTATCTGCAGTATGTTCTACACCATTTCCAGATAATCGTAGAACTGCGTCACATTATTTAAAAAGGCGGTCAAAAGGCGTATATCTCGAAATTATTTGATTGGTTTTGAGAGTTAGTAATTGCAAGTCTTGACACAACCGGCTGTCAAGACTTCCGCTGGGAATGGTGAGACATGAAGTATTATTTTCCATAATTCCACATTAAATTCACGCTTTTTTGATTTTGAAATTTATCTTCATTAAAACAACTAATCTCAACACTTTAAGCTAATTATCTTCATGACAAGTTTTTTTTATGCATACGGCTGTCGGAACATAAACAAAACACTTTACAACCGATGCCACACAATTAAATCAGCTAATTTTATTTTACAGCTTTCAAACTGATTTAATGCATGAGGTTGTCGAACACTGTTTGGGAAAATTAAATTGTATATGATCATTAACCTGCAGAAATCGGCAGTATTGCCAGTTAAGTAGTTTTCGTTTCGCGGCTAGAATAAGGCAAATTATTTGCTCTTTATCATTTCAGTTTAGCCAATTTTTGCAATTATTTTCTACATGACGGTTCGATCAATACCTTGTTATAGAAAACAAAGCCTTAATATTTTAACTGTTAAAGTTTCAGAGATATTTTTGTTTGAATTAACACAGTCTTGTTGACTTTCCTTTGCACTTGGAATATTTAACATGTCTTTATGAATTAGAAACACTTTTCCTAAAATTAGCCAAAACTAAGCTAAAACTATGGCTTGTGCTAACCCATCAAAAGGACGAAAATATTCGAATGCACTTAAGGAAATTTAAACTGAAATAGTGTGATAAAATAATATGGAACAAAATATTCAGTAAAATAGGACATGAATAAATATAATCAGACGGCAACACAGGGACTTACCATCGGTTTGACACAGTTCCGTACCCTTTTTCATAATAAAGTTGGCACAAACAGAAAGTGTTATCACATTTAACTAATCGGTTGGGGATAAGCAAAAGTACAGATAAATATGGATAACTGTAGCGGCATCAAGCCTTGAAACGCATCATCGTACGGTGCGTTTTAATGCATGCTGACTATAATATTTTTTTTTGTGTCAGCTCAATATCAACGACTGTTTAAAGGCCATTTGCTCAAAAGGTGTTCTTTAATTCAAACGACACGATAAATATTGCAAAGTACAAGGGAAAGTCAACATCAGCTTTATATATAAGCAGCAGAACAGAACAACTGTTTTAGAAAGCCGCTACAGTTATCCATATTTATCTATACTTTTGCTTGTCCCCAACCATTTAGTTAACTGTGATAACACTTTCTGTTTGTGCCAACTTTATTATGAAAAAGGGTACGGAACTGTGTCAAACTTTGGTTATCGATATCGATAACTATCGTGCAGCTAAGAAAATACCCGACAGAAATAAAAATCTATTGTAACATTCAACTGATCCGTGTAGTAAAATTGAGTAAAACTACTCAGGAGTAGTGATGCTAAGAGTCTAGTGGCCCCAGAAAACAGCATTATACTGCTCTACTGTGCGATTTGTAAAATCAAATTGACTTGATTTTGAAAAATTTATCACGTCTACTAAAAATACGTTTAAATGAGTATCGCTGTCCGTTCTCTTCAAATCTTTTTCTGCTTCTTTGTCTTCTGGTCCCACGTTTCCCTTTTCGGAATGAAAATAAAATAATTTTCGGTATTTGCTTCACTTACGAACTAATTGTTACATAATTTTACTCAGTTGAAATTGGCAACACCGATCATGGTGCATGCCACTGCAGCCTCTTTATTTACTTTTGAAACTTCTTTATTCTTAAATATCTTGTACATGATGTTGCACTGGTATGAGTGGATATTCGCTTGTATATGAATGCAAATATGCACGACTGGTATGTGTGTCTAGTGCAGCCATTAAACCACATGTCGAATGCCAGACCATCATCATTATCGATGTGGTCGTTCCATGGCCATCATCATCGACGTCATTATTGTTCAACATTGTTTTTCTATTTTTTTAGATGTTTTATAGTCGTCAATTCATTAAAAGTAAAAAGTTTTTTCTTTCTTTTACTTAAAACAACATATTTTGGTTCCTATTCTTATCTAAACTTAGTGACCCACTGAACTGTACTACGTTCTGTTTGTTTTTGTTCTATTCTATTTACTTGAATATTCTATTTGTTTTTTGTCACAAGTTAAGCAACTTGTTGTTATTGATGTTGTTGTCGGTACGCTTCAGAAGGCTAAAAGAAACCAACACGAAAAAAAAGAAAAAAAAAAACGCTGTTCGTTTTTATGCGTTTGTATTGCGGTTGTAGCCTGGCGATGGCATTTTTTGATGAGATCGGTAGCCTGTTTTGGTCTATGGACAAGAGAGGAAAAAACTGGCAGATAAGTACAGATAAGTCAAAGCCCTGCTGCCATTCTTGCGAAACATATCTGATGATTGTTTCATCAATGTCGCGACATTGAAGTGGACATTTATTTTAGATTTCTCCATATCAAACTTGTTACCAACATTTTATTTATTTGGATTCCTTTTGATTGATACACTGAGAGCAGCTTCTAACATGTTTTTAATTTAATTTATTTAAATTTGCAAATATTCACATGCAGACTTGTGGACTCTTCTGGGTGCCGGACGATAAAACACGTATTGTCAAGAACAACTACCCCCAGAGTGATGCTCTAGTCTACGTTCCATTATAATTTTTTTATGGGATAAATGTTAGCAAAGAGTTCTTAATTTAGAAAGACATGAGAGCACAAGAGAAACGCAATATCAATTTTTATGTATTCAGCAGAGCAGATCAGCTGTTTTCCAAAGCCGCTACACTTTCATCATCAGTACGCGTGTGTATTTCCGTTTATTACCGCCTATAAAGAGTCCTTAATTTTTAAAAATTAATTAATAATTTTTATTTCAACCAAGCATATCTTAAGAAACATGTCCCCCAGTCAGGGGACCAAAAGTTACAAAAAAGAAACACACACAGAAAATAGAAGCTCCTACAACAAAAAATAAATCACGTCACTTGGGTTTTGCAGATCTCCGAACCGGCACAAGTTGAGTGTATTTTTCTTTTACACGCATACACATACCGCGCAGTCTGTTAATCACAAAGCAGATGGCGTTAAAAACTGCACAATTATTTAATCTTATTTTATTAATTCTCTAAGTGTACTAAAGGAACGAAGAAGGTTCTGAGAGGCTACGAACATGGTGAAGATTTTCTTTATATTGACAGACAAAATAAGAACCGCCGGTTTTGGTATTTGTCTGTGTTGTTTTTGCTTATGAGCGACTGCGTGGGAAAACGTGACGAACGCAAACATGTCGTTAGCTTGGCTTTGGGCAGCAACAAGCCGCCTTTGTTTTGCAGCAGCTTTTATTTATTTTTTATTATTCCGTTTTTTTTGAGACTCCTACAAAAGCAGGTAAAATTTGCATTTTATAACGCGGTTCATTTGTTTCGTTTCGTTTTTTTCTTGTGTTTTTTGGTTGTTACCATAGTTGCTGCCGCTATTGTCATAGCAACTGTTGCTGCTTGCTGGCTGGCTCTGCTCAAAGACATTTATCCACCTTCTGCCATCATCATTTTCCATGTCTAAAAACTGAAATGCACCTGAAGAAGACTGATTGCCTTAGACGATCTGAGATGACAGCACAAGTGCTGCGGCACTATTAGAATTTTCGAATTTATAAAGATAAAAAGCAGCAACAAAAAGTATTTGTTGCTTTTTAATGCATGTGCTGTAAGTGAGTACGACTCGATGTGAATTGCTTTATTCCATATACATTTTTAATCTTTTGAATTTTGTTTCAAATTTAACTTCTTGCTGTGGCGAACGTGCCACTGTTACATCTCGTCTATACTCAACTGTGCCACGTTTTGCTGCCAGTACCACGTTGCGGTTTATTTGATTAGTTTTAAGACTTCATTTAGAGCATTTGTTTAGCCAACAGAATAAAATTGCCTTGCATTGGCAACATTTTCTAGCAACAGTCGCACGTAAACTATCATGTGTGTGTGTACATGTGAGTGGGTTTTTGTGCTGCTAGAGAAACCTGCAACCATTAATCGCCATCTGTATTAATCTTAAGAAGTGTGAATGAGTCTAAATTTAATTTGATACCCTAATACGCTCTATATTCTGTGTTTTAAGCCTTATCGAGATTGGCATTGATTTAAAGATTATGCAAAAAATTTGGTGCAAAAGTTAAATACTTCTGTTGTATTAAAGATTTTTTGCATTAAATGTATTTGCGTTTTACTGGTAGTGGAATGATAATCCTCGAAAGTAAATAATAATTTTAAGAGGATATACCCTCTTTTGGCTTACTACTTTTTTCTTTTTATTAAAGAGATATGAAGAATGAAGTTCGTCTAAAATATGTAGAAAAATAATAAACGGTATTGAAAAATTGGGCAGAAGGTATGAAAGTACACGATCGTCCTTGACACTCCTGCATATCAACAACAAATGAAAATGTTGTTTAGACTCGTTGCTGAGGATGTCGGTGTAAGTTCTTTCTAAAATGGTTTGCAAAGAACTGTGGCATAAGAACTCTTGAATAAAGTCAACGATGATTCAGATTTGTTGCAGTGTGCTGTTGGTTGAAGTAGTGAACACAATAATACGATGCCTCAGGCCCGAGATCGACTCCGCACTCAGTCATCAACATGGTGTTGAATTTTTCTGGTCTGCGTTAGTGCATGATTGTGTTTATTGTTGTCGGCTTGTCTCAATGGCGAAGGTATAGCGCTGGTCACTGAACATTGCCACCAGATATTAACGCCATCAGGTAATAAAAGAGCAGAGCAAAAAATCGGTTTGTGTAGCAAAAAAACTCAGTCGATTTCTCCTAAACTTCGAGCTTCTTAATTAAATATTGTGGGCCGAGTGAATCTGAATTTTATTAAGTTGTTATAGCAAACATTTCTATTCGATGTCTACCCATCGGGCCCTATTTTTTACATGATAAATTTTAAGTTTCTTTTCTAATTTTAGAACAAAAGCTTTTGCCGATCTTTATCGTAGTCGCTGGGTTGAATGGTAATCATGCTGATGCCTGCTCATTATTTCTTTCATTTAATGTTATGCAATTCGTTATTTGGTACTTTATTTCTACTTTGTTCTTAACTTGCAATTATAATTGAGTCAAGTGTGAGCCTGAGCTTGAGCTTGCGTTGTGCAACGGAAGTTAAAAGTGTCGGCTTGTGTGTGCTTTTCATACGTACAATGCAGCACACAAGTATTCTGGCTGTTGTTCTCTCTGGAATATCAAATTTAATTAAAGTCAAGATGAATTGCAAAGCCATGGATGTTGTCGAATGCAATGCAGTTGCGTTGTTGTGCAACAACATGTAGATCTGTTACATAATTTACATATTATTCCGTTTTAATAGCTGCCTACCATGACTCGAAGTGACAGTTACTTCGTTACGAAACTATGAACTGAATGCCTGAGAGATTTAACTTTTACGGCCAGAATACCACTGATGTCGGCTTTTGTTTCTTTAATGTTATGGCCAATTGGGTTTATTTGCATAATATTATTCCACATTATATATTGTTGCCGTCGTTTTTTGTTTTTTAATTTAGTTATTTAACATGCACGCCAGACATTTAGGAAGTAGGTGATGGTGTAATGACTTGTTTCATCCAGTTCATAATGTGTCATGTTGAAACAAATTGTTACTTCCTTTTTACTCAAACGAAATAACGTTGAACAGTGCAGATTTTTCTGCATGATTGTCGGATATGCGTTTGAGATTTTCCAATTAAGGAAACAAAATTCTAAGCAACAATAAATATTTTTTACTGCAGGACCACACATTAAATATTTTTCACATGTTCTTGAGAGCAAAGAAATATGGGAAGCGGTACAATTTACACATAAAATAATTCATTATGCATAATTTTTTTTCTTTTCTTTAATATACTCGTATTCTTTAGCCAGGTGTAATGTGAACGACATTTGGAGGCTGGTCCAAAAATACCACGTTCCAAATTTTAAAGATCCATCCATATTCAAGCAAAATTTAATGAAGATGAAACTATTTTCTCATTTCATTGACTACTTTTTTGAATACTCAATTGCCAGAATATGTTTATTAAATGTCTTTGTTATATTTATAAAAATTTATTTGCATAAATTTGTTTTAAAATTTTATGTTGTAAATGACACAATCAGAAAGCATTTCAAATCAACGTTCATTCGTTTGACACGCTTTCATCGTTCCTTCAGCTGATTTGCTTAATTTTACAGTTTACTTCCCGGGTTAGAAATAATGCGCGTTAAGAGGTCGATTGTGTCGATTTATGCGTATTTAAGAAGCACGATAACGAGAAAATATCATAATAAAAGAAGTGTAACACAAACCACTTGTGTTAAACAAAGTTGTAGCAGCTGCAACATCATGTCGAACTAAATAAATTGTTTAATACTTCAAGAAAGTTATTTGAAGTTTTTTCTTCTAAATCGGAAAAGTGTTCAAAGTTTTTTTCAACCTGAATCTTGTTTATGTTGTTTTTCAGCGCTTAAGGAAATTTTTATTTTTGTGCGAAAACAGCTCGCTAATTTATTTGACGCTCAAATTGTTTAAAAATGTATTCAAAATAGTTCTTCGACTTTTTTTAGAAGATGACAAATATTTTATGAAATATTTATAAAAAACAAAGAAACATGGGAAACCCCCGGAATACAGAAACAAAAAATCAGTTTTTATTTATATTAAAGAATGTGTTGTTTCGTATCAAGCAACTGATGTCCACACTGCCCGTTGGAGCCAAAGGCCAACGTTTCACAAATTAATCAAAGCAAGTGCGCGTTTGCGTTAAGCATAAATATAATCGATTAAATTGAATACAATTGTAGATCACTAGGCAAAAATTAAATGTCATATAAGCAACGGTGCGTTGATGTTAAATAGCAAAAGACTTGACGTCATTATGATTTATATTCCTGAAACAATTTTTGTCGGGTACTAAATCTGACCAGAATCATGTCCAAAATTTTTGGAATAAATTTTCTATGAAAATTACGAAAGGGAGTTTCTTTTTTTAAAATTAATGCAGAGGTTTCCATATTGTTTTAAATGTAGAACACATGAGGGGTATTTTAGAAAAACAATTTGCGCGTAAAAAGCCCTGCGCTACTCTATTGTGGATTCGGTGCTGGTCCGAAAAGTTACCCCCAACAGACTTTTTGAAACTTATTGTTGTCATCCTGCAGATATATGAATTTTAACATGAGGATTCCAGTCTGCCTTTTCGAGTAAATTTGGTTTTTTGTTGACTTGTGGCGAATACTCAGATTTAATCACTTCAAATTAAGTAACTCCCCCCTGCACACCATTACGATGTTATTGAAACTTCCAACTTGTCCTGAAAGGGTTTCGCCTGAAATTTAGCGAGGCTCACTACTGTTGTGCTGATATTATAAATTTATTATTTACTTTGTATGGAGATTATTTGTCTCCCCTCATCCTATGCTTTGAAGATTTTGCGGGAAATGACATTTCCCCTTATGAATTATCCCTATTAAGTTGAGTGAGCTTCACTTTTGGCGTCACTCACTGTGCATCATGTAAACGGACTTAAGCATTTGTTCACTACATCAAAATTTGTACCATTTTATGATGAGACTCAGATAAAGAGAATTAATAAAAGATTGATTGTTATCTCTCGAGTGCCCTAAAAACACCAAAATGTTGTGTTTTCAGCCGCATCGGCCCTGAGTCAACATTAAATTAATATTTTTTCCAGTTTTTATCTTTTATTGTACGAATTTATTTTAAACATAAATACTTACACAATAATAAATTTATTACTGCTGCTTGATAACAGAAGTTATTAATTATTTCCAAAATATATAATTTCTTCCCATTGTGCAAAGATTACAAAATCGTCACCTCAATCAAACTAATCTGCCTTATAACAATTAACTTCTTTTTACTACAAATGAAAATATCGAAAGACAACAAAAATACACAAACACATGCTGCCGCTGGCAACAAGTTTGTTTTGAAATATTTTCAATCTTCACAATCTGTATGCTGATCACTTTTAGCCGCTGTTGTAATTTAGATCTCAAGCAGACTATTTTAGAATACCGTGTTTGTTACCATTTCTTATGTAACAATTTGTTTTGTTTATTAATTTTTCCATTTGCTTAGTCGTGTATTTTACTGTTACTTTTTCTTCTCGCATAAACTTAATTTAATATATAATTTAGTGATTTACTGTTAACTTT
The DNA here is from genome assembly GCA_963675445.1 of Linnaemya vulpina. NCBI lineage: Eukaryota > Metazoa > Arthropoda > Insecta > Diptera > Tachinidae > Linnaemya > Linnaemya vulpina. The sequence continues at coordinate 21,245,334 of OY776277.1, forward strand.
TCCATCTTTTGGGTGTGTGCACTCAAACAGAATGAAGTAACTTGCAACAATTGTATTAATAATGAACTTGAGAATTGGTAACAACCGGTAAATGAAAGAATGTTTTTGAAAAGGGTTTTACGCTGCGAATAGAAAATTAAAAATAAAATCGAAACAAAATTATTTTTCATTCAAACATTGTATCGGGAATACAGTAAAATTGATTTAACGCTTCTGGTTGAATCATCTCATTTAAAGATCTTTCTTGTATGCTACTGCTGGCAATGTTGGCACAGCTAAGACAATTCCAATGGAACTATACCGGATATTTTCATTGGATTTTTTAAAATTATCTAACAAATTTGTTGCCCTGGACTTATGAAGTAAAATTCGTTGTTTTGAGTTCCAAAAGGAAAGTAACTTCAATATGTTTCTCAGCTTCTAAAGCTGAGTGGCAGGATAATATTTTTTCTGCCTTAACACAAACATTTAATTTTTGAAATACGTGCTAAGACATTCTATAGCGACCATTGAGTTCTTACTTGACATGCACTTTTCACGAGTGCATCATTCACTGCAGCTCCTCCTTCTTTTCTGCTGTTACTAATTTCGTTGCAAAGTGTTAAATTTGTTTCTCGCCATAAACAAATGCTGCCGATGTGAAAAGAGCACATCTTTTACCAACCTAAACCAGCTTCTGATTCTTGTTTTATTATTTCCTTTATTTTCAAATCAACACTTATTTTCTTTTCTTTTTCTATTCTCTATTTTAATATCATTTCTATAGTGTGGCATGCGGTCAACTTGTGTATGGCACAAGGTTGCACCTGTGCCTTTGGATTCCATTTTATTTTATAGTCATCATAATGATGATCATCATCACACCGATCATGATTATCATCACCGTCATCATTGTGTAGTCATTTATTCCACAGATTAAGGTGAAATGGTGAGAAAATTAGCAATAAAGCTTTAAAGCAAAGACAAACAAAATGTTTATTTTTGTTTTTTTTTTTTTTAGAAACATAAAAATAAAATAATTTCTATATGAAAACTCCCTTGTTTTGTGGTACAATTCGGAAAAAGAAAATATGTTGCAGCATAATGCTTCTGCTTCAACAGAGATTTCTATCGCCTGAGAAAAAAATGCTATTAAAAAGACTGGCATTTAGTTTGCAGGAATTTAATTTTTAAATATATTCAAGTTAATAACAGGAGTAGGAATAGAAAACAATTTGGCGTGACAGAATGGAGCAATAAAAAGTCAAGATTCTATTGCGTAACGTTCTCGGGCGAAGAAAGAAAAAAAGATTAGAGGTGAGCTAATCACTAGTTGCCGGCAATTTTTCCATGTTATTAATATCACACGCTTTTTATAAACTGGCGTACTCGCTGATTTGGAATATATGTAAATATTATAAAAAAGAGTTCTTCAGTTATACAATTAGTATCACTAATAGTGAAAAACTCTCACTAAATTTAATGTTTGTGTTACCTTTTGTAATTATTATTCTGTTTATAATTTCATACGCAACCCACTCAATCTGGGAACATTCTTAACTGACTGCATAACCTCGCATAAAATGATTACCTACCGTTGCACTGTTGTACAACTGCCTGAAGTAATTAACGCGTTGACTACGTAACAAAAGATCGTGAGCTCTCAGCCAATATGGGATTAAACTTTTAAGATGGGCTTTAGTACACGTTTGGGTTAATTTTTGTGGGTTTGCTTATTTTACAAAATAACATCACGGGCCACTGAACGCTACTGGTGAGAACTGCCCAATCATGAAAGTAAAATCAGCTGGGGAAGTTAAGTAAAGAAATAAATTTCTTTTACAAATTACGTGTTCCGAACTTCCCACATGCACTCCATCAAGAGTATTGCCTTCTTTCCATAATGCCTTCTGGCCTTCTTCTGAGAGTCGATCCTAAAAATTTATCATGTCTACTTTGTTGACAATAAAAACAGCCATCAATTTCTTTAAAGTATGCGATAAAGCATTATCTTCATTTTGATTAAAAACAGTCATGACAGTGATATCGCTTGCGTAGTTGTAACCAGTCACACGTCTCAATTCGATGATCATACAAATGCCAAAACTTATTAACTTATTTTTCCTTTTCCAAGCAAAGGATGTAAGAATCTTATGTTTTTTCAATAACTGATCGCGCGATAATGACATGAAAAGCATTTTTGTTTGTTAATTCAAGCTCATATTCTATAACAGAAGACTGCCAGCCAAGCTCAATACAAACTGTCTAAATGTTGACCAAATAAATATCGTATCAGCACTGTGATATGGACCCATTGATGTGCGATGTATAACATCAGCACTAAGAACACTTTTTGAAATTGGAATTAGTGCTTGTGGACTTCTTAAAGTTGAAAATGACAAAGAAGCTCTCTGTGTATTACACAGAGGTTTCCAGCTAAAATACGAGTTGTCTATTCTTTGCGTTGTTTAGATGACCGGAACCTCAACCCCAAATGAACTCCAGGCTTTTGAAATCTTCTTTGTTTCAACATCAGGCTACATTGTCATGAAAAAATCTTCAAAAGCCTTTGGTTGCCCAATATATAAACCCTAAAAAAAATGGCTTGGACAACATCATCCACTAAATCTCCATGATTGAACATGCAACACCGCGTCTTAGTTGGCCTACATCCAAGGCCTCATTCGGTGATTGCTTTGAGGTCGTTGTTAAGCCTCTGATTTTGATTCAAATACATTCCGCTTCTTATGACATGCGAATGCTAACAATTAGAAATGAGAAGGAATAATTCCCTGCAAAATTCTATTTGTCAGCTTTTCAAGTTTAACTTCAGCTACAGTTGGATGAAAAATTTGATTTTGTAATTGGATACTTTCCTAAGTTTGGCAATAAGTCACTTAAACAAAACTAAACAATGTAACATAATTGACCTTTGCAACTACATAAATTTTTAACTTTAGAAATCTTGAGAAACCGAAATGCAAACAACTACAAAAAACTATGCAAATTTTTGATTCATTTAAAGTTCGCCAAATGGAAAATTAGTTTAAGAAAACGAAAAAAAAGAAGTTAGTTAGAGAAATAAATGGACAAACGGCTAAAAATAACTGTTGCATCGCGTTGGTAAACACAATTTTTAGGGTGCTAATCTGCCATCTGTTAAACATGTTCTAGGAAGTACTCACAGTCTCATATAAAAGTTTAACTTAAATTTTCAAGAGACAGCAAAAAAAAATGACTTACAAAGATTTGTTTGCTCTGTAGGTCTTGTAGCAGAACAAAGACACCAAAAAATCAAAGAAATCAAAGTGAAAAAAGAAAATAAATAGTTTAAGAAAAAGGTGGGTCGGGCGTGCTGCATAGAAATACTTTATCTAAAAGGCGAGAAATAGTCATAGAACATTTTATATTGTTGTAATGCAACGAACTTCAGTTGTCTTGTTTAGATTTGTGTTGTTGTTGCTGTTGTTTATTCAAATGCAAAATACAACAAAACTTCATGACAAAGCCGGAAACTATTTGAATGCATATTTTCATTTGATGAAACTTCACCATCAACCACCAGCAAACACCACTAAAACTTCACCCATTCTACGATTCGTACTCTTTTTTTACAATAGAACATGCAAAAGAAAAGCGGGCTAGTTGGGGGAAAATAATGCAACAATAACACAAGATTTACATTAAACATGTTGCAACAATGCAGCAAACCTAATGACTTTCATAAGTAAATAGAGATAAAGGGAAGCGGTTACAGTGGGATAAAAGTGAAGTCAAGATTGGAAACAAATTTTGAAAATCATTGAAAAATACATGAGATTTTAGATATAAATTGAAAGAAATGTTGTTTAATATTTAAATAAATGTAGAAGCTGATTAGCTGAGAAAGATGAGGACGGAAGCGAGAATATATGAAGGCCTATAAATCATGAAGATCCTGATGTAGACGGACTATGAACACCCAGAGAAATATGTTGCAATTTTTAAGGGATAAAGGGAAGCGGTTGCAGTGGGATAAAAGTGAGAAGAAAATTTGAAAATCGTTGAAAAATACATGAGATTTTCGAAATAAATTAAAAGAAATATTGTTGAATATTTAAATAAATTTATAAGCTGATTAGTTGATATATAAAAGGATGGAAGGGCGAACATGTGAAGGCCTATAAAAGGTGAAGATCCTGATGTAGACGGACTATGAACACCCAGAGAAATATGTTGCAATTTTACACTCTTATTAATTTCCTTCATAAATGAATTCACCTCGCTGATGAAAGATTTTAGATTGTTTCCCTTGTCTTCTTCTGATGAAGATATTGTGATATGTGTATGGGCAACCGCCACTGCTTGTTTTAGATTTCTTATTGAATTAAAGTTTCTTCCTAAATATAAATTAAATTTTTCCAGATATTACGACTCCATAATCTTTTTAACTACTTTTTCTTCTTGATCAGAGTTTGCAATTGAATATTTGATGAAATTATTACTCTTCACATAAAGTAAAAGATTTGATTCGTTTACAACACTTGATAGTGATCGATTATTACCTACCCACAGTAGTAAATCAAAAAGCTATATTGGCAACACTGATCGATTGTTACTTTTGTTTACAAGTCAGAAATTGACAATTTGACTTCAGTGTAAAAAGTATTGTATTATGCGGGTATGCAAATAAAATTGGTTCTCCTTTTTTATTTTGGTTCTTTTTTGATGGATTTTGGTCCCGAAGAAAAATTTAGAGTGGCAACCGTGATTGTTATCCTTAAAAAATTTTTTGCCATGTACTTCATTTATATTTATTTATTCCACAAAAAAATTGCATTCATATTAATCACAACGCAATACGCGATCAACTGCTCATCGAATGAAGTGATTCGGTTATTAAAATAAGAGGGCTTTAGCTCCACCCCATTTGAAATACATTTTGTTAATAATAAATTTTTCTTTTCAGCACAGCCGAGTAGAGACTGAATAAAACTTAGAAAACGATAAGCATCTCTTTTGAGTTTCTAAATTTCGTAAATTTTCTACAACAACAAGAAAATTGTGTATATGAGAATAAGACTTTATATTGTAAGATTTCATTATTCCTCATTTTCCATTTACCGCCCTACAAAATAGTCATTTTGAAATATAATTTACCATCAAGAGCGTCTCTTAATACCGTAACTGATTTTAGCCAAACTATTGTGATGGGTTGCGTTTCCACAATTTCTGACTATTTTCGTATTATTTGTCATAAATTTTGCCATAATGGCTTCTATTATTCAGTAGAACAGTTTTATTTGCATTCACACTTTTCAATCTCAGAACATGGTCGAGAAGAAAGGAAAAGCCCGGGAAAATTGTGAATTGAACTTTTTTTTGAATATATCGCTTTCAGGTAAAACGACTGCTAAAAAATTTAGTTGAGTGCTGCAAATGAGGCATGCACGTTGATTTCGTTTTAAAATTTCTCAAGTGATTTTAAGTTTAAAGTGGAGCTGCTTTAAGGCTTAAGCTTCGATGACTGGCATGGTGGAATCGGACGGGTTTTAATTATAAATTAAAAAGTAGCGCAAGTTTCATTATATTTCAATAATTGTTTCCTGAAAAGGTTATTATTTGACACATTTTGCATGGAAACTCGCTAAGGAAACGTAAAATATTTTTATGAACAGGATGACATTTCAATGATTTTTTTAATTAAATGGACACTTAATTTCATTAAGATATTAAACAATAATTATTTTCAAATGGAAGCAATTTTGTTATATTGTTTTTTTTTTGCTATTTTATTTATTTTTTAGTCATTCTTTTAGACCTGCATTCAGGGGATGACCCCTCGACAATGCAGTGCATTGTCTCAGAACTAGACAGGAGGTGACAGTGTTAAGAGGATAGATAAGAATAGAAATAGGTAGAAGTTTACTAATGATTTCTTGTCAGAACAACTGAAAAGCAGGCATATAAAAAAGTACTTGGCCGACAGTAAATAAATCCTATCCTTGTGACATACTGAAAATAAATCCAATCTTTTGAGATGCAGTTTATTTATGTCTCTATGCCTACATTTGGGTTTCAAACAGCAGCATATTTTCAAAAATATTGCGAAATAGTTATTAATTTTTTTCCTGAAAAACAAATAGCTCTCGAATTTGAGACCACTGTATTTCCTCTGCTTAAAAGTTAAAGCAAATTAAAGAATCTTGAGTTTTTTCTTGTTCACATTGTTGCATCCTACTAATTTGTTTCACGTTAATAAAAAGAAAATTGTAACTATCAACATACAATAAAAATGCATGCATAATCGTACATGTGTACGAAAATTAATCTACATTTTGTGCCAAGTTGCAACAACAACTGGAGTCTCGTAATAACATTCATGATTCCTCCTAAGATTTACCCAACTGCCGACTACAGTTTTATAAAGCAGAGTTTTTCCTAACCACTACACACGAGTGGAAGGGAGGGAGGTAGAGAATAGTGTTGGATCCCTGCAACAATCATTACAAATGATTTCTTAACAGATAAAAGAACATTTTGCTAAATCTTAGTTAAGTGATAAAAACTCAACAGATACACTCATACAATGGCAACGAAAGAACTTTGAAAAAAGCAAAAAAAAAAAAAAACAACTCAAGTTGATGCAAAAAGTAAACAGCAACTGATTTATATCTGCTTTAATGTTCAGCCAGTTATTGCAACTGTTTTTGGTTTAAATAGATTTACTGAGTGTGTTCTCAGTTTTATCTGTTTGATATTTAAACTCATGATATTATTTAGCGAAAATTCACAGGGAAGTTACCACTACACACACGTTTGTGTTCACACAAAAAAAAAAGGAAAATCCTATTCATGAGCATCATGTACGTCTTGTTAAACATAAATACTTGAGCAGAAACTTGAAAATAAGCAGCAAACAAATAATTACACCCTGCGCCCTGAATACAACTTCTTTCTTTAATTTTTTCTTCTTTTTTTTGTTTTTTTGCTGGCATGTTGAAATCACTTTAATTATTATTATCTGCTACGTAAAATTCTTTTAATCGCTAGAAAGTATTTTTCACATATTTTTTGTTGCATTTCAGCAACAAGTGCTTGTTTCTGGTGTTTATGATGGTTGAAACGATGTATTTTAATTACGGCTTTCTTTCTGTTGAGTTCAAATGTCACATGCGCCGGTTTATGATTAGGAACAATTTCGAAACTTGCAATTTAAAAGCGTTTAGTTCCCAACGCTTCTATTGGCAGCATCAATTCAATATTTATTGTTCATAGAAATTAATTTTATGTAAAAGTAATTAATAGTTTCGAAGAAAATGTTACCAAAAAGTCTTAAAATTGTTTGTTGGTTTATTGAATGGACGGCTGCATACACATGCAGCTGGTGTATGTGTCTTAAGTCTTTTGATTTTATGGCTTAAACTTTATGGTCTTGCAATAATCGCCATATCTCAAAGTTTATTGCTATTTTGTGAAGTATTTATGAATTATGGATCATAAATTTTCATCTTTTTTTTTATAAATCAAAAATTATATTTGGTGCATATAAAAAGCGTTATTATTCTGGTTCTATTTGAGGTTTTTGAGAATATTTTATATATTCTAAATATGTTTGTATTAGTGGACGTGTTACTTCCCGCCATTAAATATGAAATAAGTATTTGCAGGCCAGTAAATAAAATTTAATAGGTTTCAATTAATATCGTTGTGGAATTAATGGGTGATTTAATCGAATGCATTATGGTCTAATAATTAATATTGACATCCTGGCTAATTTAAAATTTAAATTTTCAACAAAAGATGTCGTCCACAATATTTATTGAATATGCAATAACCGAAATTTTACATCGGATCCCTAACTGATGTAAGATTTCGGTTATGTCAGGGCTCTGATGTAGTGGAAAACAACTGCTGGATCTCAGTTACGCAGGCTGCATGTTGTTAGTGCAGTCTAAGCTAATACGCAAATAATAGAATTTAAAGTTCCTATATCTGCAATGTTTTTTCAATATCTCTACAATTCAGAATTTCAGTTCTATAGTCTATTTATTGCCTCATTGTATTTAATTTTGATAGCTAATGGTGTGAAAGCTGTTTTTAATTCAGAAAGAAATGATAAACATTCCAAAGCGGAAGTAAATGTCAGTTCAACTTTCACAGCAGAGCAGAACAGCTGTTTTCGAAAGACGCTACACTTTCATCCTTATTTCTCATTCATTTATTACCATTGTCAGGCGGGTTAGTCGAATGTTTTAAGAATTTCTATTTTGTATTAGTTTTTTTATGAAACCGAATCTTGTCAAGTCAATGTGTTGCCATTTGATTATTTTATTATTGTTCTATTTTCTGAATTTCTTGTTTCATGTTTTTTAAGAACCATATTAATTTTCGTCTGAAACACCACACTATTTGTTAATACACTCATGAGCAGACCAACTTGCTCTGTTGTTGTTTTTGGCATTTCAGAATGTCATATATTAAAGAGTATGACATTCTGAAAGACCAAAAACAACGACAGAACAACTTGGTCTGTTCATGAGTGTATTAACAAATATTGCGGGATATTTGTTTGCTTCAGAATTATAATAACTAAAATAAAAAATTAATAAAAAAAGGTGAGTATAATAAAAATTTATAGATTACAAATATTGTATTAAATGAATATTTTTATTAATATTGACAAAATTTTTTATTTAAGACAGTAAACATTTTCTTTGCTCGACAAGGATTTGATTTTCTCATAAGGTATATACACGAATAAACATAAAAACATTAAAAGTATTTAAAAACAATTTTAAGAAAACTTTTTTTTAAATATTTTGAATTAAATACATTTCAATCTCATTGTTAATATATTCGATATGAGAGTTAATATAAAATTAGTTTAACAAAATTGAATTTCATTTTACATTCTAGAAGTTTAAATTAATCAAGCGATTTTAATAAATTTCGTCCGATTTTTGCTTTCAATATTATATATCAACAGAATAGCTTTGACTACAACTAAATCGCTTGTCACATAATAACATTTTACCTACAAGGAAATGAGTCCAAGGAAATGCTGCTTTCGTTGTATTGGCAAATTTATGGCCTTGCGCTGCTGATCGGCTTAATTGATCTTGTTTCACTAATCAAATAGAATGGATTTACCACTAAATCTGTTTATTACGTTATTAAAAATATGTAGAGCTTTCAGTTAACTTTGTTGCAATAACATTAACTTCTAAAGAGAGTTGTTATGTTCAGCAATATTTCGAATTTTCTCTGATGTCATACATAAAGATGACTTTAAGATATAAATTTCATGTGGTTTTTATTTGCCAGTCATATAATTTTACACACAATAACTTTGCGTGAATAACATTTTTAAAAATAAATTTGCAACGTCATGTGGTCAATAAATAAAATCAAACTAGATTTCCATTAAAGGCGTTTAGAAACTAAAACCTCTGTGGCTATAAATTTCGGCACACATTCTTATTATCCGTGGGAAAATCAGATGTTAAAGAGACTATAACATGAACTATAATTTGTTACATTTGAACGTTTTTTTATGAGCGAAAAAAATTTAAGCTGAATAATTTTTAGAAAACATTCAATTTATATTAAAATATTACAATAAAATGAAATTTATTTGTTGGGTGGTTAAGCAATGTCTATATGCAATTCATTAGCGCTTTTTACCAAATCGTCAGTAGACTTCAACCCCAGTTTTGAAAAGTTTTAAGCTTCTCAACTTATTAAAAGACTTTTACAAACCATCTGAGAATTGTGTTAATAAACTAACTATAAAAATTCACAAATGATTTCAAAAAATCACATTATAAAAGTGTAGTAGGTTATGAAACTCATACAAACCAAAACCCAACAAACAACTTTTATTCGATATGAATCTATTTTATTTTTCTACAATAAATAAAAAAGTGTATTACCGAATAAGATATTTGTTGAAGAAACAAACACCCATTCCGAAATATTTTTTTGGCACATCATTAATTCGAGGTGCACTTTGATGAAAGCACTGGGAAATGCGTTTTAAGAAATGCAATTTACTTATTAAGATGCTGTTGTCATTGTTGTTGGTGTCTCTTATAGATTCTTAAAAATTATCTATTTTTCTAAAACAGCAATTCTATTCATTGTCTACATAAAACTTTAAAATATTTGAAATTTTTGTTAAGCAATTCCATATTAAGACACAAAAAACCAAAGAGAATAAGATTAGGGGGGAAAATGTTGCAAATCTTAATTAAAATGTTAAATTCCCCGAATGTCAAACAAACTATAAAAGGCGTTGATTTACCGTTTTATTTCTATTAACATTAACATTTACCACCATTTAAACCAACAATTGAACTAGACGTCCAGCCAAATACCAGCCAGCCACCACTTCAATGCCGTCAATAAACCAAACGCTGCAGAAAACACCAAAAAAAAAAAAAAACAACCACAACAAAATTATTTTGTTATTTCATTTTTATCTAAATAATGCCTTCGACCAAATGAACGAACAGAGTGACTGGCATTTGAAGGCATTTTTGGCTGCTTTGTGTATGTTTAACAAATGAATTTTTCGTAATTTCTACTCGATATTGAAATAACTATTTTTACAAAAAATAAAACAAAACAAAACAGAGAAGGATAAGAGGGAAAAAAGCCATGCAAGTTTCTTTCCTTTTCCGTATTTTGGCTTATGGCTAAATTACAGATTAAAGATCTGTATGAATTGTTCAAAATAGACTCCCATAGAATTCGTTTTTTTTTTGTTTTGCTAAAAAAGTTCTTTTTTGTTTTGGCCAAACATTTTTTTTATTAAGAAATAAAACAAAATCAAATGAATGAATGAATGCAATTCTTTAGAACTTGAGCATTTAAGTCTATACTTAGGCTGTGTGGTTTTTATTTAAAAAAAAAAAGAAACAACTTTGACTAAAACCCAAATACCCCAACTAATAACATACAAGAAATAATATAAATAAAATTTGTGGGATACGAGGAGCGTTATTAGGTCAACCAGTTAAAATTGCAAAACAGCAGTTGTGTGAAGACCAAGACGTCTAGGCCGAGAGTCTGAGAGTTATTTCTTATACTGAGATAGATTTTAATGGACGCTGATTACCTCATTCATGGGTGTCTCTGCGAATATGTTTTCTTAAAATTAATATTTAAAAATCACAGTATTAAAAATTTTGGCTTCAACCGCTTTATAAAAAATATTTCTTTATAAATTGAGTCTTCAATTATTGGACTCCTTGTTCAAAGCTTCCTTTGCTCTTTCCCAAAACATGATTTCATGTTTGAGTCTTTTTTTCTTAAAATTTATTGTACCGGAAAATATTAAGAATTTCTGGATGCAACTCATGCATAAAAAATCAGGATGGTATATTGAAATTGTGCCCAAAAGCTTATAAGATTCTACTCTTTCGACACCAAATAATATATTTATAGCAAAAATACAAAAATTAAGTAAGAAAAATCCAACTCGAGTCTGTTCTATTTTAAAATATTTTTAAGCGACCCTCGCAACCTTAAAATTTTAAAGCAAATGTGGTCAAATAAACTCAAAGACCACAATGAATAAAACAAAGCGTAGTATGCATCCTCCGAGCCAATCAAACGGCGTCTGAAAGCAAACTTTTCCAACCGTTTAAAACATGTGCGTGTTTTTGAAATGTTCTTAAGAAAAAAATAAAAAAAATTAAGGAAACTTAAAAGTACAAGAAAACGCCAACTCCGCCAGTTAATAAATAGTACCCGACAGACCTTAAATAGATCTCAGTTGGTTGAACTAAAAAAATATTCCTTTTATTGCTGGTTGTTGCTCATTTCTAACATTTTCTAATACCAAATATTTATTTATTTGCCTTTTTTTCTTCTACATTTTCTTTTCGGTAATTGCAGGTTTCTTCAAGATGCAAACACGCAACCGCATTATTTAAACTGTAATAGTTTTGTACACAAGACTTCAATCATGTTGATTCGAATCATTTCATAAATAACTGGCTTAAATCAAAAAATTTCTTTTGCATAATATTTTATTAACCATAAATTGAGAGATGATCAAACTGACTATTGGTTTTAAATATTATTATCCAACAAAAATATCTTGGCAAGTAACATGCAACAACTGGCTCAGTTGGGGCCAGTGCGCAGGTAAAGAAGAAAATTCAAGTTTTATTTGTGTACAAAAACATAAAATTTAGTTGGTTAGTTTCAGTTTGTTTAAAAATTTTTGTTAATATTATAAAAATATATATATTCTAGTTAAATTTTATAAAATATTATTGGATTTTGAAATGTGGTGACTTCAATAAAGAACAGGGATACTCTTAAAACAAAACTGCAGTACCTCCTGACGTGTTTAAAGCCGGCTTATGGTCTGTGTAATAGGTCTATAGCTATCACTGGGTCCAGGAAAATGTATTATTTTCTTCTTTAGAGAGTTTCCCAGTTTAATTTTGATGCTTTCCCTCTGTACTATACAACAACAGTCGTCTCATGATAATGATAAAATATCAAAATTATATATCCAAACAAATTTAATATTGATTTCTTTTCTAGAAAAGAATGCTATACTTTTTACACTTTTTAATGGAAAATAGCAGCATTCTGTCATTTAAAAATAAAGAATTTACTACTAGAGACATTAAATATGTTTGAAAACTTTTCCTTCTTTTTTCAGAAAAGAAAAAGCCATAAGAGATCGAAATGATTCGTTTCTCCTCGAGTTTCTAACGAAACCCTTTCTGTTAATGGTGCTAGTTTTATATATGTAAGTTATAAAACCAATTATTTTGTACCAGTTCGGTAATGAAATAATACCACATGAGCCATTTACAGCAACAGAATTGTTGAGATATGGAACAGACGTTTGGTATAGGGTGTTTTTTATAGAGTGATACAAGTTTAAATCATAATAAAACACAATAATATATTTTTGATATCAATGAAGCGGTCTTTATTGGATAGAAAATTCTATGAAATTGGTGTTTAAATATGATTTCGGCCATGTGGCCGCCACGGCTGGCGTGAACAAGGCGCAATCTGGAACACCAGTTTTCACAAACAGTAACATCATGACCATCATCGTTTTTGAAGACCTATGGGCCAATGACTCCGCCAGTCCATAAAGCGCACCAAACAGTAATTTTCTGTAAATGTGATGCTGGTTCGACAAAAGCTTGTGGATTCTCCTCACTCCAAATGCGACTATTCTGTTTATTTACGTACCAATCAAACAAAAGTGGTCTTCCTCGGAAAATAAAATTTTGAATGGACGAGGTACACCATAAGTTTGACAAACAGAACAATTTTTTTGATTTAAAATTTCCACAATCTAAACAAATTAAACAAAAATCAACTTTCAGCTGGTAAATGGGTGGTCAAATAAAGCAGTGAAGCCAACTCAAAGTTGTATCACTCTGTAAAAAACACCCTATACTAATCCTTTACCCCTTCTTCTCTTCCACCACTTTTGTGCGACAACTACTTTATGGAAGGAAGATGCAGCACTAAATGTTTGCGAGGACATGTGATCGAAGAGTTTGAGGAAATTAGAGAGACCTTAAGTTTCCGACAGAGTTAAAAAATTATGGTTTTGGAAATTCTTGATGGCACTTCCCAAAATATTATTAATGCAACCGCACAACCAGTCCTGCTTGGATAAATGAAACACCACCGTTTACACCTGAAAGAGTTGTTCATAAAGCAGCAATTGAAGAAAAAGAAGAAACATTTCACTCATCCTTTAACTTCATCTCATACCTACAAATTAATCGCTATAATAATTTACAAAACAATACAATTATGGGCACGTGCCGAAATAGTTACGACAATTTATTTCGCATGTTTAATTTTATATCGACATCAAACGATCATCACTTAATTGTGTATGTGTGTGTGTGTGCTTTTATTTATTCAAGCCAACCATCTAATTACTCAACAAATATAAAAATTTGTTCGATTATGAAACAACTTCACACATTTTAAATTCAACGACCAGACGACACTCACCCAGCCAGCCAGCCAACAACATTCAATGTGTCCAAAGCAACAAATCCAAAGGCGAGCAAAATTTTTTTCTTATTTCTCTTTAAGATCTTGAGATAAACATGAGTACAGCAGAAGTTGAAAAAAAAATATTTAATTATTATTTTACGAACATGATTTAACATTCAAAACTTGTCGGAATGAAAAGCAAATACAAGACAGCTGAAAGAATGTACGAGTTTACAACTGCTGCTGCTGCCGTTGCTGTTGCTGCTGCGTTGATGTTATAAGAACATGATTTGTTGCATGTGTAACTTTTGGCACATGGACAAGATTTTATTACTGCATATTTTGTTGCTTCATTTTTTGTTTTCATTTTATTGAAAACTCCTCACCTGTGCTGTAAATCTAGAATAAAATTGTTGATTTAAAGCACTTTTTTTATAGTCGTTTATTATACGTTTTATTAAAACGTCCTTGCGTCAAGAGATATTATGGTTTGAATGAGTTTGAGATGCGCTCTACTCGTAGAAGGAAAAGCTGGTCCATGATTATGTTGCATTCGATATGAATTTGTATGCTGTCTAATGAAATGAGTGTTTTTCCAATATTTGCACAGGAAGCAAGTAAAATATTTTTTAAATTTCTTTAGGGTGAGTTCGACGATTCAAAGTTGAGAATATATAAAATGGCATGGGACACTTATAATAATAGAGAATGCGAACATGCAACTTAACGTGTGACAGCCACTGGGATGAGCAGTCAGTAGTTAAAATACGTTCACAAATTTTGAATTGTTTCATGTTCAATTTCGAAATGTTTACCAGGGAGGTAAGTCTTCTCTTGAGGTTTGGTAAACTGCCGTTGGTAAAACATTTCAACGGGTTACGGATTTCTGAATTACAAAAATGGTTTTAAAGTCCAATTTTTTTGAACGAAGTTTATCCCTCAGCTGCCTTCTTATTGTTCAATTATCTTTTCTGATAATACGTCAACTTTAAAAAAAGTATAGTCCCGTTAGGTTTCTCAATTTTATTCATATATATATATATATATATATATATATATATTAATTATTTTGAAAGTTTTTTTATTGTGAGTTTCATTGTTAATATAAAATTTGTGTAAGTTAGAAGGTATTGCGAATATTAAGGAATAGGAACAGCGGCAATTGTTTCGTCGTAGATTAGCAATATGATCACGGATGTGTTATGTCGATCTCTGCATGTGCACGGGAGCAATTTAATTATATAATTTTTAATTCTTTATTCTTTTGCCAGATGCACTTAAATATTCAGAGTTAAGCCATTTCAGAATTGATTTTAAGTAGGTTTTATTAAATGCAACCTTGTTTATGCCTGTGCTAAGTTGGGTGTTGTCAGATTATATTTTGG
The DNA here is from genome assembly GCA_963675445.1 of Linnaemya vulpina. Taxonomy (NCBI): domain Eukaryota; kingdom Metazoa; phylum Arthropoda; class Insecta; order Diptera; family Tachinidae; genus Linnaemya; species Linnaemya vulpina. The sequence goes on from OY776277.1 coordinate 21,260,678, forward strand.
AAACAGCTGATAACGCACAGAAATATCTAAGCATCTGTTTAATTTGTAAAAGTGTTTCCATAATTTCAAAACATTCATTTAAGATATATTGTATAATTTTTATTTTAGAGCGCAAAGTAAACTTTTTTTATATTTTTATATAAACAAAAGCAGCTGCAGTACAATTTGTTAATAACTTATTATAAAATATAGACGAGAATACAAAACAAAAGGGTATATATTTTTATGAGAGGTTCAATTTATTTTCATTAAATTAATGATGCCTTAAGTCCCGAGTTCGACTCCATACATAGTCATGAATATGTTGTCGAGAGTTTCTGATTAGTATCTACAAGTAAAAAGTAAAAATAGATGCAACAAAATTCTCTATCTTCTAGTCTGTTTCCTTCTGTCCTGCTAACACTATAACACCTCCTTTCTAGTTCTGGCCCAATGCACTGCATATGTAGGGACCATTCCCTAAAAAAAAATACTTGTAGTGTGAATGCAAATCACATGCTTCTGATTTGAAAGCCAAAACCTGGTTTTAACTTTCAGTGTGAAAACGCTAAAAGCTTGATTAAAGTATATCTTTAATACCAGCATATGCCGCTTTGTGCTATTTAGGTTCCACTTTATGTGCGTATACCAGAGTTTTTTAAATATTAAATCAAAAGTTTCTAATCTTATATAATGACTAGATAAGCTTCGGTAATCATATATTAATCTTTTGATAGAAAAAACTATATGATTACAGACTTCTAACATCATCATACCGGCCAACTGTGGATGATGATCATCGTCATCATTATCGTTCAGATAGAAATAAATACAGATTTCTTGTGATTAATATGCCGCATAAAGAAAACAACAATTATCTCTATGTGGACTATCGCATTTTTGCGTTATTATTATTATTTCTTTTTTTTTCTTATTGGGAATACCAAAATTCTAAAGAAAAACCGACCTCGTCCTGTTTCGTCACAACAGCATGTGAATGCCTGCGATTCTCAAACTCGTGTTGGCAACAAGTGCTACTCGTTTGTATTTAAGAGATCACTCTTTAAGAGTCTTACAATTTATAATGCTGTAATATATACTTAAATATATAGGCTCGAAGGTGTGTGTGTGTGTGTGTGTGTGTGTGTCTTTTGTGTGGTTGCAGTCTGTGGCTGGCGAGGTGATGTAATCTTGTAATGTATCTTAAATATCAAACTGCCACCATTGCTGATAGCTGCGGCAATTGTTGTGGATTGTGGCAAACAAATCTAGTCTAACAACAATCACGTTGATTTTAACTTTATAATCATAATAAAAATAACGTGGAATCTTATTCGCAACTTGATGCATTTGAGTGCGATTATGACCACGATGATGCCGATGATGATGATGATGTCGTTGTTGGTAGCAAAAATTGTTGCAGCAACGACCATTTTTTCTTGCTAGTGTTGCAGACGTTTGGTGGCATTAATTGCAAAATATCACGTTGCATTCATTATGATTTGATATTCTTTTGTTACTTCGAACAGCGATACATAATGAAACTGAACACAAGCACCACCCGGTTGGTGTAAGTTTAGCTCCTCCGCTGGTTTTCTTATTTACATGTCTGTCGCCTTGCCATGTTAGTAGATAAATAAAATCCAGTCGTAAGTATTAATAAAATTTCTAATAATACGAGTTTTTTTTCGTTTTTTTTTAATTGGAATATTCTGTGTTGTAGGCGTTTTATCATATTGTGTTCTTCATGGTGATTTGACCGCAATATTTCTTTTTTACTTGTTAGTGCAGTAATTTGGCACTGTTAGAAATTGAGGCCAAGTGCAATCTGCATACCGCACGATGCAAGTTTGTATGTAGATTTGAGCGGTAACCCAGATTTTCTAATAGATATGAAAAAGAAATTATCTCTGGATGATTTGTTTTCATTCTTAAATGTAATATGATATCAGATCGAAATTTATTTTATTGCAGAGACTTGACCTTCGATGAGAAATTCCAATGGAATTGTTAAATAAATTTTAATTTGGAAGTTGGAATGTTGAAAAGGATTTTGAGTGTGCGGCAACAGAACTGCATCTGTATGATTTAGTGCTCAATGGAATAGTATTGAATACGGATGTTTCGTTTGATAGATTTCTAAAAAAGACTTCCAACTCTATATGATTTTATTAATAAAACGCAATGAGGAGGATAGAGCCATCAGCTTAGCATCCGCTGAAAATATGTGTTCATAGTAAAAAAATATGCCTTCTACTTTTAACTTAAATAATAATCTGAAATAGAAATTCAGCCGTTATCTCGTTGACTTCGAAGCACAAATGATGCAAGAACGATATGATGCCGATACGAGCCTTCGATGCAGGTTTTTATAATTTTAGTAGATCCAGAATCACACCAGTTACTCTCTTGAAACATCTACTGTTACTAGAGTCGTTTTATATCTGCAGAATGGACTCTGTTATACGCAATATTTTGCTAACCAAGGATATCGAATTCATCATCCTATTTTTCAATTTCATAAAAATTGCTTTTATAAATATCCACTGTCGCTATTAGTGGCGCAACGTTCTTGCTATAGCCATTCAATATTTTGTATGTTTGGGCCAACACACATTTCCTTAAGGCATGTCGACGAAAATATTCCAACAGGAGCCGGTTATTTACAGCGGTATCTCTCTTCAGTTAAATTAATAGTCCTCCGGCATATTGATTGTGTTTTAAATAAAAAAGTTTAAGACAAATTCTCAAACTAAAATAAATCTTTGATTCGCGTATTAAGCGAATGTACTACAGTGACCGGTTTCTGAAATTAACGCAACATCACCCTCTTCAAAAAAATTACATCCACCGCGCTGCACCACCATGGGATAAGTAGGAAAATATAATATTTTTAATTTTGTTATATTCTTAAAACGACACCTGATGCCAAAGATGAAGAACTAGATTTCATTATCTCCAACTTATGTTAGATTGAATTGAAATCACAAAATAAAATAGTAACTTGAAATACAAATTATTAACTAAATAAAAACTTAATTAATTATGTGCTTGAAAGTTTTTTTTATAGAATAGCCACTTTCTATTTACTCTTGGAAATAGTGTAGACAACAACCAAAAGGGAAGTCAAGCGATCCGATGTTAAGGCTAAAAAGAAATGTGTGTTTATATCTGCTTAAGGAAAAAAAACGGACGATAAAAGCACATCCAAAGCGAAGTTGGCCTGTTACATAGACATTCAACTTATTAGCATTACAAGTGATACAAATATTTTTAAGACCATTTGTTATACAAAAAATAGTTTAGTGAAGAGAAGAGAAGAAAACAAAAAAAAAAAGAAGCAAAAGGTAAAGAATAATGTAAAACTGTAACTGCATGTTATGACTGGCTATTATGAGATACAATAATACTTGTTGTATCAGCAAATGCAGTGCAGCTCTTCAAGTGCCTTTTATGTAACTCGACGGCTGCACTACCACCAGCACTTACCAGCAGCACAAAAGAACTTATTGCAACAAACCAAAAAAACTCCAGCTCGTTAATTCAATTTATCTATGTTTGGCAGTTATTGTTTGTTCATTATTGCACCCCAACGACTATGAGAAGTACAACACTAAAAACAAAACAAATGGAAAAAAATATATATATATTGAAGAAATTGGAAGTTTAGTACAGTGACTTTAAGGCTCCTTTAAAAGGCATATTTGCTCTGGTTCTTATTGCCATCATAAAATATGAAATTTCGTTTCAATTCGTTTTATTTATCCTAATGGCTGCTCTGTTTTCCTCTACGGTCAGCTGGAAACAGCAAATGTACGCTTTTATAATGATGATTACAATCATCAGAGCGCTTATGATTTTCACAGTAGTTTTCTTTTTTCTCTTTTCTTTTCTTCTGTTCATTCTCTTTTACTTTTGCAAAGTAGTTTTTATTTTATTTCCTTGGCCAACAGCTTCCACCTCGAATGGGCATAATTTGGAAAAAGGTGAAGATTATTTTCCTTAAGCCAAATAGTGATGATTTTAACAAGGAGTATGGCAAATTAAATAAACAAGAAAAACTCTTATTATTGCAAATTGTAATACACATTTAACGAATTTATTTGGGAGCTTCAGAGTGACTCTTCATGGCCGCTACATTTTGATACCATTTCGAAATACGAATACGAACGGCTATTTTGTAGGATGAGATATTTTTGTTTTCTAAAAAAATGGGGGATTTAAAAAAATAAATGTATCACTGAGGCAGTATGCAAATAATTTAAAGTATTTTAGATCAAAATGTATGTTACGTTTCAACCGATTTCTGTTTATTAAAAACATTGTAAATTATTAATTAATTAAGGAAATATTAAGACTAGAATTACTACTCAGTCGCCAGTTCAAGGTTTTTATTTCCACAAGTTCAAATAATAATACACGCAGAAACTGTTTTTTTTTGTTTCTTATATAAAATTTAGGGAACAAAGTTTAAGCAGTTAAAAATAATTTTTTCATTCTTGTCTATTCTGAATTCTGTAAAACTATTGATTCGTTAAATTGCTTTAAATTATAATTTATGTCCGGAGCAACATATTGATTTATTGACAATAATAGATTTTAATAATTTTTATAAAAAAGAAACCTCAAGCTCATTGTTGAAAACATTAACGTTTCTGGGAACTTTTCATATTAAGTTTTCCTTAAACCACTGGATAAATCTTTGATATTCCGAATGAATGATATTCTGAATGAATCGTGAAAAGTGCGAAATTGCACAGAGAACGCCGACGAAATGGCATAACGTCCTTGAAATCAGTGTTGACCCGCGTTCAAAATTAAAAAAATAGCTTTTTAGTTTGTTCGATTAGTTTTTAATAAATAAACGTTACAACGCGCGTTACAACGTTTAAATAGAAAAAATATATTCAGACCTCTTTTCTTTCAAAGCCAAGATAAATGAGCTATTTTTAGGCTTCTATTTGATGGCACAGAAGAATATATATAAAAATATTTTAAAACTTAAAAACTATAAAAATCTGTAAATTTAAATACTTTGAAAGCGTTGTGTAACATTAGATTTTTATTTCTTTTCATGGTGATTTTTTAAAAAACTTTATATTAAAGAATATTGCAATTTTAATATGGAGATCCAGTTAAAATTTCAATTGAGTTAATTTGGATCGTGAGGGAACCATTTCAAGATTTATTCGACAGCATTGATTGTACCAGAGTTTCTATTTTTTAAATTTTCTTGATGAATTTTATATAAAACGATCTGTTTAATTATATATCGTGTTGTATTATCCTGCAATTTATCTCATTTTGCTTAAGTTTATAAAAAAAAAGTTAAAAGCTTTTCATATAAAAATTAAATTAAAATTATTTTCTATTTCTTCTAGTTTCTTGACCTTCTTTTATTAATAATATGGCGTAATATTTTTAAGCTTAAGGTCTCTTTATTTTTAATAAAATTATAAATTGTGTTTCAATATTTCGCCGCTCTTTTGTGTGACTTTTTCAGGAAATTTCCTGAAGAAATTGAAACACAATTTATAATTTTATTAAAAATAAAGAGATTTTAAGCTTAAAAATATTAGTCCATATTATTAATTATTTTCTATGTTGAAGACACATATAAAGTCAATAGCAGAGTTATCAAAAACTGAAAATCTAACAAATTAAATCGCTTTCAGCTACATAACTTCACACAGTCGAAGAAGGTCTCCTCCGAAATCGATATGAAAGATCACGAGTCTGACTATACACTCGGTCATGAATATGTTGTAGAATTTCTTTGATCTTAATTAGTGCATGGTTGTGCTATTAATTGAGGTCCTTGAGCAGTACCGATAGCGACTAACAGCTTTATATATCATACTAAACGAAAATTATACACCACCAGCCTTCGTGGGTATAGCAGAGATAATGAATAATAAATTCTATCTTCTTATCTGTCCCCTCAACACTATCCACTCCTTTTTAGTTATGTAACAACGCACTGTATAGTCAGGAAGCATCCCAGGATTCCTGGCCCAATAAGAAAATATATATTAATATATTTACTATTTGACATATCGTCATGGTATTTTTATAATATCAAATGTATATAGACATGAATTGTATATAGACATTGCTTAACCACCCAACAAATACATTTTATATTATAAAAAATATATATTATTCTGTAATCTTTTTATTTAAGCTTGGAGAAAAGTTGTTGACGCTATAGAATAAACTCCTACCCAAAAAGAAGACAATAATATTAAGGAGCATTTTTAGTTAAATATATAAAACCCTTTATGCCCACTTATCTACATGGTCTATAGCGCCAAGTGTAGTGTATTTAGACAGATATTTTATTAACTCCATGTTTGTTCAGCGCTTACTTTTCATCTTCTTCAAGTTAAGTTTTTCTTTCTTGTACACTTTTTGTTATCGCAATTTTCTTTATATTTTTATTGACCATAACATTTGGAGGTTATATATTATTGCAACTCTTACATATAAATACGAGCATGTCTGTCTAGCATCCAAATTTCATTCCGTCCTTTGGAACTTGTGTTCAACTCTAAATTGTATTTCAGTTTGAAAAGCTAAACAATTTCAAGAAAATTTAATATGAGCAAAACAATTTGGTGCAACCAGCAAACATTTTGAATATTTCTTCAAGAAAAAAGAGGAAAACAAAAATCTTAAACAGAAAAAAATATTAAATGCAACGAACCATTCAACCATGAATTTCTACAGATATTTTGATGATCATTTTAGTTGTTTTGTAATTGATTTTTGCTTCTTTTTTTATCATACCACGAGTATTTTCGAACTTCATATCTTTTTCTTAAGTTTTGCACAACAGTTTCTTGTTGTTGTTGTTGTTGCTGTTGTTGCTGTTGTTGGTGAACTCGTAAAAGGTAAAATATTTACGCAAATTTGTTACATGTATTTTTATTATTATTATTACAATTCTACAATTTTTTTCTTCCTCTTCCTCTTCTTCTGCTGGAGTTGTCTGTTTTCCAATCTCTTTATGCTTCATAAATGTAGTAAACAGACGTCCGGGTTACAGCAGTCAGCCCAACACGTTTAATACTGCTTCTCTTCTATTTTGGTCAATGGGTGTTGTTTTGTTTATAATTTTTATTTTATTTTATTTTATTTTTTTTTATTTTATTTTTTTTTTGTAAATTTGAATAGCGAATAGAAGCCACAAATATATATTACGGTACTTGCTTTCGATATGATATGATGGAAAATATATATACTCTTGCCGGTCGCAGTACAGGCTTATAATTGAAAAGGAGTTTGTTTGTTGCCAACACAAGCATTATTGTTAGATAAATTTTCAAAAATTGTGTGGTCTTAGAGATAAAACGTAACGTATTTATATTTATTAATGGTTTAATAGACTACACTGTGCTGATATGATACCAATACTGATAGCAAATTCAATACTAATTCTGTATTCGAATATTTCGATAAATTTCGTTCTAATGGCTTCTACCGTTAGCAGCAACAATTATTTGTTTTTAAACATTTTTATATATCTGCTAAGAAAAAAAAATTATTATATTAAGTTGCCTGCCATTAGGGTTTATTTGGAAAAATTTCTATTTAAATTGAATGACCGTAAGCTAAATTATTTCAATTTGCTATAAATTCATATGAAATGGTTTTAAATCAATAAAAAGGAAATATAGAAATATAGATTTACGAAATTGTGCACTTCTTTTCGAAGAGTTTAAAGGTCAAATTACGGATACTTACAGTGTGTTTGGACTACTTAAATTGGCATGAAATCATGAAATCACTGTTAGACTTACCTGGAAGAGAAAAGAAAATTAAATTTTTATTTTATTATCATTTAGAGATAAAACTTTACTGCCAGACAGTATTTTTAAAAGTAAAAAAGTGTTATAAATATAAGCAAATAATAACATCAGCGAACAGTGTTACGCTAATTTATAGGGAATAAAATAAATAGTAAATGCATAAATTATATGGAGAAACTGTACCCGAGTCGTAAAATAATAAGACTAAAAAGCTTAAAATCCCGCCATAATTCAGTGTGATATTTGCGAATTGGGTCAGCTGATAGGAAAACACTAAACACTTTTTCAATTATAAATTAAATATGTTTTAAAAATTACATTTAAATTTAAAACGACATACAATATTTGCCTTTTGCTTCAAAAAATTCTGCTAATTAAATTGTATATAATACTTTGAAAAATATCTGGGAACAGATGTCGATATGACTATCTGTCGGTGATGTTATTAATCCGAATTTTATCCATGACTAACTCTACCCGACTTTCACTTCACACCAGAACTGGCAACGTGGTTAACTATGGAAAATTCCTCAGAAGAACCGTAATCCTGTACATTTACCTGAGCTGTACAGGATTACAGAAGTTAATTGATGCGAATTAAGTCCAAAACTCTTGAAACAGGGCGAACGGTTAGTGGTCTGGTTGCACTTAAAATATAATTGCCAAAGAGGTTTGATATTCACTGGCTCAGAGCTGCTTTGAGTCTACAAATTAATTGGTATGACTAGATAAAAACAATCGCTGACAGGGATATGAACTTAAAAATTTTTTCAGTAACAGCAAGTGGAAAAATGAAACACTTTTATTTTTTTAAACTTTGTGGTTTTTTTAGGTTTTACAAATTTTTGCGCAACAAAAATGTCAGGAACTGTACAGCTATAAAAGTACGAATAGTTTTAATAACAAAGTTTTTTTTTTCATTATCATTGTCGATGTTTCGACATGGAAATGCAGTCTTCGGACTCAGATCTCTATACAAATTAAACAAAAAGACTTAATTAATAATCAGTACGATCATATAAAAATGAAGGATTTAAAAAGTCTTTTTAGATTATGGCTTTTTCCTGCGTAGCAGAACAACGATTTTTCTAACTGTTACAAAAAATAATACTTTAATAAGCCAAAATAGCAAATTATTTAAATACTCAACATCTAAATTAATATTTTTGGTAACACTTTCAGTTCTAAATATAATCACAAGGGAGTATTCGCCCTCCTATTTTTTTTTTTTTGTAAAACTAATGACATTATTTTCACTTGATAGAATTATTTTCACTAGATACAAAAGACAGCACTTATTGAGTTCTTGTAAAATTTATTCAAACTTCTTTTCTTATTTACTCAAAAAGGGGTTTGAAATATGGGTGATTTTATAAGAACTATCGGAAATTAAAAAAAAAGAAAACACACAAAATTCAGAAAAATGCATGAAATATTTATTTGGATTGATAGTTGGGTCGATATAATTTAATGTTTGAAGATTATTTCATGCAAATGTTGGCCGCGGCTGCGCCTCAAATGGTGCATCCGCTTAGTCCAATTTTGGCATACTCTTTCCAACATTTCGGCCGGTATCTCACGAATAATGTTGGCAATGTTGGCTTCCAGTGCGTCAATCGAAGCGGGCTTGTCGCTATAGACATTAGCCTTAACATAGCCCCACAAAAAATAGTCTAGAGGCGTTAAATCGCACGATCTGGGCGGCCAATTGACTGGTCCCAAGCGTGAAATAAACTGTTCACCGAACTCGCCTCTCAATTGGTCCATTGTTTCGCGTGCTGTGTGGCATGTGGCACCGTCTTGTTGAAACCACATGTCATGCAAGTCAAGCTCTTCCATTTTGGGCAAAAAAAAGTTTGTTATCATCGCACGGTAGCGCTCACCATTCACAGTAACGTTGTGATTCGCATCATCTTTGAAGAAATACGGCCCAATGATGCCGCCAGCCCATAATCCGCACCAAACGGTTGTTTTTTGTGGATGCATTGGTAGCTCTTGCAATGCTTCTGGCTGCTCTTCACTCCAAATACGGCAGTTTTGCTTGTTCACGTATCCATTCAACCAGAAATGAGCCTCGTCGCTGAACACAATTCTTCGATAAAAAAGTGGATCTTCATTTAACTTTTCAAGAGCCCATTCACCAAATATTTGGCGTTGTGGTAGGTCGTTTGGCTTCAATTCTTGCACCAGCTGTATCTTATAAGGCTTCACACCCAAATCCTTCCGCAAAATTTTCCACGTAGTGGAGTAACAGAGGCCCAATTGCTGCGAACGGCGCCGAATCGATAATTCACGGTCATCACCAACACTGGCCGATACGGCTGCGATATTTTCTTCAGTTCGCACTCTACGTAAGCGTGTTGGTGGTTTAATGTCCAACAATGTAAATTTGGTGCGAAATTTTTTTACAATAGCCCGAATAGAAGCCTCAGTAGGTCGATTAAACTGACCATAAAATGGAAGAAGCGCGCGATGAACTTTCTTAACAGAGCACGCATTTTGGTAATAAAATTCAATAATTTGCAAGCGTTGTTCGTTTGTAAGACGATTCATGATTAAATTATAGACCAAACTGAAGATGTTTGACAGTGACACAAGATACAAAACGTGCGCGAGCTGTCAAAACTAGTGTTGCCAAAAAGATAATAGCAAAAAAATCACTCTTATATCTGAAGTTTTTGGTACAAATTTTTTGGAGTTTATTAACCCTAATGATTGCAGTGAAACAAACACAGGATTTATTGTATTTAAATTGACTGTTCTGTATAGAAATTTCCGCTTTCACAATTCAAACTGAGTAATTCAAATAACAATTAATGCTCTCTGAATTCTATAAGGAAAAGGTGAAGTTGCTGTTACAAAGATTTATTTGTAAGTGTTGAAGTAGTCTTTTTATTTTGTTTTAGTATTATAGAAAATAAAAAAAAACATTAAATAGACAAGTCATATGAAATATTGTCTTAACAAGTCATTAGTCGCAAAATAAATATATTTTCGTGTTTTGTGTAAGCGTTGCTGCACATTTAAATTTTTGTGTTCTGTCCTTATTTGTCAGCCACTGTAATAGGAATCACAACTGTTGAAAAAAAAATCTAGTGCAACATAATTAATGTTTAACTGTGCTTTTTTCGCAAAAAAAAATCTTTTTCGTGGTATTTGTTATTTGGGAAACGAAATGAGGCTTGTAAATCTTTTATTTGCCTCAACACGTAAAACATTTACAGCAGGTGACATTGTAGGCCATCAAATATATTGCAAACAGAAATTTATTTTCCTGTTGGAGAAAATGTAATAAAAAGTGCTTTAACATGTTTAAAGTTGAGGTGAAATAAATCAAACTCTTAATCACAAAAAACAAACACGCAAAAATATTTATGTTACAGACATCAAGACAAATGCTATGTCATATGCGCACCTTAACAATATGTGCCTTCAGTTGCCACATGCAAAAGAATAAAACGGCAATAGAGAAGAAAAAGAAGTGTTTGATTTGACTTTTATAGCTGCAGCAAAAAAGGAAGTTTTGCTAAATAGTTTATTACACAAATTCAAATTAAATTATTTGAGTTAGAAACTTGTTAAAGTTTGAGTGCTTTTATAATTTTAATTGGCTATAAAAATAATACATAATTCCTGCACAAGAAAAGAGTTTAAAAATGATTATTTGCATTGGAAAAGTTGTAACAGCGTATCCAATAATATTTCACTAAAACGTATTTGCATTTTTCCCAGCTTAATGCAAAGCAAGCGACATAATGGATCCAAGTCGGTGGCCTAAAAGACACAATAAACTTTTTATATTTTTTATAAGGACATATTCAGTGGACTGCAGCGGAAGTAGAAAAGAGGGGACAGTCTTGAGAGGACAGATGAGGAAATAAAATCCATTGAATTTATTTTACTTTTTACTCCGCCGGTGAATTTTTGCTACAGTATTACAAAAGCCATTTAATTCTCTTAATTCTTTCCCATGATCTAAAATCGTTTCACAGTAATAAGACTCATAATTATCAACATATAGAAAATCACGCTCTATGTTTACCTCCAGCCAAAGTTCTTATTTGTATCGTGATAATTCGTCGTTACTAGAATATTTTATATATTTAAGTGAAATGCACGGATCCAGGAGGAGGAAGGTTCAACCCTTTTAATGAGAGAATTTATACTTCAATAGAAGAAGTAAAACTTTCAAGTGAATCCACTGACTTTTCCTTTAATTGTTTACTATCAATAATACGTCCTAACAAAATATTGTTCTTCATTCTGTTTTTTAAGTTTTCATACATTTTAAGTTGCTTGAAAAAGTTTGGAAATATTAGCTAATGAAAGCTTATGTGGCCTGCCTTATTTTTGGAAACAGTGTAAAAAATCCAAAGTCAATAAAAAAATTAAGGAAACTAAATATATTTTATACTATTTCTACCAATAAAAATTTTACGCTGGTCCTAACATGCTTTGATGAGTAGAAATAAAAACAGTTTTCAATAAAAAAATTCATGTGAAGGATAAAAATCGCCTTTAGGCCACAACACTAACTTGGCGGTTCGAAATTACAGCCGAATAGAAATAATGCAAAGAAATCACAGACTAACAAATATTGGCAAGATTAGAAGAACATATTTTTAAAATATTTAAATTGTCTATTAAATAATGTAAATAAATAACACGGAGAATAACGTAAATAAACTATTTTTTTAACTTTATGATCCATCTCCGGCCAGTAGCTGAAAGCTGCATAAACAGAAGCAAAAACAAAATGAATAAGAAAAAAAAGACAACCAAAATTCAACAAGTCATTGCAGACCCTGCATACACAACTATCACCACCATCACCAGCGTTCAGTCAGTATCAGAGGCTTCAAGGAAATAAAAGCTCAAAGATAGAAATTAAAAAGTAATAAAAAAGGAACACACTCGTGCTCGTACTCGTACTCGCAACTGACCAGATTTGGCCACTAACTGGTGCACATTTCCGTTAAAAAAAAATGCATACAGAGAAAAAGATCATATGCACCGATCGACCGACAGACACACGGATAAACCTTTTTCGTTTACTCATAAATACCACTGAGTAGTGCTTTTATGAATACCCTTGGCAATCACTTAACCTATCGATGATGCATCCCAAAAACAACAACCAAACCGTAACAGTAGTATTCGATAGTTTTTTTATTTCTGATTTTCAACTCCATATAAATTTAATAAAATTTTTTTCTTTTTCCCCTACTTTATTGTTGTAGCAACAAACAATAAATGTTAAGTAACATTTTTTCTTATTGTTGTAATAGTTTGAGTTTATTGTTGTTGTTAACCACGGCAGCTGTTGTACTTGTTGCAAACGTGTTGATCTACAAGTACTTCGTACACTTCATTATATAACTTTCAATGTGTGGAGTGTTATTGCGAAGTGCTTACAACGAGGAAAAAAAAGTTCTGTTCAGGATGATGTACGAACAATAAATTGCAGCGATTTAAAAGTTGATTCGTATTTGTATTCGGCTTTTGAATACAAGTTAGTAGTGATTCGCATATTCCTCCTCTGTTTAGTTTTCGAATATGGAGAAAGAAATTCAATTTTGATTGTAACAAAATTAACTGAAAAGTTCAAAAGCCAAATCATGAGATTCAATATCGTTCGAAAATTCGGTACAATTCGGATGGAAATTTCGATCGCTATCGAATGCCTTAACTTAACCACAGGTTTCGGTGTGTGTAAATTTTGTTAAAGATTTCAGAATCAAGGCTTTTATTCTGGTCGATAGTTTCTATGATCGAAAAGCAAACATTTTAAGTTATTCTTATACAGAATATTTTTGTTTAAAGTTCTTGATTTGTCATTCTTAAAAATTTATAAATGGAACTGGAAATCATTGTGCGCTTTTCTTATAACATACATCTAGCCATAATTGTGGCATAAGTAGCTGCAGATAGTACCACAATAATAGGTGTGTTCGCGAATTTGAAAGTTTTCAAATATTTTATATTGGATTCTGGTGAATTGCTTTCGCGTGCATGTATATATTCCACTAAAAGAGAGGGCGAGTTGGAAGAGCAAAATTACAGTTCATTGCTGGGTTCCAAAAGTTGGCACAATTAAACTTTTTTTGGTACAATTCCAGACTCAAGAGTGCAAGAGTACATCAATCGCTCCTTTGGTATAATTTATGAACTTTCACAGCGGATTTTTTTCATAGAGCTCCCCTATTTCAGTATTCTAGTTCTGTTTGTGATTTACCACTATGGGTTTTACTACTATTGTATTTAACTATTTATATTTAAACAACTACACTTTGTTTTATGTAACTTTATTTTAATAGAAATATTTAAAAGTAAATTTCATAACATGATAATAAAAACCACACTATTATTGCGCAACAAATAATTTAATCTGTACTTAAATTATTATAGGCCATTTAAAAATAAATAGTGATGAATAGAGGCTCATAAAATAAGTTTTTGTATCAAAGTTTGTTTTATTAAGCTGTTGTAATTCAAAAGAGATATAAAATATTAGGCCTCTATAATTTAAAAGAGTGGAATCTGCCGAAACATATTATAAGTTTATTATTAAACTATTTTATATTATACTGTTATAGCTAAAGTAAGTGGTGAAAAGCAAAAAGGATTTTTTGCTGTCCAATTGATGTGGAAAATGTACATTTTGGCGAGCTGTCCTGGTACAATTTATTTGGTGTCAGTTTGCAACCCTGTTTCACTTAGTAAAAGCAGATTTTTAGTTGAAAATATAAGCCAATAAAATCCAGTAAAACCGTACTTTTATTTTTTAAATGTGAGCAAACAGACAAAAAGTAAAACACCAAATAAATATATTTACTCGTTTTGCTTTTCAGCCATTTTTATATGTGGGTAATTTCATATCAAATCGGCATAGACATGATTACTTTCGATTTGGGATCCATCCGTTTAGAGGATCTCTTCCGATCCACTTGAATAAATCCAAATAGTATTATTTATATATACTTCTATTAATCCATCCTCTCAACACTATTTCTAGTTGTACCACAATGTAGGCCATGTGTAGGGGACATTTATTGAAAGTTAGTCCCAGAAAAATATTGCTGAAATTGTGCAATTTATTTTTATCGTACTATTTTGTTTGTGACAAGAATGATTCGTATGTCGCTTTAAAGGAAAAAATAATAATACTTTATTTGCCTGCTCTTTAAGAAACTATTCTACCACTGATAACATTTGCTGGGTTAATCCAGGATAAACTTGTTGCAACAAAGTAACGAAACAAAGGGAAAATTCCTTAAAATGAGTTCAACGACGATTATCTGAATTTTACAAACAGTTTTCTCTAACTCGCAATCAGTATTTTTTTTTCTTTTTCATATTTAAGTAAATAGTCTTTCATTTTTTTTATTTTAAAAGTTTCTGACTTGGATTCGCCATGTTTATGGTTTTCATATTTGAAAACTGCAGTAACTAATTTTTCAAAAGTAGTCAAAATGGTACATGATTTTTTAATGTGGTAAAACAAATTACATTTTTAATTAAAATTTTAGAATTAATATAGAATTACACCAGAGAATCTGTAGGTCTTACAAAGCAGTCATTTACTTCGATGTTATGACAACAGTTGTGTTTCCCCCAGTCACCAAACTGGAGCTGATGGTCAGAAGCAAAAGCTTTATGGTCATAATAAACATGATTAGCAATCTGTGACACCGGCCAACGACTGACTGTTCCTTTTATTGTCTACACTTTTTTATTTTCTTATTCACAACATTTCACAAACATTAAAAAGAACATTAAATATTACAAGCAATTAAAACGTTAAAACAACCGTATCAAATATTAGAGGAAAATTTTATTTTTTAGAAAATAATAATAATTGAAAATATTTTTTTACTATTTTCTCAGACTTTGAAGAATATACTTTAACGATTTGTTTTTTATTCTATTTTCTTATTTGCTTTAATGTTCCAGACATTTTGTAGTTAACAAACATCAACTAATTGTTTACAAAACTCATGGAGTCGAACTAAATTATTTTCAGTCTTTATTTCGGTCATATGATTTGTGCCACTTTTTGTGTTAATGAATTGTTTAAAGCTGTTTTCCTCCTCGTCGTAGAAAATAAAACATTAAAACGGTTAGTAAAAATACGAGTAAAGTTTCAAAAATAATATGAGTTTTTGCATTAGACGGCCTATGCCCATCCGATTAGAGCGATTCTTTGACACCCGTCTCGAATATATATTCCGAGGTTCAGCTGAATGAGTCATAGAGAGCTAAAACCGTTTTATATGCTCGACAATTATCTGCTGTCGAAAAGAAAAATGATTCAAAGTGTTTGCAGAAAATTTTGAGTAAGAAGTTAAATACTTTTTTATTTTTTTTTTTTTTAATTTTAATCATGAAGATTATGGCCTAGAAGTTTGTTCCCAATTTTCTGAATTTTGGCGAAATAATTTCCTATTTTGATTATCATTTATCGAAGCACTGTTTTGCTGTACTAAATTGATTTTTAACAGGCCAATTTTTCGAAAAGTGCTTTTAATTCAGAAAGACTTGATAATTATTTCAAGGTTTAAGGGAGAGCCGTCAACATTTTTATATATTTAACTTACACAGCAGAACAGCTGTTTTCGAAAGCCGCTACACTTTTGCAGTTGTGTACATATTTGTTTATTACCAATTGTTGGGAGGCTCAATTAAATGTGATAAAAGTTTCAATTCTCAAAAATGTTTTGTTTTGTGAAAAAGAATACGAGAATTTAATCCGATACTAAACCGCGTTGATAAAGTTCCTGTGCTGCCGTTCAATCATTTTCTTCATATTCAACCCAAAAAAATTTTTGCTTCAGGCACATTAAACAAAAAATTCAGGAAATAGAATATGAAGAATATAATCCAATGTCATAACAGGGACAGATCTTACGACGATTTATGAAATAACACCGAATAGCTGAGAAAACTCAAGGATACACCGAAAAGTAAACAATGAAACAGTTTCAAGGATTAAAAAAAAACTCTGCGTCTTTATGTCGAAGTAACACTACTTTCTAGCGCACAAACTAGAATGATGAATAACAAAGTCTTTCTGAGAAATATTTCAATTCCCCTAATATTTTTGAACAGATCTCTTAAAGACACACAATCGTACAACCACACATATGTTGACATGTGGTAGCCTCCATGGTATTGCGGCTGTTGTTCTAGATAAATTAAAAGCATTCCTTTGGGTTGTTTCAGATCTTCATTAAATTTAATTTGATTTTTAATGCCTTCTCATGCCGTAATCCCAAAACAAACGGCAGCAACAGCTGCATATGATGATTTTCGCAATCATAAAATGAAATTTTTTATTGCTGTTACCTGCCTTAGATTAGTCGTTGTGGTAACCAGTGCGGCAGTGGCAGTGCAGCCTTAAAATGAACTGTTCTAATGCCAACTTTTGATCACATTAACTGCCCACTCATACAAAAAGAAAATAAAAAAACCGTTTTTAGTGTGTAGAACTCCAATCAATGCGGCGATTGATTGCTGGTATAAACTAATTTTTTCAAATCAATAAAACTGGCCGGCGGTAAAAGGAACTAAAAAGGAGGTGAAAAAATCAAATATTTCTACTGCTTTCCATTAAAAATTAATAACTTTGCAGAGCATTTATGTTTCTACAATTATAATTTTCTTTGCTGCATTCCTAAGAGAAGTCTTAACCGAAAATCTTTGCTAAAGGAATATATTGAAAACTTCTTTTTTTTCTTTAATAACACAAATTATTGTTAAACACAGAAGTTTTAAAGTTCCACAATTTCCAGAGGTATTATTATTAGCGATTGCGGTTGCTGTTTCTTTTATCATTATTTTTATTTTCATTTATTTTTTTTTCTAATTGGTTTTTTATTCTTGATTTTCAGCTCTAAATATTCAGAAATTAGAACGTGTGATTGCTGCTTGTACTGTATCTTGGTGTGCAGTACTGAGAATGAAAACAACTTTAAATTGAAATTTGTGTGTAATGCTTAGAGCCAACAAATCCCATGAATTAATTTTAACAACAATTTCACACAAAAAAATGAAACGAAAAAAAAAAACATGAAGGTGCTAAAAATAATAACAGTTACAGCTTATGAATCGTTAAAAGGAAACTAGAATGATTGTTTTGTTTTCTAATATTCTGTAGGAAATTCATTCGTAAGATTAGCAAAAACCAACAACTGCATTTATTAAAGGCAAAGACGTATTGAAGGTGTTATCCGAAATATATATATTCTTGTATATATTTTATTATGTATACAAATTTGGGTTAGAATGTTATTGATTTCAAGGGAAATATGCACAGAAATAAGTCCTTTTTTGTTTTGTAATTGCAAAGCAAAACCGCTGGGAAAATTAGTAACAAGTTAATGGCCTGTTTACTCGGCGATACGAGACACTTGCGGATCGCACTATTCACATAAAATATTCACCTCTTTTTGGCAGCTTTTTTTAATATAATCAAATGACGCTCTTTCTGTGAAAATTCTGCACTCCTCTACAGCAGTCATTATAAAAATGTTGCCTGATTACTCGTGCTACCAAAATAAGAGAGCTAAACGTTAACGCTGGTTAAGAAACATGGAACAAAAAATTCAAATCAAACGGCAACACAGAGATTTCACAAAAGTGTTCGTTACAGTTCTCGTATGCTTTTATATAATTAAATTGGTACAAATAAAAATAGATTTAACATTCAATTAACCCACCCAACAAGTGGTAATAAATAACAATACACATGACATCTGATGATGAAAGTGTAGCGGCTATCAAAAACACCTGTTCTGCTCTTTTTCATAAATTGAATAGTTCAAATTGATGTTGACTTTTCTTTGTGCCTTAAAATTTATAAAAATTAAAGTTAATAATTTTATATTTATCATATTCAAAATATAATTGAAATTTACTATTTCTGGCAAATAAATTTTTGATTGTACGAAATCACGGTAAATTCAAAATTGAATACAATTCAAATTAATTTGTTAATTGTGTTTTCTTGACAGATGATTGAAAAATTTAAAAATATTTTCCTTTTTTTTTTTTGGAAACAGATTGTTCAAGTCACGCAAAATTAAATTGTGCTTTAAATATGTTATTTAGGCTAAACATTTATAAATTTTATTACTCTCTACAGAAAAATAAATAGAAAAAAAAGGCAAGCCAAAACTGAAAGTTCAATAAAAGTGAGTTTAAAATTTTGCATTCAACTCAGCAGCCGTAAAAACTGAAATCAAACAATTTCTCAAATCAATGAAATTCTCACGTCTCAGCAAGCTGGAAAGCAACTAAATAAAATGGCAAATAAAAACAAAACAACTATAATTTGGAAGAAAGTAAAATTTCTATCAAATATTTTTTATTTCTGACTTGAAAACAGAGCGCAGCAGCAAACGGCACGCGCTGCAATTACCGCTGCCGTACACAGACAGTGTGTAAAAATTGAATTAGTTGCGGCTTGTTTTCAATAATTTTGTCTGCTAATTTTTTTTTGTTTAAACAGCATCAGCACATCAGTCAACTGCCTGTTAGTTAATTTTTTTTCTAAAATTTTTTTCGCTTTTTATTTAAATTTTTCTTTTTTACTCAAACATTTTCATTTAATGATTTTTGGAACACATTTGGGCTTATTTTCTCGTAGCAAATTTGTTTCATAGCCAGTTTTTTTTTTATGAATTTCAGGTTTAATTAATTTTGCTTTTATTTTTTTTGTCAAATTATTTTATAAATTAATTGTAATTTTACTTGCACATTTAGTAAATAATGAAGAGATTAGATAAATATGCTTTTATTGTTCATAAAAATTGTTGTGGACTTTCTCGTCAGATGAATTTGCAAGTATCAGGGGAAAATTAAAGTCTTTGTGATTAAGCAATTTTATATGTCTTCATTTTATGCATCTGACGTTGCTTTTCAAACGCACATGAATGTGAGGAACATGTTTGTATGTGTGCATGATGTACGTACATTTCAATTACATTTAATGTCTGAAATAATTAAATTAGTGGACAATGAAATTGCCTGTTACATCATGTTTTGAAAATCCATTACGAGTTCGCATGTGTCTTGAGTCTTTCGTTTTATGGTGTACAAGGGATTTTGGGGGTTTTTGATGTTTCATTAATGTTGTGCACTTTCTTTAATTCATGGAGTTTATTATTTGGGTAGTTTTTACTGCTGAAATCTTTTATTTTGTAGGATGGAAATCTCTGTAGATCTTTTTCTATTATATTCGCCGTCATTCATTTATGATGTTAACGAAGGAAGTACTTTTCTGTTAAATTTATTTCAAGCGAAAAGTTTCCCTTTTTTAAAGAAAAATATTATATAGATAGAAATATTATAAATAGAAATTGTTAATAACTATTACAATATGTATTATATATGTATTATTATAATGTGATTTTTTGAAATCATTTGTAAGTTTTTATAGTTAATTTATTAACATAATTCTCAGATGGTTTAAAAAAGTCTTTTAATAAGTTGAGAAGTTTGAAACTTTTCAAAACTGCAGTAGACTTCACTGACGATTTGATAAAAAGCGCCAACGAAATGCATATAGACATTGCTTAACCACCCAACAAATAAATTTCATATTATAATATAAATAGAAATATTATATAGAAAAATACTCAACTTAGCTAGAACAGTCGAGGTATTTCATAATGGACTTGGAAGTTCCGGTCCTTATACTTTCATGAGGACAGAGTTTTCGGAAGCACGTAAATAGGAAATAGAACATCTGATCCGGCTGGTTGTTTTGATAACAAAGAAAGTTGGTCTTTTCATGGATCAAGAATAGAAAAAGTTTCTGATTCGTCTATAATTCTCTTTTTTATTTTTATTTATTTCAAACTAAATATATTTTAAATCAAATAATTAACACTAAATATATTATTTCTGGTTTCTTGGCCTTCTTTTAGGTAATAATATTCTCTAATATTTTTAAGCTTCCTGAGTGTGACTTCTTCACAGAAACACGTGACGAAAAACGTGATTGAAAAACAAACAATATTTTAACATAAAAATAAAGACACCTTGAGATCAAACATATTCGAGAATATGATTACAGAGTACTTTGTTTCTTTAAGTTAGAATAACATTTAATAATTTTTATTTTTCTTTTTAGGTTTATGCTTGACTCTTGAACAGTACGACTCTCGAACAGAAGCTGGAAATATTGAAAGTCTACCTTCAAAGTGGTGCATCTCTAATGCAAGCCATAGGAAATCAATCCTTGTATGTTGTCGTTCCATGCGATGAAATGAAAACAATAATGCTGTAGCTGAGCTTTTGCAAGAACATCCATGGATATTAACACATCTTTCTTAAGAAGTAAACAAATTGGATGAACTGAAAAATTGTGTCTATCGGTTGTGGTACTGCCAAACCAGTGGAGATATTGTGTACCATGAAAAAGTTCAACGACAATATAATCAGTACTCAAAATTTTAAAGGGCTCCTCCCCCCCTAGACACGGACACACTTGTATGAGCTGTTAAGTCGGTGTATAAGCAACCATATAAAACATGGACTTCCTCTAATTCAAATGAAAGTGTTTAATGCTGGTTGAAAAAACAAAGTTTTTTTTTCTGGAGAAAAGAAACGTTTGAAAAGAAGTTTGTCAAATATTTAACATTGTGGGAAACTTATATGCTTCGATTTCTAGAAGTCTCTTTTATGATTAATGAAACCCTGTTTGGCCTCCCAGATCTGAAAGAAAAGAAGTAGTTTTTCTTAATTCTGTTCACAAGTTCGCATAAGATCTGTTTTGTTTTTTTTTCTTGACACTTCATAAATATCTTCATATTTTATAAAAACTTTCAGAAAATTTTAAGTATAAAAATAAATCATACAATACACTAGATTATTCGGTTAACTGTTTTCAATACAATTAAATATAATAAAAAGCTGTTGAAGCAATTTATCAAAAAGAAAAAAATAATAAAAAGATTATAAAAGTTTATAAAATAAAAACCATCTCCTCAATTTGTCCCAAAAGTTTGTGAACAATTAAAAACATTTAAAATAATGGTTTCTGCTGGCAACTTTCATTATTGACTGATGGAAAAGGAAATTCTATTAAATATTAATCAAAAAATAAAATCAAATGTATTAAATTTATATTTAAATTTTACCGACACTTTTACTCGTGTTTGTCTCTTTCAATCGGAATAAAGTCTTTTGTCATGCAAATTTCACTTCATTTGTAGGAAAAAATGCTTTTCTTTACAACTTGAAAATAAATTATAATAGTTTTAAATAAAACAGGCGAGATAAACACAACATAAAAATGTTTTTTATTTTATGTGTTAAATAAAACGCACGAATTTATGTTAAAGTTTACGAAATATTTCATAATCATTGACGGCTGCAGCAACGATGATTAACACAAGAAGCTGTTGTACTACCGGTACTTGAATACTGACTGAACAATCATGTTGTACGAGACGTGTTGTTTGGAATTCATTTCTATTCATACTGCAGATGATGTTGGTGGCATGTTTGAAATATTTTATGATGGCATTTAAATAAATACGTCTTTATTATTATTATTATTTTAGACAATTATTTGAAATTGTTTTCACTCAGACAATGCGTTCACAGAAGCATTTATGAGGGGAATAGGAATGTTTCTACTATTTCATTTTATGTATAACACGTTGTGTGAAATACCATAGAAAATAGTTTTACTGGAAAAGTTTTATAAAACATAAGATCATGAAACACAAACATTTTCGTGTTTTAATTTGCAGTTTATTTGCGATGGTATTCCTCAGATTTTGCTTAAGGTGATCATCAAGCCATCATACCAACTCTATGCTATTCTTGCGCGTTTGAAACTTTATTTTCATGAATAATAAATTCTCATTTTGATATTCACGTCTTAACAAATATACTCTTGTAATATATAGATTAATATTCAAGACCTGCGTATTTATATAGAAATACTTGCGCTTCACTAGACTTAAGTGAAAAAGGGATATCAAAATCGTCAAGTTCGAAAAGTTTTCAAATTTCAACATTTTTTCAAATGAGTTGCAAAAGCTTAATGTGATTAAGATCAACTTCAGAATATAGTTTTTGAAAGATTATTCGACTGTTTCATACACTTTAAAAACCTCAACAGATCATTCGAATAAAATCAGAATCCTGGAAAGATCTTTTGATTAACTTAACAGTCTGAGGCAGCATTGAGCCTCTTAAAGTCATCAAATAGATCTGCAATTTATTCATGACTTTTTTCGTGTTATTTTGGTTCTTTAAACGAAAACATATTTTAAAGACTTCATTGATCCCCTATACAGAAACCCAGATCCCAGATGATTTCAAGGGCAGCTATTGGTGCTGGTGGAATGCCAGTAAAAACTCATTTCAAAAACTTAGTCTCTGAGGCGATTCAGAATGATCTCAGGCACCAGTCGCAATTATCACTTACTTGGCAACCATTAAAATATAACAAATTTATATTATTTATGCAACAATTACATTAAAAAAGTAAAGATAAGGAGAGACCCTCTTTCGAGGGTCAGATTTGAATATACAACCAGCGCTTTCAATGATTGAGTGACCTGTACTCTGCCGGCAGATTAAACATTTAAAAAAGTTCTCCTTTTTTGCAATTCCCCCTGAATATAGTGACATGTGTCCCTGCATCATAGAAATAGTTCTACGAATAAAAAAAATATCTTCAATTCACCAACTAGAAAAGGGATTTCTGTAAACTATTGAGTGCCACTGAGTCTATAGCACCAGAAAACCACAAGGAAATATTATTCATCTCTGCTCTATTTTTTATATTCTTATCTTCTCAATATCAGAAAGTATAATTTATCTCCATTAACGCCAAAAAGGTGTTGAGAGGAATACACACAATTACATCATCAGCCTCTCATCTAGATCTCCATCTCCATCTTCATCTGCATTAAAACTGCAATAAATGGAAAATAATATCTGCTCGTATGTTGAATTAACGTGCATTAAAGCGCACTTATATGTAACAAGAAACCAGTTGGCGGTGATAGAGCGATTGTGTGTGTGTGTGTGTGTGTGTGTGCATATTGAATTTCAATTATTTTTCCAATGATTTTCATTCCACTTTCAAGATAATCATTATTTAGAATGCAAAACAGAAATCAATTACATAAACTAACAGTTATTCTTCTTTATTGTATCAATAAAGATTTGCTTAAAATATATTAGATTTTATTTATTGTGTTCTCTTGCTTTGCAGGCTTTGCTAGGCTTTTTATGTATTTGCTAATGGCATTGTAAAATAATGCGCAATTATATCGGTAGCTGTTAATAGGGTTTCTGATAGGAGTTCTTTTATATAAGGATTTATTTCATATCGTTTGCAATATTTTAATAAGTTATTAATTTAAACATTCGTGGGCGAACAATAGCAGTTGCTACGAATAATTATTCGTTTAAAAACTGTCAAAATGGACGGTATCTTATTATCATTAAATATTAATCGAATATATTATTCGTACAAAAATTAATCGCTTAGATATTATATGAATAAAAATTATTTAAAGGCAGCTACCATAATTATTGAAAATATTTACAGAATTTTAGGGCAATTAATCGATTACAATAATTCGAAATATATTATTAAATACATTAACAACATTAAAACTTAAGTTAATTAAATGAAAATAGTTTGAAAAATGCTTTTTTAATTAAATAATTATTCGAATAAAATATATTATTCCAGAGTATTATATATATTAATCGAATAATTGTTATCTGAATACCAGAAGTTTTAATTTATTTGAATAGAAAAACTTAAAAATATGTGTACAATCAAAAACGTATCTAAAAATCAGTTATTCGTATAGCCCTTATTCGAATTATTTTGTTCCAGGTGTACAATGAAAATGTATCTAAAAATTAATTATTCGAATAACCCTTATTCGAATTATTTTTTGCCAGAATGTTAAATATTAGTCGAATAAATGTTATCTGAATACAAGTAAATTTAATTGAATGGAATATATATATAATTCGAAAACTGATCTTTCAATAATAATATATTTAAATAATAATTACTCGAATAAACCTTAATCGAAAAATATTAATCCAAAATAATAATCGAATATTTATAACCTGAATACAAGAATATTTAAGTTATTTGAAGAGAAACAATTCAATAACAGATTTACCATGAAAAGGCATTCAAACAACAGTTATTCGAATAAGCTTTATTCGAAAAATATTACTCCAGAATATTAATCGAATAAATATCACCTAGATACCAGTTACTCGATTAAATTATGGTTGAGTAAATACGTATTAAATTATTATAACTATATAAATAAGAAAAAATATGATTTCAATGAAATTTATTTGAAAATTATTATTAAAAAGAATTGCTTAATCCAAAAATATTCGAATAATAATAAGTGAAAGGCCAACTATTCCAAAACTATTATACAAGTATATAGTTCCAATAAAACTTTTAATATAAAATATATTTCATAAAACGTTTATGGGGAAAAAAATTATTTAATTTGAACACGAATATTCGAATGGATGTTATAGAACACACGCAAATTTGTAATAAATACTTAGAGAAATAATTTTTTTGTAACAAATTATTATAAATAATTGAATAAACAATATTCGAAAAATATTATTGGAAAATATCAATCGAATAATTCTTTTTTACACAAATCTTTCAACTGAACATTATTAAAAAACTAGTATTCTTATAACAATTAAAAATAAGTATAGATGATTTGAGTACAATTATTCGAATATACAACTATGCTGATATATGTTATTCGAATAAAAATTACTTCAATAAAAGTTATTAAAAAAAAAACTTTTTTTTTAAATACTATTCGATTGAACACAATTCTAACAAATATAATTTAAAAGAAAATTCCTAATAAATCGTTTCAAAACTTGCAAACATTTGAAAACTCAGGGTTTTCGTTTTCCAAAGCCGCAACTTTTGCTTGCAACAACATGTCCGAATATTAGGCAAAAATGGTTTCGTATGTGGCACGTTTCTGAAATACATTTTGGGCATTTAACTAATTGTTATGAGATAAATCTAAAAGAATTTTCAAGAAACTCTAATTCGCACTGATAAAGGCCTTCATCATGCACGCTTTCATAGTTGTTCTCTGCTCAAGTCTTCTTTTCTTTTCACCTATAAATAATTATTGCACACACACACACACACACAGAGACACATGCATACACACATTCATATAGATCTGCATACAAATTTTCTATATTTTTGAATCATGTTTATGCATATTTTGTTACGAAACGTACAATGTAAAAAATCTGTTACGTATATGAAACAATTGTTACTCTAAAGTCGTCTGCGAAAGCGACGATATAGTGTGGCATGTCTTATAACATGTTTCATTTATGTGTTCCAGTTCTTGCCAAGAAATATTTAATGTGTTGCTGTGTTGTTTCTGTTTCTGTTTTTTCTATTTTTGTTTCTTTTAAATTTTCTTATTAGCGCTATTGCGTTTAATTGGTGAAAGGTTCACAGCAGGTCATGTTTTTATATTTAAAAATCTCTTAGATAATTATTGCAGTATTGCAAATATGCAAACAACACTGCAGTTAAACGGTTGAACGAAAAGAAGAAAATGCCCGTAAATACACTTCAAGAGCGAAGTTTATTTTTATATGCCGAGAAGAGATTATTCACTGCATAAAAACATTTGGTTTTGGCTAAATATAAAAGCGACTTTAGGAATATAAAAAACATTTCACAAAAACTCTTAATGGAGTTTTAGAGGATTAGGAAAGAACTGTTACTAAATATTTTATGACTAAGATGGATGTGGATTCTGAAAGTGTTATTTTATTCATTATTTGAGCAAAAAATTGAATCTTGTCTTACAACTGCATTCAATTTAAATGTGAATAGTGCAAGAATTTATAAATTATATTATTACAATTATTTTAAAATGCTAAGCAAACTGGGTGCTGATGATGCTGATGACAATCCTGTTGAAGGAAAATTATGTGGAGTTTCAATACGAAACTAAATGCACTGAAGAAATTCGGAAACAGTTCAAATATTTTTAGCCGACTAAGAAAAAAAAAGGTGGCTGTTGTCTATTTGTCTCGGTTCACATAATTAAAGTTTCGTTTCCTAACTTATGATTTTTCTAAAGAAGGAGACAACATAGATTTACAAAAGTTAATTTGAGCAATTTTTATTCGAATAATTATTATTCGAACATTTTGTAATTGAAAAATGCCTTTTTATTACAAAAGTATTCATATGAAATTAACTTTAAAGCGAGACATTTTGAAACGCAATAATTTTTGTCGAATAACATTTTTTTAAATGCTTAATTATGTTTATTTATTTTTTTTAAAATTAGTTAGATGAAAAATAAGGGTTTTTTCATAATGTTTAGTCAAATAGTTTTGATACAAACTAGTTTTAAGTTTTTATTTGATTAAAAGATTGAAATAATATTTTTCAAATAATATTTATTCGAATAATTATTATTTAAACAGTTTTGATTGAAGTCATGGTTTTTTCGAATAATATTTTACAAACAAATTTTATTGGGATATGTTTATTGAAACTAAGTGTACGTATTTTTACAAAAATCATTTTGATGCGTGCCACCTGAATTAATACGTAGTAGGCTTCTTTCTTTAACTTTACTTTATTGATTATGGAGCGAAAAGTAACAATCAAAGGTTTTAAGAACTGAAGTGGCACATAAAGCCATATTCGAGTGAAATCTTCAATGTCTGACTCATGAAAATTTATTTAATTAATAACTTTCTTACTTAACAAAATTCGTCAACTAGGAAGTTTATGAAATATTTCTGTACGAGTTAGATCTTGAAAGTATAAATCATTGCAGTGGCACTGATTACTGAAATAATTTAATATAAAAGGAAAACAACGAACATATAAATTGTATATAGAAATGAGAGAAAAAATCTAAAAGAATGATGTGGGAAAATAGGTAAAAGTCAAAGAGATGTAAGAAAATTAAAAGACAATTAAAAATACAAAATTGAAAAAAAAACAATAAAAATAAACTTAAAGAGTTTACGCAATAAATCAATTTGCAGTGCATTAAAACGACTAACGAATACCCTAAAATGTTAAGAAAAACGATATGAAATATGGCTGCCACTTATTCAACTGATTTTTAGACAATAAAAGGGGCTGTGACTTTTAAAAGATTTATTTTTCCATATAATCATTTTAAAGAAAATTGTTAAAAAGTTGTTAAAATTCCCCTAAAATTTAAGATTTACTCCCAAAACGTTAAGATATCAACAAGTCAAATTTATGTGGAATTTCGATGTCAAAGTTAAGCTCAACTTAATCAATCAAATCAATCTACCGAATTAGCCTGTGACATACACTTGCGAATTGTCGTTAGAGCCAACATTTATAATATCGTTTCCATCAGCAAGTGACATTCCATTTAAAAACGGCTAAAGTAGACATGCCATTATTTGATGGACAGCATAAAAATACATTCATTTACGTGATGGTGGTGAAAGTAGTTGTGCGTATCAAGAAATTCAAGTCTTGGTAAGAATTCAAAAGACAAAAAAAAACCAAAAGAATTACAGCCAACATACTTACAACCGCTAAAAAAGTAATAATAATTTTAATAGAAATAATAATTGTTGTGGTAATGATGATGATAATAAAAGACACTAGTGACTGAGTTAAAGGCTAAACAATAATTATTTTGAAAACAGCAAAGCAAAAGAGAATCAACAGATCAACAGCAACTTTGCCAAGAGTGGAAAATGGTTCTGAAACCGCTGGCAGTATTAAGTCAGGGAACTTGAGAGTGCGTGAGAGTGGCTGAGATTTGGTCAGAGTGGCTGAGAGTGGGTGAGAAAAATACCGGCAAAAATAACACTTCAAACAAAAATTCCCCCATTTCTAAAAAAGTTTTTTTCAAAATCGCTTTTTCGGTACCTCCTATGCATATATATATATATATATATATATATATATATATACATATATATGTATATATATATATACATATATATATATATATATATATATATATATATGTATATATGTATATATATATATGTATATATATGTATATATATATATATATATATATATGTATGTATGTATGTATGTATGTGTTAGTTGCAGCAAAAAAATCAAAGATTAGCTTTGTTAGCAATACAAAGTTATTTAACAACAAAAGCAACAATGGCAACAATAACTAAATATTATTTGATTAGTTTGCTTTAAGTGATCTATTTGACATTCTCTGTATTCTGTTCAAACTCGCTTCAATGCTTTTCTGAAGTTTTGAATTCTTTGCTTGTGAATCATGATCATACACATACAATGAGATATTTAATAGAACCAATAAATAGATTCGCATATATGACAACTACAAAATACTTTTCAAGTTTATCAACAACACGATTCCATTCTGAACGGGTAGATCTGCAGTGAAGATTTGCTTACCCAAACAGTTATAAATACAAGAATCATATCAATTTGGCTGAACAGATCGAATTTTGAAAATCGACGCTGGAAAAACTAATAAGAAAAAACTTAATAAACCAAAGCAAATTAATTTTCTACTTCAAGTTATAAAAGTTACAAATATGACAATTTTATCTTCGATTTCAATTAATTAGCTGGTATTCCGATGGCTACAAGTTCAACTCAAACAAATAATTATTTGAGGCAAAGAACAGTAAAAAATTCAATATATTTTAAGGCTAATTATTACCGCTTTTATAAGGATATAATAAGAAGACTGTTGAAACTAAAGTAAAGTTTTATATATAGAAGAACTCAACTTCATCTCATTTTAAAGTGTTACAGCAGATGTTTAAAAGAAATCTTATCACATATTCCTGACAACGAAAGTATTATCTCCTTCATTTGCGACAGCATAAAACATTTGGTTTTGACTTTATTCAAAACACAATAATCACAAAATAATAAAAAATGCAGAAATTAATTTTTGTTTTTAGGACTTGACGCTTTAAAAATTTCTATTTTAATTCACACTGCAATTTCATCAATAGTTTTAAGAGCTTAACCGGCAAAAATGTATGCTAAAATGCAACAGTTTATGCCGGCCAATGCAAAATGAAATTACGATGGCCATTACAAGCGATAAAAATCATTAACAGACATCATCATCATCGTTGACTCATAAAAGTAATAAACAAAAATTAAGGTCACAAGCATGTGATGCGATCCTTTCACATTACGAAGGCAATAAAAGCAAAAAGATCACACAAAAAGCAGAAAAGAAAGAGGCAGTGCAGTTTAAGCAAAAGAAATTTTCAAAATATTTTACACAAAATGAAGTGATTTTATTTAATTTCTGTAATCTCGTACTTTAAATGTTTAACTTGAAACGAAAACCTTTTGGGCCAAATTAGTTTTGAAGCCCAAGTCACTTATTTCATGCAACGAATAAATATAGAAGTTTAAATTCCTTTTTTAAAATTCATTTTAATAAACTCTTATTACATTTAGCACCTACTGGTTCCTTGGGTTGAACATTAAATTTGATTATTGAACATGACATTGAATTGATTATGGCGTTTCGAAATACTGTGGCGGCACAATGTTGTGGCCATGAAAGGACAAGGCTCTGACTTTAAAAACGATTTATGGTAACGAGACTATACGGGTTTTTAATGTTCTCTTTTTGTATATAAAATTATTATGAAAACTTATTATCTTATAGCAAACATAAAAGAAATTTAATATTATGGGCTTTAGAATAACCCGAATGCAAGATTCCATGTGTGCTGCAATAAAACAGAGAAATCGGCCAAATAATAAGAAGGAATACGAATTAAAAACACTTATTACGAGGAACCGTAGACTCTTATTATTTGCCGCCTCAAATTAAGAAGTACTTTAAATTTAAAGCCTATATTTTTCAATACAAATATTTTGTAGAAAGATGTTATAAATCTTGCAAATGGCGATGTATTTCCATCAAATTTGAAATTTGTGAAAGAGTCAGCTAAAGTTTATGAACAAACAGGCAACGCAGGGACATGCTATACAAGAGTACGAAATAATCGTGACGATTTCTACCGAGATTAGGTCGGTAGAGTTTCGATGCATGTAGCGCCAACTGTGTATATCAAGAATTATAATAAACCAGAAAGACATATAAGTATTGATAATCAAAGTCTGATGGCTTTTGAAAACAGCTGTTCTGCCGGGCAAATTAAATTATTTAAAGCTGGTATTGACATTTCACTCTGCTTTAAAATATTCAACAATTAAAATCATTTTTCAAATAATTAGTCTATCGAAATTGAACTTAATGCCGCTGCTTAGATGCTGGAATCGAATACAGGAGATCTTGCGGGACTGAACACCACCGGACTGCAATTTTTTTTTTTAAATATCGAGCACTTCTTCTTAAATTAATGTTACGACTTTCAGCCTATAAAGCTGAGCTTAAATTAATATTTTGGCCAAAATCTACAATAAAAAAGTATTTAAACAGTCGTAAACTGAACAATAAGCTTATAAGTCTTTTATAATGCAAAACAAGACTCTGTGGATGGCGTTGTAGAAGTATGTATAAGTGACGTCACACATGCTATTGATTTTGAAAACATTCAGTTACGAGCATAAAATGTGTTGACATAAAAATTAGTATTTAACATTCCATCTGTACTATCGCTACATGATATAACCTTTAATATATCCACGTTTGGGATCAGATTCACCTTTTTGGTATATTTTCAATAAAATGATTTCGTGCAAATATTGAGTGTTTGTGTCGAGTTGGAATGGCCTTTGAACTTTAAAAGTTGACGGCTCTGGAAATGTCCATATAAATAATTCATTGTCAAAACGAAAACGCCAAGTCCTGTTGAATTATTCTTCATAGGCCGGTGTTAGAAGGAATAAAAAAAAACACCAATTCACACAGCAGAGTAGAATAGCATTGTTTTCGAAAGCCGCTGCACCCGCCTAACACTGGTCTTGTATAGTTTCTTCTTACCATTATTTAGTTGGCTCATTTGAATGTGGCAACAGAGAATTGCTTCAATATTAAAATGATGTGGAGGCCCCAATTCAAGTCCCCACGGCTTTTCTTGAAAGGAAAAATGTATGATATCGCAAGCTATTGTGCGATCAAATAAATATCATTTAACAGAAAATCATATTAAAATTTTTTTTCTTATTCTAATTTCCTGAATTCTAAAGAAACCCAGTGAAGGTTAACAAACAGTTGAAAGAACTTTATGGACACTGAACGTCGATATATCGTCACAAGTTTTCGAAAAGACCGCAGCATTTAAAACGACTTGATTCTGTAACAAGATTTCATTGACAAAAAACTGTCAACATTTTGGAGAATTTTTCACAAGAGAGAGTTTCTGGGATCTCATACGAAATTCTTAACTTAAAAGACTTTTGTAGTGCATTACAAAATTCGTTGGCTGGCAAAACAAGTCAAGCCACACAAAATAAGAAAAAAAAAACTCTAACAACGCAGCATCCTTCCCCTCCTCTGCTGAAAACTTATTTATGAGCGTTGCCGCAATGTACCCGGCAATCTGTGTCTTTAAGATCATTTTTAATATTTAAAATAAAATTAAAAGAAATATGAACAATTTAATTTTACGCAAAATACACGAATGATTTGCTTGTGGGCCCTTTCGAACTTTCCAGCTCATGAAGAAAATAAAACAATTCAACGTTTATCCACATGCTCTGCCATAATAAGTTAAACCTGGAATTATTTTTGGTCTTTTTTTTTTTTTTTGCTTGGACTGGTTACTTTTCCATTAACATAATAAATATTCTTTTTTAGTTCTTTTCTTCTCCTCTTCTTGGGCTTTTGTATTCTGTGTGCTGGTTATTAATTAGCTTTTGTGTGCCGCAAAATATTTTTGTTTTTGTGGTGTTTATGAGGTGTTTCGAGGAGGACATTTACTGCCAATTTAAGGTTTTAAGTAAAAAAGTTCTGTGCTCGTTTTCTTTGAGTAAAAGTTGAAATTTTTGGGTGAAATTGTGTGCCACAAATCAATTCGATTACAATCACTTAACATTAATTGCCAATTTTATAAGACATCGAAATTGAGGATACAACTGGAATTGTTAAAATATTTGTTTACTTCTCTCTACTCCTTTTATGCCATTAACAAATTATCGGAGAGCCAAATCAAAATTTTTTAATTGAATATGATTGAATAAGCTAAAACATAAACTAAATAAAAGAATTGAGTGTAAAATTCATTTTATTTAGAAATTATTACTACAGAAAAGGGCCGACTGTACCGCAATATTATTTAGAACGTTGCATTCTTTTGTCAAAGGGCCGTTGCCATTAAAACCGATTTTAATTCACACATTCCATGGATTTTGTGGAAAAAGACAATACAAACACAAGAATTTAATAGTCACTTCATCAAACTCTGTTTTAATACATTCTAGACCGATCGACCAATCGACCGACCGACCATTCAATTTAATGACTTGGAAAATATTCAATTATAGCACTTCGGTATGTTTGCTGATTGTTCGTTCTCGTTTGCAGCTCCAGAGCAACTACAGCAAAAAAAAAACACTTTAAAGAAATACTAGGAAGCACAACAAAAACGCTTTCTCGTTTGGTAATTATTTTCTTCACACATTTGCCACAAGCACACATGCAAACAAGCCAAGTTACTGCAAGTAAATATTGTAAGAAAAGTATTTATTTAACGATGTGCATTTTCACAAGTTACAATTTCATGACAATGTCATTATTATGCAGTGAACTAAACCTATTTTCAAAATCGTTAAAATCATTTGTCAATATTCCACTGCTGCTGGCTGTGTACAGTTCCACGAGGCACCACAAAGCAGGCGCTGAGGAAGGCAAATACTAAAAACAACAAAAATTCTTCTGACATCACCTCTGCAACGTTTCTCAGCCCATGATGTATATAGACTGCCAAATATAACGACAAAACAAACAAAATACTTTAGACAAGACAAGACAAACAGCGAGACAAACATCGAGACAAACAATAAAGAAGTACATGATGTAAAAGTTAAGTAGAACCTATCAGTGTTCATTAAGTGAGAATTGTGTCACCTAATTAACGTAAATGAGTCAAATAACTTGGCCAACACCAAAAACTAATATAAGAATACAAAAGCAGAAAAACAAAAACAAAAAATAAATAAAATGAATAAATGAAATAAAATGAAATAAAATTAGAGAAGAAACTTACTGCTGCTGCCTGCCACAACACAACAAAAGAAACTTTAATATCAGACAACAAATTTTTCGCGCAGCTTTCTGTTTAGTATTCTTAATCAAATGCAGACGAGATCCCAAATATAATAAAAAATAAGAAAAAAAACAAAAATATAATACAAAAATATATATATCGTTCCTGCTTCACACTCAATGAAGAATAGCGCAGCGAGAGAAGCAAAAGAAGTAAAATGTTCAAAACGTGAGTTAGATAACGCCTTCGTCTAATGTAATGCAAGTTAATGTCATGTTATGCATTAATTCTTAACTTAAACTGACAAACTAGAGAACAACCACTAAAAAAAAGACAAGAGCAAAATTACAGCTACTAAGTGTATGCCGACACCATCAGACGGGGAGTGGAAAGACCAGACAAATGAATGGATGGATGGGCTCTGGAGCAACAAAGAATTGAAAAAAAAGAAAAGAAAATAATAACAACTAAAACAAGATAAATAGTGAGACAAGCCTAAGACATTTTCCCTAGAGGGCTATTTGCATTAGAAATGACAACAGTAGTCAACAATGCTCGAGGAATTAAAAGCTTCACACAACCGAAATACTTCAGATACGAGCACTTCAATAGCAAACAACTCGCAGAAGAGCAATCAGAGCGAATGCACTATGGCGAAGTGAACAACACCGCAGCGACTTTTTATCACAAACTTTATCGAGAGCGATTGTTTTTTGTTTATGAAAATAAAAATAAAACGATTACAATTAGAAAGAGATTCGAGTTTCAGAGCAGCAATAAGTGCTGAGCAAACAACGATATTTTTTTATTTTGAATTGTAAAACTCAAACTAAATAAAAGCACAAGCAAAACGCTAGTGCAATCCTTTTTACACGTTTGGATGAATTAATTTTTATTTAAAAATGAAATCAATTATTTTCCGAGTTTTATTTAATCCTCAGAAAATATGAGCCATTTCTTCGTTTTTATTTATTCTGCAGACTTTTATTTATTCCTGATTTTTATTTATTCTGTAGAAAAGTAAAAGTTGTTTATTAATTTTTATTTATTCTTCAGAGAACAATTTAAATTTATACTTTTCAATCAAAACATAAGAATAATTTGAACTTTCCTTCCTTTTTTCAAATTAATTTTTTATTTTTATTTGTTTAAATTAAACAATTATGATTTTCGTAGTTTTATTTATTCCCCAGGAACTGAAAGTCATTTCTAGTTTTTCAAGTTATTTTTTGACTTTTATTTTTCGATTGGAAAGAAAACGTTATATTTTCTAAAGTAGTCTAGAAATAACGTTTATTTTCTGAGGAATAAATAAAACAAAAAGCAAAATTATTTCTTTTTGCTAAGTAAAAAAATATCACATAAGAAATAATTATTAAAACGTGATTTTTAAAATAAAATTTATAACCGTGAAGGTCTCTTCTTATGGCGTTTTCTTTTCTAGAAAACATGTAACATTTTTTCGCTTATTTTCTAAAAAGTAGCGGTTGGGAAAAGTTTTAAAACATGAATTATTTTTCGTCAGGGAGGTTGGATCCATTTTTAATCAATTCCTTATTTTGAAATGGCAAAATGTTGGCATTTTCTGTTAAAAAGTGTGAAAAATGTTGCATTATTTTCTAGAAAAGAAATCGACATTAATAAAATTTATTGAAACTATTCAAAATATTATAAGAAATTTTTTAAAAAATGTTTGTCTGACTTATTCTTCTAATGAAAGTCAACCAAAGATTTTGAAACTTTCAGGAGAGGCAAATTATTCCATATAAGATTATATTTTATTTATATATTTTTTTTTTTTTTTTTTTTGGGAGGGCAGTGATCAGTGAAAATGGTGTCAGATTTTTACTCTGAATAGATCGTTTCCTTGCAGAATATATTAAATGAACTTTATTTTTTCGGAGAACATAATTTTTTATTTATCAATTTCTATTTCGTCCTGTTCAAAGTAGTACAGATTTGGTTCAGATATAAAATAGTTGTGCTAGAAATTGTTTCCAAGCCTCGAAACAGTTCTTATGTATACTTTGGGGTATGACCTTGAACTCTCTGCGATTCTGTTTTATATTTTTACTTATTGCAAAACGCCAGCCGTTCATGAGCCCCTTCATGGAAGCTTCTTTTTAATTTTATATAATAAAAATTGCGAAAATTGAAAATTTAAAAAAATCGATTTTAAAACTTTTTTTTAGAAGCTGCTGAATTTTTGTTTGAAGTCTTGTTTTTGCTTCATGCAACTTTTTGTTGATCGAAATTCAGCGAAGCCAACAATTCATAACGTATTCCAATCATCAGCCTCTTCAACTTTTTTAATAGGGATTCGTTATTTTCCGTTTCTCATAATTTCTGAAATGACTTTGTTCTACTAGACTGTGTTTTTACAAGGAATTTCTTTTACTACGATCGTGAGATCTTTTCAAACCCAGTCTTATGTTAAGCCTCACTTAGATAATTTCTTATATTTTGTAGGCATTTTAAAATTAAAATTTAAAAAGAAATGTATTCGTGTACTTTTCTGTGAACAAATACTATCTATATGAAAAACCAAAGTCGGCTTTAATATTGCCTATTAAAAAGTGTAAAAGCTTCAGCATTTTTTTCTAGAAAAGGAAACAACATCCGACTTCTGCTGCAAATTCGATCTCCTTGACGCCCATGGTGCACCATAAACTTATAAACAAATTTTAATAAGAAAATGTCATGGAGCCCTGCAAAAAAATCTAATGAAATTTTAATCAAAAACTCCAAAAGGCAGCGAAAATTCTAAGGCCTTGCAACTCTTTCTTACACTAAATAGAAAAAATTAGAAACGTGACAACGGCATTATTAGCGAAATAGTTGGTTGTCTCTTTGGTGTGGTTAGAATTGAACAAGACTTGACTAGAAATAACGCTGTGATGGATGGAAGAAATTATATTAATAAAATACATAAATAAATATATATTTTATAACGGGCAACTCTTTACCCTTTTATAAACTCGCAAAACAATAAATTTTTGAATAATGCCTTCCCATTAAAGGAAAAAGAAATAAAACTTCAGAACTATTTCTTGTTCAACAGGGCTAAGATATTGTGTTCTTGTGACTTTTCTGAACTGTTTTCCTGTTGTCATCTTTTGTAATTTCTTGTATTTTGTATTAATTGAATTCTCTTTCTGCAGCATTATGTGACATTTAATCAATAGAACAAGTAAATAGTGGAGGAAAATATATATTGTATTCGAAACACTTGAGCACAACAAACTGCCGATTACAAATATGGTGACAACAACTTTCTTTTCGATTAATAACAACCAACTCAAGAAATCTGAAAACAGCCAAAGAAAAAAAAGTTGCAAGAAAATGATCAAGAGTTGTGGTTGATTTTTGTTTCTTTCTTTTGCTATTGTGCCACATGCGAATGCGTGTGCGATGGAATAAATTGAGAATAAGGAAAAAACGATTAAGAAGATTTCGTTTTAACTTGAATCTTTTGCCATTTTTTTTTTCTATTTGGTTGTTTCGATTTCAGATATTTAAAGAGTATTTAGTTGTACTGGTACGATTACTTTGGCTGCTGATTGCAAAATAAATACCAAAAGACACCTGCTGTACATCGTCGCATCGTATGATGAGCAGTCGGTTAGCAGCCAGCAAATTTTTGAACAACTGACTGACATCAGCAAATTGAAGAAAAAAATAAATATTTTCTGTATAAATGCCGTTTAAGTTTATTGTGATGGCAAGAAAGAAAGTCATGAAACGAAATTAGCCTGGGCGGCTATTACGAATATGTTGCGAGAGGAAAATCTTCTTTCATTAAAATACTCTCAAGTTTCTGCATTATTCGCCAATAAATTAAGTTGTTTCATTTGAAGCAGTTCGTTTGAAATTTCGATCGATACCGAATGCGTTAGTTTGGCCTCAGGTATTCTCCTTCGGCATATGACGCAACAAATCGCAGTCTCATTAATTTGGATTCAAATTAATTCATTCTATATGGATGGATCTGTTGAAAAAATACTGTGAAATTTTAAATTTTGCAGACCCCCTGCATTTCGTTATCATTTTTATTATTATTTTTTAAAACCTTATTTTGATACATCGTCGACAATTTCAGCTATTTAATTTTCTTGTGATAGTCAAAAAAAAAAAACTAGCGTTTTGACTGAACTGTGGTTTTTACAGGCGGAAAAATAACATAAAATTTTTTATAAAAAATGGAATTTATTGCACTTGAAGTGTGGACAGCGGCAGGCGTACGGTGATTGATTTCTTGAGAATGTTGGCGCATCCGTTGGCACATGCTCTGAACTTTTTTCGGAACTTTAGAGCCTGACCATCTCAAGAGTGGCTCCAAGACTTTTCCGTACAATATTCTTAAGAGGACGCAAACAAAAAAGACTATTTTTGAAATAGTAACTTAACTTTT
Organism: Linnaemya vulpina; assembly: GCA_963675445.1. NCBI lineage: Eukaryota > Metazoa > Arthropoda > Insecta > Diptera > Tachinidae > Linnaemya > Linnaemya vulpina. The sequence goes on from OY776277.1 coordinate 21,299,105, forward strand.
CGTATAGTTTTTCAAGGTTCCCTTTAATCTTGAGAACAGAAAAAAGTTACAGAGGTGTTGTTTTTGGCGGATTTGCATTAATTTTTTTAGCTGAATATGCTAGAATTTTATTTGTGAGAATGTTGTTTATTTATTTTTTTTTTATTAATATTTGTATTTACAAGCGATTCTCATGCGGCAGTTCCTGGAACGAATTTGGCTGCCACTGGGCTCAAACAATAATAATTTCAAAGGCAATGACAAAAATGTTTGATGTTACTGATTAATTAAGAAAGTTGAAATTAATTAAAATATATATAGTTATTTTTTAAAAGAATATTTCATTTCCAATTTTAGTTTTAACTAATTTTTTTTTATGAACTTATAAATTTTTAAATAGTTAAAAAAAAACGTTCTTTTCTAGTTAATATGCAAAGTTTTTTCAATTCTTTTTTCAAAAAAGCACTTTGGAGGAGTTTTAAAACAGAAGTGAGTTTTTGTAAAGGATGATGGATTAATTTCTAATAAATTCTATATTTTTAAATGCCAAAATTGCCATTTCCTAATAAAAAGTGTAACAAATGCAGCTTTATTTTGTGGAAAAGAAAACAGCTTTAGATTGAAAGAAAAGGTCTTACTGAATTTCTTCGCTAAAGCGCGTTGCTGGATGTGCTGTTGACGGAAGTAATTTTTTATTGCACTGTGCTCTTTTCTCGTCTACGAGGAAGCAATTATTTCGGGAAGTGACTTAGGGAAATCTAAGGCAAAGAGACTTACCACGAGGGATATTTCCAGTGAAAATCATGTGAAGCCGTAGCAGCTTGTAAAGCGAGAATTGGCTGTCTTTTGCTAACAAACCTCCTTCCCAGAGGAGCGTTATATGTACTGGCTGTAGTTATCTTTCGTTAATTGAGGCTGTTCCTAAAATTAACAAACAGTATGACTACCAATTCAGCTTTAGAAACGTTCAGTGGACAGCAACTCGGAAGACCTAAAGCTTTTAACTTTGAATAATTTTCAAATTCGAAAGCGAAATGGGAATCAGTTAACAGACTCCTCTTCAAGTCATGTAAATCATTTGTTGTGTTGTAAGTTTTTTTAACTATGAAATCTTCGGATACAAAATAAGAAAAATATGTAAAACTTATTGACTGTTCGCTACCTCATTAATATACGAGTAGTTTTACAATGAAACAATAAAAAATGCTCGCCTTCAATATGAAATTAGTGTTTGATGTCTGCCGACCCAGCCGTGTATAATTCATTATGAAGCCATCAAAAGTATTTAAATGTTGCTGTTGAGAAAAATAATTGTTCTTATAAATCTTGATACACTTCAGCTAATAGGCTTTAATATGAATCACCTATAAAAATTTCATTAATAAAAGTAACACAACATCATGCTCATGTACTTTAATTTTGCTCTTTATTCACTGAAAATAAAAAAATGTGTGCCAGTCGTACTGAGACGATAAGAAAAGTTAAATTATGAACGAGACATACTTAAAGTTGAGACTGGAAATAACTCATTCCAACATCATCAACTGCTACAGTTGTTCTAAAACCCATAATAAATCATGCGTTTAAGTTGTATTCATAAACAAGTACGAGAACGTAAATAATGAAGATATAAAACATGTTGTCTTGGTTTTAAAAAAAATAAATTGTAAAATTAAATCACATTACCTCAACCGATTTTGCAGAATTTGCATTTTATGTCGCTTTTGACAGAACATCTGACGTGCAGACAGACAAATTGGAGAGTTGTTTGACACATAAACAGCTTTATAAATAAATTGTCATGTGTAGGTGTCAAGAAATTCAGTTGAAAGCTCTGCATGTGCAAAATTTTTGTGCAGACTGTAACGATCTATGAACAAGCTACTCAATATTATTTTTTAAATACTAATAAAAAACACGGTGTTGCTGTTATGTTATTGTAAACTTTATATTTAAAATAATTATAATATTAATTTTCCTATTTCAGTAAATTCTCTAAAGAAATTTCTGTGTTACAAACCATTTTTACAAAAGAACATTATAAAAGAGTGATTTCTAGTTGACTCTGGTAATATTTTGTTTTTTAAAACAAAACTTTAATCATATTGTTCGGAAAATATGTATCGTAGGGTGAACGTTTTTTTTTTATGTTGGTTCTATAATTTTTTTCCCTTCACAAACTGCATTTATATCACACCGTAACAGATCCAACAAACACTCATTCATGAATACGTCCAACTGACATACAATTTAAAATGCATGAAGAAAAACAGAACAACATCGTTGTCTTTATCAGAATGGCACGTAATAAAACCTTTCCAAGCGGCATATAAATATTTCAGAACTTAAACATTTCAAAAGTAAATATATTTAAAGAAAATTGAAAATTATAAATTTAATAGTTTACACTTAGAGAAAAGTTGTGGTTGCCACAAAAAAAATCATCCAGACCGCGAATAACGATTATTTTCCAAATTGAAGCTAAAAAATTAAATACTGCAAGACAATTTAAAATCACACAGACTAACTTTTGATGCATTAATTTTTATTTCATAGAGTTTTATAACAAAATTCAAAGTTACAGATTATTTTCCGCGCTTTATTTATTTGTCAGTAAATAAAAGTTATTTTTAGATTTGTTTTTGGCTCTCGGAAAATAAAAGTTATTTCTGCCCTTCAGTTTCTGATCAAAAAATTAGGATTATTTCTTGATTTCATTTCTTCCTCAGAAAAATTAATTATTCTTAGCGAAAAGTAAAACTCAGGATGTATAAATCAAAACAAGATTTTTAAAATAAAACTTATTGTTGTTACGGTTGTTATTAAAATAATGTCCCGCTTACAAACGTTGCCACAAAGTGTACATCCTTTTATTTTGAGTTGAAACTTTCAAGCCAGACGGTGTTGTCAGGTTATAAGAGGTATTAATTAGCACCATTTTTTTGAAGTTAGACTCCGCGTCCGGTCATTGAGGTGTCCGGCGACGGGAAAACATTCCGTTTCGGAAAACTAATAAAGATGTCCGGTTTTGGCAGGAGTATGGCAAACTTATATTAATCATAGTCTGCCATCTAAAGATTATGACTGTTTAAATGATTATTTTCTTACAGTGTAGAATTCACTTTTTAAGAAACAATAAAGCAACTTGATGAACAGTAATTTATACGATAAAAAGAACGTATCAAGAACACTTTTACATTAAACAAGCAGAAGCCGGTACATGTTATCGTCAGCGGCTCAAACTGTAAATGGAAAATAGTTACACATAAAAATGATCACGGGATTATAAGTGAAATTCTCGACCGTTATCTCGTCAACGATTCAAACCGTAAACGGATAATATTGACACATAAAAAACAAAATCATGGGACCGAGAATGTAAATTTCATTTCAGCTAATCCACTGCTTCCACCACAACGCTATTTTCAGATAATTTGGAAGCTTTTGCTTCGTTAATATTATCGCATTATAATTACAGCTGCTGCAGCATATTCTAGTATGCTGACCCAGTTCTGGGTCTGGCGACCCAGTTCTGCTTTATTTTTATCTTTAAGATGTGCAGCAACACTCGTACAAATGCTTGAATGTGATGAATAAATTTGTCACTAAAACTTTTTTTTGTTTTTTGTGTTCTTTTTAATTTCTTTACATGCATTTAACAATCAACGTTCTATTCTATTCTTTTTTTCTTGAGTTTTTTAGGTTTCAAACGTTATTAATGCACTATCAGGTGTTGGTAAAAGAAACGTCAAGCAACGATGTTTTCAAAGGTTCTTTAATATTTTGAAATTTCTTTTATTAATCATTTACACCGTCGTAAGTAAAATCATCACTATTTGATTATCATATCATCAGCAGGAATTACAAGTCATTGTTTATTTAAATGTTATTTTTGTTGTTATTGTAGGCATCATTGTTATTTGTTTGGCTAAATGCTGTTGTCATCAAGCACTTTTGTTTTGTTTGTTTATTATTACCAATTGTTAAGAATTTAAAGAATGATTTTTCAAGCACATAAATAAACAAGCACTTCAATGATTCAAAAAGATAAAACAAATAAATATCAAAACTGAAATTAGCTTAAGGGTGCAGCAAGTTGACCTTTTCACACAAAAATAGGGAGAAAAAAATATGTCTAAAGAGTGAAAAATAGTGTGTAATTAGCCCTTTGAAAACTTCATGATAATTATGACACGATAAGGCGCTCGAGTGTTGGACAGTTTCTCGTGCTGCATGAGTTAAATAGTTAAATAGACTAGAATAGTAGTCTGAAGATAAAACGGAAGCAAGGCCCGTATTCATGTCTGTGATACAAACTTTTGAATAACTTAAAGGCTCACAAAGAAGTCGGCATTTATATGAATAATTTTTCAATTTGAAAATAAGTCTAGTGTTAGACAGGAGAGCTTAAATGATAGCGCAAGAAAGAAATATTATTTCTTTCTTATAATCTGAGGGATAGTTTGAAAGCTGTAACGATAAGAAATGACAGCATTACAGAACCCGACTAACGAAAGAATAAAATAGCCACAACGATTTATTTATCTTTCCTTGCACATCACCTGTCTTTTACATGAGTAGGGTGCAAGTCCAGAGAAAGAAATTAAAATATATTATATTATTTTTAAAAATTCATATAATAGAGCAGCCTTCTCCCGGTAGATTTCTTAATTAAACATTTTATAATATATTAAACAAAATAATCTGCAGCAGTAAAACAAAGACAAGCCGAAAGTTGGACTTGTTGAATATACTTTTTTATAAAAACTATTGCCTCAAGTTTACTTTGTAAACACTCGTATCAGACATCAGCAATGAGAAGGGCTTTTGCTATTTAAAATGATTCATGATGTCTTAAGTACAAGTGAGACTGAATCATGAAAATGAAATCTATCTGAAACTATCTGTCTATCTAAAACTGAGTTGAATTGCATTTGAATGCCACACCATCATTGTACTCACAATGAATGATTTTGTGAATCAAACCTGTTGGATGCATAAATGATATTTAGTCCTGGTTCACGTGACAAAGTTTTGGCACTCATCTTTTGTGTTTGTAGGAAAGAGAACAATGGTTTGGAATTAATTTATTCGGGCTTCGAACAGTTTGTGTTGTTCATCTTTTGAGTCCAAAAGGAGAGAGGGCCGAGAAGAATGGTATTTAGTAGGGAGCTGCTTGTAATCGGAAATATCATTTTGTTATGTCATTCCTAATAATTATTATTTGGAATTTCCTTTTACTATCCGACTTATTTGTAACAAAATTCCTTTTAAATCAAAACAATATAAAATGAAATTAAAAATTTTTCACTTCAAATCAATAATAATCTCTTTTTACAAAAACTTTTTGTAAAAGCTGTAAGAATTTGGAAGTAAAAGAAAATTCAAATCTGTGAAAAGGGATTTCGCTGTATGACTACTCAGGCAGCTTCAGAAGGAAAATGAAAAACACTTGAGCAGCAAAAACTTCCACGTGCGATCCTGGACTTGCGAATGATTCGTTTCCATCCAGCACGAGTCACAGAGATTCCTTTAATACTCATACTTTTTGGGTGTACGCAATGAAAATGCACCCACTGCAGATCTCTGAAACATAAATATTTATTTATATTCTTCACTAATCACTGAGAACGACAAATCCAAATATTCTAACCGCTGCTGGCAACAAACACCCATTTTAATTACAACGCTCTGATGAACTTTTCCAAGATATCTTTCGTAAGCATATCCAAATTAATTACTCTGAAGCACATCTTATTTACAAAAATGCAATTACAGACTTGTTGTCTGCATTTTTGAAATTGCAACCAGAAAACGTAATAACGTAATTTATTTTACGATGACAAGATCAAGAAATACATCAGATAATGAAAACATTTCACAGAATTATCAAAGGTGGCGTTGAAGAAAGGCTTGTATTTCACAAGAAGTTCATGATGCCCAACAAACATGCATGACATAAGTTATTACAAAATAAAATAATTAAGAAAAAAAAATAAGTTTTCCCATCAAAATACTGCAAAATTCATTAACTAAAAAAATAGTTTCAATTAAAATATTTCCCAGCACAAATTACATCTAAATCATTAATCTTATTTCAGAGAAATAACAAGTTTTCTATTTTTAATTAAGAACTAGAAAAACAAACGCTATTGAAATAAATCATTTGTAATTTAATAACCACTTAAACTGCTGGAGTACAGATATTTAAGCCAATTTTGACAAATGAGGCTCATCATAATTGGCATGGAATGTAAAAGACGACTGCCAAAAACATCAGTCGAGCCAGCGGCTTAAATATGTATTTAAGGAATTTATTTTTGATTAATTGAAAAATGGAAGCGTGTAAAATATTTAGGCAGTTGTAGAAAGTAAAAATAACACAAAAATTGCCACTAAATGCCAGGCAAGTCAATGGAATATCAAAAGATAACACACAAAATTTTGTTCTTTAATCGCTTCCTAATAGAAATCGGGCGGTGTTCGAACAACAATTATTAATCACGATGGTGAAAGATACACAAAAGTAAACTGAATATTAACACACATATTTTGGGCCTTTATTTTTCCATAGAAACAAGTTCCAGTTGGTAAAAAGCATTTTGAAAAATCGTTAATTGATAAAAACATGAAATTCAACAAGTCTTGGCCTTAAATATATTAATAATGCACTGGAATAAACGTTAGCAATTCGTGTTGTTGTTGGGTTCGGACTGTCAAAATACAAGTTCAACAATATAATTATTAAGAACAGAAAATTAGAAATGAGTAGAGATAAGACTTGTATGTCATTCCAGATGAAACATTTCGAGTATTTAAAAATAAATTAAGTTTCTCAAAAAGAAATGAAAATTTCTTAAGACCACTTCAGTGGTTTAACAGCGGCAACACGCAATTGCTACCAACGCGCCCGCTGTCAATGCTTCTTATTAAGTTTTATAGAAAAACATGTAAAAAATATTTGAAAGAAAAAGGAAAAAATCAACCGCATCAGGAACAACAAACACAGGCCGCAAGCGCTCATTAATTATATCATTTCATTGAGCAGTACGTCAGTTGTTTTAACTTCTTTCCGGTGGATTTTTTATTATTTTATTTTATTATTATTATTTTTTTTTTGTTTCTTACCAATCATTTCATTTTCTCAAGAAGCTACAGGCCAAAGAATTGTGTCAATATTATAGGCCACCAAAATTATTATTCCGTTTGAATATTTTACGATCTTTTGTATCAAAAAACAAAAAATTTAATCCATCTCCCATAAGAAAAAACGAAATTATTTCAAATCTACTAATTTCAGTTGCCGTTAATGTTCTTGAGTTTCCATAGTTTGACACACAAAGCAAAGTTTTTGTTCACAATCTCCAAGATCCATCATTAAACAGAAAAGTGTGCTGTGAGCTTGAAATTAGAACCAGTCAGTGATCGAATAAAGTTTTAGTTTTACAATGTCATCCAAAGTGACGAATAATCATGTTATATAATTTTCAATTAATTCAGCCTTGCGCGATCGTATTAACAGCTCATATTGTGCAAAATAATGCAAATTTATTTTGAAAACGTTTTTAACTTAATAGTGTTTTGGCGGCTTCAACTTGCCTGATGTAAAATTTCATGAATTCATGAACTATAACAAACAGATTAAAGGCCATTCAATAAAATTCAAACGCAAATTAAATATATTTTTATTTCACTTATTTATTCGAATTTCGTTGAGATTTGCCAACATCATCAGTGATTTTAGTTTTGTCCTGACTCTTTTTTCCCAAAATCTTACTAAAAAATTCAAAGTGGTCAATTCAGGGGTTTCAGTTACTTCCCGTGCGCACTTCACTGGGGCTAATGCTGCTCATCAGGGAACCTTTACCCAACATTTCTTAGAATAACTGAAGATATTGAAAAACAATGATTACAAAATTAGAATTAAAGAGCTTAAACGACAATTCCCAAACCCAAAAAGATGTACTCATCAGTGATATTTTTACTGAAATTTGGTAACAATAATGCAAGAAAAGAAAACAAGATTTAAGAAAAATTACAATAATGCAAAATGAAACTTTGAAGATTTATTTGCAAACCAAGATGTATAAGGTTAAACTTAAGAATTGATCTCTTGGCGAATGCACTCGAGAATCAAACATTTGAAAGATGCGTGTTTGCAACCGCTTCTGCACATGAAATCAGGTCTCCTTTAAGTGCACCATAACCTTTCCAACTCTCTAATTATGTTATGCACTTTGTGTTAGTAAAATTTAAATATTCTCAAACGAACTTTAATATAATTTTAAAATATATGATCTCATGTGACAAATTTGCACATATTTTTGATGAAAATTTGAAGAGCTTCGAAAGCCAAAGCAATGCTTGAAATTCTGCAAATTTTTTCGGCGAATAAATTGTGTGCATAACAAAAACTATTTGCCAATTCGTTGACATAATTCTTTCTGTCGTACAAAACTTAAAGAGATTTTGTAGACGTTGTTATTCCACAAGTCCCTGAAATAATTGCAGCCTCTTATGCGAGAGAGGAAATACTGCCTACTTAAAAAGTTTCCCTTTTAAGGAGTGTTTTTTTTGTAGAGGCATAGAACTTTGAAATGGACTAAAACGAAGATGACTTTTTTATATTGACAGGAAATGTGAAATTTGATTAGAAAGATAATATTCTGACGTTATATTTCAGATACGACTTCTAAAGTATGACCTCCACGGCTAGCTTGGACGTAGTATAATCTAGAGAGGCATATGTTGGTCAATCGTTTGAGGGTTATTGATGGAAACTAGCGACGTCATTTGTCCCCACAGATAATAGTTCAGGGGTGGACGACTGTGGAGTTACTTGAATTAAATGCTCTGACTGACGATTATGGTGTAGGATAACATTCGAACAAACAGTTTTCCAACTCTCTAACAGACATTTAATATCATTTCTGGCAGCATCCAGGAAAGTGCTTCAGCACAGCAATTCTTTAAGACGTGATACTGTTTTAGTGCTTAATAATAGGGGATGTACTTCTGCTGGGATACAACTTCTTAAGACTTCATTGCAGGAGAAAATTTAAGGTAGCAAAATTTTATGTTCCAGTGACATTAATTGTCACCTGATATTATGGAATTTCACGCCGTTGGGTTTCTCTTCGTCGAAGAGTGTGTCTTCGTGAATAGTCCTCTAACGATGGTGCATTTGGAGACCAAGTTAGCACTGTAAAACCAAATGAAATATTTTAAAAGTTGATAAAACTGCCCAAAACAATCTAACGCTTAATATCTTTCACCTGAATAAATTCTCAATATAACAATTAGCACTTGGCTATCGAATGGAATTAAAAAAAAGAATTCATGATCAGTAATGAAACAATAGATTCAAAAGCATAAAAAACAAACACCTCGAATTTCCAATACAGTGGTGATTATATTTAGAGCAGCAATAAAAATTATATGACTACAAAATTCATATTCCCATTTAAGCTCAGCTTTATGTGTGTTTTCTTAACTATTTAATTTTTAAATTGAAAAATGGAAAACCCATTATAATATTGGATCAGATAATTTGCAATCAGAATTAAACTTAATTTTTTTTATTAGCTTATTTTATTGATATTTTGTTTAATGCAACCTTTTAATTTTATGTTCACATTAATTGCAGTTTTACGCTAAATATTTTTTGAACACAAACTACTAACACCGCTCGAAAATCGTCTTATCAAATAGACGTTAAACTTTTTTAATGTTTTCCTCTCAGTTGTAGTAGCAGTTTTTTTTTTCTCAACTATTGAATTGAATATCATACTTTAGTAGGGCTTTTAATATGGCAATCCATTACTTTTATTGTCTTAACCGGAGAAAGTCAAGCCCATAAAACTTTTTTTCCAACAGCCACAATTTAAAACAATATCTTCAAGAGCTTTAACAGATTAACATGTTTAATAAAGTAATAAAAAAAAACCATAAGCAAAAGTGGATATAAATAAATTTTCAGGAAAAAAAACAATAGAAATATTATAAATTAATAACAAGCTAATCGATATGCGCGATGTCAGAATTGGTATGCATAATTTAATGTTACATGCTGTAGTGTACAAACAAAAGACTTAAGGCACAAGCAGCTAATGAAGTGCTAAACAAGTGTGTGTGAGTGTGTGTGTGTTTGTAAATATAAGAACGTGTGTGAACAATAATATAAAAAAAAGTTGCCCATAAATTAAATCTTAAGGGGTTTTTTCTTTTGTATTAGATAATACGACTTATCTCTTAATTAAAATGATCCCAACAAGAAATCGTTCATAATTTTTAAAAATTATTTTATTTCATATTTCAATTCTACTCTCATAACCCCAATCAAAATGTAAGCAATAAGGCAACAGCATCGGCTGCAACACGTCAAAATATTGCTTTTATTATGTCAAGTGCTCGGGTAATCCAATTTGTCTTGACTCACATTTTGAAGAAACTCACCTGAGAAGATCGTACTGCATACGATTTTTTAAATTAGATTTTGGGAAAAAAGAACTAGCACATAATTAAAATTAAAGAGTTTAAAAAACTCCCAAAATGAATACATACGACTTTTTTTGTTGGTAATATTATGAAGGGAAAATATTAATTGTCTACGCTTTTACTTTTGATTTATTGTGTGTAGTTCATATTTAATTATATATTTTATTATATAAAGAACATGTTCGTCGAGCACTTGCGACAGCTAAATCTGACGTTTTATGTCTGATATAAAGAAAAATTCGTTGCCAATTATTTTTTCATAAATTGCAAGCACCTGCTGTTGGCTATCCCCGTTAGCAACACATAATTTTGGCAACTGCTGTATTATATTTTACGGTCAGGGTTTAATGTCAGAGACGGTCAGGTTTAATGTCGTTAAAGTGCTGAGAAAAAAGAATTCCGCCTAAAGATCTGGTTAAAAGTTTGACTGTCCCTAATTTAGAGTTGTTTAGGGGAACAACGACTTATTATTATAAATAACTTCAGCAGCTGTGGTATGAAGATCTTTCCAATAATAATCCTAGTCTATAGAAAATGTTGGCAATACAAGTAACGTGGTACGTCTGTATGCTTTTTGCTACAGAATATTTCACTCTAGTTCCACAGTAACAAAATCTTTCGAAATTTCAAATTTTTATCGTATAATTCTTATTTGATTTACGTACGTTTGTGCATCATTGATTCTAAAAATCTGGAGAAAAGAAATGTGTTGGGTTAGAACCAGGATTGATTGAGGCAAAGGGGACTACAATCTGCTGTTACTCGTTCTGAAATGTACGGAGTTGTAACAGAGACGTTATCTGTAGGACGTTAATTTCTTATAAGAATTTTTTGCATTAAGAACAAGTTTTGGCAATGATGCGTAGAGCCTTTTATTTACACACCGTATACACTTTTAATGAATCATGAAATGAATGGGCTTTAAGAAGATCCTCCCTGGTTCCACTAGAGCTTCTGGAATATATAAAACAAGCGAATGCAGAAAATAATTGGTAACCAGTAACCCCCCGGTAAACTATGAAAATATTTGCCCTCATTTTCTACACGATCGAGCAGTTTCAAAATTGACTTTGAAACATGAGGAACACACATGAGGACAACACACATGAGGAACACACATGAGGACTATATATAATAGTTAAAATGCAGTCAGATATAATCGATATAAACAGTTAAGAGAGTAGAACAATGTCGAAGAGAACATGAACGTTTGAATGTTTATTTTTCAGACTGACAAAAGAAAATAAGAGCCACTTATTTCTTACTTCCTAATTCATAAACGATTATTAAAATTAAAGTATTTTTAAAGTATGGATTTTATATGGTTAAAGATCTCTTAAAACATTCAAAAACTGTAACAATCGTTCGTGAATTAGGGGGTTAGTATTTATACCATCCGCTTCAAGTGCATGTAGTGCTGCATGATTGGACATGCTTCGCAAATTAAGAATTTAATGTTCATCTCTTAGTGAGATAAAATTATGAATGATAGTCAGCTAATCACATTAATCGATTGTGAGTTATCGATTAAATAAACTACTGCACAGACACGGTCTGACCACTTTTGTCTCATTGCCAAAATTCCACTATTGAGTGTAAAACCGTGTCTACTTCTATGAACAGTAAAAATCGAATCACATCAGAACTTCAACGGCTCGCATTTCCACGCAAAGACTGAGTAAATAAACTTCTTTTATAAAACACTAGTTTCTACAAAATAAGATAGTCTGATGGCACAGCCTTGATTCTCAAAATAAGTAACAAAATAAGGTGCAGCCGAAATTCCTAAACTGTAAAACTGTTGCATTCTGACCCCGCACTCGATTGCAAATGAAACGTAGGCTGGCCATAACACAAGCGCAAGACCTCTAAGAAAACTACAGATGCCCATTTGAGGCTAATATTTGGCAAAGTGTTGGAAGAAAACTTTACAACTGAAAATTTCTTTGCAAAACAGAAAGGCACCCTACATTTCAGCCAGCATAATGGCTTCGTTGACCAAGAGGTCCCTTATGCATCTGTTTAATTTTTACAAGCAAATGAAAGTGAAAGTAATCTTTCAAAGAATCTTGACAAAATAAATTCGATTTTCAAAACAACAATGACAACATAGAAAGAAGTTCCAAATAATATAAAGAGTTGAAAACAATTTTTCAATCTCTTCTTTAAGTATTTTTTGTATTATTTTATTGATACTGAAAGTATATTTTCGATTTTACTTTGTCTTGAAGAGGAGACTCATCAAGTCAATGGAAGTTGAAAAGAAACATTCGAAATTTGCATACAATTGTCGCCCAAGAAAAAAAAAATAAATAAATAAATATTTAAATGAGCCGAGAGATAAAAGAGCTGAAACGAAATAAAATTTGTTTTTTTCACAGTCACACAGAGTTTTCAGACACACACACACAAAGACTCATGCATTCATTTGAATGCCGAAAATTTGTTACACACAATAACGACACAATTTGGCAAAATTAATTCGAAGCATTAAGTTAAAGTAGCAAGAGGAAGAAGAAGAAGACGACGTAGAGTAACGCTTATTTAAAATAAATAGAAAAATTGTAAAGAAATTTAAATATTTTTGAGGTGCGATTTTAGAGGGGCAAATGTTAACGACTACATTTAATGCTTGTTATTCATAAAGTGTTTCAAATTACTTTTATTTGTTTATTTTATTTGAAAACATTTTTATTAATTTTTAAATTACAATAACGTTTTTGTTGAGCTAAAATTGACCAGAAACTGTCTCCCATCTGTTTAAACGAAAATATTAGCAAAAACTTTCTTTCGCAAGAATTTTTATTAACGATTTCATATAATTTGAATATTTATGAGCAGTTTGTTTGAGCGATTATTAATTTCTAATGGGATATTATGACACAACTTTTCTCCTCCGAAGTTGTGAAATTTATGAAATTTATGCGGCCTGATGAATTGAAGAAATATTTCTTCTGACTTTGTGAATTGGCTGCATATAATAGTCAATTGTATCTTTTCATTTCTTATAGAAAGCTCTGGAAATGCAATTTTCAAATTTATAAACTGTTCTTCAATCATTGTTCTTCTCAAAAAAAAAAAAAAAATACTCCTTTCCAGCATTCTGTTTACTTTTCAATGCTTCCTTTTGACGATAAGATCTTCTTAATTGTTTTATATGTTTCTTTGTTTTTTCTCTTTTGAACAGATCACTTTGCCTGAAGATATTTCAGTTTAAATCATGTTAATACACGTCATTTCTCTTAATCCTTTTGATCTTTATGAGTAAAAGAAACACCAAACGAGTGTTAAGAATAGCAGTTGTTTATTTTATGACCCACCTTAACTTTACCGCCCAGTATTTAGTGCGGAATATATCACAGCTTTTATCTTAATGGATTCATACAAAATAAACAGTTTTTGAAGCATTTTAGCCAACAGTTGTAAACGCAATAAATGGGATAAACAGTCGGTCATGATGGTTCACTTAATCATTTTACGTATTTAAAAATAAAATTAGATTTGTAAGTTAAATTCACACAACTTTTTACGAAGGCGTAGTCAAAGATGATTTCTTTTTAATATTCATAAGAGCGGAGTTTGAAAGCCAACATGTATTGCAATTTTACATGTATTTGTAAAGACAGAAGCGTCGTTGCTTTGTATCGCGATATCCCCATAATTTTTCATTTTCGTAAAATGAGCTGAAATAAAATCATGGAATTTCTTCGATATATGAAATACACTTGCAAACGTTATTCAGGCTATAAATATAAAAAAAATCATGTCATTAATGTCATTATGTCATTTATTAGGGCTCTAGTCAGAGCAGAAAATCGTTGCGCTACATTTTCGCCGCGAACTTTATAATTGCATTAGCGCTCCCTGCCCATAACATTTGGCGTTGTATTAAGAACGGAGCAGCACGTGTAACGGAAGATCGACATGTGCTGCATGGATGGAGGATTAATAGGAAGTCATTGATATGCGATCAGTTGAACAATTTCACATACACACACACACACATAAACACAAATTTATGTATGCAGACTTGCTTAACTTTTCTTTTACTTTGAAGAAAAAAAAACCAAAAAGATTTTGTGAGATCTACTGAAGCCAATTGTTGGCTTTTAAGTCATAATAAAAAACTTTATTAATTTTTATCATGTTCTTTAATGCAGCCACATTTAATGGAAACTTAAAACGCAAACATTAACGTTTTTGCCACATGCCGCGCACATGGATCTCAAAGAGAAGCTTTGCAAAGCCCACAAAAAACTATTCAATTAATGCTAATAAATGTGGGTTCACCCATTATTGAATAACAGGGGAAGTTTTTCTTGTGGCCAAAAATTGATTTGCACAAAACTTTCGAAGTAAATAATAATGATATTTGCTTAAAATTAAAATACTGTGGATTAAAATGAGTTTCATAGGAAGAAATCCAACGAAACAACAAGTCTAATGAGTAGTTGAAATCTAAATTTAAAAGTTCTAACCGAATTACAAAACGCAATTCTTATTAAGGCAGCATCTAGAAAGAGGGGAACTGTAGAATAACAGTTAAAAGAAATTGATTATAAGCCTATAGACCCGATCCTTTGGTCTAATAACAGGTACGAGAATTCTGATAATAATAATGAAATAACAATAATATTAAATATGTAAGAGAAAACAATAAGTCCTACTGCAGACGAAGAGCTTAAAGTCGTATGAGAGTTAAAGAAACTCCCAGATACAAGATGTTTGGCGAGAAACGTTAGAAAACAGAACGAATCATGTGCAAGATTTTTGATCACAGGATATACAGGGTGGCGCAAAACTAACTGAAATTTTGAATATTTAATAATTTTTAAATTCAAAGATATTTTTATTCTTATTTCAGAATTTTGGGAAGATTAATTTGAAATGGAACGATTCACAACAGAGCAGCGATGAAAATTTGTTAATTTTTTTTCGAAAATCATTTAAAGGAAAATCACGATTTCATATATATAATTCGATAACGAGCGGTGAAGCCCATTTCCATTTGCATGATTCTGGAATATGCGCCACGAACAATCCAAGAACGGTTCATGAGAAACAACTACACCCATTTTAGCGCACTATTTCTTTGAAAATGCACATGACGCCATAGTAACACTTAAGGGTGATGAATATCGAATGACGCTGGACAGCTTTTTAAGGCCGACTGTAGAAAATTATATCCAGTTGTGATTTCAAAAAGATGCAATCACAGCCCACATTGCAAGTGATAACTCTGTTACGGGACTTCTTTCTAGAACGAATTATTTCGCGCAGAAGCGATGTTAATTGGACGCCACGTACACCGGATTTAACAGCGGTTCGTTGAGGTTATTTGAAAGGATGGGTAAACGTAGATAAGCCAGAGATCGTTCCCATTTATGTACTGGAGAGAACACGAATTTGCGAAGCCGAAAACTAACACCACCTGCGGGATTTAATTTTTCCTACTTCAGCGAAAAATATTCCCTTTTTATATAATTTATAACAAAAAAATTATAAAAAAATTATTAAATATGCAAAATCTTTAAGCTTCTAGACTTGCAGAGATCCGATGCCAGTGAAAAATGCATAATAAATTTTATGAAAGTTTTGCGGAATATTTCGTCATTTCTAATGTTCGGTACTCGAAGTTGTAAAAGAGATTAACTAATTTCATATTGAATTTATTTTCAAATAAAAAAACTTTGTGAAGTCTTTGATTAAACAGTCAAACGTTTGCACAAGCGCACACCCTTTACTGAAACTTGTATAAAAGTTAATTAAACCATTTAAATGAAAAATAGAAAAAGTGACAACAAATGAGAAGCCAACTCGAAATAACTTAATTTTCATTTAATTGCTTGCAAAGCAAGAAGATATATAGATGAAAAAATATATATACTATAATTGTTATTGTTGGTGTTGTAATTTTCTGCAACTTATTTCTCAAACTGTTTACAATTTACATGAACAAACATAAAACGAAGAATTAATCGAATCATGTAAAATTATCTAAGCCAAACAAATTAACAATAAAACGGTGATTTTTAATTTTCACCTGCGTAAAACGATATTGAAAATTAGTTTCTTCGACTACACTGGACAACATCGATATCATTAAACAATTTCATAGCATAGAAATATAAAAAAGAAAGCTAAAACCCCTCAATTGATCACTTTAAATTTTTTAATAAGATTTTTGGAACAAAAAGAACAAGCACGTAATTAAAATTAAAGTGTTTAAGAAAGAAATCTTTGATTCACAAGAATGCTGCCTGAATCTCTGTCTGGAACACCGCGATCCATATGCATGTGAACGCAAACAGATTCTGCTAAAGTTTGTTCTACAGTATTCGTTCGTAGATTAATTAAAAATTATAGGACACTTGATACGACAATCATATTTCTTCTTTGAACCTAAATGAAGGAACGATATCGAGTCCTCTGCCGAATTTCAGACAATCTGTCTTTCAGCACACCCACCGGGAACCAGCTGGACGAAATAACCAAGATCGACGGACACCCTCTAACACAATATCCAGCAGAATTTAAGAACCCCTGCTGTAGACGTTTTTATTAAAATCTAAATAAGTACTCGTTGTAATTACTGAACATAAAATAATCTCTATCAAAAAAAAAATCCTTTTGATCCTAAATATCGAATATAATTTGAACTCTAATCATAATAAAGTTTACTGCGTGTCAGAAATTGCGAATAAAATTAATATTAGATTAACTTCTTTATTTCTAGTTTTATTTTAAAAAATCTCTTTATTTAACTTTATATTTTGTCGATCAGTGTTATTCTTATTACATATCATTTGCTACAAAATAAACAGTTTATTTTCATTTCAGTTGAAAGAAAAAAAAAAAAATACATAAAATAAAATCAAACAACTCAATTTTAGCTTCTCACGTTATTGGTTTGTTGCTTTTCGAAATTGACTTTGGCCCAGATGGAGTTTAAAATTTAACATCTATTGTGTGTTCAATTCTATTTTATCAAAACAATTAACTTCCTATTTTGTTATTTTAATTTTTTTTTCAGTTTCTATTCCATTCAACAGTTTCATGCGTTGCAGCTCATTTGTACTGTAAATTGTTTGTTCGCTGTTATTTATTTAACACAAATAATGTTGCAGCAGAAAATATCAGTTTGAAAAACTTTTGTTACTCCATTTAAATATCTGAGCAATTAAGAAGGAAGACGACTTACATAAATGGTAATAGCGGGTCGAATACAGAAATTGCCTTCACGTCGTTAAGGGAAATGAGCCCGGCTGTTTCATTTTAACAAACTTATCATATCGTTGCGTTATTGAGAAATTCTGTTCACTAACACTTCGTTAATGTACGATTTCTCCAACATGCGGAGAGTTTTGATATGAAAAATATATTTATGTTTTTTGTAGGGCGATCCATTGCTTGTTTGATTGTAATAAAAGTGTGATATTACAGAAATATATTGTTTCACTTGTTCTGTGCTATTCAGAAAGACATCATGTTTTGGAGGGATTCTACCGGACTGTAAATTTCATCTGCATAATTCCATCTCAAAACGAGGACTATCCTTTTTACGCGTTTGCCTAAAATACTACAAAATGATCCTGCATTCAAAATTGCTGTTTGTTTTCGACTCAAGAGCTACTTGAGATTTCCCCTTTTTTCTAGATACTCGTCTCCGCTGGATTATTGTGTGGCCCGCAATGCTTGAGTTTTCTTTGATATGTAATAATATTCCCTAAAGAAAATTTTGAATACATGACACACACGCGGTTCAGGCTCCCAGAGTAACACGGGGCACGTCGGATACTTTACGAAGCTCCCCTTGAACCCAATTCTTTTAAGACAAAGGCTGCATTTATTTTGGATACATTCATATTCAACTATTGTCGATTGAGTTTACGATTAAAAAATCAGAATATTTTCAAGCCCTCGGAGTTGAACATTTTCAGAATCCCAACTCCACCATTTCAATATTGTGGAATACTTTTTGGTTTTGTAATTTCATTCACTGAATATAAATACAAGCATTCATATTCTAACATAAATACAGATCGACTTAATATCAACAACAATTCGCACAACTACTATTCCTAATGTCGCACATGCTATTCATATATAACAACTTTGGATTGATGCTAAAATAGTATTTTATTTACAAAACGCATTCTTAACAAAACTTTTGAGAAAATATCTTCTCATATTATTCGTCTAACCCAAAGTCTCTGCCCTCAATTTTCATAACCTAATATTTTTTCAACGACTTCTTATTCTTGTTGAATTTAATGTCTCTAATAATTAATAGAATTACACCAGTTGCACTTCTTCATACACGTTAAGCAAGTAAAACAAAAGACCTAAGACACAAACACTAACTAAGTAAATAGTGTGGCTGTAAACGAAGCATCAGTGTGTTGAGTGTGTTGCGCCTGGCATGGTGTTCAAGAAAAATTTTAAAATTAAACAAAAAAAAAAAAAAAAACCAATGGAATTTCTAGTAACATGCACATGAGCAAATATTGACCCAGCCAAACTTTCTTCGAGTAATAAAGATCTTAATAAAATAAAAGGAAGGAACGAGCTTAATTAAATGTATCCATTAAACACATAATAAATAAAGTTTTTATTCGTACTGAAATACTTAGTGGTTGAGTTGAGTGTTTATGCAGCAGCATTAAACAGTTTGTGTTTTCTAAGCAAATTTTTTCACACATCAATCATGGTGGAGTGGAGGAAGGTAATTAAATACAATATTTATCAGGCGAAGATATTAAAGGAGTTTTCAATTAAGATGAAACTCACGAAGAAATAAATGTTCGTTTTCTCTTCCAACGCACCAAAGGCAGATTAGAAACAGTTTTATTGAAAGTCTGTTTGCATAACATTTTGACACACTTTTACAAAATGGTTTCTTGATTATTGATCAGTTGCAATATTTGCTGTGGGTAAGCAATTTAATTTAGTTTTTAATATCAATTTACATGTAATAAAGGGCATTACTGAAGGGTCAACTTTCCTGGCAGCAGTTCATTTATTTTAAATGTTTGCAAGTGTTAAGCAGTCGTAGTAGTTTTTCTTGGATGCACAAGAAGTTTAAAAAATATCTCTGGATTGTGTTTGTAAACAGAACAACAAAATTTACCGAAAGTCATAGGAAATCAAGTATAATTTTTTGTGTTTTAAGTTTTTAGTCAGAAAACCCCTTTTTATGTATTTAATAATATAAACAGCAGCAGTATTATATATATAATTTATGGTATATAATTTAAAAAAAAGGAAAATAGAGTTAACATGCGATTGATATTTTTGAATATAGACAACCTGTAATTGAACAGAGTATGATTATGGCAAGAACATCTATTTACTTCTAACAGCGTATCTGCCTTCAAACAATAAGAAATAGAAATAAAAAAATGTCTGCAATATTATAAAAGAGAAATGCTGATGCTGCCGCCGCTAAAAACATCACATTTTAAGCCAAATAAAAGCCAACATGCAGCAACATGCATGTCTTGCATGTTTGAAATTTTTCAAAGAATGTTTGGAAGAAAAAAAAAACAGAAACACACACATACATTTACAGAAGCATTCAGAAAAGGTACATCATACTCCTATAACACACTAAAATACCGCACGTACGCTACTCCATACTAAAATTGTTGGCATAACTGATGGTCGTCAGTCGACAATCGTCTACTTTCCAACGTTAATATAACAAAATAAGATACTCGTATATGGAAAAAGCCAACATGAAGCCCAAACAAGCAAGCAGATGAGGCAGCTACAAAACTACAAAAATCTAGCCCGAAATCTTCATTCTGTGTTCGAAGGCAAACAACACGAACACTGAGTTTGTCTTCAAGAAAATGCCACATGATTTAATGTAACGCACAGGTGTAGCTCAGTCACATTCAAACAAAACACTAGCCAACACTGCAAAAGATATACTTGGCTGAGTGAGTGTATGTGTGTGTGTGTGTGTGTGTGTGTTGGCTAACTGAATCCACTCACTGCAAACCAAATAAATAAGAAAAAAAACTTGTTGTTAAAGAGCAAACACCAAGAGAGTTTGCTTAAGTGAAAATATTACAAACTTTCTTTTCTGTCGACTGAAATACCAACTCAAACTTTTTCCTTCTCTCTTTCTCTCGCTCTCTCTTGAGAAACGAACAATTTTGGCTGTATTGAATTTCATACTTCGAGTCTTTTTCCTGCTTTTAGAGTCTCAAGCCGGCTTTTTTCTCAAGAGAATTTAAATGTAACTCTTCTCGTTTTGCCAACTTTTGCATGGAGGGTTTAGAAACTTTGAAAGCCTTTTTTTTATTAAATTGTTTTTTATCTTAAAAGGCTGCACCACTGTTTGACGAAATATTTATGCCTTGACTGCAATCATGAATGAGTTTCATTTGGCGCTTTAATTTGTTGTTTTTTCATTTGTATGCCAGCCGGTGAGGAAAACACTAGCAATTTTTGAGAACTTTTTTCTTTCTGGTTAATATAACGCGGGTATGACTTTGAGTTTATTTTATCGTGATTTTTATAGTTTTTGAATTGTTTGTAAAAGGTGGTCATTTAGTTTTGTTTTTTTTTGTTGCTTTCTTTTGCTTTTAATGTAAGAAAAGAGGGAGTTGTTACTAAATACTAGATTAGCTTCGGTTAATTCATTTACTGGGTGTTTTCTTAGTTTGGGCTGTACTCGAAATAATTGATTTGCTATTTGGAACACACTGCAGATATTTCAAATAGGGAAAGGATTTGCTTAGCATTAATTTTGCAGGAAATTAAAAATACTGTAGAAGGAGTAGGTCAACTTTGGCAAGATTCGTATCTATATAAAAATGATTGAAGTTCGGACACTTTAAAGCAAGCAGAAATTTAATTCTCTGTAGAAGTTGAGAACGATAGACAAGACACTTTCTACCAGAATAATTATGCCCACTTATTTGAAAGTGATATATAAAATATTTGCAATAATATGAAATATAACCGAAGGCGATATCGTCATTAATGTATCAGCGAGAGTTGCTGCTGTTATATCGACATCCAAGGACATTTGCGGCCAATGTTCCTACGAATAAATTAGCCAAAGTTGTTTGCAATAACTACAACTTGACTAAGAAATTCTTAAAATTAAGGATTTAATATTTTTCACTAAAATAACACACTGGGATGAAACTTAAAATAGGCCATACGGTGTCTAATTTTATTATAAAAATAAACAGATCCTGAGTTCAACACATGTTTTTTTAAAAAATATTTAACAAAACTCTATATCGTATTTATCGCTTTCATATTAAATCGCTTTGTTGCAACGACCTCCAGTATAATTTATAAAACATTAACCTCTTCTAAACACTTTGTGGTGTATTAGATTTTAAATTTATTGCTTTACTTTACTGAGAACAATTTGTTGGGGTATATGATTTCATTATATTACAAGGATTACAGAATTTGTGGACCATTGAACTCATCTTCTTCAACTCAATCAACAGTTGGTACAATCAAATCTAGTAGATGTATGAATGGATCAGTAAGACATTTCGTTGGCTGTCTGCTTAGACAGATAAATGGCTCGATGGACGGATAGATGGATGGATGGATGGATGGATGGCTGGCTGATTATGAAGCAAACAAAAATTTATTATATTCAATGTCTTCTATTTTGGCTACTTTACATCAGTTAACTAACAACGTTCGTCAATCGTGATCATCAGCGATTATGAGGTGGTCTAGAAGTTTTTCATATTTTTTTTCTTTTCTCTTTGAAACCTACTTAAAATGTTTATTCTCTGCGCCAGCATTCCAAAAACCCCAAAACCAAATGAAGTTTAAGTGAAATTCTTAAAGAAATTTCTTGTGCAAGTACACCATCAAAAAAAAAAGAAGAAAAAACCCACAAATCAATAAAAAAAGTATTATAAATAAACAACTCGCTTCTATATATTTAATGCTGTTATGTTCCTAATAACAATATTTTTAACAGCAGCAGTTGTAGAAAATTGTATTTGCTTTGGTCATGAAATCTGTTTTTATAAGTTTTTGTTTATGTTTTGAATAAAAAAATCCAGCATGAAGAAATTTTCTCAAATTATATTGATTTAGTATCATGAAAATCATGTTAATTAGAATATAAAATAATGGACTGTAAATAAGTTACCGAGAAGTTCTTGCTGAGAAAACGATAGACTTAAGCAGCAAACTTGGTTTATGTTATTTAAATTTTTGTAGCAACAGAAAAACCATCAGTTATTTCTAAATATTTTATTTTAGAAATAGAACAATGGTAACTGTAATTTCAAATATAACAATTAGCATGAGTCATTTATTTTTTTATTTAAAGTTTCACAATTGAAGTCATGACCTTAACAAAGTTAACAAATTTCAGTTCCATTTTGTTATTTTATTCGAAAGGATTATTTGCTAGCAGGCCAGCTATTAAATCTTGAGTTAAAAAAATCATGTTTTTAACATAATTTTTTCAATCTCTTTTTTTCCTATAATAAATTAAATATTAAAGGCTAATTGATCGCATAGTAATTGAAATTTAAAAAGATAAAATCTATATTCCAAAGTACAAGAGAAAGTCATCATCAGTTTTATATATTCAACTTACGCAGCACAGCAGAGTAGCTGTTTTCAAAAGCCGCTACACTTTAATCATCAGTAATCATTTGAATACTTTTTATTTATTACCACTTTTTGGGTGGCTTCAATAAATGTGGTAACGGTTTAAATTCGTAAATGTCTTCTTATGAAGAAGGATTCGAGAAGTGAATCAATCCGATAGTAACACACTTTTGTTAAGTCCCTGTGTTGGATTATTGTTTCCATGTCTTATTTTCTGATTTTCTTGTTCGAAGTTTCTTAAACCAAATTTTTTAGGTTTCAGTTTTTTTTAACTACTTTTGAACCTTTTAGCCCTGTTTTATGAAAATGAAAGAGTTGTACGAGAAGTGTTTTAAAATAAATAAGACTTTTATACCATCAAAATATTATGGGATTGATACTAACACGAAAACCTTTAAAAAACTTTTTTATAGGCCTACACAATGAAATATTTTCTGCTTATAAATTATATAATAGTCCCAACAATATGCATGTTTTACCTTTAAGTATAAGTTAATAAGTAAATTTTTTACACTCGAGCAACTGCAAATAGAACAAAGTAGCAAACGAAAGTACTTGGAAACTTTAATTGTTTTGTTCTTCATTATTTATAAATCAAGAGGCTCAATACGAGCAAAAATGAAGATATTATGAAATATTAATTCAAGTGCAATTTAATACGAGAACATGAAACAAATGTAACGAAAGAAGATAAGACAAAATAGTCTTCCCTTCTTTAATAACTACAAAAACACGCTTATTAACGTTACAATGTAAAAGCATTACAATAACAACAACAACAGCAACAAACCATTAAATAAATGACTGGACATAGAAAAGCTGGGCAGCAAACGAAATGGCGTTAAAGAAAATAAGGAAAAAAACACACGGACAATGTTGAATGATTAAATGCGTTTTCAATTACAAGTCAACAGCACCTTTTACAACTCCACGAATTCAGACCGAAATGAAATAAAAGCAAAAGCTTTTAGTCATGCAATTCAGGTCGTCTGATACCCTAGACAAGTTTTAAAAATACTACACGACTGACTGCTGGCTTTAATATTTTCATTCTTCATATTTTTATTTTTAAATTTTTATTAAAATCCACCATAGGATTTTAAGTTTAAGATTCGGAAGTATTGCAAATCTGAATATTTTCTTATGCTTTTTAGAACGAGTTGTCGTTGGAAGAAGTTCTCATTTTTTTTGTTATCTTTTTGACTGAATCTAAAGTCATGTTCATGATGTTAATTAAATCTGACTTTCGAAAGTCGTTTCTAAAATTTCTTTTCAAATTAATTAGGAAGAGCTTACCTACTGTGAATTCTGAAAGGGCTCGGGAACACAATATACATTCCCCTGCCACGTAAATTTTATATTTTAAATCAGCTGCAGGCTTCCGTCAAATAGCGCCCATAATAATTAAAAGTTTATATCAATAAAACTTCTTTTTATATGCATACCTTTTTAATTAAAGTATTTTAATATGAACATATTTTTATATATGAGAATATTTTTGTAGGAATAAAAATGTTATACATCCGAGAACTATAAATAACTCCAAAATTTGCAAAAGTAAAATAATTTCTTAATTATTTGGATATTCTTTGGATTTTCTAGAATATGAAATTCGGTAATTTGTCAATTATTATTGACAGCTTTTGCACAAGCTGATAGTTTTTTTTTACTATCATGGAATTTAGTTGAAGTCTGCTTGAGATTTGATGTAACATTCTCTGAAATCATACAGACTCTCATAATCCACACAATAAAAGTATATTTTCCAAAAAGGTTTTTTACTGTTTCAAAAAACTTCCTACAAATAATTATTCCATTTTCAATTGAAAGTTGTTCTAACTTTTAATTGCAGCAAAATTCTTAAAGGGTTTGTTTCGATATTCCCATTGCACGCACAACAACAGCGAACATTTTTATCCAGCATGTACAGCACTGGGCTCTCACACCTTCTATATAACTCACCATGCAGCGTATGTGGTATTGAAATTGGCCGGACAAAACACCAGCTGATGATGCATGAAATATTGCTTCTTTAAAGCAAAAGTGTTCTCAAATTTCGATTTAAATCGAATTATCGATTTAAAAAATTATTATCGATTTAAATCGCTGTACAACATCATTTAAACGAGCCACTGTGCTGAAGCCAACATATTCAAAAGCAAAGTAAAAACTTTTAATAAAATCAAAGAAAAAAAACTAGAAAGTATTACAAACACCACACTTAACACAACAGCCAACATTTCTGTAGGGTCTCATATACCAAATCGCTACAACATCTAAAACACGTGTTGATGACTTCCAGAAGCTTTCAATTGCGGCATTTAAAAAATAACTGATTTCTATCACACGCAAAATAGCTTAGGGAGAAAATAAAAGTGTAATAAAAATGCACACGAATCAAACAGACGCTCCTTTGAAGTATTCACACAAGTAGTGCATTTTTTAATATTGAAAGGAAATATATTGACAAAATCTCAATGCGTCAATATCAAAAGTACTTAATCTGAATGTTGCTGAAGCTCTCTCTCTCTCATAGATTAATTTATTGAAGTTGCTTTAGTGAAACCAATAAAAGTGATATGGAGCCGAAAAACTTTCCATCGTTAAGGTGGCTAGAGATGGACTCTGTTACCATTTAATTGCAGCACTGCAGAACGATCAGTTAAAGCACATCAATAGAAAAATAATTATGCAAACCAACAATGCAGGCCGCTAAAAAAATATATATAATTTTTATATGCTGAATGCCGTTTTAATCAATTTTAAATGTTGTTTTATAAAGCAATAATTTTTTTTGAAAGCCATTCAATATCTCTACTGTTTTAAATGGGCCTTAGCAATTGGCGATGCCGCAGCAGCGTAGTTAATGTCGGGTACCGCCAGGGAAAGCATCACTAGATGTGATTGAGGATGGTGATATTGAGTGCTCAATAATTAATTTGAAAGTGAATTATACGGCAGAAACAATTTCGTAATATAAATTGTAGAAAACTGTTTTCTTTTCATTTTAGATAAAAACTGTTACGTGCATCAGTAGTAGATTGTTCAATTCGATAATCGACACAAACGACCGAAAGGGACATCAACAATGGCACTTCAGTGATCTCTGCATTTCAATGATCTCAGTTCCCATTTCATATCCTTGTCAAAAGCGTGCACTTGACTTAAAATGAGCTGGCTCATGGCCAATAGCCATTTAATAC
Organism: Linnaemya vulpina; assembly: GCA_963675445.1. NCBI lineage: Eukaryota > Metazoa > Arthropoda > Insecta > Diptera > Tachinidae > Linnaemya > Linnaemya vulpina. The sequence goes on from OY776277.1 coordinate 21,325,399, forward strand.
AATCCAAAGTTGCACGCTCCTGCACGACACGCGTTGCAGCATTTAATAAACTGGAGAGGAAACACAAAAATCTTTTGTTTTAATGAAACTTAACATTTCGATATTATATTAGATTAAATTAAAAAATTTGTGGGCTGGTATTACATCTGTAGCACGGAATAGCAAATTGCCGCAGTCACAAAAACAGACAAAAATAATAAAAACATTTCAATTTACTCTTTCACAATAATTTATTTTTCTTACTCATTCAAAAATTGTCGTCACAGATTGAGAACAATTAAAAATATCAATCCACTCAGCCAACTAATTATATGATCGTTAAAATTTCAAATTTCTACTGTTCAGGTGAAAGTTCTTAAAGTCATCAGCAGCATTAACGACGGGTCACCAAATAAAGAAACTCAAAAGCAGTTCATTCTTAACCAATAAAAAACAACCGGTTGCTTCGCTTCCCACAGGAAATTGACACGATTTTTACTGCTTCTTCATGGAAAAGAATGTCGTCAGGCAAATCTTTTAATTATTTTATTTTAAAAATTTGTTTCATATTTGAAAAAAAAAACTACTGCTCGCTAACTGACAGCTTCGGCTTTTGTTGTGTCTTTGTAAGCGATAGAATATTTTTAGCCGCTAGTTCTCACAACTTTTTTTTTTGATTAGAAGTTGTTACTGAAAACTAACTTTCACATGTGGCAGCAGCCACTTGTTATTCTACAACAGAATTTTCAAACACAACCATTTTATTTATTATAATCAGAGAAAAATTTAAGAATGTTTTAAGCATATTTTTGATCTACTGATGATCCTACACAAACTGAAACCACATGAGATTTTATAGCCAAAAGTTCGGAGGCATATAAATGCATATTTATCAGTTAATTACGCCACACTTCTTATAAAATATTAACTGCCTCATTGAAAATATTTTTAAGGGTTCATACTTTTATACTTAAAAAAAAAAACAATAATTCTAGAAATTTGATAAAGTGTTAAGAATAAATTTATGAGGAAAGAAGTCTCAATTTATCAGCCAATTAAGAAAAATATTAAGTGAAAAATGTTAAAAATGTGCGGGAAGTCATTTTTATTTATTGATTTTTTAATTGATATTTTATCCAACAACAATTATTTAAATCCCAATTCAAATATATTTGAATTGAATGTCTAGCCAGCCACGTGATTATCTGATTGCTGGTTGTTTTACAAAAGAGGTCGAAACAAACATTTATTTTAAGCAACTAATTAATGTTAATGATGTTCTTCTCGTTAACTACGAATTGGGAAATTTGACGAGCTGCGAATACAGTCCGTCTTAAAATTGGGGAATGGAAAAAAGATACCATTAAGGTAAGCGTGTATATGTTGGCGGTATGTGGAAGCAGATCTCAAATGCAACGAGTCCTTTTTCTATTCCCTTTCATGTGACCCCGCCAACCAGTAGAGCTTTACCAGAACTTCTTAATATTTTTAATAGTCGACTGGAAATTCTGAAGTTTCTTTCTCTTCATGAAGTTCTCTGTAAACGTTATTATCTGACTCAGACTGATTTACTAACATAGTAGTCTAACATCTACCGTCACTCTCGCTAATTAGCGTTGCTCTCTTCGGGTTTTCCAGTCATAATATCAACTGCCATCCGATACGGTTAACTATGCGAATGCTTTTCGAGTCTAACCAACAACTTTAACCGCTATTCCTGTCTCCCAGAATATTGTTGCTTATGAACATCAGTGTTACCTCACAAGTTATGAGTGCTAAATTTTAGCAAAGAACAGTGTCAAACGATGTCGGTAGTGTTCAGCGACTAGTGCTACAACTTCAATATTGAGTCAAGCTAACAACAATTATTATATCCCCGGTTGGTGTACGTGCCTGATCTAATTCCCCAAGTTTTCGAATAAAACCAAAATTAATACCTGTCGATCACTTCACTCTTCATTTCAAGACTCATTAAAATTTTAAGTTGAAAACTATCATTAAGTTTGAACAAATTTTTTATAAAAAATTTAAAATAATATGATAATCTTCCCACAAGATGACACTTTTCCTGGCTACTGAAATAATGAAGTCATGTTCAAGCCTGGACAATGGGTCCTTAATTGCATTAAAATCTATTCAGATATGCATGAAATGGCCAGCAGTTATGGTTGCGTTTAATAGGTTAATATTGCTTTAAATTCTGCAGAGTAGCTTCATCGATCTTCGCGACTCTTTTCAGCATGTTACCAGTGAATAAGCTAACGGAAAAGGTAGATCTTTCCGAAAAAGATGGTGATCGTTTTACAGATTCTAGGAGTGGCACAAGACATCCGTTTTCTAGTGTGAGACTCTGGTAAACAAACCACGCCCTCTCACAAATCTGAGGACTCATGTCAAGGGCCCGCATATAGTCAGTCATCTGCTCTGATAGACAAGCAGTTGCGAGGCATTTAAATTTCGTTTTAAAATACTATGACAGCCTACACAAGCTATCCAAATACAATAATAGTATCTTATATTCTATAGCATTTCATAGCGAATATGAGGAAAGCAAGTAAATTGTTCACCCGATGCGCTGTTATTTCACTTTTATGTACAGGACTTTTCCTTGAATAGACTGCACAGCGAGCACCTTACAAATAAGGGAGTCATGCAATAATTTAGCTGATTGCTGATCTATGACAAACAGGATCTATATAAATTTACAGTGCTGGTCCTTGATTTCACACCATAATATACAGGTAAAGGCATTTATACATGAGTGGCTGGTTTCATAAAAACTGTCTGAGATTGTTGATAGAAAAAATCATACAAAATTGTAACTGGTAGGTACCAGTCACTTGATAAGTTTATAAACACATGCCCTCCCTAGATATTATTTTAAATTAATTTACATGATTTTAAGTCAAAATCAAATTGTATTATGCACAGAGAAGTAAACATGTCGATCATAAACAATACGAATTAGCACACACATCACTAAGAACACGCACACATTTGCGGCTGACGAGATCAACTAATGAAAAATAATATCACTAATATTTAGGTGAAATTGAAACGACGCACCAACATCAACACTAAACTCTTAAGATGATGTTGTTAAAGACTCTCTTTTGTACTCTTATTTGCAGACGAAACTCTCTTGAGTTATATTTATATTGAACAGCGTGTTGTGCCAGTGTTCGATCTGAATGAATGAAAAGAAATCAAGGACAGACAAACAGACAGAGGGGAGGGGATATACTTTTAAGCCAAATGGTGTATGATGTTGTTGAAGCAGTTTGTCTTTTGCTGCTGTTACCGTTGGTGTTGATGGTTCGGTTTACAACTGCTACAAGCAATAAACAATTGTTTGTAAATTCTTTCAGGTCTAAACGAACGAACTCTTTTGTTTTCTTTCTAGCACTTTTTGTTGTGTTGAATGCATGTGTTGTTGTTGTTGTTGTTGTTTTAGTTGAGCTTAAAGTTGTTCCATACACTTGAGGTTGCGATGGTAGTTTTGTGTGTTTGTGTATTTGTTGTTGTCGCTTTACTTGTTGACTTTCTTCGTGTTGTGTGTGTGTGTATGTGTGTGTATTTTCTATTTATTTCTTTTGCTTCTTCTGAAGTTGCTGTTTAATGTTTTATGAATGCTTTCGAGGCGATGTGTATGTTTGGCATTCATAAGCATTGCCAATGCCAAGGTGATAGCACATACAGCGCGCATCATTGCAAGAAGCAACAACGACTACGAAAGTAGCAGCAGCGTCTATATTAACAATTGTAACAATAGCGGCATCTTCAAATTACCTTGACTCCAAGATACGATTTTTTCGCAGCTACAATTTCTGCTACATCCGCACTAACGGCCGCACAGAAAAATCTCTCTATCGAGTTGGAGAGCAACCGAGCAAGTGATCGTTTCAGTTAGCGAGCGCAATAAAAGTCTTTCTTTTTTTTTCCACTTATTAAACCGTGTAAAAGTATACGATCTTATATAACTAAACATAAGCTCGAGGAACACTTTAGTTATACGGTCACCTTCCTACGGTCAAGTTCGTTTTCCTTCTAACAAAAACAAACAAACAAAAATATTAGCTGGGACTAAAGTTTTTCCTAAAGGAGGTCTACGAACAGTATTCATTCTAAAGCACTTTTCATTAACAAGACAAGGAATTTGATATCCTACATTTTAACTAAAATTTTAAGAGTGTTTAATTGAATTAAAATTAAAGCAAATATTAATTATCTTAAACAAGAACAAGTCGGTGTTATTTCTAATCAAAACAAACAGTAAAACAAAAATATATTTAATAAATTAAAGTGCAATATTATTTAACAAAAACGTCTACATTCTTTTTTTAATGGTGCTTAAGAGGATTATTTAATCGCAGAACAAAACTAAATGCTAAATAAACTGGATTATTCCATCTGCAAGTAAAACGATTGCAAATTCGCTTGAAAATTTTAAAAAGTGAGTGTTTTATTTAATTTAAAAAATTTATTGTTGCAACCAGGAACTCATGATTTAATTGGTTGCAAAATATTTTATATGTGGGCGTATGAGTGATTTTATTTTATGCATAAGCAATTTGAAATAGAACATTAAGATTTTGAAGTGAAATCTTTGCTTACCTCACCAATAATTTTGTTTGGATCTTGACATCTAAAAAGAAAAAAATTATAAAAAATTAATTTAATTAAAAAATTTTTTTAAATAAACAATTTTAAAAAATATATTTGATGAGTTTTCCTTTTAAAGCTTTTTACAACCGTTTTTCTTAACTGAATGTTTAAATCGAAAAATATAATTAAGATTTTTATTTTCATTATTATGTTGTGTCAAGTGTTTTAAAAATATCTTTTATAATAAACCTCCAAATTGAGCACAGAATATTGAAATCTTAAATATCGTTTATAAAATCTTAAAAAAGGTTTTTATATCAAAAGCATTTCATTTGTACTTAATAGAATTGTAACAATTTGGAATTCAACTATCATTTTTAGTTGCTTGTGTTTTAACAGATCAAAAGAGTTCAGCACGAATCTCATTTTATTTATTCTGCTGAAAAGAATTTGGCTGATCATGTTATATGCCCTTATTTAAATATATATTCTTGTGATATTTAAATATATAAATCAAATAGAGCAAATTTGAGACGACGAGGTTACAAAATCTACTCTTTACAAACGAAATGTTAAGTGAAAAAAATTAAAAAGAAGAATGACCGTTTCAGCTCTGGTCTTAATTTTAATACACTTTCAACGTCTTCTTAACTGGGCTGGAAATTTGCTTTAATATATCCAGTTTTTGAGCGGATTTGGGTAGAAGTTACACCAAAATTCTGCAGTGAAATGAGCATTGGAAGTGGCTAAAACCATTTTGACATTTTAAAAATATAAATTTGGCAAAAACTGCCCAATTAAATTAAAATTCAGAGTAAAACGAAACTGCAAATTTTTTAATTTAATATAAAAAGAGCCACACTTTATTCTTAAGAAAACCTGAATACAATAAGTTTGGTATGTTTCCCGGCTTTTGGTGAAACACAAATTAATATAAAATATATAAAAATATTAGGGGATTGGAATTTATGTAACATTTCTGTTATCAATTATTATAATACCATTAATATTAATATTATTATGTTTATTATATATTTATTGTGTTCTTGAAAGTCATATAAATCAGTTGCTAGAAGCAATAAAAAGTAGTTTTGTTGCACCGTGTAATTGTATATAAAGAACACTGAGTAAAACAGTTAATCAGATATTTACTAATATAAATTGCTGTTGGCTAATTTTCTGGCGCATGAGAGTGTTCAAGCTGTACACTGTTAAAATAATTATTCAGCTTCAGAGCCGACTTTATTCACAAGTCTCTGAAATTCTAAAAATTTTTACCACTTTGTGCTTGTGTTAAATGGAGTTTAGCCACTTTGTTTTAAAAACTTATTGGGAATCATTAAAATTTTGAAAAGCACAGCAGACAGCAAATTTGTTGCTTTTAAAATTTAAATAAAAATTATTTTAAACTGCTTTAATTTACTCCGTTACAATGACAAGTGCGCTTTGTTGAGTTTATTACCTTCAATGACTGCACGTTGTAATTATCAATAGCAGTTCCATCATGTATTTGAAAAACTGTTTAGTCATGTGCCCTGTTAAAACGTGTCAAAGCAGGCAAGTCATCAGTTTCATCATTTGAAAAATATGTCATAAAACAATTTGTGTTTTATTCTGTTGAATTTGAAGAACAATAATTTCTTTACTTGAAGCTTTAGAATATTTTCAGCGTCCGACAACAAGTTAAGAGAAATAAAACTAAATTGAATAACACAAAACAAAAGACTTAAGGCACAAGCTTGAAGATATATCTAGTTTGGGGAAATCTGGGAATACAATTTGTTGACTTACGCTCACACTTTTCAAATGTTTGCTCAAGTAATTTGAACTACTAAATACGAATGAAAGAACCTTTTAATTCTGGCAAGTGATTATGCCAGAACTATGCAGTTTCCATAAACATTCGATTCCATGAAACACTTCCTGTTACTCAGGAGTACGCATAAATTTGCTTAAATTTCATGTGCATTTAGAGGACAGTAGGGTACAAACATCGATTTATCAAAATGAATAACAACGAAGAGGATTAATATAGAGCTTAAATAGGACAGTACAGGCCGAAGAAGAACATTTTATTAAATAATTCAATTTTAAATATTTTATTTGTGATACAAATTTGCATGCACTTATACGTAGAATATTTTCCAACTTCTTAGTAATAAAAGTCGTGATATTTATGTGATCGCTTAAAGGCCTAAATAAGAAGTGTTTCGCTTTAGAAGCTGTCAATTTTTATTTTGTCTTGGACTGGCATTCAGTGGATGACTCCTACCCAGAAATATATGTTTGTGGATTTTTTTTAAGAATTGTATTCTATAAATTGGGATTTGTTTTATAGAATTTTTTCGAGAAATTAACAAAATTATTACGTGAAATAATTACCGGCAAATGTATTAATTATAAGAATTTTTTTTATAGAAACACTAGTTCTGAAATTTTGGTACTCCCTGCGGCCTCTTCCAAGAACAAATTAAAGACCAAACTCTTTTGTTTCCAAACACTGCACTTCCTTAGAAGTGGCCTAGTTATATCCAGTTGTTCTCACAGGGAACACATACACACAAATAAGATTTATTTGTAAGTTTTCAAATAGTGCGATACTGCGAATTGCAGCTTATTCGAGGATTATTTGCGATTTGAGGAGGGAACCATCCCGTTGGTACTCAAATACATGAGTACGACCAAATAAAATTCAAGTTTTGTGACCGTGAGTCATTTCGAACTTAAGTCACTCGATCGTCTGTAATTGTCATGCTTTCTAGAGGAGTCAAATAAAAAACTAAAGCATGACACAAATTCGAGACAGGAGGTTGCTGGCAAATATATGTCAAAATTCTCAATAAATTGAGTACACAAATTAATATGAAAAAGGATTATTTCAACGACAGAAAAGCTCCAAGACACCAGGTTGTTGTTCGTGCTAATTTCTGGTTGTTTTTAATTGAAACTAATTTTTATTGGATACAAAACAGAAATTGTGCCGATCATATGAGATAATATACAAGCGAATATTATTTAGAAATATTTCTTTTAATACAAAATATATTCAAAATGCATTGATATGATATATAATAAGTATTTAAAGCTTTTGAATGAATAAATTCATCTACTTTTCATAAAAATATATACTTTTCCTAGTTTTTTTTAAGCTTTTTCATTTATTTTTTTTTTTGTTATCTTTTAAGCTCAAGATCAGTTTTAAAGCGAAATTATTAAAATTTAATAAGATATTGAGGTTGAAAATTTTGTGAAAAGCACGGAGGTGTGCCGACGTGCTAGAGATACACATTTGCCTGTTATCACATTTCATTATTATTTCTTATATTTTTACTTTATACTGGCCTCAATAAAAGTAAAATTCTCTAAGGAAAACTGTGGTTTAGAGCCAATTCACTTCCTAACCTCGGATTCGCACAGACGTTATATTAGACGATTAAGCCCAACATCTTATCGTGAGTCTCCAGTGTTGCTGCAGATATAATATATTGTTTGAGCTACTATTTCCTAAATATCGAGATATTTAAAGGTTTATGTTTGAGATAATCTAAAAACTTTGGCAAACGATTGTCTATTAGACACAGTTTTTCTTATATACATACAATATTTTTAATATGAAATTTATTTGTTGGGTGCTTAAGCATTTCACTGGCACTTTTACCAAATCGTCAGTAGACTTCAAACACAGTTTTGAAACCATCCAACAGATAAATTTCATATTATAATAGTATAATTACAATATGTCAAATAGTTAATTTGTCAAAAGTTATAATCTTTTCAATTTCATACAATAGTAAGAATTACACTTTATCTTTCATGTTGTTTCCTCAACTCCGAAATCTCTGTCATTCGAAAAGACTGAAAGACTGCAAAAGACAGTTTTTGTAACACAGTTTAAATAAAATTATTTATTTTATAGCCAAAATACACTACATTCAATAGATTAAAGCAAATACTTTTTTAAAAGTAACAGCTGATTCAAAAATAACTTAAAATAAAAAAGGAAAAGTGATCAGCGAGTTCTTGTTATGACTTTGATATTCGTTTAGACTTCTCACTTATTAAAAAAGGAAGTTTGTAATAAATATCTTTAGTTATTCTAAGAAATGTTGGGTAAAGGTTCCCTGGTGATCTGCATTAGCCCCACTGAAATGCTCATAAGAACTGGCTAAAACCATTCAATTGATCACTTTGAATTTTTAATACGATTTTGGGAAAAAATAATCAGCACATACTTAAAATTAAAGAGTTATAAAAACGAAAATTAACTGAATTAAGTTAATAATATCAATTACGTTTCTTATGTTGGCATTATAAATAATCAAAAGCAATAATATTGTTTCTCAAATGAGGGCCTTAATTACGAAGGCATGAAATGAAATACTGTGATTGCAGTTGGATCGCAAAACATTAACTCTTGTAAGTCTCATGAACGCATCTTGAATTTGTTCATCAAAAACACAGCTGCCACTTAAAGTCCCGTGGAAGAATTTTTCTTACTTAAATAAATAATTTTTATAAGACCACTGGCGGAATGTTCCAAATGCAACTCAGAAACAATAAAGTGATAAGTAATTGTTTCATTATTTAGTACGTAACAACATATAATAGTCATATTATCAATAAATTTGTGTGTTGTTGGCATGCTGAGTTAAATCCAGTGCCGAGAATTTCACAAAGTTTTAGTTAATCAATGCAACCTGTCTGACAATACACTTCCACAAAATTTCATGGCAACGTATGACTTTATTTAAGGCAATAAATCTTGTTTGTGGCTCGACTTGTTGTAAGTTGTTGCTTCTTCATCAAAAAGCCAACATTTCAAAGTGTAATTAATTTAATTAACACTTTTAAACACCTCTACGTGTAACTGAAAACATCATCTGCTAAAGCCATTCGTTTCTGTCTCGCATTCCAAACCATCATCAGGCTTTAGCAATAAACTCTGCTATAAATTTTTGTGTGAAAACCAGAGCAAAAGTTTAAAAAAAAAATATATTATTTTACCTTTTCTACAATTTCAACACACAAAAAAGGTTAATAAAAGCTTGAAGTTTCACTTGCTATAAAATGGAGTTAAAGTACGTGCATAAAAAGCACATTCGAACTAGTCATGCCTTCACAAAAAAACCAAAAATAAACAGTAATTAAAAAATTAGTTATATAAAAAGGAAAATTACATTAAAAAAGTTGAGTTTCTTTTCAGACAGACTTCTATTTTTTACTTCATTATTCGTTTTAATTGCTTTTAAGTATATTTTATAGCCTCAGCCCAGGCAGCCTCCTGTTTCGTTTCATTTCGAACAGGCTGCTCTGTCTGCAACAAATTGTTACACATTTCTTAAGTGTTTGAGATAGATGTAAATTTTTATAATTTTACAATGTTTATGTTGGCAGAAAGACAGGAGGAGGGAGAGATACTCGTATATAAACGCAAGACATGACACATGTTAAATTCTGCAGCATTGAAATGATACAACCGTTTCATAGCAGGAGCTCGAAGATTTCAAATTGATTGCAGTATAAACACTCAGCATTCGTTATTACATACTTGTCACAAAAGCAGTCTGTAAGATTTGACTCAAGTGCTGTCGCTGTGGCCGTGGCTGAGATGTTTGGAATATGAAGAAGGTATCACAACTCAACTCGGTTACGGAGCAAAATTATCCATTTTAATGTTTAAGAAAGACAAAAAATAAAAAAAAATTCATATAATTTGTTACAATAAGCAATAAGAAAAACATATTTATATAAATTAACGCACGGTTGTGAGGAGAAGCAGATACCCGGTAGTTCATTTAGTAGCAGTTGATTTCAAATATTTAATTATGAATTACTGAAATACAAATTCTTGCAATCAGATTGCTCTGGTTGCAGTTTAAATACCAAAAATATTTATCTCTAAAACTCTTAGTAAATTAAAAATTTTCGCAATTTTCTTTTAACTACACAGAAAAAAATTAATTACAATTAATTAATTTCAATCAGATTTAATTGTGTTGCAATTAGTTTATTTTCTGGATATATAACTTTGGGACACTTGAGCCGCCAACTCAACTTCGACGCCTGATGTTTCGAGCAAAACAATATTCACTTAATCTACAACTGCAGGGCAGAGCGTGTATCTTTGACCATCTTTCAGCTTGTGTTTGTGTATTTCAAACTACGGAAAATTGGTAAGAAGAACATAAAAGACATTTTACAGGAAGTGCTTGTGGCACGTGATTGTATGCCTGCCATATAATTTGATTTGTCTTTCAGTAGACGAGACGTCTTAGGACGTTTGTCGAGTTGCAGTTGCTATTATTGCTTTTGAATAGCAGATGCTGTTATTTATATTGTTTACTTTTTAACAACAAGAACTTTCTGGCCAACACATACATTTCGAAGCCGGTTGTAAAGCAAACGATTCTTTCATAAGTTTTCCTGGTGTACGAGTAGCAGGGAGTTGGATTTTTCTCAACTCAAAGAGTAAAAGTCTAACAAAGTTAGAAGTTAAGAACTATCAAAATATCTTTTTTTTTATTCTTCGTTTAAAGCCATTGAAGTGATAAGATTTATGTTGTTTTACAAATGGAAATGGAAATGAAACCAGTGGAATAAGAAGCTCATTGGACGAGACACACCGTGTTGCTTCAGTAGTATAAATATAATTTGTCATACCGGAAAATTGTTTAACCAAGAAATGTTCTCTTCCAGCCTGTCGCGTTTATTTAGGAAAATGATGATGGTGTACATTTTATTGTTTATTCAAGAGAAATGTTATGTAAATGAAATATTATGGAAGTGTTAGGGGTTTCGTTGTTCGGAATTGTTATAACATCAGCAGGCATAATTTATTATGAACTTCAAGCGAAATTATATCGCACAAGAGATCCTTATGGAATTTTCTGAGATTTAAAATTGATTTTGTTTAAATTTTGCAAGTCTGGGAAAACATTGTCGTAAGAAATTGCCACGTTAATACTTAAAAAAAAATATGGATCATGACTGATCTTATTCGCCATCCCTGTATCTTCCTGCTAATTTTAACCACGAAAATATCGCTTCCTGGTTGTGTTCTTAGCATTCATGATCATAATACATTTACACAACATGTCTAGAATTAAAAAATAATTATTTTATTTATATGAGATGGTAATAAATGCAGAACCTCAATACAGTTTGTGAATAGCGTATTTTAATTGAGTCATAAATAGTTCTCTTGATTTTCATTAATTCATAATTATTTAGTTTTTACTGCCGTGTAATAAAAGACCAACAACTTTACATAAATTTGTATCTTGTTAATATATAGTGTTTTACTACAGACAAGAAGATAAATAGCCGTCTTGCCAATCCTTTAGATGCTGTTAAATAAATATGAGGTATTTTAACCAGACTTATTATCATTAAAAAGAACTAAAAGTACCGCAAACCAAACTCTGGCTCTCATAACTTTGACTGCAGACTAGATGTAACAGTCATTAAAATATAATGCCTGCAGGAACCAGACCAAGTCTCCAGTCAGTACTGAGCAACAGGCTAATGGCCTGGGTTTGGTACAGCTTTATTTACTTCCTTTTAATATAAACTCTTGTTCATCTCTTTGAAGCAATAAAAGTTCTTGCAAATTTACAGCAAAGAATCACATATTTAATGGACAGATATAACAAACGAGCCATAATTATTTTCTACAATTTTAATTACAATCAATCTTGGCTGGACTGAAGAATTCACAAGTTGCGACTTGGACACAAATAATTGTGGTTTTGCTTAAAATTATTTATTTTATTATTTTTGGCAAAATAATTGTCAGTACTCGCTGTTATTAGAAGAAATAATTTGAAAACCTCAATATAATGGCAGAGTGAAAATAATAAAACAAATAATTGAAGTATTAAAACAAATTGCCAAAGAAAGTTTTTTTTTCTCTTTTTGAAAGACAATCAGCCATCAATTGCAGATAACAACTCGTAAAATGTGGTCATTTGAGATCTTTAAACTAAAATTGCTAGAAATTATTTCAGTTTTCCAAATAAAATATTATCTTTAATAGAAACTTTTCATACTTTAACAACAACTACAACTTTATATTGAAAATATTTAAAAACAATCAAAAGAGATACTCGTATATCTTAAGTATTTCTAGTTGCTTTTTCATTCGTCGTTCATATTCGAAACATATTTTAAAATCAAAAGATTAAAGACGCACATTAAAATCCTTTCAGTATCTGCAGCAACAAGATTTCATACTATTAACCGATTTCTTATAAATTTTATTACGTCTCAACACTTTCTAAGCCATCAGCGTATTATGAAAAGATTTAAACGATTATTTGTTTACACGCAATAAACTTAAACATCAAAACTTGAAAGAAAAAACTTTAACAAGAGCGCCTTGAATTATTTAAAAAAAAACAAAATATTTTTTTATTACTGGCGCTTAGCATGATTACACTGTTCTGAGGGCACAGCAAATAGAACCCAGAACATACTGACTAACAAAATATGCATCCACTTTATGGACAATAAAGAGCACCAGCTACAACAACAATAACATACACCGACAACTATTAACTTAAATGCTAATCTCTCAACTTTTTTTTTTCTACAACTCATAGCCAACCGCCTGTAGTCCAAAACAGGAAAAATTTTGTTTGGAAAATAAGAAGAAAAAACCATCTTCTTCATCAACGACAGCAGTCACATTAACAACTACAACAAAAGAAAATAGACATCTTTTAGTTTGTAGACCGAACTTAAAAGATAAAACAAATATTTAAAGAAAAAGTAGCGGTCTTTTTTCTTTTTTCATTGTATTTTTTCATCTTCATTCAGAATGTTGGAGAAATAAAACAACATAAAAGAAAATTAGGTCAGTTGGCTAATGTTTGTGTGTGTATGCACAAAACAAGTTGAACTAAAATGAAGATGAATATTTTGTTTTTTTTTTTGCCTCCAAACAACACAGAGTGTTCTTTCTGTTACCAGCAGAGTGGGCTTTTCAAATTTTGTTCTTAAAACAAACAACAAGAAAAGAAAAGAAAAAAAACACCATCTGTGCAGTTTTAGCGGTTTAACTAAAATGATGGTATAATTTTCTTCAAATTAGTCTTAAGATTTCGTCTTGAAATGGAATTACACAATGAAATTATAAGATATTAGAAAGCATTCCGAAAGCAGATAACAGTTTTGTGGTTTTTTCAAAAACTTTGCAGTTAAATAATATTTGGAAGTTTCAGTTTTTCTCCTATTACGAATATATATTGAGAGTATACAAATTCCAACATTTAATTAAACTCTACGCTCTTGTGCATAGAAACCAAAGAAACTTAGTTTCTTGCCTAAAATAACTATAACATAAATCCATAAGATATCGAACAATATTTCAGAGTTGTGGCTCTTTGAAATTCAAACTAACAAAAAATATTTACTGGTTGTATGCAGTTTTTCAAAGATATTGTTGACATATTATCTTGTAATATTTTCAATACTAAAACTAAATAATTTTCTTAGTTTTAATTATATGCTGATTCTTTTTCCCCAAAATATTATTAAAAAATTCAAAGTGATCAATTGAGGGGTTTTAGTTAGCTCCCATGCGCATTTCAGTGGGGCTAATGCAGATCATCAGGGAAACTTTACCCAACATTTTTTAGAATAACTAAAGATTTTATTTCAAATTTCCACTTTAATAAGTGAGAAGCCTAAAACAAATATCAAAGTCATAACAAGAACTCACGTATCACTTTTCCTTTTATTCAGCTGAAATAAACTTTTTGTTCCTTTTTTAAAATGTTGTGCTGGTCGCCAACGTATTTTTGATTTCAATAACTTTTTGGGCTCTTTTGTGAAATTGAAAGCTTAGCTGCATGTTCGACAAGGTAAAACACTATCGTTCTGTTTACGAAATTTTATATAAAATGAAACACCTACTCATGAAATGCATGGGGTCGCAACTATGACAAGCAAGGGATGCACCCTGTAGGGTGCAGAGAGGCAACAACAGAGACAATTAGCTTCTTATATATAATGTGTTGAATTAATCAACGGATTTCTGTTAACAAACGAGGTATTACATTTATCACTAAGCAGCGGACAGGCACACAACATTTAACACAATCATACAATAATAAAGATCAGTAAAAGACGATCCCATATTTAAGATTGAATGATGGAATCACTGACTTCTCTGTAAACGTGTTAACAACCTGAGTCCAGCTGAATAATTATTGACTCTATAGACAATTTATGAAAGAATTAAATATTATATATATAAATTTTTTATTTCAATTATTAAGAAAAATAAAGATTTACATCTCCGAATACCTGGTAACAAGCATACAGCGCGTGAGTACTGATAATGGAAGCATAACAATTTCCGATAAAATATTTATTCTCGTCTGTCGTGGAAGTTTTAAAATTAAATTGATTGATATTCCCTGTTTCCTTGAAATACTTGGACCTTAAAGCTTAACCATCGCCGCACAATTTCAAATGTATTTCAAAATTACATTAAAATTGTTATTAAGAAACAGCTAAAATTATAAAATTTCTTTTTTTCTGAAGTCCACTTTAAACTAAAAAATTGAGAATTATCACATCGTTTTTATTACAGAAGTTTATTTAAAACAGAAAATCACAGCCTGGCCAGAACTACTGAATTTATAAAATTTCTTTTTAATATTATTTTTATTTATCTTAAAGTGTCGAGGTAGATTTATTTCACTTGTTTTAATGTGATTTTTAAAAATCATTTGCAAAATCTCAAAAAGTCTTTGCATAAAATGCAAAGTTTGAAACTTTTTGCTTAAACTCTACTGATAATAATTAAAAACTCAACAGTTGCTTAGCTACCCAACAAACAATTCTAATATTTATCGTTTATATAAATAAGCAACATATTATATTGTGGTACACTTATAAATACCTTACAATTTCGTTATATTAATGAAATTAATATAATTGAAAAGTTATTTTTGTAGAGATCTGCATGATATAAAAAACTCTTTCCCAATTTGATTTTATAGATATAACATTATTATATCTTATATATTAACACTCGGAAATAATTTTTATAGCCTGCAGAAAGAAAAGAAGCTTTTTTTTTAATCATTTGAAATTCATTTTGTAGCGAAGAGAATATATGAACAACCATTGGCGTTTTTCATAAAATTCTATGAAACTAATTTAAAGATATTATTGTCTGCTCTTATATATTTCATGTACATCTTTATTTAATTCTATTTGTTTATTTATTGGTTAACATTCTGTACAACAATATTTTTATCTTCAATTTGTAGTACAGAAAAGGAATTCATTCAACATACGATATTCACATTTATATTGACAAGAAAATGCAAATAAAAATTTAATAAATAAAAATCTATGAGCCAATCGATTATAGAATAAAAATGAAAAGAAAAGTGATCAGTGAGTTCCTGTTATGATTTTGATATTTGTCTTAGGCTTCTCACTTATTAAAGGGGAAGTTTGAAATAAATATCTTTAGTTATTCTAAGAAATGTTGGGTAAAGGTCCGCTGATGATCTACAATAGCCCCAGTTAAATGCGCATAAGAAATAGCTAAAACCACACAATTGATTTCCTTGAATTTTTAATACGATTTTGGGAAAAAGGAATCAGCACATAATTAAAATTAAAGAGTTTTAAAAAACTACAATTACCCAAAATATGTACTAATTCGAAAAATTTGTAAAATTGGATATAAGATGACCTGATATTACCAACCACAGATTTTAATTTAGAATAATTTAAAAAAAAAAATTATTAGTTATAAAAGTCAAGCTCTGGACGAGACGATTCTTGAAAATATAAGAACTTGAAAACGTTTGAAAAGCCAGTCAAGCAAATATTTATTCGAGATTTTAAACGTATTTGCTGTAGAACTTTAAGGCACGCCCATTTCCACATGCATTTTTAATTTATATAATTGAACCAAAGAAACCATGTAATTATAGTCATTATTTTGTTTTCCTCTTTACAACAAAACAATTGATCAAAAAATAGGTTAAAAGATCAAAAAACAGACACACACACACACACAGCACTGAACGAACACTCGTAAATCTTTAAATAATAAAACCGAAACATTAAAAAAACGATATTAAATGAAAATATTTATAAACAGGCACAAAATTTAAGTGGTCGAAACAAAACGAAACGTTTGTAAATATTAAAGAAACGTGTAAGAAATAATTAAAATAGCAGATAAGCTGAATGCAGGCAGAAAATGTGGAGAAACGAAATCGTATGAGACTGAAATGTTGAGCACATGAGCGATTATGCGGTTGTAAAGTTTCATATTAAAAACACAGAGATGACGACGACGATGATGATGTTGATAATCATCACGTTGATCGTTTTAACAGTCAGACTTTTGCTGTTTAATGTTTGTTTAAATGCCTATTTATTTCCTCATTCGTTTGTTTGTTTTTTTCCATATATTTTCTTATTAATACCTCAATAAAGTTGTTAAAGTAAAACTCTTAAGAGGTTTGAGTCAAATCGTTTAAACTTAATTAATGTTAAGCCAATCGGTTTTTCGTATTGGGCTTACAAACATTTTTTATTTATGTTACTTGTGAGATTTTTACCAGTTAATGAAATGAAAAATTGCTATAAAAAATTTCTCAAATTGAAATATCTTATTTCAGTAGAAAAACCGACTAAACAAAATATATCGCTGACTTTAGTAAAAATCATTAAAGCACTTGTCTGGTGCTTAAATGTTTTGCATTTTTAATTAATATTGAGTCTTTGGGCCTCTATTATATATTTCAGATCAGTAGCAATATTTATGTGAAATAATTTATAATAAAAAATAAACACAAATAATGGGCTCCCGTAGACAAATTAATAACCAACTAATAAGTCTTTTAGTATATCCCGTTACTAAGATTAATTCATTAGATAACAGTGGACACTGCATTTTATTGTTACACATTTTTTTATAACAAATCCGTTACATGCGTTTTCATAGTTTTATGAATAAAACGAAACAACTGCACAAAAGAAATATATTAATTTTTCGACAGCACAAGAGAACTGATTCCTTTATTTATAAACGACATCTGTCTTAAGAAACCCAAGCCAACAAGATTAATATAATTGGACTAATTCTTCAACAGAATAGTTTAAAAATAAATCAATAAGAATCTCGTTTCACAGCATCCTCACCCAAATCAAGCAAAACAATAGATGGAAGACTCAAACTTGAAACAGGTTAATGCTGAAACAAACAGCAGGCAGACATAAACATATTTTATCGCTTATTTTAATAGCCCCATCGTTAGCAGCCAATTTGATTAAAACAAAAACTGCAGCTCCACTGCGTTTTTTGTAATTTTCCTTCAAAACTTTTTTATACACAAAAACTTTCTCATCGCTTGATTTTTACGACATGTAAATTATCAGTCAAATTGAAATCATTTGCAACAATACCTCGAGCATTAACCATCGAGAGAGATGACATTAACAACCAGACAAAAAAAAAAAAAAAACAAAAGAGAGATAAAAGCTCGGCTAACACCTGGTGTTGCACAAGTTAACATTTTCTAACACGTATTAAAGACGAGATAACGAGACCGCTACCAAATATTTTCCACCAGCTTTTGATAAACTAAACGATGATCTTCACACTCCTTGAATAGGCAGTAACACCTTATTTATTTCCATGATCATATTTTAATAAAAAATTTATTAACTAAATTGTTGTTTTCTTTTCATTTGAATGGAAAAAAATTTAAAACAACACTAAGACAAGACCTCAAACAATTTCGGGCTTGCAAATCAGGCATTACAAGAGATATAGAATGAAAAATAATAAATAATTTTTGAAAAAAATATGCTTGAACAATTCAAAATACACCTCCAACACCACCGAGTGGCCACTTTTCAAATAGTTGCTGTACGAAAATCTGTGTCTGTGTTCAGCGGCAGTGATTGCCACTTCGCTTTATTTCTTTTCCATAGTGAATATTTATATTTTTATTTTAGTTTTTGCTTTCATTATTAGTTGGTGTGCATGTGTGTAAAAGTTCAATGTAGAGACAATCAAATATCTCAATGTATGCAACATTTCAAACAACTTCTTGTTGTTTGTACTGTTGCAGCAGATTTTCTTTTCTGACTTCATTAAACATACAAGCCATGCACCACAAGGATGTTTTCTTTTTCTATTTTGGGGAATTTTGCTTAAAACAATTTCTTTTTTTTAATTTTTTTTCTGAAAAAATATTGTATGTGGAGTCTTCTGTTTTTACAAAATTTTTTCTCCAAATTAAAGTTGTTTTCGTTGGCCGCCGTTACAAAACAAAAACTTTCTTTTTGCATCAAGCAAATTAAATGGAATTTTATTTATTTAATTTATTTAAACTCAAAATCCTAGTGGAATAATAAGATTTACCTTTGACTTTTGTAGTGTGCACTTGAAAATTAATTTCAATAATTTTGGAAATATTTTAGCATCTTTTCACTTGCACACAACCCAGCAATTTCTTGCTTGAGTGAATTTTTTCATAAAAATAGGAAAAGCAACAGAGACAAACAAACCAACAGCAGATAAAATAAATTTCAAAAATGTCTTTGTCTTATTTTTCTCTAGTGACATTTGAAGTTTCTGCTTTAATAAATCGTCGAAAAAAACAACAACAACTTATGCTAATATATATAATTTTTTTTCTATATTTGTTTCCAAGATTTAATAAGAGATAAAACATGGCAATATATTGTTTTGCGAGCTGTTAGGTTTTCCTTATATATAAATTGTTTTATGGTAAAAATTTCTCCTGTGAAAGCTTTGAAAAAAAAAACAAAAACAAAAAGAGGCAAAACAAAACAAAAATTGCCTGGTTTATTGTTCGAACATCCTCTTCTTACTGAGTTTTTCTGCATTTTTTGTCGTCTTTTTTATTGTGCCAAGATCATCTTTGGAAGGCTGCTGTGGCCGTTTGCTTTAGTTGAGGAAGGAAAATATATTTTAAACACACAAGTAACCAGCCAATTTAGCAACGGTTACTGTAGCTGCTGGTTGGCTGTGGTCACTGCGGTCAAATGAAAGAGAAACGTATTTCTGTCGTCTTATTATCGTTCATGTCCATGTTTATTTTTCTTTATTTTTATTTTTTATTTTCTTCTTATTATTTTATTCATTCATATTCCAAACTCATACTTATTGCATGTGACATATCATGTTTCTTATGAAGGCCAACACAGCGAACTGCAGAAAAAGTCTGTTTCGTTTTCATCTGAATCGCATGTTGTACATTTTGTGTATTTAGTCTCCGACTTGAGAGTGTCATTTGGAACTTCAATTTAAGATTTGTTACAAATTATGAGTGACCTGGAAGGCAGGAATTCTCAAAAATATAGCAAAATAAAATACATTTATAATATATATATATAAAGTAAATTGCTGGATTTATGCAGCTCTAATTTTTGTTTTTAGGAGACCATTATTAACCATATCAAGATATTTTGCTTGATTTCTGTGTAAAGATCTTGGAGTTATAAGTCAACTTTATTGACTTCAAGTGAAAGTCTTGCGGTTACTCGAAAAGTTCTAAAGCATTAAATGTTGTGTGAGCTTCAGATATCAGTATCCTATGGTTCTGAGAAGAGCAAAGAGAAACTAAGTTTTGGGCTTCAGGGAAATATACGCATTAACCAAGTTAAAATAAAATTGTATATAAAACTATATGCTTCCAATATTCCAATTTATTACGATCATTGAATAACTGCCTGGTTTTGTAAATACAAAAAAGTTTCCGCTTCGAAATTTATCTGCCTGGTTGCCGCTGCCGCAAACTCGAATATATTTAGAATAACTCGAATAATGCTCGAACTTGAACTCGAATAGTATTTAGAATTAAAATATTTTTGAATGTAAATTATCTGCGTATATTTACCGGTTGCTTTTGTAAATTAAATAAATATTTTCGTTTGATAATTTATATTGAAAGCAAAAACAATTTGAAGTAATTTTTTTATTTTTTGTTTGTTTGAATATAAATTCCCAAACTAAAATTATATATAATACCGCCGATTTGATCCTGAGCCTGAATAATAATTATTAATTCTTAGCTTAAGCCTGCCACACACGACCTGTTCTAACCACTGACTTGTCGATATTTTAAGTCACATGTGACTGAGAATCTCTGTCAAAAATGTGCCATTTCATATGGGGTTAATAACATTCAGTCGATAACGAGCCTGGTTGCGTTTTCGATTTCTTATGAGCAACTGATTTGTTAGCAAATTTTATTAAAACGATTTTTTGTTAAAGTGATTGTGAAACGGATTCAAAGGTGGCAGCGTCAATTCAATAACTGTCACATCTCATCTATCTCTTAGGATAACATATTTATTCCATTATATTATAAATATATTTCTCTCATTTTGTATAACTTCTGTGTTCATTTCATAAAACTTATTTTGACAAAAATTTGGTAGGAAAATGAAAAAAATTGTGCAAAATTTTAAGCATCAAAATTGAAAAACACAAGAATTCTTTTCATTATTTTTCGATTGAAAGATTGATTGTGACATTAACGAGCAGCCAGTATATTTACTGCGTGTTTTTGTTTATTAAATAAATATTTTCGCTTAAAATTTTGTATTGAAAGCAAAAATAATAAAAAGTAATTTGTTATTGTTTTAATATAAACTTATTAATAAATTCGCTGATTTGAGTTTTAGCCTGAATAATAGTTCTCACCTTAAGCCTACCATACCCCACATGTTTTTGCATCTGACTTGTCGACTATATGATTGAGAATATCGCAGAATTGATGCCGTCATATTATCATTTTTATAAAATAGTTTTTTGTTAAAGTGATTATGAAATGGACTCAAAAGATAATAGAATTACAGTGTAAAGAGTCGTTTCTATTAAAGCTGAGACATTATTAAAAATATATGGCTCTTAATTTTATAATTATTATTTGAGAAAAGTTTGGTTTAAATATATGTTTTTATTGTTAAGCCAAAACATTAGCAAGAAAGTTAAAATTGTTTCCATTATTTTTTGAAATAAAATCAATAGATGACATCTGAAGGTTTGTCAGAAGAAAATGGAACACTTATTGTTATTACATTTTTGTCACATGACTTTGTGTCTCGCAGAGTTACAAAGCCAGAGGCAATGCCTTCAAGGAAATTTCGGATAATGAAATAGACATTCACGAATATATCAAAAACTGTTTGCTTGCTAGTTCTGTAACTGAACAGAAACTATTTTATTAGTCTGCACTTATTTTTAGATTGTTATTGGGGATTCAGCTGCATTGGATTTTGAATCCAATCAAAATTAGAAGGAGTTTTAAGCGATTTTTTTTAGTTACAATTTTTGACTTTACGGTGCCTTTAGAGAGTAAACTTGTCCATAGCAAAGCAGGACTAGGCTGGAAAGTAATTATAGAAAATGAGAAAAAATATGATCCTCTATTTATTATTTCATGAAACTTTTTGTATAAAAATCTAATATAAAATATATTTATGAAAGCCGGAAAAAAAGATTTGTTTTCGCGATTTGTAAAAATTCTTTTGTTGTATATATGTTTTGCTTAATCCAAGTATAACAACTAACAAGTGGCTATAAAAATTTTACTATTTTTCATTAAGAATTTTAAGACTTTTCACATGAAACTAGTGGAGGTTTTTACATTATATCTGATATCCTTGAGGGACTTCATCAAAATCTCATCACTTGATTTTGTTATTCTTATATATTTCAAATATAAACTTCTTTTGCATGCAAACACACCACAAACAAATTGTAAAGCTCAAAGTTATCCAGTTCCCTCTCGAAAATGTGGCAACAGAACGAAAGATTTCACTAAAAGGTAAATTCAATTAGGAAAAACAACCTCTGTACCTTTTATCATCTGTTTTAACTGTTGGCACAGAAAAAGCATAAATAAATCATTTTACAGCCGAACAGCAGGTGTCAAACATCATTAAGGCGAAGATGAACAATGAAGTTAAATTATCGAGCGACTATTATTTCTTTCCATAAATATTAATTGCATTTTTCAAGCATTGAAAAGAAGAAAAAACTAAATTTTCGTTTCTAATCCACCAGCAAATAAATAATATTAAACTGAAAATGTAATTTTCAAAATTGTTTCTCCACAATCAAACATGATTTCTACAGACGTTAAGACTTGAATGTAAAATATGAAAGAAAGAAAAAAACACACACCAAAAAAAAAAAATGACGGAAATCGTGACAATAAACTTCTACTCCGTTTAAATTTAATATGAATATATTTTTTATATAAAACTAATAATATTTCCAATTGTCTTTAAGTAAAAACAACAACAACAAAAAAATAAAAACCAAATCCAATAAGATGCGCATCAAATTAGCCAAAGTAAAATTATAAACGATATTCTCCCTTTTTTGTTCATGTTTTCTGCATCAACTCGTTTTTTTACCACATTTTCTTTTTTTTCATCTCTTCTTTAAGAAAAAGAAGTCATGTTATTTTCCAACAGCTGACCTTAAACTCCGGAGATTGAAAGACAGAAACTGAAGCTCTGCTATAAACTTAAGCCACATATTGGGAAATGGAGTGTCTGTGGCCTGTTCAATTGGCTATTGACAGTTAAATGCTTTAAGCACTTTAACAAATGGAATTATATGATATAGATTTTTTTCTCTATTTCCACTTTTGTTTTACTCTTGGCCTCTTTCCTAGCACATGCCTCGTGTGTTGTGGCAACAGAAACACTTTCATTTGTTATGTTGTTTCTCATTGAAAATGAAACTGCAATGATTTTTAGTTTTAATGATGTGTTTTTGTTCAACATGTGGAAGGTGAGACTGATGAAAAGGCGTTTTTTTTTTAATTTTTTTTATTTGTTTTTTCTTAATTAAACATTTTGGATGCATGAGAACGAAGTTGAAAATGTTTAATTTGTTAATTTATGGCAACATCTTTTTGGAAAAAAATCTCAGAAAATAGAGATCTTTTTCTAAACTTAAAATTTGGCCCCGCGTCAGCGCTTAGCAGCATGTTGTCTATCTTCTTATTTTCATTTATAAATTTGTCCTTCAATTTATCCCTAGAAAGCGAAATAAAACTGCCCAACTTTAAAAAAACAAAAATTTCACTTTTCATTCAACATCAGTTTTTACAAACACCAGCTGTTCACTGTAATCACTGAACTTCAATAAAAATAAATTTAAAAAAAAACTTAATCGATTACTTCAATAAAACACATAAAAATTCCAAATCATCAGTTACAAATAAAGCGCAGCAATCAAATGTCTATGCAAATATTATAGGAAGGGAGTCGACAGCATTTTTTTGGTTTGCATGGAAAAAATTAAAAGATGATTTCACCTCAAACGTGAGTCTGATGCTGTTAAACAATTGTTACCACCAACTCCAATACAACTAACCAATACATCTACACATACTCATAGAGTGGCACAACAGCGGCTAATAACACCGGCCTCGTGAAGCTGCCACAGACAGACAAGTACTTAATAACCAAAAGAAGCAGCAGCCGGCTGAGCGCACAGAATTTATTGTTTATAAACAATTTTAGTGTTGATACTTTAATGGTGGTTGTAATAAATTTAAGCTTGGAAAACTGAAAATTCATTTATTTGAAAAATAAACGAAATAAAATAAAAGCCAAATAACGAATTTATGGCTTTTTAAAGAGATTGTGTTTAAATAAACTTTGACACTTTGAAAAGGAAATTGAGAAAAATGTTGGAGGCAGATGTTAGCAACATGATAATAAATGGCAAAAAGGTGTTTGGCTTTTCTTCTTTTGTTTTTTTGGTTTTTTGTCTTTTTTTTAAATTCGTTTTCCTAACAGAGTCAAGTGTTTCATTTATATGATGCTTTTTGTTTCTAGTTTTTTGGTTTGAACTCTTCAAGAAACGTTTTTCAAATTAACATCATTAATATTTGGAATTCCGTTTGCTGGAAAAAGAAGTATGTTTTTCCTGCAACAGCAGGCAGGGTACTTGGGCAACAAGGCCTTGGAAAAATATGGGGGAAATTGACACTGAATTAACCCCAAATAATTGAAAGGAAGTGGTTGTATTAAAAATATAAGCAACATTAGGAATTTATAAATCTAAAACTAATTCAAACCAGTTGAACACTTTTGCCCAATATTGCCAAATCGTTAGACGTAAATGGTTGTTAATAAAACTCTTGGCCACATATTATTCGTAGTTAAAAAAAAGCGTTCACTTTTATAAAAAGAAATTGTTTAATTTCTCTTTTGCGCCATTAACATTTAAAATCAGCTAATTTGTTTAGTCTTCTGCGCTTGAATTTGATTGATATTAAAGTTAATTTGTTGAACAAGTGAAATTGGTTTCTTTACTAGGGAAAAAATAGAAGAATAAATAAAACAAAAATACAAGCAAAAAACCTTTTGTAACTGACGCCGTGCGAAGTAGTTTCAAATAAATATAATCTTGAAATGTTTACAACCAAATGAGCTGCATTTACTGAAGGCATATAAAAAGTGCATTGAAAACTGCAAGATTTAAAAGTGAATAATTTCATTTTATTCACAAACACCAGCGGTACTTATTTTTAATTTCAAGTCACTCGCTTTACTTTTTCTTGTTAGTTTTGCATAAAAACCATTTGAAACAATAACGTCTTGTGAATTCAATTTCTACTGCTTAAGACCGTCAGACAGACAGACAGACAGACAGACAGACAGACAGACAGATTTATATCGCTTTGCAAAAAAAAGGTGGAAAAAACTTGGATGATAAGAAAAGTATAACAAGAAGGTGGAAATGTAGGTGAACTTGGAGGGAAAAGTAAAAGAAACAGACAAACGGAACCACAATATTTTTACATTCAAATCACATTCCTAAAGTTCGCACATTAAAAAATTAAACGACCTGAACTTTTTTATTTTAGGCAATTACAAGTTTCAAAATGTTGCCTTTAATTATTTATTTTATTATTGCCGCGACTCGTACATGAAAACGCTTTCTGCGGGACACGAACACGTCTTTAGTCGCATAAGTTTTTATCTTCTTGGGCACTTCATTGCATTCTTGAACATCTTGGCCATTTTCTAAGCCTTAGCCAAGCGATTAGAAATAAAATTATTGTAATAGTTTTTGTATTTTTTGTACATTTTTTCTAAACTAAAATTTCTTCAGCCATAATTTGGTATGCATTCATTCATTGTCTCCTTAACACGATTTCTTGCACTGAGCAAAAATGTGAAACTACAGAAAACGTTGAAAAAAGTTGGCTAAAAAAGGCATTGAACTGTAGCCCCACTTTCTATTGAGGCCAGACATTCAATACATGTGTGTGCTTAAAAAAAAAAAAAAATTACTACTAAAAAAATACAGCAACACCCAGAGTGAAAAACAAAAAAAAAATTAAATAAAAAGAAACGAGCCAAAACAACACAAGAAGTTCAAGTACAATGTAACGATTTTATTTATTGCAAATATTTAAAGTTTTTGCACTTTAAAGTAACACAAACACGAAACGCAAAAAACTAAATGGAACTGCAACAACTACAACACCGCGTTAATGAGTTTGTGTGGCAGAGTCGAGACTGCAGTCAGAGCTGCGCTGAAGGCTACAGATTTGACAAATTAGTTGAGAATCTTACAGGTTAGTAAGAAACGAATGGAAGAAGAAGAAAATCAGTACTGTGAGAAGTGAAAAGTTTTTGGGATGAACGATTTTTTTCTTTCATGAAGCGTTTCGTGGAAATCTATAAGATAATAATATTAATTTCCGTTAAAAGATGGAAATATATAATTGAATCTTTCGTTTTATAAATAGAGAAACGATGAAATGGGGAATTTGAAATTGAAGTGAAAACTTTTCGTGGTAGAAATTTTAGTGGAATAATTTTTTTAAACTCTTATTTCAGTTTTACATACGATTTTTTAGTATCTAGTAAATATTTATTCGTATAATTTTTGTTCGAATAATTTTTTTTTCGAACATTTTTATTCGATTAATTTTTAATGAATTTTTAATGAAATAGCGAATCCAAAATCTAAACTAAATACTCTGTTATACAAATTTTCGTAGTAAAAGTTTTAGTTGAATATATTTTTTTTAAACTCTTATTCAACTAAATAAAACTTTTTTGGCAGCATATATTAATTCGAAAGATTTTTTATTCGAATTTTGTTTATTCAAATGTTTTTTATTGGAATAATTTTTATTCCAATAATTTTTATTCGAATAATTTTTATTCCAAAAATTTTTATTCGAATAATTTTTATTAAAAAAAAATTGTATTCGAATAATATTTATCAAAAAAATTTTTACTTGTTCAATTTTTATTCAATATATTTTTAGTCGACTAATTTTTATTCCAGTAACTCTTACTGTAAGAATTTTACTTTTCAAATTCTATAATTTTATGCAGAGAATGAAATAATAAATCAAGTTCTGGCATTTGTAATTCTGTTTTTTAATATAAAATATAAGAAAATTTAAAAGAAAATCGAAAATTAAAAATACTTTGCCAAAGAAAAATTCATGTATGCAAAGTAAAATTGAAGTTAAAACTAAAAGTGGGAAAACCTGGTCAAATGGCTCTAATAATTTTTATTCGAATAAACATTTTCATGTCCGAGTATTTAATTTGTACTCAACAAGGTAAAATTGTAATAAATATTATTCATACCAACTTCAATCAAATAATGATGACACGATTAACTCATATTCGAGAAAATTTTATTCGTATAATATTTGTTGTAATAATACATTTTTAAAATAATTTTATTATACTTTTTTTATTATAACAATTTTTTAATTGAATAAATTTGTTCGAATAATTTTTATTAAACTAAGTTTTCTTAAAGAAATTTTTTTTCGAATAATATTTATTTCAACAATTTTTATTCGAATAACTTTTTTTCGAATAATTTCTACTCGAGTAATATATATTCGAATAGGTTTCATTTGAGTAATATTAACAAAAACTACAATTTTTATGAAACCATTCGGTACATATATTTCGGTATATTTATCGTATAATTTTCATTCGAATAATTTTAGTTCGAGTCACTTTTAATCGAACAATTTTTTTTAAATAATTTTTATTCGAATAGATTTAGTTCTAATAATTGTATACATTAATAACATAATAACACGAATAATATAAATCGATTAATCTTTATTCGGATAACTCTTATTCGAATAATCTTTATTCAAATAATTTGTCAATCAGATCACTTGCATTTGAGAAAATTTATTAATTTTTTATTTGAATGATTTTTAGTCAAACAATTTTCATTCATATATATTTTAATCGACTAATTTTTTTAGGTATAAATTTTATTCGAATAACTTTAACTAAAATTTAAAATGTTTACTAAATCGATTTAAATAATTTTTATAGAGAAGTTTAAAAAAGTCACAAAAACATCATTCACATAAATTTATCGACTTTTTTTACTTTGATATTATTCGAAACATTTAATTTTTTTAAGTGTATAATCACTCGAAACATATTTGGCCTTCATTTATCCTGCTGAGTTCCATTTTTACCGGTAGTGCAATGTTAAGCTGCACCAGCTTATCCATTTTCCTTATCAACAGCAGACAAGTAATAGGGTAAATTTTTTTTTGTCGAAAATTCAGTTTCTACTCTTATATTTTCGCCAGCGGGCATTATGTAACACGTTCTTCTTATAAAGAAAAAACTTTGAAAATTCCGTAAATGTCTGAAAAGATCTCAAGGTTTTAGCTACTGATTTTAACTTTTCTCTTCCTGTTCAAATATTGGAAACTTCAGACTTTTCTTTATTTATTTTTCATTTAGAAAAAGTTCCATTAAAGTTGTTTATAGAAGTTCCAATTTTAGTTTAATCTTATTTTATAAGTAATTAACCTTTAATTTATATATATATATATATATATATATATATATATATATATATATATATGTGTGTGTGTTTTCTTTTAATATATAGATTTCTATTTTTATTTTTTGAACTAAAAAGGGAAAAATTGTGCTACAAAATATGTTCTAGTTTTTCTTTTTTCATAACAATAGATTTGTTTTTGTATAGTTTTTACTATAAATTTCTTTCTGCTTCGTATCCAAAGACAAATTCCTAATCACGTTGCTGCCTGAATAATGCTTTTCCTACAAAATTATTTTCACATTTATTAGAGCTAAATTTTCTCATGGTAAATTTTTCATTTACTGGCTTTTTATCAATAATTTACCATATAATAAAAGGTCGCCAAGTACACAAGCAAAAAACTGAGCTAAATAAAATCGTAAACTCTATAATAATATAAATAAAAACTTTTAAAACTATCACAGCTAATGCACAGAGAAATATTTTAGGAAAACTGCAAGAAACAAAAACTAGTAGCGCTGGTGCAAAACAAGAGAATCACATAAAAAAGTTGGCAAGTAGTTTAGTTGTTTCTTTTATTTTGTTGTTGTTGTTGTTGCTTTTGATATAAACGGCCAATTTAGCAAGGCAGACAAAATTGTATTTTAATATCTGTTATTGCAGTTGTTGGCTTCAATATAAAGCGAAAGTTGACCCAGAGTTGTGGGGCAGTCAAATAAGAAGACAGTTGCTACAACCAAACAACCAGAAAAGAAAATTTTATTATTAAACAAACATTTTCTTCAAAGCTGACTGCTTACATGCACTTTTAAAATGGCTTCAAATAATTTACATAAACATCAGATGCCTTAAATGGTTAACAGAGAGTAAATAAAATAGAGATGATCGGTTGGTTTTTAATTGTAATTCAAAGTTTTTGGTAGACAACAAATTTGGAATTTTCAACTCAATTTTTCAAAATACAATTCACCTCAAGCGTACGTAATTTGAAATTAACACAAAAAAAGTCAACTCTCTGGGAGACAATAAAATGTTTATCATGTGTCAATTGTGAAAAAAAACACCAGCCTTAAAACACCAGTTTTAGAAAAGAAAAAAAAAAGATTATTTAACGAATTTGACCGTTTAGTATTCCGTTAAATATCTTAAAGCCGTCGAAAAAGACTTTATTTTTATGTAAAAAATATTAAAATTTCTTATTCAAATCAAACACGTTTTTTATACACATAAAATATTATTTATTTGTCTTTATTATTGTGTTACTAATTCTATTTGTTGCTTTCATTTCTGTACTTTTAGTTTCGTTAAGCCGTATTGTAAGACCCACCTCAACATTTTATATCTTTTCCTAAAAGGTAAGTTTGCCTTTTTTGTGTGTGTTTCATATCAAGCGATGACAGAGTTTCTCTTTCAATGATTTTTTTTTTTTTGTTCGTTATAATTTTATTTGGAACCAACTTCAATAGAATTTTAAACAGAAATTCACAGTTTTTAACATGCTACTGGATTGTACAAGACGCCCACTTAACTCTTTCGTCATGGGGAGAAAACAAAATGACTTTTGCATATTATCACTTGCCAGAAAATCTATTTGTTTTAAGTTAAATCGAACGGACAAATAGAAATATCCATGGGAGTTTGATGGCCAGTTTAATTATCAGAAAAAAAAACAATGGTTAAGATTTACTTAATTCATTACAGTCGCTTGAACAACTTTCACCTGGATTAAGGCAAATCAAAGCCCAGACGTGTGATTTTTAAATTTAAAATGTTTAAATTTAACATGGAAACTAGAAAGAAGTACCTCTTTGTTTCAATTAAAGTTTGCTTGAAACTATTGAAAATCAATCCTTCGTCAACACCCTTTCCACGTTTGAGTTAAAGTTACCAACATTTTTTAAACACTATGGTATAGTTTTCTATAAGCAATTCTATATAAAATCATTTCATCAATAATTCATGTCAGAAAACACTCAACAATGAGTTCAAATGAGTCACAGATATGGGACAAGTTTAATTGCCGTATCTGGCTAAACAATCAAGCAAAAGATATTCCACTTTTGGAAATTATTACTACGTTTAGTGGCGGCAGTCTAACAGATTGTTGTTAATAAATAAAGTAAATATTTATTAAAATGAAATGATGGCCTGAAGTGGCTGCTCGATTACCTATTTCTTAAGGTTTAATATATTAAGTTAACAAATAAAGCTTGTTTCAGCATGTGGTTGCTTATCTAGAAAATTTCTGAGTGCTTCCAACAACAACTCTTCGATTTCTCAATGCTTGGAAAATGTGTTGTTGTATTTGAAAAAATTTTACTTTGACAAACCCTCAGAGTTAAGAACGGATAAGGTGTGAAAAATATAAGCGTATCAGAGGAATATATTTAAATTATTATTTCTAACTTTTAATTTTTTCTTTGTGTGCTTCTACACTTAAAGAATTTCATAAATCCAACGTGACAACTTCATAAGTATCATTGGATCCAATGAAAATTTGACGAATACTGTGAATCAGTTGCATTGAAATTGCTTTATTGGCTTTCATAGTGTCTAAAAAATATTTCATTGGATTTATTACAACAACATTTTGTATGTTTTTGAAACAACTCTCTTTATAAGCAAAACTATTCAGTTCCTGTTTAAAAATATTAAAATTTCTGCTCTTTAACACAATTAAGTTTTGTGTTAACTTCTTTGAAAAGGAATATGTTAATAAATAATTGACAATTTATCTAGAAAATGTATTCATTGTTTCAATAAAGTTTTTGTTGAAATTGCAAAAGTCTTAAGAAATAGATAATTTTTTTTAAACAGTTTAAAATTGTTTTCTATAATTCTGTCTATGCACCAGTGAAATTATTTCTTTGTTCTAACAATCCTGCTTTATTAAACCAGTAGCATCTTTTCATTTCATCTATTATTTAACTTCACTAAATCAATGAAGTTATTAAATTAAATAGATGCAATTATTTCATTCTATTCATAAAATTACTTGCTATTATTATTATAATAGAGTCAATGAAATTAATTCGTAGCATCTATAATATAATTTCATTTACTTGGCAAAGTTTTCGTTACACAAAGTTTAATGCAATTTTGTATGATATTTTGTTTTAAGCTAATAAGGCCTTGGTTATTATAATGACGATAAAAAACAAATTGTATTTCATGAAATTTGTTTCGTTAACTCAACAATACTTGAAAGAAAATTTATTTGAAAAATATTGTAAAACTACAATCATTCAGGGAATTTTCTTTTTCAACAGTTTTGCTCTTTTTATTTAGACACTATTGAAAAAATTTTAAACTCTTCCTATTTCCACGAGTCATAGAATAGATACGTTCACGACATTTGGACTAACATTTCGCCAGAGAATATATTCATTGAAATTAAAAGTCAGTATGAAGAACTGAAACTTCAGCCCTCATAGAAACAAAGAGTATATAAATTTTTCTATGTATGAAAGTGTTATAAAAAATATTCTCAAGATGATCGATCTTATGAAAATCTCAACAACGGATCGCGCTCAAAACATAGTACGTGTTTAGTATTATTTCGACATGACCGACTGTTTCTATTCTTCTTGCATCTTTATTCTTCTCATCTTTCAATTTAGCCAGCAGACTACAATAAATTAATCTCTTAATTTTTATACAATTTAGTTTTATTTCATCACTTCCCCATTGACCACATTTAAACTAACAAAAAAAAAAAAAAAAATAACAATAAAATTACTCTACTTACGATCACTGTTATATAAAACAAACAAACAAACAAAAAAAAAATTACCAAACAATGGCTTGTTTCTAAAAGTGATTGCATTATAACGTTTAAAACTGCAGCTCTACTCCACTGAAAATGGTCAAGTAGCAGGGGCATAATAAAACAATCTAGAAGAAGAAAAAAACATGAACTCTTAGAAAACACACACACACACACACACACACATGCTCACAGGAAAATTAGGTAAATTGTCATATGACTTATTTACTGCTTTTATATGCTGGCGCAGTCTTAGTTTTCAGAGCATACAGAAGACCTTAAAATGGAGAAGCAAAAAAAAAGAAAGAAATAGAATCTATTGTTTGAGACTTCGTACTTTTTGTCCGATAATCAATTATAACATATTAAAGACAATAGAAAAATTGTAACAATTTGCTAAATACGTCGACCCAAGAAGCCGTGCATTTATTTACGAAAAACATATTTATACGGGAGTGTAAGAGGGCAGTATTGAAATTACTTCTTATGCATTTCTGAATACTGCTAAAGGTTTTTTACAATTTATAAAACAAGACATTTTGTAAAATACGATATAGTCCTTAAATGAAAATCGCTTACTTATCTCAACAAATTGGCATACAAACAATCTTGGTAATAGACAGTTTATTCCAACAAATTTTAATCGAATACTTTCCAATCAATTAATATATACATTCGAATAATTTTTATTAAAATTTTTGTCGGTCATAATGACTCGACAGACCTCGCATATAGCACAAACAATCTTATTAATATACATTTTATTAGAGCACATTTAGTTCGAATAATTTATTACTCCTTATTCGAATAAATTTTTCAGTCAACATGGCTCGGATAGTACCCGCCAATAGTACAAACAATCCTAGTTATATAAATTTCATTCGAACAATTTTTAACCAACTAACTTTTAATCGAATAATTCTAAATCGACTAATTTTTTTCGACAGATTTATATTTTAACTATATAACAGGCAAAATAGCTAGATGAGGCTCGCCAATGGTACAAATATTTTTAGTAAAATAAATTTTATTCGAAGATTTTTAATAGCACAGTATTTAATCGACTACTCTTTATTCGAATAACTATTAATTATACACATTTTCACTCAAATAGCCTGATAGCGCTCGAAAATGGCACACAATATTATAGTAATATAAATTGCACTCTAACAATTTTTAACCGAACAATTTTTAATCGACTAATATTTATTCGAATAATTTTTACTCAAAGTTATTCTCACTAAGAAAGCTGAGGTGGTGCTCACCTTTGACAACAACTTGATGATAATTCGTGTAACTTTATTCGAATAATTTTTATTTGAATATATTCGATTAAATTTTATTCACGTAGTTTTAATCGAAATAGCTTTTACTCAATGGGCACTTTTGCACTGGCACAATTTACTTTCAAAGTCTTGAGATTTACGGATTTATGGTGTGAAAAAGAGTACTCAAAATTTTTATTCGAATATTTTTAAGCTTTTATTCGAGAAATGTGTATTCAAATAATAAAAAATAATACACATGAGTGCTGATGATGAAAAAGTAGCGGCGTTTTACCTCGTGCATTAATATATTTATCAGGCGTTTCTAAATTAAAACTTTTACTAAGATTTTGTTTCTATTTAATTAACTTTTAATCGCAATATATTTATTCGAATAAATCCTATTCCAGCAATTTTTAATGGGGTGCTGACCGAAAACTTAATCGTTATTTAAAACTTTTGATAGCGAAACCCCATTGAACAGAAACGGCAATAGTTTGATATTCTCAGCTGATCAACCACAATCCTTTCAACTCCACCCTCGTATTTATATGAATATCTGTGGAAAGAAACAAAAAAATTAGACATCTAAGACCAGCTACTGCGATTGCTATCTGTTACACAGCGCAAGTTTAGAAGACTATTACAAAAACATTTTACCGTTTATCTTTGTTCGTTTGTATGTTTGTTTCATTTTTCTCGGCCACATTGTTTTAACTTATTTTATTATTTTCTAAATGCTTGTGGTGTTTTTTTCTTTCGATTTGCTTTTATTTAAGTTTAACATATAAATCACGTTTGAGCTTCTTATGTTTACACGCATGATTGCCTGCCTGCCTGGTTGCCCAAATGCCGGTCTGACTTTATTGTGAATGCGTGCTTTGAAATTTTTATCAGATTTTAAGTTTAAATACTTAAAAAATGAAATGAAAATAAAACGTTATCGGGCTTTTGGATTTTGTGTAAATTTTTCCTCTTGGACTTGTTACAAATTTAGAACAGTATTTTCTATCTAAAGAAAAGAAGCAGATAAAAGAGCAAAAACATTTTCTGCTTACTAATTGCTGACGTTGGCGATCAACTATTCAATTTGTTTCTATTTATTTATTTATTTATATGGAGTACTTAAGCAATTAAATTAATCACGTTTATAAATTTCCTCAAGTTATTATTTTTTTTTTTTTAAGTAGATCAAATTAGCGATATGGTTATGCACTATTAACATAATGGTCAATGTGTTTAAGCCAACAACAACAACAATGAAAAAAATAATAATTTGAAAAAGAAAAGAACATCACAATAAGAAAGTTTCTTTTGAAGAAAGCGAGCAATTTAGAATTGTTGTACGTGTAGAGAAAATGTTTGTAGAAGGAGTGGAAAGAATTTTATGTGAACCAAAAATTTAAAACGAATTATTGACGGCGTTGTGAAGAATTTAAATATTCGGATCTTTTGAAGAAAAGCAGGCACAACAACTATACGAATGACGTTGATACAAATTTGGGTTAAGAGCATGTTTTAGAGCTTCAACCCAACTCGAACTTTTCCCAGTCGCCACGTTGATTGTGAATGTTTAGTCAACACGTTCCTCCCACTTTTGGTAAATAGAAAATGTTACATAAATTGAAATAATTTCTTGTTGTTTCCAAAATACCAAAGATGTAGGGCTGCAGTTACTTTCTGAAAATGATTGTGTTGTATAGCAGAGCAGCAACTATTTTGTTGAATACGTTTTGGTATTTATTTTCAGTTGAATGCCCTTCTTCGCCTGTTAATTATTTTATTCAAATTGACTCCAACTGTCGACGTGATTTTATTTTTATTGAACATTTTTATTTTGCTATATTAATATTTATATAGGCTAATTGTTCTAACTTAGTTAAAATCTCAGAAAGTCATGATGATAAATATTCCTAGGCACAAAGGAAGTCAACATCAGTTTTATTCAACTTACACAGCAGAGCAGAACAGCTGTTTTCGAAAGTCGCTACACTTTCATCTTCAGTGCTCATGTGTATATTGTGTTTATCACCACTGTTTAGGTGGCTTAGTTGAATGTGATAACAGTTTTCTATTTACACAAATTTTATTGTGAAAAACAATCCGAGAACTGTATCAACCTGATGTTAACACTTGTGTGTTATAATACCTGTGTTACCATTTGATTATTTTCTTCATGTCCCATTTTTCTGAATTTTTTGTTCCATTATACATTAAGTCAAACTTTTATGGTTTGAATTTTATACTTAAGTATATGTGAACGTTTTTTCCAATTTTCATTGGTAGCTCAAGCCAAAGCTTAAATTGTATGTGATTTTATTTTTATTGAACATAAAAATACGTTTGCCTTTAAAACGTCATTAGAATTCTGTCAAATTTCTTAGCAAGAGAATTTGAAAACCGCTCATTTAAATTTTGTTTCTTTAATAGTTACTAGAAATTTTGTGAAGCAGAAATCTTATTAAAAATGTTAAAGCTTTAATTTTTCATTTTTAATCAGGAATCGCAAAAATCTCTTATGGACTCTGCGATCATAAAAATGGACAAATAGTAAATAACTGAACGTGTGTTGAATTAAATTCCATCTGCCTGTTTTTGTAAAAGAAAATAAATGATTTTTGTCTGGGAGTTTGTATTGAAACAACAATAAAAATCAATACAAATTTTTATTGTTTTCAATATCAAGTCTTCAGCGAAAATTTTTAATTTAATTACAACAGATGGCAAGTCCAGTATTAGTTTTTTTTCTTCACATCTAAATGAAATTTCTGTTTTGACAAAAATATTTAGATTGTGACTTTTTCTCCATGACTTTGTGAATACCTGCGAAGCATATCAATTAATTAATATGTCACTGCTTTTACTTTCTAAAGTTGAATAGGTATTAAGTGCTATCAATGAAGCTGATGCTGCAGATGGACAACAACTGACACTATTAGTAGGCTTTGAAGGTCGCACATCATGACTTTGGCCAAGACTGCCAGCGACTTCTTTCCAAATTTTAGGAACATTTTTCTCATATACTGATATTGATGAATGAGCGCGTTAAAGCGTTTACAAACCAGCTTTAATAAAGGTTTCGCCGAAATACTGCGAAAAATAAGCACAAAACTGGTCTTAAAATACTTCTACTGATGCAACCAATCTAGAGGTGGCCGTTTAAATAATATGGCATTCCGAAGGTGATGAAAGCAATAGATTTAAGCGCGTTTTTTAAATCAGACTCATCTACACATTGAAGAAAAATATGCAAAATGTTGCTTCAAAAATAGCAGAAACGGCTACAGGACTCATTTTGCAAGTTTTACTTTCTGTTTATGTTAAAGTTTGGCAACGTAAACGTTATTATTATACGACACTGTTAAATACTAAAGAGTGCATTAAGCAATCATTCGTTTTCCATGCTGTTGATAATAAATATGATCTATTTTCATCGGTCCTCTTAGCAGCATTCCCTGCTTTCAAATTCTGGAAACATGCAGAAGGCAGTGCCAGTGATAAAATAAAAATTTAAAGACCAAACCGCGAACTGTTAATTGCTCAAAAACCAAAAAAATGCTCCAAACCACAATCGTGGTAATTCTGCGCCAAAATAATTTAATATTTAAAATTTAAAAGGCTGCACAAAACAAAATAAAACAGTCGCTTATGATTGGAAAGCTTTTGAAAGATATTTCAATACATGAAAAATGCGCTTGGGGCCTAATAAATCTTGAATTTGTTCAAAATGTATAACGATTAAGCGCCCCAAATTCTGCTCGTTGCCTGTCTTCTAGTAGTTCTTATGCTTTCAATTATGGCATCTGTTACACACGGCTTTTTGTATCAAACTAAATGTTTATTGCAAACAAAGAGCATCTCAAAGTGCTGATGTTATATTAACAACAAAAGAAAAATTAAAAATAAATTAATTAAAAAATTAAGTCCCAAAAGAATCACGAAATTATATGACAACAACAAGTGGGAAAAATTAACTAAATACCGCCCTAATCCTTAAGCCAGGTCTCAATAACATCAATATGCTTTGCATAACTTAAAAGACCAGAAGTAAAACAAACAATTTGAAGAAATTGTGTCCAACATATTAGAAACTTTCACAGTCAGGGAGGGCCAAGTTGAAAGTAAGTCTAATCGGCCTCAGCTGTTCAGTTTCTAGTCTACTAACGATGAAAAAGGCAACTCAACTCAACGGAAATCATGTGAAAGTAAATTTCATTATATTTTAATACACCTATGATTAACTAATTCTTATAAATAATTTTCATTTTACTCATTTCAAGATCTCGAAAAATGTAAACACCCAAACATTTTTACTTATAAAGAAAGCATGACGCTTTTCATTACAACAGTTTTCATGCTGATTTATGCTAAAAAAAAGAATTTCTTAACTTTAAGATTTAAAAAATTTGCTTAGGCATATATTCAGTTATGAATTCGCCAAATTATACGCTGATGATTTCCAGTCAAACTATTTACCAAATGTCAAGTCTAGGCCATGATTATAGCGTAAAGACCGACATAAACATCCTGTTTTAAGTCGAATCAACAAACAACTAAATCACAAATCTTATTTAAGACCCAAAATGCTGATTTGCATGTTTATAATTATTGGCCAAGTGTTAAGCTTAACACACATTTCATTTATTAATTCGGAAGAGTAAAACACGCTAATATTTGTCTACCATGACTGATTTATAACACGCAGATTCAGCGTACGTGCATGTGATTAAATTGTTAATCTCTTAATTATGGAAATTAATAACGCAAAAGAAATATAAAAAAAAACCGAAAAAAAAAATCGTCAACACTTTTGCTGTTTTTATCCACTTAATGGCCAACTAATCCGCAGAATAAGATTTTCATTTCCTTAATATTTTTTTCTAAGTGTTTTCTTTTTGCAAAATTTCTTCTTTTTTTCTGTACAAACCAGCTAAATTTCACTTGGATGGTGTTGGCTATCAAAAGATTTCCTAACAATCTTATATCCAAGCCAAGCAACAAGAACAACAACAACAACAACAACATCAAAATCAACAGTCGTGGTTAAAGTGTTAACAACATTGAGCCCCGAGTCACTTCGAGTGCCTGCAGCGTTTTATCAACAAGAACGTTGTGTGAATTTAATTTTTCCATTTGATATTCAAATACAGATTAATTTAATTTTGTTTTTGTTTTTGTTTTTTTTTTCGCTTGCGTTGGCAAATGTAAAAATAATTGCCGGTTGTTATCTTTTGCAGAGAGAAAGAAATGAAATTTCTTTTACACATGAAATTGTTGAATAGATCCGAAATAATAATGAAGTTCAGGCAAATCGTTAATGAATTTTTAATTATACAGAAAAATAGCTTTTATTAATTATTTAAGATCAAATGGAACAAGAGATTTTTCTTATACTTAAATTGGATTGAAAACCATAAACTATTCGTACTGGATAATCGTGTGTGTTTATTTGGCATTAATTAGGAAAAATTTATGGTCTGCGGGACAACTTAACAGCCGAATGCGGTATGTCAGCATAATTAGTGGTAGAACGCACTTGGACACCACTCGGCTGGAGTTCCGGTGCAACCTATTGAAAAGCTTAATTAGTAGCAGCAGGACCGTGCAGACACCTGCAACTTAATATAACTTAAGTTTTATAGAGCGTTAACATCTGGCAACCGTTATTTTCAATATTAAAAACAATTTAAATTTAAATTTTGAGCCCCTAAATAGTTCCATACTTCTTCTCCTTCTTAATATATACAAGGATCTTAAAAAGCCTGTTACACTAATTTACCTCTCAGCCGTAGAAATTAATACAAACAACATGCGACTCATTTCAGCCTTTTAAAATGCAACACATTCGATTTTCCTCATTGAGGCTTTTTTGCTCTCTTCAAATGTCATTTCTGGCCTTTTACTTTCTTAAACGCCCAGGCATTTATTATAACAATTTATTAACTAGACTTCTTTACACTTTTTAATCCGGCCTCATTTGTGTCAGACTTACCAATTAGCTTTTCATATTTATTTCTACGCCAGCAACATTGATTTCTGTGGCTCTCAAACACTCTGTGCAAATACATGCACGTTCTAAGTGTAAGTTTCTTTCAAAGCATATTTAGCAATTGCTGTCATGACCATAAAGGAAATCTATCTGAGTCTTAAGCTGATGAAGATGAGAAAAATATCTCTTAATTAAATATCCCAATAAAAAAAAAAATACACCAGCAGTCTTATAGGAAAAATATTGCGTGTTTTCGTTGCAAAAGGAAATGAAAACGCTGCTGCAAGTCAACAAGATTCTAGTTTGAAAATAAGACTAAAAATTAATTGCCACAAATTGCAAAAAAATAATTGCAAATAATATTCTTAAAAACATTAAAGTTCTGTCAGTTGTATGACAGAAATAATATGTTGTTTGACAAACTTGCAATCTGACATAATTTTATTAATAGAAACGCACACGCTGCAGAGTCTTTTATAGTGCCGTGTGCAAATGCACCATTTCACACTTTAAATCAGGTCAAATTAACTCTGATTTTCAGGGTGAAGGAAAACTTTTCATTTACTTAAGCGGCAGTTTAAAATAAAATATTTAACTATTTAAGACATTTTTAATTCCGCTGATGAGCTGCACTCTCCCGAACCTACTGATTCCATTTATCCTTTTGCTGATATATAGAAATTTTCTATTAATTATATTAACATCGCAGCATATTGAATTTGAAGAAAACATATTATTTTTAATGTCAACTATTGAGTACACAAGAATTGTATGATGCTCGTTTTAAATCAGCCACAATTTCTCTAAAATTTTGCAGCATTCGATGCACAAAGACGACCTGATGTATTTCCTATTATTTTCCTTTTTTCCCCTACAATAACTATATTCAAAACAGTTTCTCAAAGGCTACAGATTTAATATAAGAAAACCAAAATTAAAAAAGAAAACGAAAAACCTAAAGTAAACAGCAACTAAATTAAACTAAATAAAGCCAAAAGTATTAGAAAAGAAAAACAATAATTTCAGCTTTGAAAATTCTTTGTTTTCTCTGCATCTGCCAAGATTTTTCACCTACAAAAATAGTTTTCCTTTAGAATCTCAACTATTTTCCATAATGAGTGCCCCAGCACTTTAAGCAGAAATAGCGTGCGGTTTTTCAATTTCGTTGGGTGTTTTGAAATCATAAATCATTTTTACATAGAATTTTCGTTCATGTTCTAGAATTATTTTTTATTTCATATTTTTTTCATCTCTTATTTTACTTGTAATAAAGACTGGAAAACAGCACATGCAGCTTTAAAACGTTGTTGTTTTGGCATTATTTAAAGTGTGTTGATGTAAAGAAGAAGAAGAAGAAGAAGAAGAAAAAATTATATTTGTTGTAAAATTATTTTCATAGAAATTTTTAGATTCCATTATTGTGTTCTTAATGGTTATAAATTCTTAACTTAAACAAGAAAATTATAGGAAAATATGTTAAAACTTTTCTATTTATGTTCATGTTTTATTCATTTTAAGCCTGAAACAGATGATGCAAAAACTAAACAAATTAATAACTCGTATTTAGGCTTTTAGACTAAATTCTAATTGCTGTAGCACAGTGTTGTGAATGTGTATGTGGTGTGAAATTTAAGTCCGTTTAATTAAAACCGTTTTTATGGTCGGCACCTCAGCGAATATAAAACGTTTTGGTAATAAATAGCAACAAACATCATTTAATGGCGGGCGGTTAAGTGTTTAGTAGCAAATTTATTACGCTATAAAGATTAACTAAATGAATATTTTAATATTAAATAATAAAATCTTAAAGATTTTATTTTATTGGTGAACTAAACGTACGGAGAAGACTAAGAAAGTTTGGGTGAATCTTCTATAAACAAACAATTTGAAGATGTGGTTTCGCTGGGAAATTACTTTTTTAGTACTTAAGAAGCCTTCAGACTTTAAAACAAACTTGGAGTCCCAAACTTGGTTTATTAAACCGTTAAGCCTTTTTCCACAAAGTCTATCAGCCATGTCGCAGACTCCATTCAAAAAGGTTTTGATTCCCTTTCTCCAGTCTGCAAGAATTTGTAAGTGATAATTCATTTTCCAAAAAGAGATACCCTTAACACTTTTTTAAGTTAAAAATTGGTAATACAATCAAGTTGCGGCAGCACCTGAAATACTGACCAAAACAAACCCCAGCACTGTAAATATTTTATTGTCAATATTATTCAATAGTTTAATGAAACTGAGGTAAATAAAATGGCATTTATAGTCCAGTGGAGCTTAAAACAATTCCAATAATTTGGTTGTTCTCTCAAAACGTTTTTGCAAGGGGTTTTAAAAACTCCCAAAAACGGTTTAATGATTTTCTGCTAGAATAAATTTATTGAAAACTCATTTATATGCATTGTAAGACAAGGATTTTATGATTCTGATTTCATGAACTTTATGAAAGTTCATGAATTTTCGCTTTCTGAAAAGCCCAACTAGGGAATTGCATTCTATGGTATGGCTGAATATATCAGATTATTATCTTAAGTCTTTTGTTAAATATGAATTGAAACTTAGCAGGTCTATCTGTATGTTAACCATAATTTCCTAAGACAGTTTACCAAAAGGGTCAAATTAGTAAGTTCATGGCGCTAAAAAAGAAAAAGTAAGCACACGTTCATTCTTAAGAAATAAACTTAAAAATTTTATTTCTTTAGAATGCGATATTAAATTCTTGGATCAAATAAAATGTTTCTTTTGTGCTAAACAACTTTCCAAAACGACAGAGTTCAATTTCATCACACACTTTTCAATCTGTTCCACAAGTGACACACTTCCCTTAAACCGTTTAGAAGATATTAAGAAAAAAAATCAATACATCAGTTATGATAAAAAAATAACCCGTTTGTACAGGCCATAAATTCTCTTGCCACCAGTTGAAGGTTTGCTTAAACACCAACCAACCAAGAAGAAAAACACAAATAGATGGACATAAAAACAGAAATTAACTAAAAATAACTTAAGCCAAGATGATTATAAAAGACCACATTCTAAGTCAAATAAATAAGTTGTTTTGTTGGAATATAAATTATGGATTTTAGTTTTCTTTTTTTTTTTGTACTAAACAACTGCCAAGGAAACAAGTGTTTTTTCTTATGTTGGTTTTTTGTGTGACATTTCAATATAGACTTTTTTTATTTACAAAAAAAAAATAGAAAATAAATAAATAAAATAAAAATGTCTGTGCACTTTTCTTTGTTTAACAAGAATAACACCAGCAACAACAAAGAAGCGTTTAACATAAAACCATAACGCTTTTAAAAGGCTACAAATGTAGGTTAATAGCCTGAATTTTTCTCTACAGAAAAACAAAAACAAAAAAAAAATAGTTCTTCCTCGACTGCTGTGGCATAACAATTGCTGATGATGTTAAAGACGATGATGATGATTGTCAACAGCATAACGATCTCTCTCACAGGCTGCAAGAATACAAGAAAACATTTTGTATTCCAAAGCGCATTTCATCAATGTTTTCCAATAGCCAGCAACTGAAACATCATTTACCATTTCAATCGCCAGCATGTTGTAGACTTTTTACCTGCTCGTTCGTATATGAAAGCCAATTATTAGCGAATGTTATGTTTGAAATGGTTGCTGTCGATGTAGTTTTTGTTCCTTTACTGCCACTTTTTGTGGCACACTCAGCAGTTGTTGTTTGTTATATCTTGGCTGTTGTGGCAAACAAACAAACACACGCTCACATACAGAGATACACTTCCAGCTTTGTGTGCATGTTGTGTGTTTCAAAAGCCAACCACATTCTTACATCACTGGCATTATTAGATTAATTCTGAATTCATCTTTGCTTTATGTTGGTAAATAAACTAGAGTTTTTATTTTCTCTTTTGTATGCAATTCCAACACACTCTTGCAAAACATATAATAAGACTCGAAACGAATAAGTGAAAGATACGAACGTTACATACTCTCGTACATGATGTTGCAAACATCAGCAATTATAACATGTTGTAGAGTTGGTGTTGTGTGGAATATATGAAACTTGAGGATGATGACGATACT
The DNA here is from genome assembly GCA_963675445.1 of Linnaemya vulpina. NCBI lineage: Eukaryota > Metazoa > Arthropoda > Insecta > Diptera > Tachinidae > Linnaemya > Linnaemya vulpina. The sequence continues at coordinate 21,368,907 of OY776277.1, forward strand.
TCCTTGCAATATTGCATCGGAGGTGTTCTGCGGTGTTGTTGGTGTTGGTGTTAGTGTTGGTGTTATTTGGTAAGTTTTCTCCATTTTAAAAGTATCTGTATCTCATTTCATACAGTTATTTAGCTAATATTTTTGTTGTCTTTTTTTTGCTTTTGCTTACAATTTACGCCTGGAATGAGGTCTTCAAGTTTATAATGTTTCTTTCTTCTGCCATTTCTCTTATTTCCTTGTCATTTATTAGCCGGCTTATTTTTCTTTTTCACTGCAGTTTTCTTTCAGCTCAATATTTATGCATAAATTATGGCATAAAAGACAAATTATCCCAACACCAGTACGAAAAGAATACAAAGTTGAATGTTATTGTCGTATTAAATATAATTCCTTTTACTTGCAGTTTGAAAACTAATAATTCGTTTCTTTCCTTTTAACGATTTGCGTAATAAAATGTAAATAAATTAATTATATGCAGAGCTGTTTCTTCACACTCTAAACAATATAATTCGAATGAAAAATTTCTAATTAACGCAAATTTTTAATGTCTTTACTTTCATATCTCTTGGTTTGTCTGTGGTATGAAACGTGAAAAGTTTTTATTACAAACTGGAATCGAATATGTATTAACTGTTTTTGCTATTACCAATTTCATATGGTAATTTAATTACCACGATTTATTTTGAAAGCTCTTTAATTGCTGCATCTTAAAATATTTCACGTTCATAAAATGATTTCTTTTAATTCCTTTTTAAATAGTTTTCGTTTATGAAACAAAAAAATTTTTGAAAATGCTTTTGAGTTGCAGAGAACACGATATCTGGAGATGTCATTCTGTACCCAAAATACTTCTAACTAGCTTTTTTTTCTAGAAAACATGTAACATTTTCTCATTTATTTTCTAAAAATGGGCAGTTTGGAAAAGTTTTAAGACAGAAACTATTTTTCGTGAGGGATGTAGGATTAATTTCTAATAAATTGAGTACTTTGAAATGGCAAAATGTTTCCATTTTCTGTTAAAAAGTGTAAAAAATGTTGCATTATTTTTTAGAAAAGAACTGGACATAAGACACAAGATTAGAATTTGTTTTGTTTTAAATGTATTTGATTTAGTATTTAAATGATTGATATCGAGTGACATCGTAGGCCTGACACTATATTAATGGACAGAATTAAGCAGCATAAAATATTAGAATGGCTATAAAAGAAATTATGAATAACGATCTAACGATTTGAGATATTGTACTTTCTCTATATCGATCACCAGCAAACATGGAAACATCTTGCTTTAAAAATCATGGAAATTAATCACTTGAAAAGAGCGCTACTGCCCAATAAATTTATAAAAATATTATTTGTAATAAAACAATTTATTTGAATCGACCTTTAAGAAATATTGATATGAAAATCTTGTCTTAAACTGCAGTGCAAACGTAAATGACTTTTTTAAGAACGTCAATTCGAAAACTGAATAGTTTTCCAAAATGCTTTTATGAAAACTCAAGAGTTATTTTTTCTTTCTTCTACTTCTTCCATAAGATTTTGAGACAGAATTTAATTGATAGAATACTTCCATTAAAAACTGCCACAATCTTCTTTTTTATTTGCCAATTTTTATGGTCAGACGAAAAAATTACAACTCAATCACTTGAAGATGAACCAGTTGTAGCCTGATTTAAGGATCAGGGAGTGATCTACTAAACCTGACACAAACAGAATATTTAATTGTATGTTATTGAAAAGATCTTTATAATTTACTTGATTTCAGGTTTCGACCGAAGTTATCTTTCATCATCAAGTACCTTAAAGGCGAGTTGTAATAGTGACCCCAAGACTAATTTTCTTTGACTTGAGGTTCATCCAAGCAATTTACAACAACGGCATTATAATTTGTAACAATTGTATAATCGGAAAACAGTTCCTTTTCGTTTTATTACAGTTCAATCAGAAATATTTAGACAGTCATTGACTTGTTGAGGATTCATATCTTCCACACATTTCTTTGTTTGATTATTTAAAAATATTTAATTTTTCTCTTTCGAAATTCATTTAAGCAAATAATTAACTAACATTTCCTATTATTTTATTCACTTTCAGATCAATAAACCTATTACCGGGCAGCAAATGTAAGTTTCTCTGCCGTTCATTTCATATTAATTTAAATCGATTAAATATTTCTTTATAACGCATGACACATCAGGAAAACTCAGCCAACGACACTTTTATATTCATTTACATTCCATATCAACAATCGTTGATAGAAATTTGAGAAAAGAAATATCAATACCAGCAAAACTGCTGATTGCTATGCAAAACCACGCACACACATGCACATACTGAAACCACAAATACCTCTGATTACTGCTAACACTTATATTAATGCTAAGAAAAAAAGACCCAATAAAATGAATTTCACTTCAGCTAATTGTTTTTAATTTAACACTCAAGCGCGCTGGAATTGTTGCTGAAATAATAAAGAAATTAAGAATTACAAATTCATGCATAAAAGCAAACTCACACAAACCAACGACAATGGGGACATAAACTAGAAAACGAAATGATAATGAATTGAAGAATTTATTTACCAGAAATATGTCTACAATAATTTAAATTGTTATGAAGGCACATGCAACAATAGGCCTCAAGGCAAATTACCCTGTCTACACTTCAAAAAAAGGCAGGCTATTCAAATTAAAAAAAAAGTCGTAGAAATAGAAACAAATAAAACTTAACAAAAGGCAAAAAGAAAGTGTCAAGTCATATAAAAATTAGACACGAAAATGACAAAAGAAAAACTTTCTTTAAAGAAATTCTAGTTCTTAACGAGGCAATTAAATTTATTAAACTATTTCTAAAGCATAAGAAGCCATTCCTACCAACACATAAACAAAACAACACAATAGTTGTAAGCCAAACACTATTCGGAGCCAGCAAATGTGACAGCATGTAATAAAAACAATAGCGTAACACACAAAAATAATTCTAAAAGGAAAATTTTTGTCATAAAACCAAACAACAGACTTGAGCTTAAAACTGGCTTTTAAGACTTTAACACTTGAAAGTTTTTACTTTTCTTTTTGTTTTAAAACTGAAAGTAACTTGACAGAAAATAATGAAATTAAACAATTTCAATAAAAGGTTTTTTCTTAAGTTGTTGTTGTGAGTATTTCATACGTTAAATGATTTATGATTGCAGTGCCATCATAATCATCATCGTCATCACACGCAGCTCAGCCGTTCATTCAATTTACTTTCACGAAATAGTTGTTTTGCTGGTAAAAGCGTGTTTCTTGAATTTGTTTATTTAGTTTCGTTTTCTTCTTTAATGTCAATTGTTTTTCTGGTTAACATAATTTGTTTTTTTTTGTGAAATAAGTTAAAAGCTGTAGAATTGTAAACTGTAAACACACACATCCGTATAAAAGCGGGGTACCTAAACAATTTAAATGGTCAATTACACAATGCAATTTGACGTCTTACAACACCTTAACCGATTCGTTTATGTATTTTTATTGTCTTCAATTTAAGGCATTTTAAAATTCAATTAAAAGTCAAATTAAAATTAAGATAATTTTCGAACGGAAATTTGTGTTAATTAAATTTTTTGTATTCAATTAATGTATGTAAAATTGTTTTAGGTAATAGAACAATCAACGGAACAATTATTATAAGCCACTGTAGATTGGAAAGTGTTGTAGAAAGAAGGCCCCCAACAAAATTATTACGGCGTCTATCGGTTGGTTCTAGGAGAATTTTTGAACCATCGAAATTTGATAAGCAAGTCATTTAATTAAAGTTCCCTGGTATTCGCCTCAGTAAGACGAGCTTCGGAGCTAAAGCGTGTTTTTTATAGAGTGATACAAGTTTAAATCATAATAAAACATAGTAATATATTTTAAATATCAATAAAAATTGCCTTAATTGGAAAGAAAATTTTATGACATTAATGTTTAAATATGATTTCGGCCATGTGGCCGCCACGGCTGGCGCGTACAAGGCGCAATCTGGAACACCAATTTTCACAAACAGTAACATTCTGACCATCATCGTTTTTGAAGACATGTGGGCCAATGACTCCGCCAGCCCATAAAGCGCACTCCAAATACATCAATTCTAAGAACAGAACCTTTATTTTGGTTCAGAATTTCTACAATTTTCACGCGTTGCTCTGGTGTAAGTCGGTCCATATTAAAATGTCAAAGCAAATTAAACAAAAAGCAACTATCAGCTATGAAATGGGTGATCAAATAAAGTAGTGAAGCCAACTCAAAGTTATATCACTCTATAAAAAACACCCTATACTTAAGAGGCAATAATCACTTTTCTTTTTACAATTAACATTCACAGTGTTTAACAAAGTATTCCAAATATTTGTTTCGCACATATTTTAGTCAATTTATATTTAGGGCAATGGAAAACTAATAACCAGGAACGAACACTGGGCCTTACCCAGCCATAGGAAAAACATTTGTTCAATAAACAACTTTTGCAATACTCTGACAATGATAACAACTAACAAAAAAAAAACAAAAAAACAACAAAATAAGAGTTAAATGCTTATGAATACTGACAGATAGACAATTAGACTAACAGAGTTTCAGGGTACACAAAATGAAATTTTTCAAAAACGACGATATTAAAACCAAAATCACTCAAGAAATAGTTCAGTTACGAGCAAAGAACAACTTCATCAAAGAATGGATAAACACTTCAATTCTTAATGCGGTTAAATACGTCATTGACACACATAGACTCTTCCAACCCCAGGCCGAGTATAACTCCATATTGTGAGTTACGGCAATGAAATCTATTTACAAAGTTAATCATCTCTTTTATAACTCCACTAAAATAGGATTATGATTTCACAATAAAATACTTTGTAAACTTCTTGTGTGCAAAGCAGAAAAGCCATATTTTCAAAACAAACAACCGAACAAAGAACCCCGATTGAAACTTATTAAAAGTAATAATAACTTCGATCACTACATTTAATTCAGCTAAAGAATTTACTACTTCATCTGGTTTTTTTATTAAAGCGATTTAATATCCATAAAATGTATGTCTTTGCTACTGCAACAATAAAAAAATATCTATTTTGTTTTTCCACAAGTCCTCATTTCATACAACGTTCTGAGACTTAAACATAGAGTTTTGTTCTTAAAAGCATAATATTCATATAGACAATAATTTTCGAATTCCTGAAAAAAAATAATCTCTGGCCAACACTCTTTGAAACTTTGCTACCATTATTAGACACTAACTACTGCAAGTGGGTTCAAATGTTAATACACTAATAAATTTACTGTTAAAATCTCTGCACACCAGAAGAAAACAATAAAATGGAAAAAGATTTATGAACGAATAAATTCAATCAACTGGTAAATGTTACACACACACACACACACACACACACACATACACAGAGACAACACTGAACCGGCATTGTATTACACGAGATACAATTCTAACGCTTTATGTTCGCAAACAATCAATTTCAAAAACTATTACAATTTCTTTCACAGCACAGCACAGCGCTCCTGAGATAAACTAGATTTCAGAATTACATCAAAACACAACACAACCAATAATCACATAGAAAGAAATGCAACAAGTTCAGCATGATGTGGAAAATGTTAAATAATATTGGCAAAACTATAAAGGAAAATAGAAAAAATATTGAAAAAATAATAACTTTTCAATTAAAGCAACAATATTATATAAGATGTGTGCGTGTGTGTGTGTGTGTGTGTGTGTGCAAGTTAATAAATCTATATAATTTACAAATCAATTTAAACTTTAATAGTGCAATGACTTTAAGAAATAAATATTAAATGTGGAGAAAAGCATGAAAAGCAAATTAGAATAAATCCAGTTTGTTGCTTAAGTCTTTTGTTTTGTTTTCGTTTTGGTTTTGGTTTGTTTCCAACAAACGTATGCAATTATGCGGCATTTTCATTACAAAATCATTAAATGTGCTGCTTTTCCAAACTGGTTTGTGTTGAGGAAATTTTTCTTTTTCTATTATTGACCAATTTGGCACCTTAAACTAGAAATTAACCACAAATATTCGATTCTTTTATTTTGCTTAAGAAATGTTCATTTCGAAATTGTTCTTCTTTTTTTTTCTGGCCAGAAAAATATTTTTTCTTTGTTATTATTTTCTTTTTTTTTTTTTGCACCACCAAAGAGAAGAGAAAATATTTCAAATGCATTAATATCAATTTGCTGCAAAAACTTTTAAAGCAAAATAATAAAAAAAATATGTAAGCGGCAATGCAACGGATACGATTGTTTAAAGCAGGTCATCATCGCATAAAACCACCAACTCTATATACCGTAACATTCGTCTAGCGGTGCTAAGCCAAGAAGAAGAAATGCCAAGCAGCCAACTTTGAATACAAGTTTTGAAACTATTTTCTGTGGCCTTAAAAATATCTTCGTATGTTTGTGAGACAAAATAAAATAAAAACAACAACAAAAACAACAACAAAAACAAAAACAAAAATAATATCTAAAAGCCACGAATGCACAAGTGATTTGCTGCTGATATGGCTGCGCTACTTAGAGGTGTTCGGTACATTTTACCATATTGACCATGGCAAAAATAAAGTCTCTAAAATAGTTAACCCATTAACATGAAACAGGAAGCCATAACTTACGTTGCATGAGAAAATAATAATTTAATATAACAAAAACCTTGGGAATTACTTGAAGAT